>CM054138.1:57729353-57731853 GCA_028751875.1 Rapana venosa
GCCCCGGGGGTGGGTTTTGACTTGGTTTTGAGGAGGCAACAACAATGATGGTCTGATGCTGCATCTGCTCCAGGCTTCACCCTGACATCATGCAGGCTCCTTCTCCACTTTCACCCGATGGTGATGTGGTCAATCTGGTTTTTTGTCTTGCCATCGGGGGAAGTCCATGTGGTCTTGTGGACTTTCTTGTGGGGAAAGATGGTGCCTCCAATGACCAGGTCGTTGAACATGCAAAATTCTGTTAAAAGTCTCCATTTTCATTTTGTTCCCAGTGCCATGTCTGCCCATGATCAGTTCTCTGTTTGTGTTGTCTGTCCCCACTTTGGCTTTCCCATGTCTCCCATTAGTATTTTAGGTCCCTCTTTGGTGCTTTGTCCAGATGGTCTGGATTTGTTCGAAGAATTTTCTTTATCTTCTAACTCTGCTGTATTTGTTGGAGCGTAGCACTGAAGGATGGTAACCTTTCTGCCTTTTGAGTTGAAACGTGCTGGAGGACCGGGTGACACTGGTTCCCAGGACAGCATGCTTGCATTGCTTCGGGTCTCATCAGCAGGGCTACTCCATGTTGTGGGGCTGGCCTTCCCCCGTCCAGAGTAGATGATAGTGTCTCCACTCGCAAGTTTTGTCTGCCCGGTTCCATTCCATCAGGTCTCGCACAGGCCAAGGATCTTTAGGTTGTACCTGTGCATTTCTCTACTCACCTGTGCTGTTTTACCAGTTTCGTACAGGGTTCTGATGTTCCAGGTCCCTATCCTGGTTGTTGACTTGGTTGTTAGAAGAGTTGTCGGTGCACTGGCTTCCGGAAGGTGCGTCATAGGCTCTACCAGAGAGGACTCTTTCCCAACCATATCGCTTGTAAGAGGTAATGTTGCAGTTTCCGTAACAGAAGAGTTTTTAAGTGAATGGGTCATTAGCCCAATGCACAACCCCCAACTTGGAGGACCAGGGTGCATCATTTAGTCTGGCTCCTCCCCCACAGACCTGTTGAGCATGGTTGAACCTGCCAGAGGCCGAAGTCCCCGCCCACATAGCTCTGGGGGGTCATTGAAGCACGCAAGCCATCCCACCACGACAAGGTGACACACCATCGTGAGAGGCCACAAGAACGGTGCCAGCATTTTCTTTCATGTTTTTTGTTTTTGTTTTTTTGTCCTTTTTGTATCAACTCTTTCCTGTCAGATGATTTTACTTCTGCCCTCGTCTTTGGTAACGCCCGGTCCTGCTGTTCCTACGCCACTCAACTCGACTATATGACACAGAATTGGAACTCAAGATCGATCGGTGGTCTAGAGGTAAGGCACATGTCTAGAAATCAAGAAATGTGGGTTCGATACCTGTGTGAGCCCGAGCTTTTTCTTCCTCTGCTAGACCGTGAATGATGGCCTGGGTGTTAGTCTTTTGGATGAGACGATAAATCAAGAACCCGTGTGCAACAGGCATTGAGCAGAGTAAATACACACACACACACACACACACACACACAACACACACACACACACACACACACACACACACACACACACACACACACACCACACACACACACACACACAATTGTTACAAAAGAGTTGTTCTGGGCAAAATCATTAATTTGAAGAAAACCCTATGTGAGAGGGAAACAAATAATACACAGGAAGACAGGAAAAGAAAAGGAAGGGGTATGGGGGTGGTACTGCTCTTGTAGCAACGTGTTTTCCCCAGGGAGAGCAGCCCGAGTTTCACGCAGAGAAAATCTACTGTGACAAAGTGATATACAATACACTACAGTACAGTACAATACAAGACAATATAATGTAATACAATACAATGCAACACAATACATTATAATACAATACAATACAACACAATGAGGTTTTGGCAGTAGTAGCCACGGCACTTTGTTAATACACCTTAGTTTATACTTTGAAGATTGACACCATCATAATCGTCGCGGGCAAGAGGGGTGGGGGTTGGGGTGGGGGGTAGCTTTGTGGTTAGAGCTTTGAGCTCGCAATCTGACAGCACAGGTTCAAGCCTGTTCCAACTGAGACTGTAAACTGAGGCCCCGTGTATGAACGCATACAGAACATGTAAAGATGTTCTGTACACGGTCAAACCTGTTCCACTTTTGGAAGAGAAGGCCGTTGCGTGCCTGTAGGATCTGATGACAAAATGCAAATTCTCATGCACACTGGTGTCCTGTTGAGACAACATACCCAATAATCAGAATGCAGCCACCGTAGTGGTGGACAAGTGGTGGCATACCCAGAATCTCACCATTGGTAAACCTAGGAACTTTAATAATAATAATAATAAATTAATATATCATACTGGAATTATAACGCTGTAATTCTTTTGCATTACACGAATCAGAGCGCTTCCATTCACTCCGCTCCTAACAAGCAACAATACAATGATTCCATCAATATTAAACAATATATCATTGTTGATGTACAACAACACACGATGTACTCCAACCACTACACACAGACACACACACACACACCACACACACACACCA
>CM054138.1:57736853-57769353 GCA_028751875.1 Rapana venosa
TGAATCGTGGAGAAATGTGGACATAAGCTCGGAAATATAGGCGTGTTCTGTCTGTCTTTGCGATCAAAATGGACAGCGCTGTGAATCTCGCAGACGATCTTGAAGAACTAAATCTCGATCGTCCATCGAAGACAGTGAAAGTAAGTAGACTAAGTAACGCGCAGTTGTTTCTGCATGAGGTTCGAGTTTATTTATGTCTTGATTTTGTATGTTGTACGTTTATTTTTGTTGTTGTTTTCAGAGCAATGAGGAGTTACAGAAGTTAACAGTTGATGAGGAACTAACTGACATCGAAAGGGCAGTGTACCTTCTGAGGTAAGTGGCCCGTGTTTAAGCACGTTTGTCATACAAGAGAGGTTTCTTTTTCTTTCTTTCTTTCCTTCTTCTTCCTCTTTTTTTTTTTTACATTATGTTTTGCTTGTTTAACGTGTAATATTTGTTTTTGATTTGTTTTATTTGGGTTTCAGGCATATTCTTTTTATTTTTCACCCATTTTGTCTTATTTCCTTCTTCTGGGCTCTTTTTTCTGTTATGTAGAAATATTGTTTTCTATAATCGTCTCTGTTTTTTTTTCCCCATTAAAATATGTTTACCACATTTTTGTCATTCTTGCCTTCAATTTTATATTCTGATGAGGAAGTTGACATCTGATTCCTAGTCTAACTTAAAGAAAGGCAGTTTTTCAGTCAGTTTGTTTGAAGTTTTCATAATAATAAGGTGCTGAAGAAAAGACCCCAAGACAAAGCAATTTGATATTTTCTTGCCTTCTCTCTTCTGCTTTATAATTTTCCCTTGTGTTTAAGGAAAACACACATACCACTCATGCTTGCATGCACACACACACACGATCATGTCATATTGCTAACTTTCTCCCTTAAAAAAAATTAAGATGAATTGTTTTTGATCAGTTGTAATCTAAAATTATCACTTGGCTGTCCATTTTAAATCAAAAGGAAATAAGACTGTCCTAAAGTGCACAGCAAATTTTCATTATCACTTCTGTTGCCACATGCAGTTTATCTTAGTATCTCTGACTGACCACATCATATTCTTGGAAATTGCACATCAGCACCAGCCTGTTTCATAACAATGGGCAAATAAGTAAAAGAGGAATGAGTTGAGCACACTATCAACACACATTTGTACCTAGATATGTAATCACACACACACAACTAAGTAATGACAAAAATGAAGTGAAGGAAAACAAATGTAACCAGATGGTATAACCTTTCAAAGTCAGCATTTATTTATTTATTGTTTTATATCAAGGATAATGGAATAAGCACACATGTGCTTTTTTTATACCCAGTCCTGGTGTATATGTGGTTTTGTAAATTCTGTTATCCTGTTTTTCAATATTTGAACTTAAAATGAAAAGAGTATTTCTTATCGAGCCAGATAGGCCCATAAGTCCGACTTAAATCCTCGGTTTCTGTAGCGTTGAAAGCAACTGATGGTTTTTTAACCACCGCTGTGTACAGGATGCTAGTCTGTCATAATTTGAGAAATGAGAAAGGACCACACCTTTATTCTGATTTAGTCAGATTGCAGCTTTTGAATGTGCATTTTCCTAAATTCTGCATGATGATTTGCCTTTTGTGACACATTACAGCAAGACACTTTTCATAATTCACTAGTGTTTATCACTTTCTCAAGACTGATTGGTATTTTTTGTTGCTAACCTAAGTTACCATTAAAAGATGAGAATAGAAAGAGGAGGAAAATATGCTTCAAATAATTGTTGTTAAAAACACACACAATAAAAACATATAGAAGATAATAAACTACTTGTGAATCTTTGCATCTTATTTGTGGAGAATCCTGTCTAAAAAGGATGCAAGGGAGATAATAGTTTGCACCCAGTAACATTCTTCTGGGTTCCTTCACACTGTGGGATTATTCCCAATGAAAGAGTGGATCAAGCGCCAGAAAAGCAGCTCACAATTCTGAGGGTACAGAAACTCTCCCTATTTATTTAAATCTACAAGAGTGTTACAGGCGCATAGAGAAAATATCCTCTGATTGCTTTAATGACATTCTCAAGAATTCAGATTGTCAATACTATCATAATTGTGTGAAAAGAGCTCATACAAATAATACCAACACTCTCTTGTTCCGTGATTTCTCTCTATGTCCCAGACATATTATCAGTTTGATGTATCGTTTCCACTTAAATGCTCTCCGTACAAAATTTAGCAAAAATATTCAATGCTTTTGTGGTGAACAAATCACAGTGAGTCATTTGCTTGTGCACAGCTCATTAACACGACTGCCAGTTTCACAAAAACTTGGTTATTGTCAATGTCATCCTCCCACCTGTTCTCTAGAGCACATTTTGAATAACTATTCGCTCCTCCATGAGTTTTCTGTTTATTTCAATAGCAGCCCGGTTGGTATCTACCTTTGATTGATGTTAAGCTGCCATGTGAAGATTCGGCTATGTTAGTTATGTTACACTAGTTATGTTATACAAGTTATGTTATTCCAATTATGTTGCACTAGGTTTTGCCCTCTGTTTTTCCCCCCCCCCCTTAAAATAGTTCTTTATAATATTTCTCCTTCAACACATTTACTTAACACACACACACACACACATACACACACATGCCTTCTCATCTCTCTCTCTCTCTCCTCTCTCCTCTCTCGTACTCTCTCTCCTTCTCTCCTCTCTTTCTCTCCCTCCTTCGACTTTTCCTCTGTAGCACTCCAACTTACACATGCTCATTTGTACATATTCTTTGCTCCCTTTCCTCCACCTGCCCCCCCCCCCCCCCCCCCCCCACAATAATCCTTTTCCCTATCATCTAATATCACTTAAAGTGGAAAGATGTTATAGCGAAGAACAACACACAGACAGACAGACACACAGACAGACAGACACACAGACACAGACACACAGACACACACACACACACACACACTATCCTTTTCAAATTTTGTTTTAATTTTTGTGAAACATGGGAACGCCATCCACAAAGGTGTTATCTCCCTAGTCAAGCCCAGTGAATGGGAAAAGTGCTGTAGACTTCGTGACATATCTTGACTTTTCTGACAATTGAACTACTGTGAGCGTAAGAGGGACAGTTGGGGTCTTGTCAAACACTTAAATGTGATTTATTCATGTTATCTTTTCTCTTCTCTCCCCCTTTTTTCTTCTTCTTCTTCTCCTCCGTCTTGTTTTGGTGGTAGTGCTGGTCAATCTTCCCTGGTGGGGGATCTCAAGGGAAACAGGACATGTGTTGTAGCGTGATCATGAATTTTTGTTACTTCAGTTTTTACATGCTTTCCAGAAAGAGGGTTTACTGAGACACATGCATATAGCAAGTACACACATGTATGTGCACATGCACATGCACACTCACAAACACACACACACACAGAGGCTCGCACACACACACACACACACACACACACACACAGAAAACTTCTTTGCATATGTGTGCCTGCTTGTCTATGTTGTGCTTAAATGAAAGATAGTTGATTTTTTTTTTCAATTGAAAAAACAACAAACATTACTAAAAAGGTCTTACATTGCGAGACAGTATGAAAATCAAACTGAAAAAGGAAGGATTCTTACTGTCTGATCATGCTTAGATTTTGGTGAATTTGTCACCATACTGGCAGTAGATCAGAGTGTTTACAAATATGCTGAAAACACTTGCAGTAGATGGAAGTTTTCATAACTATGAGGGAAGGAAATTTGATCAAAGCAATCTTTATTTTTGCAAATTTATTTTAAGTTTGCATGCTGGTGGTAGATTGAAAGTTTTATAAGATTGCTGAAATTAATACTATTTTCACAAATTTGCTCAAAGCAGTACTGTTTTGAAAAATTTGCTGAACATTTTCATGTTGGCAGTAGATGAAAGTTTCCAGAAATTTGCTGAGAGCAATACTAATTTAATAAATTTGCTGAAAGCAGTATTATTATCCCAAATTTGCTAAAAGCTAGGGGAGCATGTCGTTGTGCCGCCGACCCGCTATGCCGCCGACCCGTTGTGCCGCCGACCCGCTATGCCGCCGACCCGTTGTTACTAGGTACTGGTGAAACACACATTTTATAATCTAGACTATCATGCACATATATAGCTGTTTTGATTTTCGCACTGTCGTCTATGTTTTCAGTCACAGGTGGATAGAAAAAATTCGACAGTTTGGGCAAATTGCGTCTGGTAACATTCAGTGATTGAAGTATAAGCATCTGATAGCTGTTTGAGAAACTTTCCTTTAAAATTCGTTTCTAGCACACTGTTTTTTCTCTTTGTTATTGTTTTTGTTTCTCATTAAAAATATAGAAAATTAAACGTATCCCATTTGTCTTCGGTGTCGTTCAGTGTTTTCATCATAATAAACGTCATTTAAAACTTTTCACCGGCATGAAAAATAACCCCCAGAAACGGAATAGCGGCATATCGGGTCGGCGGCACAGCGGGTCGGCGGCACAGCGGGTACCTCCCAAAGCTAGGCCTATAGCGTTTTCACAAAATTAGCTGGAGTATGATCATGTATGAGCAGCAGAGTATTAATTTAATTGGTATTTGTCTTATCATACAACATGTTATAACAATTTGGTTTATGTCATAAAAATGCATATGCATGTGTGTGAATGTTTCTACTATGTGTGTATGTGTGGGTGGGGGGTCGTTTGAGTGTGTCAATGCGCAGGCATACTGGTGCGCACATGAGTGTTATTTTACTTGGGTAGGTTTATGACTGGCTGGGGTATTGCTGATTTATGGGTGCTTTTTATATTGTGATGGGTGCATGCTGATGTTTGGATACTGTTTTTTTTTCTTTCTTCCCCCTGTGATATTATGTTTACATGTTTACTGATTTTATGTATTGCTTGTAGCCTGCCAGAATTTCTCTGTGTCTGAGATAATAAAGTTTTTGAATTGAATGAAGAGAACCATAGACTGTGCTTAAAGATCATAATAAATAGCTTGATTTCCTCTCAAATGTAAAAAAAAGAAAGAAAAAAAAGCAACATTCTTGCTTGTGCATGCTAGTAATAGCTATGAATTTCACTGCATTGTTGGTTGTTTTTTTTCCCCTCCCACATACAGATTTGATAATCTGGGCTCATTTTAAATCATACATTTTGTCCCTTCAAGATTTAACTTCACCACTCATTCTTCTTCTTCCATTTTGATTGATTATTGTTGCTGTTGCTGTTGTTGTTGCTGTTGTTGTTATCATTATCATTATTGATTATAATGTTGAAATAATGTTTTATAAAAATATGTTTTTCATGTTTAACAGTGCCATCATTTTACATTCTTCTTCATCTTCTTCATTTTAGACTGACTGCGCACATCTTTAGTTTTCTTCTATTCATATTTCAAGTTGACAGTGGCTTACATTACAATAATCTTTTACTTTGACTCAAATTTATTAGTGTCAACAGCAGAATCATAATTATGTACTGCAATTCAAGTTTAAAGTCAACAGTCAGTTGTATTATTTTTTTGTTTCTTCTATTCATTTTGAACATGACATCCACATAATTATATGATATATAAAATTTTTTCTCACTGGTGAAATTCATATGTAATGTCCTTGCTAAATATATTATGTGAAATAGATCATGTATGTATGTATGTATGTATGTATGTATGTATGTATGTATGTATGTATTCTTTCAAGTGATACTGTGTGTGTGTGTGTGTGTGTGTGTGTGTGCCCAAATATATTCCAGTTGACTGGCATGGTAACTACCCTTTGAAGAAGTGTTAATGACTATATATTGGAGTTCTTCAGTTGTCACTTTATTTCCCAATGTGAGATTCACTGACCTTGCTATGTGCCATTTGAGGTGATTGGTGTAGTAGGGAAGTGAGGTAGTGAGTATAGTTTTTTGGTTTGTTGTTTGTTCTTAGCAGTTTTTGTTTGTTTGTTTGTTGTTGTTTTTTTTATTTTATTTTATTTTTTAGGAGAATGTTTGTTTTTGTTGTTGGGGGTTTTGTATGTTTTGTTGTTGTTTTTTTTCTGGGGGTAGGGGGTCTTTAAAACTTTTTTAAAAACAAGTGTGCGTGTAAGATTTAGGCTTTAAAGCAAAAGTTTGGATACATCAGTATTTGTAACACTTTGGAATGGATTGATCATTAATAATAGTGATGGTGATGATGATGATGATGCTGGTGATAATAATAATAATAATTAATTATATTTATATAGCGCTATATCTTGCAAAAGACAATTCAAAGCACTTGCATTCAACCTATTACAGTCATGCAACCAATGACAATAGCTTAAATCAAAGTCAAATGTACACACCCACACACACACCCATGATACAATACTACTTATCTTGCATAAAGCAGACAGACAGACAAATAAATAACTAAATAACTAAATAAATAAACAAAGAGATAAATGAACAAAACATGAGATAATAAAACAATTATAGAAAAATAATGTCAAGTAATGTGATACATCAGTTTATGTATAGTAACAGTGATTTTTTTAAAAAGCAGTTTGAATCAACACATATTATGTCATTTCAATGTCTGTACTAATTTTAAAAAAAGTTTTAAAGTATCTGATGGTTTTATGGTCTTTCAATCCATTTTTAACCAAAAGTCTTGTTGCTGTCCTCCATTTACTGAAAATGAGTTTTGAAAAAAAAAAGTGTGTAGAATGTAATTTGATAAAAATGAATGAGAAAGTGAATGAATGAATAAACAAATAAATAATTTCCAGAGTGCTTTAAAAATGAACACACCCGTAGGGTAGACATGATTGTACTACCAGTATTGGTTAAAGGGAAAGCATTCTTGAACACTGTCTTTAAAAGTCTTGAAATATTAAGAATTCAGCATTTGAGCTGGCTTAGATAAGAAATATGCCTGAGGTAGAAACGTAGAATTGTCATGTAGTGCACACACTCACGTGACTGCAAACATGTACACCTGCATTCATATGCATGCACACACACACACACACACACACAGAGTCTTAGCAATAGTTAGCTTGCCTTTCAGTAGCAACATAGAGTATCTTTTACAGAGCAGTATCTCTTTTTCCTTTTCTGTTCAGGCTTTCAGTTCGTGCAAGTGCTGGCCTAGTCAGAGCACATAGATTCACATTGAACCAATTTACCTAACCTTGGTAGCGAAATTTTGCATTCATAGCAGCCATTTTTACACCCCACCATAAAGCTGTGACCATTCTGTCTCTTTTGGGGGGAGTTTTATAGCAAATCTTGGGAATGGAAAGTAAAAGAGTATTAGATGCATTGTAGAATCCCATCAAACCTGCATATACAGCTTCTAACCTTGGGCATTGAATTAGTGTTTTTATAGCTTTTTTTTTTTTTAAAGTATCACAACAAATACAGTCATTCTTTTATGTATGAGGAGTTTCAAAAGGAAAACTCAGGAACAGAAAGTGAATGGGTATTAGACACAGAAATAACAAAAAAAAAGAAAAAAAAAAGAAAAAAAAAGAAAAAGGGGTTTGGGAGGTAAAGAGATCTTAACATGAAAGAGAGGACCTTAACACCTGTGACTTAGCCCAGGTCAAAAACTGTGTCAGATGTTGATGTATACATGCAAACTTCCAAGGTTAAGGCATAAATTCAACTATTTATCCCCAAAGTCTGAATACAGCTAACTAAATTGTTGGGGGGGGGGGGGGGGGGGGGGGGGGGGGGGGGGGGGGGGGGGGGGGGGGGGGGGGGGGGGGGGGGGGGGGGGGGGGGGGGGGGGGGGGGGGGGGGGGGGGGGGGGGGGAGGAGTGGGAACAGTCACATATATGCAAAAATCTCACCATTGGTAAACCTTAGAGCTCAAGCTGAGGAACAAAAAAACCAAACAAACAAAAACCCCCACAAAAAAGCAACAACAAAAAATGCCCCCAAACCCAGTTGTTATGTTTTTAAATGTAATCTTGAGACTGTCTCCAGCTATGACAAGTTTGTTTTTAGCATAACACAAAATAGATGGAAAAAAATGTGAACATTTATCTGTAACCTTTGGAAATAAAAGAAAAGACAGAAGAAACATCATTACAAATGTATACAAAATGCCAAGACCAACAATAACATGTTGAACATTACGCTTTGATATGTTGTGTAGGGATTGTCTTCACCCATAACAAGTTCCTAACATAAAAAACCCTGTACCCTCCATTAATTAAAAGCATAAAAAAAATCCTCAGAAGTCAGAGTTTTAGCTGCCTGTATAGCAGGCGGGTTGTTTGAAAACAGTCATACACACAAACCAGGGTTGTGCCCCAGGGTAATTCTTAAGCGTGATTATGGAGAGAGAGGGCATAATCTGGGTGACCGGGAGCTTAAGCTAGGAAATGCTCAACAGCAATACCCAACACCTAACAGCAAGCAGTACAGCTCTTGTGCTTCCAAAACAGGCGGGGCAGAATCTGTAACAATGCCATACTGGGAAAGACCTGTGTTTTAAAAGACGGTGTTTGTTGTGTTGGAAAAGTGAACTGATGTACGTTATGCTTGAGATATAGTCATTAGCATAGACTTTTTTTGGTATGGTTTGTTTGTTGTGATTCCTTGCATTTATGAATTATGAGTTTCTTAATGGTTTGAAAGTAAATTGTTAAAAACCAAAAGTTTGAACATGTAAATATGCGTGTATGCATGCATGCTAACATTCAAGCGGGCATACAGACATATACCTATATACATGTAAATGCACACATGCATAAAGTTGTATGCTAGTTTGTATGTGTGTGTGCATGCACACATGAACACACAGAGACATACAGACACACACACAGAAATGCACATACAATACCATCTAGATATAAGAAAAGAAAAGATTTTTTACTTTTAATTTCACACACACACACACACACACACACACACACACACACACACACACACACACACACACACACACACACACACACAAAATACATGCAAATACAGCTAATACTTATAAAGAAGCTCACTTACTATCTCTTTCTGATCAGCGAAAACTGGCAGTATCAAAATATGTGGTTCGTAGTATCTCTATTCCAAATTCAGTAAAAGAGGAAATATTTATTAATCAAGACACTGATTTTCCTAAACGGGCACGCAATATTTCATTTCTGCAGCCAATTAAAAATTATACAGACACATTTATGAAAGAAAATGACATCGATATATCAACAATTCCAATTTTACCGGTTGTTCCTCAGTTTCCTCCTTGGGAACATATTTCAGCTAAATTTGACGTCGACTACACGGAAATAAAGAAAAATGAAGATCAAAATCTTCTCACCGTTGATGTAAAAAGTCACTTAGAAAGTAATTATTCTAATCACTTAAAAGTGTATACTGAGGATCGTATTAGAAACAGGCAAAAGTGGTGCTGCATATGTGATTCCGACTTTAAAAGTTCAAAAATCTTTTCATTTAGGACAACATTTTTCTATTTTTACTTCTGAATTATTTGCAATTCTTATGGCTTTGAATTTTTTGTCTGATACTGCTGTTGATGTTTGCCAAATTCTGTTTTGCGTTGACTCAAAGGTAGTGTTAATGGCATTAAAGTCATGGCATGGTAAAATAAGGAATGATATTGTATTTGAGATAAAATTCCTGATACATTCTATTGCAAGCAGAGGCATCAGCATAACTTTTTGCTGGATCCCCTCTCATTGTGGAATTTATTCGAATGAGCTGGTTGATTCTTTGGCAAAACAAGGTGCCTCTGAATACAGTACTGAAGTGTTTGATTCTAATCTTGCATTGTCGTCTTATGAAATTCATTCAGAGTTAATGAAATGCATACATTCAAAGATTTACTTTCAGCAGTTTCCCTTGCCCACGGAAATTAGAAATTCTAATACATAAACTGAGATTAAATGCATGGAATACTAAATATTCAAAAAATGTAACATGTTGTTGTTCTATTCCACTTTCAGTCCACCATTTGTTGTTTGATTGCCCAATTCTTCTTGACATGTATAAAAGAGAGGTTTAGATATTCATAAGAAATATGCCACTAGTCAAAAAGGGTTTTTATATGACTCTCAGCAATTAAATAGTGTCAGTTGCTGAAGTCATAATTCTTCACCTGTAAAACCTTTATTGTAATTATATATATATATAATATATATATATAAAATATAAAATATATATATATATATATATATATATAATGTATATATATATATATATATAATAAATATAATATATTATATATATATTTATATACTTATGTGTGTGTGGATGTGGGTGCGTGTAGGGGAGAGAAAGAGAGAGAGAGATGCGGTGTGTAATAATAGGTACTCTGGTATGAATGCGGATGTGTCTAAATCACCATGTAGTGAATAGACATTAAACAAAACAAACACACACACACACACACACACACACACACACACACACACACTCACATCTCTCTCTCTCTCTCTCTCTCCAGACGATTTTTTTCCAGTTACTCTTGACAGTTCTGTTAGATTTTTACTTTTTTTTCTTTTTTTTATAGCAACAGCCATACAGCAGTATCAAAATTATTTTAAAATGTGCAATTAGCTACAAAAGTTCATATGAAATAAGTCAATGCTTTTTTTTTTAGTGCCTTTTTCATTGCATGTGGAGGCATATTAAAAAACAAAACAAACAAACCCACAGATCTATCAATCACTAGCAATCAAAAATCAAAGGGAAGAACAGACACAGTGACAAGGGATAATGGAGAAGACAGGTTATGTATTCTGGGAGCTTGTCCCCAGTCAGTCAGGGGTGAAAACAATCACAACATAAACATTTCAAAGCTGAAGTACATTTTAAAGTAGGCCTTGGCACTTTGCTTATATCAGTAACTGACAAATCTTTTGGCCAGGTCTGTCCTAAATACTAGAGTACCCTGCAAATTCTAAGGAGAGAGAGAGAGAGAGAGAGGAGGAAGAAGCATAACTCTTGTAGGAATATATGTTCTTGTGTACTGCTTGTGTTTCTCTCCCTTGTCATACTTCTGCCTCACTGTGGGCAAACAAGCACACAGCAGCAGTGATGCATGATTTGTGAAAACATTTTCTAGATAAAGATGATAATCATTATGCAGGTTTTGGTTGGACAAGAGAAGCATCTGCTTTGAAACAAGTGAAATAAATAAATGTATAATATTCGTGCTCCCTTTTCTGCACAGAACTGATGGGAAACTAAAGTTAGCGAACTCTCATGGTATTTTAAATACTGATCACAGTATTGCTCGTGTCTGTGGTATGTTTATATCACTGTACTTTTTTTCTTCTTCTTCTAAAGTCACTGAGGTGTATGGATGTCAGAGGGGAATGGGGGCAGACTGGGCGGTGGAGTTGGGGATCTGATGTTAAATTACCCTCCTCCCCCTACTTCCCAACGCCCCCCCCCCCCCCTCTCCTCCCCAACCACCACCACCACCATTACCACAATATCCCCAGCTGCAGCCCACATTAAAAGAAAAAAACAACTTTCCTGTTTACGTTTTCATGTCGAACTCTGGCTGGAGGAAAAGAGCGGAAATGGAGGAAGAAAAGGACAGCAAGCGTAAAAATGAGGCCACCAGACCTCAATTAGTAGGACTGGGGGGCGGTAGGATGGGTGTGGGTGTGGGTGGGGTCCCAGTTGCGTGGGATGAGGTAGCCTAGCAGCTGTTTTTCATATCACACAGGAGACGAACACACATGCATGCTGACAGAGACTGGTGCCTTCACGAACTCGCACACAGGCGCGCGCTGGCGGGCGAAAAAAGAAAGAAAACAAAATACGTGCGCGAGCGCACACGCACTTACGCGTGTGCACGCGCACACGCATACACACACACATGCGCGCGCGCGCATGCACACACACACACGTCCGCACGCACGCACACATACACACACTCACACACACGCATACACGCATACACGTGCACACACACACACACACACACACGCTAGCGCCTCATTGTGGGTGTATATTTTAATTCTGTCTCCATTTTCTGTCTTGCCTGTCTCAAACTCCGTTCTCTGTCTGTCTGTATCCGTCTGTCTGTCCGTCTGTCTGCCTGTCTGACAGTCTCTGTCTGTCTTTATCTATCTATCTATCTATCTATCTATCTATCTATCTATCTATCTATCTATCTATCTATCTATCTATCTTATCTTCTTCCCTCCCTCCTCTTCTTCCCTCCATCCTTCTCTACCCCTTTTTTGTCTGCCTGTCTGTCTGTCTGTCTCTGTCTATGTGTCTCTATTTGTCTCTGTCTCTCTCTATATATATTCACAAGGACAGATTGTAGGACTAGGCTTGGCCTAAAATCTCACCCTGACATATCAAAGATCATTAGTGTCTTTATCCCCTTCCTATCGCCCCCCCCCCCCCCCCTCCAATAGCGCATACAGGCAGATTCCTAAAATTTAAAATAAATGATTTACCAGTATGTGTTTTAAAACTTGCAATTGCAAGTACGAAACAGTGAAAATTCCAACCGCCAGTAAACAAACAAACAGGTAAACAAACAAACAAACAAACAACAAAAAGAAAAAAAAGGAAAATCCAAAACCAAAGCTAAAAAAACATCTAGGTCTGTCTGTAATATAAGACTTCCAATGCCTTTCAACGATAGTGGGGCCTGACGAGACGAATGGTCCTTAAGGAATGCTAAGAGTTGCATAAAATAGTCAAGTTTTGAAGTATACCTCTTTCCGTTTTTTTTTTTTTAAGTGTCTGTTTCCTTTTCTTAGTATTCCTCTCTTTGCTTTGGTATGACGGAGTTGAGTGGGTTAAAGTGAGCGCCTTCAGATCCTAATGGTCTTGAAGACATGACTCGGGAGTTCGAATCTTAGCAGCCTTGGGTTGATAGGCGGACGGGCGGGCGGGTGGAGGAAGCATAGTGGGTAAGACCAGGTCCTTTTGATCCTAATGGTTTTTGAAGTCGTGGGTCGGAATTTGGAGTCTTAGGTGTGCTAAGAGGATGAAAGGTTGGGGATTAATTTTGTAACATTATCTTGAAGGTAAACTTAGATGAAAGGTTGGGGATTCAGTTTGTATCATTATCTTGAAGGTTAACTTAGATGAAAGGTTGGGGATTCAGTTTGTAACATTATCTTGAAGGTTAACTTAGATGAAAGGTTGGGGATTCAGTTTGTAACATTATCTTGAAGGTTAACTTACAGACCTGTTTGAGGTGAAGTACTCCGCTTCATGTCAGACATGCAGGCATTTTTCATGCAGAACGATGTCAAGTGCGGCGGTAATTCATGTCAGCTGGAGGATGACTTGATTGCTCCCTTAACTCCTCGAGAAGTTATTTTGAAATTGCACTGAAACTATCAGTGTGTTAGTAGTATTGGGCTGGTTAGTTGCTGCCAAAGGTTGAATCATGCGGAGTCCATCTTTCTCAGTCCAGGTGGCTGAGATTGTATGATGGGTTTGGTCGTGCCGTCCACACCACCGGCTATAGCTACTGAAGATGGCTGGGTTTTTAACGATGGGAGCTCTCTGTATTGATGCGCATGAAACTTGACCACGCAATGGGTTTTGTTTTTAGTTATAAAGTGGTCCACTGAGCATCTTCCAAGCAGCACTCTCGGCAAGTGGAGTGTGGTTGACTGGTTGTTTGTATTAGAGCCCCAGTGGGGTTATCCGATTTAGGGACTGCAAGTCGAAAGATCTATTTGACTCACTCTGCCACCAGCCGCTGGCTTTCCTTCCTCCTTGGTCTCAGTTGATATTAAGTGTTGTGTGCGCAGTGTATAGCTTATGATAATTAAATAATTATCGCCACGGCCCGATACCATCTTCAGAAAATGAAAAACGTGTGTGATTCTCTTACGCATTCCCCCCCCCCCCCCCCCCCCCCCCCCCCCCCCCCCCCCCCCCACCAAGCTGTGTTACTCAGACGATGATCCGTGGTTTTAGCGTCGTACTCCTGAGGTAGACGGTGGTGGTTTGAACCTCTGCTCACGAAGAAGATCCCCCCCCCCCCCCCCCAACCCCCTCAGAGTGTTACCCGATGTCACCATGGTTCTGGCTCCTTTGCCCTGCAAGTCTCTCGGATGTGGCTGTAAACCAATGCGTATAACATTTTGCTCATTCTTAAAAAGCAATGACAAACCCCCCAGCCATCTTTGATAGAGGAATAGACCAGTTATGTTCGGTGGTATTAGTGACACTCAAGTGTCCATAAATACACTAGCGGCCTCACTGACCAGCATCAGCATTGGGACTGGGTGATCAATACAGATGGCGAAGCATGTGCCAAATGGTGTAGCATCCTATGGATTATTACCCCGCTCTGACATTCTCGGTGTTTGGGAAAGTGAAAAAAAAAATAGTGCCGCAAAATGTGTCAAGTGGCACAGGAAACGGCAGGTCCAGATGTATCCTGTCTCCTGCCAGATTTGACTGATAGGAGTCCCTGTTCGTTTCCACACACACACACTCACACATAATATCTATCTATCTCTATATATCTATATATAATATATATCACACACACATAATATATGTGTGTGTGAAGTGGGTGCAGTGGCACGTTTATGGTTACCGTTGGGGCTTTATAGTGTGATGTATATCTTCTTCTTCTTCTTCTTCTTCTTCTTCTTCTTCTTCTTCTTCTTCTTCTTCTTCTCGGACGGGATAGCCTGGTGGTTAGAGTGATGTATTCGTGATCTGCTGACCAGGGTTCGATTCTTGTTCAAGAGGATTTTTCCTCTGGAGTTAACATCAGTGCCAACTCCACTCTCCCCAAAAGTACTTCGGATGAGACTATAAACCGAGATCCCGTGTGCGAATGCACGCAGAACATCTTGCGCACACATTAAAACCCGTTCCGCTTTTCGGAGGAGTAGGCCATTGTGTGCCGGTGGGAACAGATGACAACATTTACAAAACTGCATACACACGGGGACTGGATAAAAAAAGCACCCGAGTGCTTATTCCATTATCCTCGAAATAAAAGAAGAAAATAAATAAATAAAATCTCTCTCTCTATTATTCTGTGTGTGTGCGTGTGGGTGGGTGGTAAGGGGGTGGCATGTGCTTATTCTGCTTACTTTTGACACGACCAGCTGTCAAAGCAAAGCAGGTCCTCAGACAATGTGACCAGGGAGATAGTAAAATCCCCTACCAGTTTATCATACACCATGGACTAGGCATCGACAACCGACACTCGAATCTAAAACTATCAGGATTAGAACAGAACTGAGAAAGACGGTGGCAGGACGGTTAAGACGTTCACTTGCCTACCAAGTAAACCCAGGTTCTGGGTTCGATTCCCAGCCTTACCCTTTCTTCCCAGTTTGACGAGAAAATCCAACTGAATGTCAACTACGCAAACAAATCTCACCATTGGCCAACCTCGGAGCTGTAGCTGATGAACGGGAAACAACAACAACAAAACACACAATAGAACTAAGTCGAAAGACCATTCAGCTACATGGCCTCACCTGAGTACCAGAAAACTGTGTTAAAAACTAGTCTAACGCCAAAACAGAATTATTTTCGGGTCATTAAGCATATATGTGGTGCCAGACGAAGAATTGTTGACAATGTGTTCTGGTAATAACACCAGGGAGAAGCAAAAAAAAAAAAAAAAAAAAAACAAAAGGTATAGGGTTATGGTCGTGTGTGAATAAGGTCAACGACCGAATCGTCGTTTCGCACTTGCTTCTTTTCTCAAGTGCTCATAAACATTCCTCCTCTCTTGTACTTGTGTTATGTGCCGCGCTTTTGCTTTTGTGTTTGTTTGGTTGGTTTTTTTTTTGCGCTTGGTTTATTTATTTTGTTGGTTTGTAAGTAGTTGGTTAGTGTTGTGTGGGTGGGTGGGGGTGGATAGGTGTGTGTGTGTTGATGGTGGGTGGTAGTGGTGGTGGTGGTAGTGTATGTGTGTGTGTGTGTGTGTGTAAACACAGCCTTTAAGCCACGTTGTCAAATACCGGGCGTATCACTTAACTTTGAGCGCACCCGTGCATGTCTACACATGCAGCGCGCGCAGTGTGTGTGTGTGTGTGTGTGTGTGTGTGTGTGTGTGTGTGTGTGTGTGTGTGTGTGTGTTTGTGTACTTGTGTGTTTGCATTAACATTTTTTAATTCTTTTATATCGAGGATAATGGAATAAGTACTTTTGTGCTTTTTTTTTTACACCCAATCCCCATGTGTATGCGGTTTTGTAAATTTTGTCATCTGTTCCCACCGGCACACAATGGCCTACCTTTACGAAAAGCGGAACAGGATTTAACGTTTGCGCAAGATGTTCTGCATGCGTTCGCACACGGGGCCTCGGTTTATAGTCTCATCCGAAGGACTTTTGGGGAGAGTGGAGTCTGCACTGATGTTAACTCCAGGGGAAAATATCCCCTTGGACGGGAATCGAACTCGGGTCGTCAGATTGCCAGCGCAATGTTCTAACCACTAGGCTATTCCGTCATGCGTACGTGTGTGTGTGTGTGTGTGTGTGTGTGTGTGTGTGTGTGTGTGTGTGTGTGTGTGTGTGTGTGTGTGTGTGTGTGTGTGTGTGTGTGTGTGTGTGCTTGCGTGGTTTTTGCTTTTCGTGTTCTGTCGTGCGCTGCATTTTTGCCTCGAAGCGCCGTTCTGTTCACAGCAGAAGAACGGTTTGGACATTTTGATCGAACAAATGCAGATAGACAAGACTTTTTACTTCAGTTTAGTTCCTACTGATAGGGTGGAAAAGAGGGGAAGATAGAGATAATGGGAGGGAAGGGGATGGAGGGATGGAGGAGAGAGAGAGAGAGAGAGAGAGAGAGAGAGAGAGAGAGGGAGAGAGAGAGAGAGAGGAGAGAGAGAGAGAGAGAGGGGGGGGGGGGAGGGGGGCGGGGGCACTGAACAGATCCCAAATATCAATACTGTACCAGTCTGTTGATGGTCACGCTGACTTGGGTGTCTGTGCTAGTGTGTGTGTGTGTGAAAGGGAGGAGAGGGGGGGGGGGGGGGGGCGTTAGAGGGAAGGAGAGATGGTGGTAGCCGCCAGACGTGCTGCACTTTCCCTCTCTGCCCTTCCCCTCTCCTTCCTTACCACTTCCCCTTTCCTTTGTTACTTTTCAGACCACACAGCTGGCTTTGACAGACGACAGTCTCTCCCTCACCCCCACCCCTCCCATCCCCAATCTCTCTCTCTCTCTCTCTCTCTCTCTCTCTCTCTCTCTCTCTCTCTCTCTCTCTCTCTCTCTCTCTCTCTCTCTCTCTCTCTCTCTCCTCTCTCTCTCTTCCCCACTTCGGCGTCTGCAACTCCATTACTGATCCCCCCCCCCCCCCCCCCCCCCCCCCCCTCCTCACCCTGTTCCTGCTTTTCTCTTCCTTTTTTTTTCTCTTTCTGTCATCGTCTCTTCATTTGTCCTGTAGAGCTTGGATCTCTGTCTTGTATCCGCATGGTCGTAACGTCTGGTTTAAACAAATGTTTTGTTCAGAAAAGAGACACGTTGTACGCACTTCCATTTGAAGCAGCAACAAACTAATAGCTTATTGTGTACTCCACCACCAAACAAAATGCAATTGTTTTTTGGCAGCTGAAAAAAGCACATGTCATTATCGTGACAAATCAGTCCTCTTGAAAAAAGTGCAATTGATAAATCAAAGGCATAATTTTTAATTGCTGCTTTTACATGTATGAAAACTTTGAAATCTCGTATTTTGCATCTGGATATTACATATGTGTTGTTGTTTTTTTTAAGTCGGAAGAAAAAGAATCACTGTGAGATTGAAGTTGCCCACTGAATAAGAAGTTTGCGCATAATTACTTTTTCTTTTAAGTATCTCACCATACAGGCAGCCATACTCCGACTTCAGAGGATTTTCTTTTCTCCTTTAAAGGAGAGTGCAGGTTGGTGTGTTAAGAGCTTGTCATGGCTGAAGACAGTCTTAACACAACACTTTACGACACAACATTTCAATGTAGACCTTGGCACTTAGCTGGCATCAATAACTGACACAGCTTTTGGCCTGGGCCAGTAGTGCCTATGAAGTCATGGGGTCCAGTGTTGGCCGCGGTGCCTGGTGGAGCGCTGGCAACTCTGACGTGTTGTCTAGATCAGCTTATGGAGAGACCTGCCAGTTTTTTTTGGTAAAAAACCCAACCACCTCTGCTACGTGTAGAAACATGCAGATCAAATACTGACACACATTAAAGATCCCATCAGCATTTGCTAGGTTGCTGAAACACATGTAGATCCAGAACATAATTATACACCCGAGTTGGATTATTATCTATAGCCAAAAAAAAAAAAAAGGGGAGGGGGGAGGACTTCGTCTAAACATCTGTTGAATGGCCCGCGCGCGCGCGCGTACATGTGTGTGTGTGTTTGTGTTGTGTGTTGTGTGTGTGTGTGTGTCGGGGGTGGGGGGATGGGGAGGGGGTGGTGGGGTAGCACAATATTTTATATCCTTAGATATTGCACAAGCAATGGCACATTAAGAAATTTCAAAATCGAAAAGAAAGTCTATGTTGCTGCTGCTGCAGGTTTGTCTAATGAACCCATATAATAATAGAAGAAAGCCCCAACTTTATCTGCATGTGTCACAAAACTCACCGCGTCACAGGCTGCTCACTCGACTCCAGAGCTCATTCCTCCCCAAGTGGGCTGCGATACAAGCAGACGAGTACTGCGGCCAGTTCCAACTGGCTCCGGCTTCTGCTTCTGCGACCGTGACTGCCGCTGCTTCTGCTGTATTAGCATCCATATGTCGGGACGAAGAGTGTGACAGTACTCGTGAAAGCAGAGATACTAAAAAAGCTAGGTGTAACTGCGTGACGATTCTGTATGGCTTTAGGATGAGCTTTGGGAAAGTTCTCTACCCGTGTGATCTGGAATCAGTGGAAATGTGGGACCACTCTTTCTGTGAGTGATATAGAGGGTTATAGTTCTGTGTATGAAGAAGGCCTGGTTTTTCACTGTGGTGAGTTGGACGGTGTGTCTCGATCGTTTTGAGCTCAGCTGTGGGATATTCTGCCTGTGTGGGTCGTGGAAACTAATCGATGTGTTGCAGTAGTCGTGCTTTTGCGGCAGCCTTGACTTTGGCAAGATGACTGGGGTTTTCTCGCCTTCGGTTTGTGTTTTGTGAAGCCGGGATTTTGGAGGCTGTAATTTGTCGCTTTTCTGTGCTATTTGTCATATTATGGTTTTCAAATATTCGGTTTTTTGTGTGTGACTTATTCTAGGCCCTATAACTTGTATGGGATTATTGTGGTTTTGGTTTAAATCCACCCATTTGCATGGTTTATTTCGTTGATTGTCACCTTTGTAGAGTGTCTCCAATGACTGAGATCACAGGATTCGTTCATCAAAAGTCTTTGTCATCTTGGTTGACTAATTTAATTTTTCTGATTTATAAGTTGGTTGTGCTGTAGCAAAATCGTGTGATTTGACTGCTATACTGAGTGGAATTGTAGGGTTCGTGTAGTCAGACTGTAGATGATGATTTGTGGCTGGGTTTCGTGCCACGTCAGTATCATGCTCACCACTTTGTTTCAGTCCGTTAGGTCTGTCCAGTTCTGGTCCCTGTAGTGTCCCAAATCTCTTTGCCACCTGCTTTTGTCTTTGGGGTCTCTGTGGTCTCTGGGGTCTCTCAAATCTGCCGTCTTTGTCTCTCGTCTGTCTTGTGTGTGTGTGTGTGTGTGTGTGTGTGTGTGTGTGTGTGTGTGTGTGTGTGTGTGTGTGTGTGTGTGTGTGTGTGTGTGAGAGAGAGAGAGAGAAGAGAGAGAGAGGAGAGAGAGAGAGAGAGAGAGAGAGAGAGAGAGAGAGAGAATGTCACTGTGTGCATTCATGCAGATTCATCTGTATTATGCGCGAGTATGGATACATCCCAGGTGAAAACCAGAGGCTTGTCGTCGTGGCATCGGGTTTTGCCAGAGCACTTCTACATCACTGTTTTTACTTTATCGCTAGTTATACCTCGTTTTGCACCTGCTGAATTGTTTTTTAAAAGGGTCTTTTAGAATTTATTTGATGTTTTCAAGGATCTGGTACATTAACAGAATTACTATTACGAAGATCACTAGATATGCAGTCTTAAGCACCCGCTGAGTTGATCTTAAGGATTTTTCAAAACCTCTTCATTACCGTTTATGCTCCATGTTCCACTCTAGAACTAGTAGAAGTGGTGGCAGGGGGGATAGGGGATGAGTTGATGAAGGGGATGGATATTTTTAAGGCCACAGCACAGTGAAAACTTTCCAGGGCAATGAATTTTTCACGGGATGACGTTCACGTAGCGTTCAAAAAGTCCACGGTGTCGATGTTGACGATGGGACTATTGAAAAACTGGCGTGGCTGCAGAAAAAAAATCGATAGATGCGTTTAGAGCCTTCGACAACTTCAGCAGTTTTACAGCCCGCGAAGCACATTGGGCCAGGCCAAAAAATGTTGCTAGTTATTGATCAAGCAAAGTGCCAAGACGTACAACATTAAACTGTTTGTATGTTGAGATTTTACTTCATCTTTGACAAGCTCCTGGTTAGCATAGCAACCTGTCTCCTGCATTAAACGAAGATTAAGTTAATTGCAGTCGTAGTATGGCTGCCTATATAGGGAGGAGTATTTGAAAGGAGCGACACACGCGAACATTTCATTTAGTGTGTACTGTCACAGTAATGCCCTACTTGTCCTTTTTTTTCTTCTCGGCTACAGCTCTGAGATTCACCAATGGCAAGATTTAGCGTATGCGACTGTTTTTCATCAGACAAGTGTGATATCTTCAGTTTAACGTCTATTCACACTTAGTGATTTTAGACGGGGAAAAGTAATCTAAACAAGAGAATGCAAACAATAACAGAAAAGTGTCAGATAACAGTACTGAATAAAAACTAACTTTAACATTCTACAAAAACTGAATTATCGGACTTCTTATCGATCCTAACACAATGTCCAACAGTAACGATGGTTCAGACAGAATCTGATCCAGTGACAAACTTGGTACAGCAGGTAAGAATGCTTTTAAATGTCCACAATCAAAAATAACATGACTATTGGTAATCTTCTCCCCACAAATACAAGTGTGTGTGTGTGTGTGTGTGTGTGTGTGTGTGTGTGTGTGTGTGTGTGTGTGTGTGTGTGGAATGTGTGTGCGTGCGCGCGTGCGTGCGTGCGTATGTGTGTGTCTGTATGTCTGTGTGTCTGTGTGCATGACAAGCTATCGCGTTGAAAATTTTTTTTCAATAGATAGACATGTTTTTATGTGCTCACATTTCTTAGCAAGTTTGTGTGTCTGGTCACCATGTAATGTCATGTCATTGTCACCTTATAACTGTGTCACCAGTCGCAGGTAAATATATAATGTACCAGTACAAAAACAAACTTGCAGATAGATACTACAACAACAACAGTTCATGCCTGTTTGTGTCAGACTGGATTTTTTCTTTTTTGTTCCTCGGTTAGACCTCCGCGGTTCAGCAATGGTGAGATTTTGCGTACGCGACCATTTTGACCCACCATGAAGGTAGCCGCATTCCGACTTCAGGGATAAAGGATAAGGATGTGACGCAGGCGATAGATAGCTCGTCTTTTGGCCTGGTCAGAGGTAAAGCCTCCAATTTCCGTGGGTCTGGCTGGCAGACAATGATTATTCGTTGTCCGTGTTGAGCCCCGCATACAGATGTGCTGATGTGCTTGCTCTCTTCACACTCACAGCACAGCACAGCACAGCACAGCACAGCACAGCACAGCACAGCACAGCACTATCCGTGTCAAGGATCGATTAGTGTTGGGTCTTCTTTGTCTGCCCGCCTCACTTTGTGTCTTATTTCTGTTTTTTTTGTTTGTTTTTTGTTTTAGGTGATATCTGGCTTTTTTGTTTTGTTATTGTTGCTGTCTCTATAATTATCCATCGCTGTCTCCCTTTATTCATAATTCTGTGTTATTTTCTGTCTCATTCTGTCTTTGTTTCTGTCACTCTGCTTCTGTTTTTTTTTTTTTCTCAGCGTCTCTGTCCGTCTGCTTTTCTGTTTCTTTGACAGTCTGCTGTGTCTGTCTGTCTGTCTGTCTCTCCTCCCCTCTCTCTCTCCCCCTCCCTGTCACTGCCTCTTTCCTCTCTATTTCTCTGTCTGTCTCTGTCTTTCTGTTTCTGTCTGTCTGTCTGTCCCTGCCTGTCTCCTTCTCTCTACTTCTATGTCTTTCTCTCTGTCTGTCTCTGTCTGTGTATTTGTCTCTGTTTATCTGCCTGTGTCTCTGTGTGTGTGTCTCTCTCTCTGTGTCTCTGTCTGTCTGTCTGTCTGTCTGTCTGTCTCTCTCTCTCTCTCGCTCGCTCTGTACGTGTCTGCTCTGCGGCTTGTGCACCTTCCGAATGCGTGTTTGTGCACTATAAGGGACCACAGTGAACTCCTCTTTTCTGAAGCCTCAATGGACTTTCAAGTTCTTCCTTTCTTTGATTTTTGATGGCTTGCTGTCACGCTCTCTCTTCCTGGAAGCGTTCTTTTTGACTGCTTAACTCATATACCCCCTCTTGCTTTACCTTCACCAAAAAACAAACAAAAACCCCAAACAATCCCCCCCCCCTTCCCCAATAGACAGTATTAAGCTCTTGTCGCCAAAAGTCTGTGTCCCTTCCTCCTTTCTTCCTCCTCCTCCTTCCTCCATCCCTTTGGCACAATCCTCGTTCATCCTCTTGCCTTGCTGATACTTGTGTGACTGACTGGCTGATGAGTGCTGTGTACGGTGTCTTGTTACGACGGTTCCCACAACGAGTTGGAAATGACGTGAGTCAGAATCGATAGCGCTCCGGTGAACGTTCTCGTTCTTTGCCCTAATTGTTCCTAGTCCTTAAGTGCACGCTCTTTTTCAAGAATAGGTGGGGTAGGAATGTCGCTTCGCGAGGTCAAGTCGAAAATGTCAAGTCAAAAATACTTTTATCATTCCTTGAGGTGGAAGTTAAGTTACAGAGTACAATACTGACAGGCACGCAGTTTTTTGGGTGGGGGTCGTTATGTAGGAAAAGCATGAAAAAAAGGCAATGATCGATAGTTGTTAAAACATTCCAGTACAATTTCAAATCAAAATTAAGCACACTGTAGACATGCACGCACACATGCACACGCACTCATGCGCGCGCGTACGCACGCACCCACGCGCGCGCGCGCGCGCGCGCACACACACACACACACACACTGACTAAAAACGAAGCAGAGACCATAGACTGGAAAAGACATGAGTAATATATTATATATATATATATATATTATATATACTATAAATATATATATATATATATATATGAGAGAGAGAGAGGAGAGAGAGAGAGAGAGAGAGAGAGAGAGAGAGAGAGAGAGAGAGAGAGAGAGAGAAACAGACAAACAGACGGACAGACAGACAAGCATAATACATGTGCATGCACACATCCTCCTTTGTTATCTCTTTCGATTAATTGACTGGGGCACAACGTTCTTCATTCGTTTGTCTGATTCTTTGGCACTAAGCTGATATCCTTTTCGCTAACCCAACACCCAAACAATGGAGAGAAAAAAATCGACGGTTGGTTGCCAAACGTTTTTTGCATCCTCTCATTCCACTCCCTCCCTCCATCTTATTCCCCTTTTCTCTTCTTCCTCCGTCTTTCCTGGCACAATCCTGATGCTGTGTGACTGACTGACTGATGACTGATGAGGAGTGCTGTGTCTGGTGTCCTGTTACGTCTGCTTCTGCAACGGGTTGTATTGGAAATTACGCAAGTCAGGATCGATAGCGCTGTTGTGAATGAGCGATCTCGTTATTTGCCCTGATCGTTCCTTGTTCTGCGGAGCAATTTTTGTTGTTGCAGAAGCCGGGGGTAGGAATGTCGTTTTAGTAGTGTGTGTGTGTGTGTGTGTGTGTGTGTGTGTGTGTGTGTGTGTGTGTGTGTGTGTGTTTGTATGTGTGTGAGTGAGTGAGTGTGTCTGTGAGAGAGTGAGTGAGTGTGTGTGAGTGTGTGAGTGAGTGAGTGAGTGTGTGTGTGTGTGTGCGCGCGCACACACTCTCACACTTTTTTTTTTTTTAAAGCATTATATATTTTTCTTATATATTTTGATTAGTGACACAAGTGCGAATTTTTTGTTTGTGTGAGTGTATGATATTTAGGTGACATTGTTTCTACTAACCTGTTACCCAAATAACAGAAACTATCGATGGTATGTGGCCAAACTTTGTATCGTCAGTGTGTGTGTGTGGTGGGGGGGGGGGGGGGGGGTCCGCGCGTGCATGTGCGCGTTCGTGTGTGTGTGTGAGTTTAACCCTCTCTCCTCCCCCTCTTTCCTTATTATCTTCTTCCGTCGCTTTAGCACAATCCTCATTTCATCCTGATTCTAGCTCTGTGTGTTGTTCTGTTGTGATCGTTATCATTACTGAATGGGAAGTTATGTGAGTCACAACCCATAGTGCGTCAGTGAAAGTTCCTAGCGCCAGGATAAAACTCCCCAAACAGTTACTGGAGAGAAGAGAACTCCCTAAGGAGTTACTGGAGAGAATAGAACTCCCCAAGGAGTTACTGGCGAGAATAGAACTCGCCAAAGACTTACAGGAGAGAAGAGAACTCGCCAAGGACTTACAGGAGAGAAGATAACTCCCCAAGGATTACAGGAGAGAAGAGAACTCGCCAAGGATTACAGGAGAGAACTCGCCAAGGATTTACAGGAGAGAAGAGAACTCCCCAAGGAGTTACAGGAGAGAAGAGAACTCCCCAAGGAGTTACAGGAGAGAGGAGAACTCGCCAAAGATTACAGGAGAGAAGAGAATTCCACAAGGATTTACAGGAGAGAAAACTCCCCGGGTATTACAGGAGAGAAGAGAACTCCCCAAGGAGTTACTGGAGAGAATAGAACCCCAAGGATTTACAGGAGAGAAAACTCCTCAAGTATTGCAGGAGAGAAGAGAACTCCCCAGGGAGTTACTGGAGAGAAGAGAACTCCCCAAGGAGTTACAGGATAGAAGAGAACTCCCCAAGGAGTTACAGGAGAGAAGAGAACTCCCCAAGGAGTTACTGGAGAGAAAAGAACTCGCCAAGGATTTACAGGAGAGAAAACTCAAGTATTGCAGGAGAGAAGAGAACTCCCCAAGGAGTTACTGGAGAGAAGAGAACTCCCCAAGGAGTTACTGGAGAGAATAGAACTCCCCAAAAAGTTACTGGAGAAGAGAACTGCCACGGAGGAAAGAAGAGACTGATGGGGCAGGACGGGGCATACCTACACGCAAGCTGTCCAGCGGCGACGTCTTTGTGTGTGTATCTAAGGCTGCTGCTGTAAATTTGCTTTCCCAAGCTAAGTGGAACCAGGAACCCATAAAACACCAAATTATTCCCATTCTGACTCCCCATACCGTGCCCATCCTGTCCTCAGACCTCTTCCCTCTGCCCCCCCCCCCTCCCCCCATCCCTGCTCTCACCCCACCTCCGCCCCATTTTTGTTTTTCTTCTTTCCTCAAGGGCCCACCAAAGAGATTGGAGGAAAACCTCCTTCAATCTCTTTGGGCCCACTCCACTGCAGCTGCATTGCTTTTTGCTCTTACAGTGCTCTGTCTGTCTGTCTGTCTGTCTGTCTGTCTGTCTGTCTGTCTGTCTGTCTGTCTGTCTCTCTCTCTCTCTCTCTCTCTCTCTCTCTCTCTCTCTCTCTCTCTCTCTCCTCTCTCTCTCTTCTCCTCTCTTCCCATCCTCTCTTATTCACTCACAAACCTACACACACACACACACACTCACACACACCCACCCAAACATTCTCTCCCCCTCTCTCCCCCTCTTCTGTCTGTGGGTCTATCTCTCTCACACTCACACACACACACACACACACACACACACACACACACACACACACACAACACACACACACACACACACACACACACACACACACACACACCAGACGGCTTGATGAATAAAAAAGCAAATGCATTGCTTATTCAATGTACCATCTGGAAATGTAAAATTGATTTTACTTTGACACATGCACACACACATTCACACTCACAAATGCACACAAATACACACATGCATGTAGAAAAAAGTAATAACTTAATGTTTGCCATCTTGAAGTCAACAGAATTTCAAAGCTGCCCTGTGATACTAATGCCACACAACCAACTGGCAGGATACAAGTAAATGGTAACCACAGGAGAACCAACGTGAACACGTCCCAAATAAATAAATGATACAAAATATCAATAAACGATAAAGAAAGCCATAGATATATCAAGATATAAATCAATGAATAAAGAGATCAATAGATAAGATAAATAGGAAGAATCCAAGTTGTTCATAATACTTTTCGGAAAAAAACGGTTTCCATTATTTTGTTCCTGTGTTATTTGGCGGAACAGTTGGGTGATTAGAGCACCAGACTCATCATCTGAGAGCGCAGGTTAGGTCAAATGTTTCACGCTGGAGTTATAAAGGAAAAGGGGGAGGAGTTTATCGTCTAATCCTTGACTGTATAGTCTGTTGTGGGTAGATAATTGCTCTCAGATAAGTTTAGCAGGAGCTTGAAAACAGGCCTTTAAGGTCTAACATGACCACGCAATTGCTCTCAGATGATTTTTGCAAGAGCATCAAAAGCATGTATTTAGTCTATGTAGTCCCTGCATTGTATTACACTTGCTTCAGGGTAAGGTCCATTGTGAATGATAAGTTCTTATTCAAGTTTGCCATAAAACACTACCTGTAGGAAATAGGCTTGAATATGCAGACGTGCAGTGTTGTTGGAGAACAGGCTGTAATGAATGATTTTAAGACTTGACGAGAATGATTCTAGGGATGATCACACACACGATCAGTGAGTTTTTGTTGTTTAGCTTTTTCCGGGGCTGAAGCCACTTGATGAGAAGTTTGCGTGTCTGGCTGTTTCGGTAAGTTTTGATTGTTGCTGAGTTCCACAGCTCAAGTAACTTGATGAGAAGTTTGCCTGTATCGATTTTTTGTCCGATACCTCAACATGTAGGCAGCCATACTCTGACCTCAGGGGATTTGTTGTCACCTTTAATTGGGAATACAGGTTCTGATGCTTGGAGCATGCCATGGATGAAGATAATCAAAACTTATCTGTTTCTGGTGGAAATAAATAGTTTCGTTTTTTGTCTGTCTCTGTATGTCTCTCTTAGTCAATCAGTCAGTCTCTCTGTCTCTGTCTGTCTGTCTCTTTATCTGTCTCTCTTTATCCCTTTCCTTTTTGTATTAGTATGTCAGTCTGTCTTTCTCAGCATGTGATAGCATGTTGGGGTAGGTTCCACTGAGTTACCTAACCCGCTTCCCTCGTTTTTTCCCCCTGCCTCCCTCACTGCAAACTCCTCCAATCTCTGAAATCTTCTTGGTCTGTCTGAGCCCACCACCCCCCTACTGCCATTCATCCACCCCGTCTCCCTGGGTATTGATTGGGGGAGGAAAGCTGTCGTTTGTGGGGAAGAAAAATCAGTCCGCTGCAGAAGTAAAACAAGAGAAAGGAATTTGATCTCGATGTTGATATGACCAGTTACACACTGTCTTGGCGCCTCAAGCCAGTCAGTGATTTACATACCACATGGGGCCCTAAGTATATCAGCTGATTTTTTTTGTAGATTTTTAAAAAGCTTTTATTCTTATACTAGTAAGGGGATTTTTTTTGTTTTGGGTTGTTTTTATTTTCTCTCTCTCCTCTCTCTCTCTCTCTCTCTCTCTCTCTCTCTCTCTCTCTCTCTCCTCTCTCTCTTCTCTTCTCTCTCTCTCTCTCTCTCTCTCTCTCTCTCTCTCTCTCTCTCTCTCTCTCTCTCTCCATAGATTGATCCCATTGTTGGTGGTTCTGGCGCATTTCCTCGGCTTGGAGATTTAGCGGCTGTTTTGTCTTCCTGGTTAGGTTGTTATTGATCTGATTTCAGGCAGCATCCACCTGTACCTTTATTGTTTTGTCTGCCTGATCGATTGTGTGAGTGATGTCTTTTGCTTGCCACTGACCCCTTCTCTGCCATTCATCCATCCCGTCTCCCTGGGTATTGATTGCAAACATACAAATACACACAGACACACACTCACACACACATGCAGGCACGCAGGCACGCACACACACGCGGGCACACGGACACACGCGCACTCGCACACACACATAAACTCATACACACTCACAAGCGCGTGCACACACAAGAAAGTTAATAATAACAAACACAGAAACTTGAAGAGAAGAAAGGTTTTGCATGGCATGGAAGAGATATCAAATTGAAAAAGGCCAGATTTAAGGTTTCATTTGAATGTACTGAGTGTAGCTGTCAGTCAAGGAGAGACTAGAGATTTTTTTCCCAAATAGATGGGCCAGAGACAGAGAAAGAGCAGCAGCCAACAATAGACGTTTAGATCAGGCACACACAAGCGCAATGGCTCAATGGAAGATCTGAGTCGGTATGTAAGTATGTAAGTATACGGAGAGTTCCAGTACAAAGATAAGAAGGAGCAAGATTGTTGGTGCATTTGTAACAAAGAGTATTGATCTTATCCTTCATTCTTTGAGGGATTGGTAGCCAGTGGAGAGATCGATGAAGGATTGGTATTGATTGTTTTTATTTATAGAGGAAATCGAGCAGCAGCATTCTTTATGCATAGCAAGGGGCGTGTAGATGAAGCTGGCAAACTAATCGAGAGAGGTACATTAGTTGATGTGTGACAGTACAAGAGACGTGAGGAGTTTTAGTGTAGCATGACTAGATAGGTATTTTTGAAGAACGTTATTCATCATTTTTGAAAATAGTATGTCTGACAGGTCTGGTTGATAAATTTTTGCATAGTGAGAGTGTGGTCAAATACACTGAGGATTTGTGTTTTGTTTTGCTTGGATCTTTGCTTTTTAAGGGCTAGAGAGAAATATATAAGTGTTGTCAAGTTTGTTAATACATGTATTGCTTCAGATTTATCAGCATTTAGTTGTAGTTTATTCTGATCCATCCAGTTGTAAAAATCATTGAAACAGTTTAATGTTTTTGCCAGGAGGGAAGGCAGATTTCCAGGACTTTCACTGTTAAGAAATGGAGAGTCATTAACATCGAAATTATGATTAATTTGACGACGTTCAGTGACTTTGTCAAGGGGAGCAGTGTAGAAGATAAAGAAGACAGGTCCAAGAACTGATCCCAGTGGAACTCTATATTCCAGCTTGACAGGTTCAGATTTAATGCCATCGACAATGACAGATTGAAACAGATCGATGAGTTTGGATCTGAACTAGCTGGGGATAGTGTCACTGATACTGAAAATGTTCTGAAGGCGAAAAAGAATGATGGATTGGATTTACAGTATCAAAGGCAGCTGTAAGATCAAGAAGAGTGATCTTAACTGCATTTGTATTCTTCTATATGTATTATGTGATTCTGATTATCTGATTATAAAACACAAGTAGTGTGCAATGTTTGAAGGGGGGGGGGGGGGGGGGAGAGAGAGAGAGAGAGAGAGAGAGAGAGAGGAGAGAGAGAGAGAGAGAGAGAGACAAACAGACAGACAGACAGACAGACAGACAGACAGACAGACAGACAGAGACACACACACACACACACAAATAATGTTGTTGTCCCTGCAAGTAAAACTGATATGTGCCACACTTTAAAGATCAGCAAATTGGCAAATTAACGCACATAACCCCTGCACTTCATTCAAGCACATTCATGCACAATGTGCAGAGATGGAATCGCCCATTAACATGTAGATTACGGGAATGTAGGCTGCAAAAAACCAGAAGATGCCAAACAATGGCTTATCGATTGAAAGGATAGGGTAGGGGGTAAAGAAATAACTTAGGTTGCCAGATATAGGAGAAAAGAGAATAGGGTATCAGAATAGCGATCTAGTGGCGGTGCCCTTGAGGAGAGAGCAACGCAAAGGGAAGAAGGGTGGGGGCAGGGAGGATAGGAGGGATGGAGGCAGAGGGAGAAGGGTGGGTTAGAGAAAAGGGAAATATTTTGTGTTTTATGGGTTTCTGGTTCCATCCACTTCGACCAAAGGCGGGAAAGTAAGTATAAGGCTGTGGTACAGAGGCTGAGACCTACACTAGTTTGGATGACTTGACAGCTGGGAACTGATGTGGAAAGCGTGTCCATGTATATGTGTGTGTGGTGGTGTGTGTGTGTGTGTGTGTGGTGAGGAGAGAGAGAGAGAGAGAGAGAGAGAGAGGAGAGAGAGAGAGAGAGAGAGAGAGAGAGAAGAGAGGAGAGATAGATAGATAGACATGAGAGAGAGAGAGAGAGAGAGAGAGAGAGAGAGAGAGAGAGAGAGAGAGAGAGAGAGAGCGAGAGAGGGGGGGGGAGGGTGCAGGAGAGGGGGTTCAAAATGGGAATAATTTGGTTTTTTATGGGTTCCTGGTTCCGCTTAGCTTGGGAAAGTAAATTTTCAGCCTCAGCCTTAGATACACACACACACACAGACCTTGCCACTTGACAGCCTGCCACTTGTGCCTGCCTGTACTTTGTATTCTCATTATACCTCCATCAGTTCCCCTTTTTCTTTGCTTAAATGAGAGAGCTTTTCACACATGCACGTTGCCGCATGCATACACATATGCACTCAGATAGATACAGATGCACACATACACATAAACACGCCCGCACACGCGCGTGCGTACACATACTTTCTATCTCTCTCTCTCTCTTTCTCTCTCTCCCTCCCACCCACCCAGCCTATTTCTTCCAATGAGCAAAAATAAAAACTTCATGTTTATCATCTTGAAGTTAACAGTTACGTAACTTCAAAGCTGCCCAGTGATGCTTATGCAGCACACGATAAACCCACAAGATACAGAGAGATGATAGTCACAGGGGAGCAAACATTAAAGAAATACATAATAAACATAGATTAAGATAAATAGATAAGTAAGTAAACAGATAAAAAGAGTTCACAACATTCATATACTTTCTTAGGGAAAGTTTCTATACATCATTTTGTTCTACTGTACTCAACGGATGACTAGAGTTGTTAGAACAAAGAAATTCTGAGAACGCAGGTTAAAGTTTCTGTTAGGTTGCCCATTGAGGTAAATGTTTTCTCATGGAGGGAACAAGGGGAGTTGAGTTTATAGTCTATTCTTGAGTTTGTAGACTATTGTGGACAGATAATTGCTCTCAGACGAGTTTTACTGAAGCTTGAAAACATGCGTTTAAGGTCGATTACATACATGAAATTACTCTCAGACTGTCTCTGCAAGAGCCTCGAAAGTATGACTTAGTACTCCCTGTGTTTTTAAAAAAAATACTATTACTCTTGCTACATGGTAAGGCATATTGAGGACGATCATTTTTGTTGTCGAATTGAGCAAAAGCCTTTAAAACCCCCCCACTGCCTGTAGGAGTAAGCTTGAAATTGCAGACCGTGGAGTGATGTTGGAGAACAGGCTGCTTTCAGTGGTTTGTCTTTTGAGTATGGGGGGGGGGGGGCTGGTCATTATCGGCGAGGTTTTGTTGTAGGTTAGAACGTTTACCAGCTTAAGCCACTTGATGAGAAGTTATTGTGTATGGCTAAAGTTGCAGTGAGTTTTTTTTCCATTACCAAGTGTTCCCCAACTTAAGACACTGGGCAAGAAGTTAGTGTTTATCACTGTTTTCAAATACCTCACCATATATGCAGCCATACTCTGACCTCAGGGGATTTGTTGTCACATTTAATGGAGAATACAGGTTCTGCTGCTCGCAGCTTATCATGGATGAAGACAGTCTCAGAGCTTATCTATTTCGATTTGAAATAAATATCCTTCCTTTTTTTCTCTCTGTCTGCCTATCTTTGTCTGTCTTCCCCCGCTCTGTCTGTCTGTCTTTCTCTCTGTATGTTGGTCTGTCTTATCCTCTGTCTGTCTGTGTCTGTCTCTGTCTCTCTCCTCTTCTTAGAAGTTTGTCAACATGTCTTTCTCAGCAAAAGTTTTGATGTTTTTGTAAGTTTCGCTGAAGTTTCCAACGCCACAACTCTGGTATTTTCCCATATCCGCCACTTTCACCCTCCCCCTTAAACTCCTCCAATATCTATAATCTTCTTGGTCTGTCTGAGCCCCCCTAGTACCCCTTGCTATCCCCCCTCCCCAAATCCCGGACCCGGGTATTGATTGGGGGAGGGGGGGGGGGAAGCTGTCTTTTTTGGGGGGGGAGGGGGGGGGGGTGGGGGGAGAAAATTCAGTCAACTACAGTAGTAAAACAAGAGAAAGAATTTGATCACAATATTGATATGACCAGCAGCACACTGTCTTGGCGCCTCAAGTCAGTCAGCGATTTACCTGGGCCACCAGGGTATATCATCTACTTAAAAAAATTAAGTAAAAACAACAACCTTTATCTTTATGTTAGTAGGGGAAACTTTTTCGGTTAAAAAAAAAAATCTTCATACGTTGATTCCATTGTTCGGAAGAGTCTGGCTCTTCTGGCATATTTCCCTGGATTGGAGACTAGCTCTTTTTGTCTTTCATGTCAGGTTGTCATTGATTTGATTTCCGGCTGTACAGGAACGCAATATCTGCCTCTGCCATTTTCGTTTTGTCCTGCAGGTTGATGATATGAATGGTGTTTTGATTCTTTCTCTCTCCCTCCCCCCTCTCTCTCCCTTACACACACACACACACACACACACACACGCGCGCGCGCGCGCGCGCGCGTGCACACACAGACACAGGGGGCACATGCGC
>CM054138.1:57774353-57776853 GCA_028751875.1 Rapana venosa
GTACTTTACAGCATCAGTGATTGTCACTACAACTTCTTCTTCGTCGAACGTTCAGACAGCAACTATTGTTGTCTGTCATAGGAGCGAAAATGCGTCACGCTACTGTTAAGCGCCTGTCAAGTCAGGCCCAGCGCATCCGACTTGGGCATAAGAGAGAACTATTATCTTTTAAGTCTTTCTGGGAAAAAAAGGCAGGAGAATGGACCAAGAAGGAAGAAAATAGACAAGGAGGAGGTGACAGAAAGAAAAAGAACAAGGCAGGAACAGAGTGTTGTAGAAAAGAGGAAATTTCTAGCACAGAATTTACAGAATGTGGGGAAGCTGGTTATATTAACAGGACCCCGGCATCCCCACGGAGGAGTTGTCACTGTAACTTTTTTGTTTGCTTTGTGTTTCGTTTTTGTTAGGGATTTTCTGTTGTTGCTGTCAGTGTTTTATTGACTCTGTAAAGTACATTTAAGCAGCATGAACGACTAGAAATTGGGAGGGATTTTTGAATATAAATACACAAACAACAAATGAACACTGATAATTCTACTTCCTTTCACTTTTGACGGGTTATCTTTGCATTTGAAAAATTTTAAGGGTGAAGGGAAAAATGGATAAACAAAAGAAACAAGCAAACACAGACAAAAAAAACAACATATCAAAACCCAGGTATAACCGAATGAAACCCACTCCCACGGTTAGGTGGGCTGCATTCTCTTTCACAGATCGAGGGTACTTGCAGGAGTGTAAAGCCTTTGTGTACAGAAGACGAGGAAGTAATTATAATCAGTGCTATGAACACTGAAAAGGTGATGGATTTCGTAATGCTGCTACTGCATCGAGAGAGAATCATTATGAATGAACAAAGAAAGTTAACACCATTTTCCCTGTTCGTGTCACCTTCCATACTCTAAGAGTGCGATCAAACGCTGACAGCATTGTCGGCAGCTGCGTTTTCTGGGTTTGTCACCGAGAGAACAAAGGATGCGACTGACACCTGTGTCATCGCAAAGCTGAATTCATACAAACTGCCTGCTGCGAATCTATCCCAAGTGCCAGCTTGCTTTGTCATTCACCATTGTGAAGTGCCGCTCCCAGAACAGCCGATTATGGCAGCTTCTCATGGATTTAGCAATAGCGACTGCCGCGTCATACGACAAATCGCTGTGACAAGTTTCAGCTATTGTTCATGATGTCATCCCTCCCATAAGCAGGCGCTTTTTTGTGTCTGGAACCGGCAAAGACTGTCGCAGAACGGCTGGTCTCTGAATGAGAGGGTTGCTGGCTACTACACCCGTCAATGTAGCTGGGCCGCTTTTGGCGCCACTCCCAGACAGCAGGAATAGAAAGAGAGAGAGAGAAGGGAGGAGAAGCAACACTGCTGCTGCTGCTGCTGCTAGGCTAGCGTGCTGCGTTGTTGCTTCCATCGTGTTGCTCAATACCTCGACGGCGCTGACTGTACTGTTCGGCTTTTCCTCTATATGTGTGTGTTGCTCACTAGGCTAGGCTCTGCGCTGCTTTCTTTCTCCATCGTTCATTCTCATTCCCTTCCTCCCTCTACTGGGAGTCTTGGAGCTTCAGGCCTGTAGGCTAGCCTAGCTTATCGCTCCGTTGTTCTCTCACACAACGCTGCTTCCGTGGGTGCCGCTGGTCTGAGGAGAGTCGTGGTGGTGCCTGATGGTGGAGGAGTGAGCATACACCATGTTGCCGGCCAGGTTTCACGTGTCGTGTGACAATGGATAAGCTGCTGCTGCTACTATTGCGATTCTTATGTGATTTTCCATTCGTGGGTGTGATGACCAAGTGTATTGATTATCGTATGTGAAAGTGCTGTTTCAGCCATTGCCTCGTGTGGCAAGAATGAAAGTGGATGTACAGGCATTACCGGAATCAGGGCTACGTGACAGAGTGAAAGTAGATTCCCGTCCATTAGCGTGGGCGACAGCGTGAGCCTGTATTATTATTATCTACGTCCGCCACTGTGTTGCGTTATGAGTGGATAAAATTTACCAACGATATCGTGGTGTTTGACTGAGCGACATGTATGTAAGTCACTCCCGGGAGTGAGTTACTAACGATGTCAGCGTTGTTAACAGTCCGCGGTTGTAATGATTTGAAAGGATGTGTGTGAAAGTGACGTGGTTTTTCTGTCTCTGTCGGATTTGTTGTGCGGTTTGGATATATAGATCTGTTGAAGCCTTGAGGTGATCTTGTGGAAGTCATTTTAGTGGGATTTCATTCAAGAAGACGACATTTCCTTAGTAGAGAAAGTTTCTTTGGCGTGTTTCGGAGAGGGTCTCTCCAGAAGTGATTTGAGAAAGTAAGCGTTTGTGGATTATGGTGATATTCCTTCTTGTGTGTGGAGTAGGATTGAAGGCATCTTGGTAGGTTACTACTGTGAGTTTTAGGTAGATCTGTCACTAGGTGTAGTCGTGGATCAGTGCTGGGCGGGATCTAGGGCGTGCGGGAGAGTGTGCCTGATGAGCAGTTCCATGGAGGACCTGGATGTCTT
>CM054138.1:57781853-57784353 GCA_028751875.1 Rapana venosa
TCTTTTAGTTTTGCGTGTCTGTTCTGTCTGTTTCAATGTCGATCTCTGTCCCCAATCTTTTAGTCTTGCTTGTCTGGTCTGTCTGTTTCAATGTCGATCTCTGTCCCCAATCTTTTAGTCTTGTCTGATCTGTCTGTTTCAATGTCGATCTCTGTCCCCAGTCTTTTAGTTTTGCGTGTCTGTTCTGTCTGTTTCAATGTCAATCTCTGTCCCCAATCTTTTAGTCTTGCTTGTCTGTTCTGTCTGTTTCAATGTCGATCTCTGTCCCCAATCTCTTAGTCTTGTCTGTTCTGTTTCACTGTCGATGTCTGTCCCCAATCTTTTAGCCTTGTCGGTTGTGTCTGTTTCAAGCTCTGTATTTTTTGTTTTATTCTTTTATATCGAGGATAATGGAATAAGCACTTATGTGCTTTTTTTTTACATCCCCTTGTGTATTCGGTTTTGTAAGTTGTCATCTGTTCCCACCGGCACACAATGGACTACTCTTACCAAAAGCGGAACAGGGTTTTAACGTGCGCGCAAGATGTTCTGCGTGCGTTCGCACACGGGGCCTCGGTTTATAGTCTCACCCGAAGGCTTTTGGGGATAGTGGAGTCTGCACTGGTGTTAACTCCATGGGAAAATATCCCCTTGAACGGGAATCGAAACCGGGTTGTCAGATTGCGAGCGCAATGTTCTAACCACTAGGCTATCCCGTCTCCCTGTATGTAGTATGGTCCGCTTTATCTCTGAGTATCCTGTCTTTTAGCCACTTTCTCTCAGTCGTATTATGTCTTTTGATCAGGAAATGTTGGTCACTGGGCTATGATCTTGTTAAAAAATTCGCTTGAAAGAAGACTTTTTTTTCTAGATTGAAATTCAAATTACTGTTATGGAGAAAGAAAAACTTTAAAAAAAATGGTCAAGAAATTCTCTTGCAAGCTTGACATGGCATACGTATATTATATGAACAATATATACACATTCATGAATTTGTTCTTTATGATACCTTTTTTTACAGAAATCTTTGTCAAGTCGCTTTGATCGACAGAGAGGGTAGAAAACAGCGTTTTCCCCAGCCTGTTTGGTTTGACGCTGCCAAAAGTAGACAGAAATGGACATTAGAAAATAGGCTTATTTCAAGAAACAGTTTTGGTGTGTGTGTGTGTGTGTGTGTGTGTGTGTGTGTGTGTGTGTGTGGTCACGATTTTTATGTTGGTTGGCGATGCCGAATCAAGTTTAAAGAGAAAACGAGCAGTCACTCAGTTTTTTAAACATTTTTTTTTTTATAGACATACTATGTCAGCGTACTTGAGAATGGGCAATAAAACTGTCTGAAAGTCGTGTGCTTGGTGGTCTTTCCCGACCAAAATGGTCCGTCATACCTACTTCTTTTCCAAAGTTTGCTTGTTTGACGAGGGCTAGTTTAGCTGTCTGGAAGTCGTCCATTTGCTGTTCTTTGCCCAAACATACATTGGTGGGCAGACAGACAGAGACAGACAGACAGACAGACAGACAGACAGACAGACGAGACAGACAGACAGACAGACAGACACAGACAGACCGGCCGGCTACAGGCAAGCCCTCACTCTGAAAGCAACTCATAGTACGCACATAAAAATGCGTATTTTGAGAGGTTTTACCACTTAAAAAAAACCAACACCCATCCTAGCTGAGTGGGGACTATCAGGCTTTTAAGTGGGGACTCTCAGGCTTTTAGACGCTAAGTTTTTTAGTCATTGGGTAAAAAAGGTTTCAAGAATATGATTTTACACAAAAATCGAAAGTGCACAAAGAGGAAACTCGTGTCACAGAACCTAAACAAACTGCACTGATATTTTTGTGGTGGGAGTTTTCCAAAAATAGATCACACTGCGACGCTGCTCCGGAGGGGAGGCAACTGTTCTCTCTCTGTCTCTGTCGGCCCCCGCTTCCCACCCTCTCTTCTCTCTCTCTTGTGTCACACACCCATTATGTGACAAAAAGTAAGGTAAGGCAAAGGAAAGCAAAAGAAAGCAAAGCAAGGCAAAGCAAGGCCAGGCAAGGGAAGGCAAGGCAAGGCAAGACAAGGCAAGGCAAGGAAAAGCACGGCAAACCAAAGTTTCTTTCAAAAAGCGCATTGGAGATACATAAAAATGTAACATATTGCACAGAACTAATCCAAAACATGACACACAGTCTGACCCTTAGAAACAGTCGAACAATACACATCAAAGTGCTTAATGAAGCAACGATAGTTAGACTATATAACAGGGAACTAACACCCGGACAACATGAACGGAAGAACAATTCAGCGATAGTCATCAAAATTATCAATAAAGCAATCATGGCCGGAATATGAACAGGGGACTAACATTTCGGCAACATGAACACAATGGCAGCAGAAACTGCACTGTATGGCCAGAAGGAAGAATAACAGACACCAGATGGAAAGGGTTAGGAGCGACCTGTATAATGTTACACTCGTCATTTATTCATGTGGCGTTTGTTACAGCCAGCTTATAGCGGGGCGGAAAGGTGT
>CM054138.1:57789353-57809353 GCA_028751875.1 Rapana venosa
CTCTGTCTGTCTTGTCTGCCTGCCTGCCTGTCTCTCTCTGTCTCTTTCTTTCTTTCTCTCTGTCTCTCTGTCTGTCTGTCTCCCTCTCCCTCCCTCCCTCTTTCTCTCTGTCTCTGTCTCCCTCTCCATCCCTCTCTCTCTCCCCCCCATCTCTCTCCCTCTCTGTGGCATTCCATGGTTCCAGTATGGGTGCCAAGGAGTCTGCTGGCCTTTGTGTCAACTTGGAGGTGGGGATGGGGGATGGGGTAGGGGGCAACATCAGGTGTGTAATAAGTCACGGCGTCTTGGGGGTGCAGTCTGTTGGTACCTACCTACCTACCTGTCACAGAAAAGGATGGGATGTCCATTTCCTGACGTACATGTCTGTTGGTGGCTACCATTCTTTTAGTGGGGTCTTGCAGATGTTTTTCTTCTTCCCCTCTTTCTCCTTACTTTGAGTTTTACGTTAGTTTGAGTGAGTCCTTCTGGTTATAGTCTGTCTGTCTTCTTTCTTTGTTTCTTTTGTTTTTCTTGTCTGTCTGTCTGACGTTCTGTCTTTTTCTTTGTTTCTTTTGTTTCTGTTTTTCTTTCTTTTTCCTGTATTTCTGTCTGTCTCTTTTTCTTTCCATACCGTTTCCCTAAGATCATTTATTTTTTTTCTTGCCTTGTTTTGTTTGTTCTAGGTTGCCAATGTCTTTTTTTCTTAAAAAATATGCACGTATATGTGTGGCCTGTGCGCGTGTGTGATGGAAAGAGAGAGAGAGAGAGAGAGAGAGAGAGAGAGAGGAGAGAGAGAGAGAGAGAGAGAGAGAGAGCCAGACAGACTGAGAGACAGAGACAGAGGGAAATAAGTGCGTGTTTATATAAACGAAGAGTGAATGCAACTATGTGCCTGTGTTGGTATTTCTGTATCCAGACTCTCCTTTACAAAACAAAAAATGCGCAATGCCTAATGCAATCATTTGGCTTGTTTTGCTTCCATTTGTAGCTGCCTGTTCCAGTTTTTCCCGTTTTCCTTCTCTCTTTCTCTCTTGCTCTTTGTCTGTGTGTCTGTCTGTGTGCCTGTCTGTCTGTATGTCTATCTCCCTCCATCCCTCTGAGTTTGTGTTGTGTTGTGTGTGTTGTGTGTGTGTGTGTGTGTTGTGTTGTTTGTGTGTCGTGTGTGTGTATGTGTGTGTGTGTGTGTGTGTGTGTGTGTGTGTGTGAGAGAGAGAGAGAGAGAGAGAGAGAGAGAGAGAGAGAGAGAGAGAGAGAGAGAGAGAGAGAGAGAGAGAGAGAGAGAGCGAGCGAGCGCGCAAGCAAAACAAACGACCCAGACAGACCCCCTCTCTCTCTCCCTCTCTCTCTCAAGCAAGCAAACACACACACACAACATTTTCACACTACACACATTCACACTCACACACACTTTCACACACAATACTTCACACACACTTCACACACACACACACACACACACACACACACACACACACACACACACACACACACACACACACACACACACACACACACACACACACACACACACACAACACACACACAACACACACACACACACACACACACACACACACACCTCTCTCTCTCTCACACACACACACACACTCGCTCACAGACAGACAAACAAACTGTTTATCATCAAGACCTGGAAACACAAACGGCATTACGCAACGCAGCAAAATGCTGCTCTCTCTCTCTCCTCTCTCTCTCCTCTCTCTCTCTCTCTCTCTCTCTCTCTCCCCCCTCTCTCTCTCCCTCCCGTCATCGAAAATTAACCCAATGGCTAACAGCCGTGTGTCTTGTTTTCCTTGCCGCGCGGCTCGTGTATTTTAGGACAGTGCAGTCCTGCTTGTCTTGCAGCATGCGATATAATTTGTTTTACAGGCTCATTCTGGTTTAGACTTTACAGGTCTGCTATGGTTCTTGTTTGTTTGTTTGTTTGTTTGTGTGGTTTGTTATTGTGTTGTGGGTGGTTGTTGCGGCTATTCATTTTGGTTGTTATCTGAAGAGGAGTTTATTTAGTTTTCTTTTTTCTGTTTTGTGTTTAACAGGGTTGTAGGATGGTTGTTGTTATTGTTGTGTTTGGTTTAGTGGCGTGCTGTTTTTAGTTGTTGTTTGAAGAGAATTTTATCTTGTTTAGTGTGTATAGGTCTGTGATGATGGTCGTTCTTTTGTTTGTTATTGTGCTTGCTATAGATAGTGGTGGCTATTTATTTAGTCGCTATCTGGACAACATTTTTTCCTTCTGTTTAGCGATTACACGTCTTTGGTGCTTACTACTGTTCATTCTTGTACTTGGGATAGTAGCAGTGTGCTGGGATTGTGGCGGTTGTTTTGTTGTTATCCTTACACAATATATTTTGTTGGGGGCTTTACAAGTACAGTGCTTATTATTTATTACTTGGCATAGTAGTGGGTCTTTTTTGTGTTGTTATTTGAACAGGAATCTACTCTGTTTAGGCGTTACAGGTCTGTGATACATGCTCATTATTGTGTATTATTGTACTTCGGACAGTGGCGGTTCTTCAGTTATTTAAGCAGATAGGCATTCTATTTAGGGTTTACAGGCCTAATATGATCATTATTATTATCATTATTTACTATTGTGTTTAGTATAGTATAGTTTATATCTACTTGTTTTCACACTAAAAAAAAAGTTAGTCAGCCAGCCAGCCAGAGAGCTAGACAGGCAACAAAAACAGACAGGTCTACACAAAAACATAGTGTAGGAGACAGAGCAGCAGCAGCAGCAGCAGCAGTGAAAGGGTCACATAGCCCCAGCCCCAGGGAGGGACGTTATGTACATACATATATGCAGTGACCCAGGAACAGACGGTCGCGCGGCAAGAAAAAAGAGAGGACAGGCTGGATCGATTGAGCCTCCCCCCCCCCCACTCCCTGCTCCCCTTCCTTCCACCTCCCTCTCTATTCCCACCCCTTATCTCTCCCTCCCTTTCTCCTCCAACTCCTTCCTTCCACAGTGAGTCTCCACCTTTATATCGTGTACTCATCTGCTGTTTCTGTTGCTGTCTCTGTACATATAAACGCACAGACACAGACATACACACAGACACAGACACATGGACGTACACAGATATACACACGTATACACACAGACACAGACATACACACACACACACAACACCACACACACACACACACACACACACACACACACACACACACACACACACACACCACACACACACACAACACCACACACATAAAATCCTAGAGCATGTATAAGTGCGTGCGTGTATGCGAGTGTGTGTGTGTGTGTGTGTGTGTATATGCAAGTGTGTGTGTGTGTGTGTGTGTGTGTGTGTGTGTGTGTGTGCCTGTCTCTGTATGTGTGTGACCTTGTATGTATGACTCTGTGTGTGTGTGTTGTGTGTGTGTGTGTGTGTTGTGTCTAGGAGCAGGGGAGGGGGGTGGGGGTGGAGATACTGGTCCAAACCTGTTTAGGGGCTTTTCATTTTATACTGGTTGGAATTGAGTTGCGTGATCTTGTGTTTTCGAATCAGTCATATACTTGTGTGTGTGTGTGTGTGCGCGCGCGGTGTGTGTTTAAAGGGGGGGGGGGGGGAGGAGGAGAGCAAGAGGGGAAGAAAAAGAGCAAGTGTATCTTTGTGTGCCTGTGTGTGTGTAAGAGGGTGGGCAAGAGGGGAAGGAAAGGAAAGGAAAGGAAAGGAGAGAGAGAGAGAGAGAGAGAGAGAGAGAGAGAGAGAGAGAGAGAGAGAGAGAGAGAGAGAGAGAGAGAGAGAGAGAGAGAGTGTGTGTGTGTTCGTTCGCGTGCCAGTACAGTGCATTCCGTGCTGATATCTAAACGATTTTTCTGGCAGATAGACCAGCGACAGACACAAACACATGTGTCTCTTGTTACGTGCGTGTACGCGCGCGTGTGTACACACGTACACACACACACACACACACACCCACAACACACACCACACACACACACACACACACACACACACACACACACACACACCACGCACGCGCGCAATACACACACACGCAGCCACACACAACACACACACACACACACACACACAACACACACACACAAACACACACACACACACACACACACACACACACAACACACAACACGTGCAACAGAGAGAGTGTGAGTATGTGGTGCGTGCGTGCATGTGTGTGTGACTGTAGAGAGAGAGAGACAGAGAGAGAAAGAGAGACAGAGACAGAAAGCGCAAATAATACATTAAAAGAGAGAGAGAGAGAGAGAGAGAGAGGGGGGGGGGGGGGGGGGGGGGGGGGGGGGGGGGGGGGGGGGGGGGGGGGGGGGGGGGAGGGGGGGTATACAGGAAATGCAGGAAGCAGGGAGAAAAGAAAAAGAGGGAGGAGATACAAGGTAGACAGAGGGGTTGGGGGAGAGGGGGAGGGGGGTGGGGGTTAGAGGGGAAGGGGGAAAAGAAAGCCATCTGGAAGAGGAATAGAGCTGCATCTCACATAGAAAAGATTTTAGCAGGCAGGGGGAAGAGGGAAGGGGAGTGAGGGTGGGGGAGGCTTAGATATGATAGGATAGAGTAGGGAAAAGCTATGATGACAATGATGATGATGATGATTTGCCTTTCTGAGGTTTACAGGTAAATATTGGATGGGGTTTTGTTGTTGTGTTTATCAGTTTGTTGTTTCGTTTTAAACTTTTTTGTTTTTGGTAGGGGAGGTTGGGCTCTAGATCTAAGTATAAATTATTGTGAATTATGCACATCTTGAAGTGCAAGGTTGGAAGGAAGCTCAACGGCAGCTAATGAAAGCATTCATTATTTATGACGTGCGTTTGCATATATGGGCATGCCCATATACAAAGGATCTAAAAGTACAAAGTCAGATCAAGTCAAAAACAAAAACACTACAAACAAAACGAAATGTGCACATATTTATTATAAAAAAACAACAACAAAAAGAGACAACAAGCAGCAATAAACCGTAACACCGAAATATTATAATAGCGAAGACCACGAATAAGAAATCACCTTCCACACACACACACAACACACACACACACAGATAGAAGGAGGGGGATATGGTGAAGTGAAACAAAACCCAATACGCAAAGAGTCCATGCCATGCCCTGCCAGTGCTAGGCCTAACAAGGGTGCCATGAAACAGTACGAGGCAAGTAGCCGGCAGACACTGCTTGTATTACTTAGCCCTCGAAGAGAGTGCTGCTGGAAGTCTCTCAGGTAACCTGATTATCTGGTGCCTTTTCTAACCAGCATTGTTCCCCTGGGGATGCTCGAGAAAGGGCGGGAGTGAGGGTGAGAAGTTGGGACTTCTCTCAGTATAAAAGTGTACTTTTTGTTGTTGTTGAAGGAGGAAAGTAGTGTGTAAGAAGTTACTTCACATTCGTCTACATTTCTGTCGTGTTTCTCCTCTTATTTCATTACAGTTTCCTGTTTTCTAGTATTGTGCGCTTCCCTAAAGTCGGAGTATAGCTGGCCATATGGCGCAGTATTTGAAAACATTAACTTCTCTTTCAGTGACTTCAAGTTACAGACTCGCAATGACTATTGATTCCCAGGTGGGATGAGTGAGAAGGTGGTTTTTATTTTTAATTTTTATATATGTATGTCTTTTGTTTCTTTTTGTCCTGTCTCTTCTTAATCTTTATTTTGTGCCTGCCTGGTCCATACCATACTTCTTTTTCTTTGTTTTTATCCTTCTTTATGCATGCTTGGAACCCTCACCTGTGTTGGGTCAGTCAGTTCTCTTGGAAATGTATACACGTATACTATGGGCCAGAAGATATGCAGTTCCTTCAGAAGATATGCTGCCTACACCTGTGAGGCCTGTCCTGGCATGACAGCTTGATGTGGCTGTAGATCTATATCGGAGCCCGCCTGGAGCTAGGCCTGACAAACTTCACGTTTTCTTAGACAGGATTCATTCTGCCACAGACTGGGAAGACAGGATTGATATTGAATGGTTGTGCCCCTTCATCGAAGTATTATCATTGAAACAATATTATATCACTCAAGTCATTCTGAGAAGTGGGATCCGGAGTTTGGGCCGTTTGAATTAATGCAGAGGTACTTGACAACAGCCATTCAGCATCATCACGGTGATTTCCAGGTGTGATGAGTGAAACAGTGCAATATCTGGGTGACCCCACCAGGGTGTCAAGCAGGGGAAACGCCTAGCATCAATTTTGTATCAGTAAAGTCAATCATTATAGCTAACAATATTTACCGGAATGTATGCTGTCATTTGTTGAACGGGTGTTTTTTTGTGTGCAGTTTGTTTCGCAGAGTTTTATGTTCATGAATTCACTCTGTGCAACATGGCAGACTATTCTAATGATTGTGATGGATTTTTAAAAATTAATACACCAGCACGCACGTATGCATTAATACATGTATGCAATGATACAGAAACAGATACAAGCACAAAGACAGAAACAGCCTTAGTAGGACATTGATCATTTCATGGGGGAGACAGACAGACAGACAGACAGACAAGAGAGGGAGGTAGAGAGAGAGAGAGAGAGAGAGAGAGAGAGAGAGAGAGAGAGAGAGAGAGCTCCAGGGCAATGTTAGGGCATTGAACTTCCAGTATCTGCCGTTCCGCTTAGGAGAGCTGGGAAGATAAACAGAATTCCTTTGGCTTTCACAACTAGAAGGAAGACCAGCAGCTCATTATTAGAGAGGAGTGCTAATAGGCAGAAGATTCACTGAAGAGAAACCCGCCAGCTATATAGATCTCTCTCTCTCTCTCTCTCTCTCTCTCTTCTCCTCTCTCTCTCTCTCTCTCTCTCTCTCTCTCTTGCACTGCATTATCTCACTGGTCGTTTGTTTTTGTTTTGTTTCTTTGGCTTTGTTTTTTAAAGTTAAAAAAAAAGCTTTTGTTTGTTTTGTTGTTATCACTAATGTTTGTGCACTGCTTTCATCTGTATATTATTATACAAGAAGTGTGCTTGCTTGCTTGTTCCTATTGTTAATTCCGTCTCTGTCTTTGTTTGTCTGTCTGTATGTCTGTCTGTCTCTCTTAAAACAGACACTCCCATAAGAGAGAGAGAGAGAGAGAGAGAGGAGAGGGGGGGGGGGGGGGGGGGGGGGGGGGGCAGGTTTTAGAGCATTAATCAAACTTCCAGAGTCTGCCCTTCTGATAGGGTTTTATAAGGATCCAGGAAGAGAGCAGAACTCTTGGTTTTCATAGAGCTCTACGGGAAGGAAGGAAGGAAGGAAGGGTGGCCGGCTCACGGGAGAAATACAGGGGGTGCTAATAGGCAGGAGATGCAGTGAATAGAAACCAACGAACTGTACCTCAGTGTGGCACAGCAACTGAACCGTACGTCTGAAGATAAAGCGGGTGCATCTCGCTCCCCCCCCCCCCCCCCCCCCCCCTCCCACCTCCCCCAAGTTGAATATGCTGGAGTTCGGTTACTTGCTTTTCGTTAATATTCTGTCTCTTTTTATGTATGCCTCTCTCTGTCTGTTTGTCTGTCTCTGTCTGTCTTTCTCTCTCTCTCTGTGTCTGTCTCTGTCTCTCTGCGTCTGATATTTATAAAGCACAAACATTTGACTGCAGACTCCTTAAAGATCCTGTTTCGCGATGTTCCACCGCACAACATTAAATAATTATAACTTCCTGATAGAATCAGGCATTTTCTCTCTGATATGAACCAACATGACATAAGTTTTTGCGACTACCATGGCGGTTTTTGAGGAATCAGGGTTTGGTTTTATCTCGTTTTATGTGTCGTTTATGTGGTTTCTCCCACGACGCGGTGACCGTCCTTGGTTGACTCTTATGGTTGACCAGGGCGTGGATACGAGGAACGACAATAGAGTTGGTTTTAAACCCCGTTTAAAATCTCTCTCTGTATCTGTCTCTCTGTCTCTCTTCCTCTCTCCCTCTCACACACACACACATACACACTCCCTCCCCCCCCCCCACCCAATAAATGCCTTCCACATTGAGCTATAGACCTTATCCATGCATTACATGTTGAGACCCCCCCCCACCACCACCACATTGAAATGGCTAGTGGAGACGGCTTCCTCGTCTGAAAAAAAAAGATGACGGGAAAAAATCTGAATAGATATAAATGTACCTCTTCTCCGGAAAACGCGAGGAGAAAAATAAAAGGGCGATGAATTCCAGGGTATAGATTGAGGTCTACAAGAGTCCCTGATTGGAAGCAGCGATAAAAATGTGTCTAGGAGGATATGGCTGTGGGGAGGGGAGGGGGTGGGGAGGAGGAGGTGGGGGTGAGAGCGATGAATATGAAAAGTGTGTGTGTTTGTTTGTTTGCGTGGTGTGTGTATGTATATATGTTACCTGTGTCTCTCTGGCTTGTGTGTGTGTGTGTGTGTGTGTGTGTGTGTGTATGTGTGTGTGTGTGTGTGTGTGCGCGCGCGGCGCGCGTGTGTACGTGCGAGCATGCGTGCGTGCATATAAAAGTATTTATGCGTGCATGCATTATACATGATTGAGCATGTACATGCACGCGGGCTTGTATGATAGCCAGTGCACACACACACACACACACACACACACACACACACACACACACACACACACACACACACACACACACAACTTACACACACAAAAAACGCACCGCCATAAACCTACATACTAATCACACACTCATTCAAAACATGACCACTACCATACAAGACCCCGTGTACTGTGTGAAGTAGCATGCACATGAAAACTGTGCTGCATTCTAATGCACACTGCAAGTAGATCTTGGAAGGAACTCAGTGGGTGGTCACTATCCCTAGAGGGCTAGTTTATGTAAGCTAAGAAATCCCCACCCTGCATTTTTTGCAGGCTAGTGAGTGATTAGTGTCAGAAGGGATCTAACGGAACGGGATCTACAGGGGAAGGGGGGGGGGGGGGGGGGGTAGAGGCTGGAGGCTGGGCGTCTTGAGGCATGGAGATTCAATAAATAATATGAATGGGTAGTATATAGTATTGTGATTGGTAGGGTGCGTGTTTGGATGCATGTTGATCACGATCTTACACTACGGTTATCTATGTAGCGTTGCGCAAACTGAAAGAGAGATTATTGGACTTCTCGTAACTTGCTGGATGCTTCCGTGTAACTCATTTTGGTTTCTTTTTTATTTGATTCTTATGTTGTTGTTTTGTTGTCGTCGACGTCGTCGTCGTCGTCGTTGTTGTTGTTGTTTTCTCTTTTCGTTTGTTTATTTAGTTTTGTCTTTCATTCTCTTCTCCCGTCTTTTCGGTATCTTCTGTTTTTCATGGTTGTTTTCTGCCTTTTCTTCGTTCTCTCTCTCTCTCTCTCTCTCTCTCTCTCTCTTCTCTCTCTCTCTCTCTCTCTCTCTCTCTCTCTCTCTCTCTCTCTCTCTCCCCCTCTCTCTCTCTCTCTACCCCCCTCTCTTCTCTCTCTACCCCCTTCTCCCCCCCCTCCATCCTCTCTCTCTCTCTCTCCCCCCTCTCTTTATGTTTCTATTACCTTTTTTTCGTTTTTTTTTCTTTCAGTCGTTTGTTTAGTCGTTCATCACTCATTTTTTTCCTCGTTTGTCTGTCTGTCTTACTTTTGGGTATTTGTTTGCTCGTTTGTTCATTTTCTTTTTTTTATGTTACATGACTAGAAATTCTTTGTTTTGCTTTCTTCCAATCTTTCTCCACTTGTTTTCTTCCTTGCTACTTTCTTTCCTTCATAATTATCTTTCCCCTTCCTACCCTTCTGTTTGTAATACTGTTCGTTCTCTCTCTTTCCCTTTTTATCTAGTTTTCTGCTTTTTTCTTTCTTTCTCAAGTTATACAAGCACACTGGCCTCCAACCCTCTCTCTCTCTCTCTCCCCCCCCCCTCTCTCTCTTCCTCCCCTTCCCCCCTCTCTCTCCCACTCCTCCCACCCCCTTCTCTTGCCCTCGGTCTCCCCTGGCGATGGTGTATGAGTTATTGAGTGTTGATATGTTGTCGTTATGAAGGATTGCTTTTATGAGAGAAATAATATCATGCTGCCGTTGTGTGTGCGTGTGCGCGCGCGCATGCGTGTGTGTGTACGTGTGCGCGCATGCGTGTGTGTACGTGTATTGTGTGTGTGTGTGTTTGTGTGGTTGTGGTGTGTTGTGGTGTGGTTGGTGGTGGTGGTGGGGTGTTTGTGATGTGTGTGTGTGTGTGTGTGAGGGAGTGGGCGTTGACAAGGTGGTTGGGTTGGGTGGTGCGGTATAGATGTTTGTATTGGCTAATCTGTTCATCCTTGTGTATCTGAGCTCGCACGAACCGATGACTGAGCTTCTTGGTCTGTATGTCCGTGTCTGTCTTTTTTGTTTCTGTTTGTCTTTCTCACGCTCTCTCCACCTCTTCCTCCCTCTCTCTCTGTCTCTCTTCCCGGCTCTGTGTGTGTGTGTGTGTGTGTGTGTGTGTTGTGTGTGTCTGTGTGTGTGCGCACGTTGCTGCGCATGCGTGCGTTTGTCTGTTTGTGTGTGTTTCTCTGTATAGTCACGCACTTACATATACAATTGTGTATGTGTTCGATTATGCGCGTGAAAAGAGAAAGAGAGAAGAAAGATAGAAAGAAAGAAAGAGGGGGAGGGAGAGAGGAGAGGGAGAGAGGAGAGGGGGGAGTGGAGATGGGAGTGGAGGAGTGACGGTGATGAGAGAGGATGAGAGTGATGTAATGTTGTTATGACTCTATTAGCCTAGGTTTTTAGGATTTAGCAGTCAACATCCTGTTCAGCCAGATCTTGTGTTTCAGCTTGGGGAGCGGGGAGAGATGAGAGAGGTGGAGGAGTTGTGGACGATGGAGGAGAGATAAGAGAGGAGAGTGAGAGAGGGAAGAAAGAGTGATTATAACTCTATTAGCCTAGGTTTTTAGGATTTAGCAGTCAAATCTGTTCAGCCCAGATGATTTGGGTTCAAGCTTGGGGAGAGAGAGAGAGAGAGCGAGAGCGAGAGAGAGAGGGGTCGCTTGGTGTGGAACTATAGATTTTCACCGGCTCTTAAAAATCCCAGCAGACGTGCATTCTTGTCTTTCTGTCTTGTCTGTCTGACTGTCTGCCTGCCTGTCTGTCTTCTTTTCTTTCTTCGTTCCTTCCTATCTCTCCCCCTCTCTCTCCCCCCCCCTCTCTCTATGTCTGTCTGTCTGTCTGTCTCCGGCAGTACAGTCTGTATTCTTTTCTGTTTGTCTTTCCTTCTCTCCATGTTGTTCTCACTTTTCCTTTCTTTGTTTCTGTCTCTCATTGTGTTTCTCATTTTGTCTGTCTCTGTCAATCTGTCTGCGTGTCTCTGCCTCTGTATCTCTTTGTCTCTGTCTCTCTGTCTCGTCTCTGTCTCATCTGTCTCTCTCTATCTGTCTGTCTGTCTCCATCTCTCTCCATCTCACATTGTTGATTATGACGCACGTGAATTGTTTGGTGATGAGTATTTAGGATGTGGCTGATATTTTTTTGTTTCATTATTGCTGATACATTATTTCATATGTATATATACGTTGATCGTAATATATGTTGATAACACTTATGTCAAATGCCCACTCTGTATGCCCACCATTCTTTTGTATTTCGGGCCAAGGACGATGTACAGTAAAAGTCTAAAGTCTGAACGCTCTCTCTCTCTCTTCTTCTTCTTTCCTTACTTTCAGGTTTCTTTCAGTCCTTTTTTCTTTTTTACTTTTGTCTCTCTTTCTTCCCCTCCACCTCACCTTTTTTCCCTTCCTTTTCCCCTCTCTGTCTGTCTGTCTTTTCATTATTCATTCATTCATTCATTCATTCATTCATTCATTCATTCATTCATTCATTCTGTCTGTCTGTCTGTCTGTCTGTCTGTCTGTCTGTCTGTCTTCTGTCTGTCTCTCTCTCTCTCTCTCTCTCTCTCTCTCTCTCTCTCTCTCTCTCTTCTCTCTGTCTCTTTGTGTTTGTTTATATATCGTTTTTTTCTCTCCCCCCCCCCCCCCCCCACCTCTTTTTGTTTTATTGTCTCGAGGCGTGCTAAATCGAGAGCAAAGAATTTCAGTATCGTTTTCTAAGGGCAAACACATATCGCTGTTGAAGCATTTCGGGCATTGCAGTATATTTGGGAGAGGAGAATTGGTTTGTTTTGCGACGGACAGGAGTTCGTGAGACGAAGTGTAAACAGGAGAGGAGATTTAAGTCACCGTCAGCAGATGGTGCCTCGATATTTCAACATTGTGCGTGCGTGCGTGCGTGCGTGCGTGCGTGGTGTGTGGTGTGTGTGTGTGTGTGTGTGTGTATGGTTGTGAGTGTGTGTGTGTTTGTGTTTGTTTGTTTCTTCTTATTCTTGTGGGAGCATAGCGCAAAGTATGTGTATGTGTGTGTGTGTGTGTTTTGTTTTGTTTTGTTTTGTTTTCTTCTTATTCTTGTGGGAGCACAGCGAAAAGTGTGTGTGTGTGTGGTGTGTGTGTGTGTGTGTGTGTGTGTGTGTGTGTGTGTGTTGTGTGTGTGATGAGGAGAGGTGAGAGAGGAAGAGAGGAGAGTATGTGTGTTTTGTTTGTTTTATTCTTATTCTTGTGGGAGCATAGCGAAAAGTGTGATGTTTGTGTGTGTGTGTGTGTGTGTGTGTGTTGTGTGTGTGTGTGTGTGTGGTGGTGGTGAGTGAGTGGTGGTTTGTTTTCTTCTTATTCTTGTGGGAAGCATAGCGGAAAAGTGTGTGTGTGTTGTTTGTGTGTGTGTGTGTGTGTGTGTTGTGTGTGAGTGTGTGTGTGTGTGTGTGTGTGTGTGAGTGTGTGTGTTTTGTTTTCTTCTTATTCTTGTGGGAGCATAGCGAAAAGTGTGTGTGTGTGTGTGTGTGTGTGTGTGTGTGTGTGTGTGTGTGTGTGTGTTGGTGTGTGTGTGGATTGTTTGTTTTCTTCTTAATCTTGTGGGAGTTTAGCGAAAAGTGTGTGTGTGTGTGTGTGTGTGTGTGTGTGTGTGTGTGTGTGTGTGTGTGTGGTTGTTGTACTGTGGGTCTGTCTCCTTTTCTTTCTCAGTCTCTGTCTACGGTCTCTGTCTTTGGCTTTCTCTCTCTGTCTGCCCGCCCCCTCTCTGTCTCTGTCTCTCTCTCTCTATCTGTCTGTCTTTTTTGTATTTCTCTGTCTTTCCGTCTCTCCAACTGTCTCTCTCTCTCTCTCTCTCTCTCTCTCTCTCTCTCTCTCTCTCTCTCTCTCTCTCTCTCTCTCTGTCTGTTTCAGTCTCTGTAGCTCGGCTGTCTGCTCTCTCTTTGCCTCTGTCTGTATCTTTATTGATCTATATAGTTCTTATCTATCTGTCTGTCTGTCCGTCCGTCCGTCGGTCCGTCCGTACGGCCGGCCGTCCATCCATCCATCCATCCATCCATCCATCCACCCACCCATGTAATATAATCGCTCTCTCTCTCTCATTCTTCTTCCACCCGCCCCCTTCCCCTCTTACTGCAGTTGTCCTGCAAATTGGCCACATCTCATGTCAGTGGCGTGTGCGCTTGTTTTAGATATGATAGGCCACGTTAAACAGGAGAATAATTATTGCCTGTGCTAGTGAAACCGCCATTGAACAATCGATCCATTTTTGGGGTCTGAAAATGAAGAATCGGTCGGTGTTTGGAGCTAGTTTAACGTCAACAGTCTCTCTGTCTGTCTCTCTCTGTCTCTGTTTCTTCCTTTCTGTTTCTGACTCTCTCTCTGTCTCTCTCTGTCTGTCTCAGTCTGTTTGTCTGTCTTTGTCTCCATCTCCCTCCTCCCTCTGTGTGTGTGTGTTGTGTGTGTGTGTTGTGTGTGTGTATGTGTGTGTGTGTGTGTGTGTGTGTGTGTGTGGCTTACGTGCGTGTGTGGGTGTGTGTTGGCGTTGTTGTTGTCCCCCCCCCCCCCCCCCCCCCAATTAGTGGTTAAATTGAAATAGCTTCCCCCCTCCCCCTACCCCCTTTACCCTCATCCTGCCTGTCTTGCTTGCCAGATCAGTTGAGCAGGAAATTCATTTGCAATATTGCAGTTTGATTTCGTTTATATCCTGTGGTTGCTTGATCGACCTAACCATAATTTCGTTTTGTTGTTGTTGTTTTGTTGTTGTTTGTTGCTGTTCTTCTTCTTCTTCTTTTCTTTCTTCTTCTTCTTCTTCTTCTCTCTCCTCTGCCCAGTCTTGCACTTTCTGACTCTTAAACTCTGTCTCTCTCTGCTTCTGTCTTGTCTGTACGTGTCTCACTATTTCTTGTCTTTCACTCTGTGTGCTGTAACCTTGTCTCTGTTTGTCTGTCTCTCTTTCTTTCTCTCTGTCTCTGTCTGAAGGTCTCTGTCTGTCTGTCTGCCTCTTTCTTTGTGCATACGCAGGCAGGCATACATACAGTCACCCACATAGGCATCTGCACACAAAACATAGGAGGAGAAGGAGGAAGAGGAAGATAAAGAAGAGCAGGAGAAGGAGAAGAAGACGATAAAGGAAGAAGACAAAGAGGAAGATGATGAGGAGGAGTAAGAGGAAGACGAGGGGTAAGACGACGACGAAGAAGAAAATGAACTAACGGAAGACACCAATATGCCCCCCCCAAAAAAAAAAAAGAAAAAAAGAAAAAAAAAAGGTAGCAATTTACCAGAATGAAGAGGTGCAGGAATGAAACCAGACAGGAGCCCATTTCCACCTGATTGATCACCTGCAAGGCCACGACAGTTGTTCTCCTCCGGCTCCCAACTGACTGGACACCGGACCAAGTGAAAGAAACAGTAGGCCTAGCGCTGGACAGCACAGCACTGGTACTGACCCCCTCACCACCACCGAAGCGAACGAGCCAGCAGGCCAATCAATCTTCTCTGTCCAAGCAAAAAATAAACAGGAAGGAAGAGGGGTAAGGAATGTGTATAGTGGACTAAGTAAAAAAAAAAAAAGAAGAAAGAAATATAGAGAGCGCGCGCTGTCTGCAAGGGTTGCCGTTAGTTCAGTTCATATCAGGCTACCACAGCGAATTACGGGTTTGTGACTGAATTCCAGCCAAGCCAGACAGTAGTGTGGTTTCTTTGGGGAACGTGGAGTATGTGTGGGTCGGCTGGAATGTTCTTTTGATCATCGGTAAAGAAGGCACTGCTAGGGGTGAAAAAGAGAAGGAAAAAAAGGTATTAGGTGAACCCTTAACCCCTGCTGTACCCTTACCTCTCTTCAATCTCCATTTTCTGTTCTTCAAGTATGTATTAGCGACGGTATGGCTTGTGATGTAATGGTATGTTCGTCGTCGTCGTCAACATCGTCGTCGTCGTCGTCGTCGACATCATCATCATCATCATCATCATCATCACCATCACCATCACCATCACTGCCATCACCACCACCATCACACCACCACCAATGCGACCACCACCGTCACCATCATGATCACCATCAACAATATTGGTGGTAGTAGCAGCAGCGAGTCTTGTGTCTACGTCTGAGCTGAGCTGACATGATGTAATCGTAGCCAGATAACTAGTTTTAATGCTCATGCCAACTTCTAGAAACAAATATAAGAACAATAGACCACGAGCAAACCAGAAGAAAAAGCAGACGTAATAGAAGAGAAGCAAGGAGATGAGTAAGACATGGATTAAAAAAAAAAGCCAGTGTAGCAGAAAAAGCAGAAAATTTATCGTAAGGAAGAAAAAAAAAGAGGGAAGAGGAATTGAAAAGGTAGATGCGGAGAAGAAGCCACAACAAGAAAAAGAAGAAAGAAAGAAAGAAAAAAAAGAACAGGAATAGCAAGACGATCAGAGTAAGGAAATGAAGAAGGAAAAAGGGAGCAAAGACAAAGAAAATAAAAAAAACAAAATAAACTAAAACCAAAAATACCCCCCCCCCCCCCCCACACACACTACAAAAGACGAAAAGAATATAATTATAATGCCGGACATTGTTACTGAATATCGAGTTGCAAATATATTTATCCAAGCCTACGTGGACATGATCAGATCTTACCACTGTCTTCCATAGCTGGAACAGGTGTACTGAGCAGACAGACTGGCACACCCCAGAACATGACTGCAGACAGACGTGGACACATTCATCATTCGTCCAGCACGAGTAATGAGAGTCATAATTAGTCATAGTGCACGGAGGGCCAGGGAGGCCAGCAGTTATGAATGAACTGGTAACTAGACTGGACAGTTCGGCTGACCCATCGGGCGTGCGGGTAGGATGGGGTAGTATGTGTTTTGACCATTGGCATGTGGTAGGTAGGAAAAAGTTCGGCCTTGGTAGATCCTCTCCGTGAATTTGGTAACTGGCTGTTTCTCAGTCTCTGTCTCATCTTTATCACCATCAAGTTTTATAATCATCATCATCATCATGCAGCACAGTCATCAGCAGCAGCAGCAGCAGCAGCATATAGTTTATGCTCAATTCACTGATATTGTCCAATTGCTATGAAGCATTATACTTCCACACTTCCATTTTCTAGAATCGAGTAAAAGTAGTAGAGGGTAGGAGGAAAAAAGGGGAAAAAAAGCAAAAAGAAAAAGAAAAAAAAAAGAATACGGACGAGAATGAAATATAAAGGGAGTAGGAGCAGGGGGAAATAGTGTGGGGAAGGATTAAGATACGAAGATGGATGAGAAGCCACGAACGGAGAAAAAAGAATGAACGAAAAGAAAACATGAAAACAAAGAAGGAAAAGGATTTAGAAGAGAATTGAGGAAATTGAAAAAAAAAGAAAAATACCCCCCCCAAAAAAAAAAAAACAAAAAAAAAAAAAAAAAAAAAGAAAAACCAAGAGAGAAAAACCAAGAAAAAAACAAACAGCCCCACCCCAAAAAAAAAACAAAACACAAAACAAACACCAACAACAACCAACACACACACACACACACACACACACACACACACACCACACACACACACACACACACACACACACACACAAAAAACAACCAACCAAACCAAACCAAACAAAAACAAAACCAACCACGCCAACAAACAACAACAGTAAAAACAAGGGAAAAATGGAGACATTCGTCAGACGCTAAGCAGTTTTGTATGCGTATAGATGTAATATACCCGAGCATGCATGGACACTATCAGCTGTTACCACTTCCAGAGCGCGAACAGGCGTACTAAGCAGACAGGCAGACTCTTGAAAGTGACTGCACACAACAGTGGACACATTCATCATTCGTCCAGCAGCCCAGTAACGAGAATCGTAAGTCATAGCTCAGAGGATAGGCCAGCAGATATGTATGAAGGAACACAAAGCCGGACTGGACAGTCTGGCGTATCTCATCAGGAGTGTAGTAGATTGGTTGGGGATGTATTGTGATGGATGCCAGTATGGAAGGTGGAAACATTCAGCTGGATATGTCCTCTCAGTTAGAGTGAGTTTTATGCCTGTCTGCTTTCTCTGTCTCTGTCTTATGGTCACCATCATTGTCATCATCGTTATCAGCATCATCATCATCATCATTGTCATCATCATTGCCATCATCATCACTAGCAGTAGAAGTGGTAGTAACAACTCTTGTTTACTGTACTGTGAACTGTACTGTTATTGATCACTTTATCGACATTGACCATAATTATGATAATGGATACACTATCGCATTTTACTCTCATGCTGCCCCCTCCAAAAAATCAAAAGTTGTCGAGGAAGAAAGGGGAAAGGAAAGAGGAGAAGAAATAGAAAGAAGAGGGGAGGAGGAGAAGAAATAGAAAGAAGAGGGGAGGAGGAGAAGAAAGAGGAGGAGGGGGAGGAGGACAAAAAGATGAGGAAAAGAAGAAGACAGAAGAGAAGGAAAATCGAGGAAAGCGGTAAGAAAGAGGCAGGGGGAAGAAAGAACGCAGAAATGGAGGGAAAACCTTGAAAATAGAGGAAAAAACCCCAACAAGAGCTACCTGGAATTAATGGAAAACAGCACATAAAGATAATAGGGAAAAAAAGACTGACTGGAAAGGGCTATTGAGAAACAAAGGAGGAAAAAGATCAAGAAAAAAAAAGCCAAGAAAAAAGATAGTCGACGAAAAGGAATACATCAGACGCTAAGTAGCGGCGTTGTAAACGCAGCCAAGCATGCATGGACATGATCAAGCCCTCACCGCTTCCAGAGGCGGAAACAGGTGTACTTTCTTCACTGACAGGCAGTACAGGGTCTGAACAGAAAAGGACTGCACACCATAGTGGACACATTCATCGTTCGTCTAGCATGAGTAACGAGAGTCAGAAGTTATAGTGCAATGATGGATAAAGACGAATCAGTGCACGGACAGGGTAAGACTGGCAATTTTGAATAAAGACCAGCTGGACAGGACAGATTGGTTGATCTCATCTAGCGGGCGGATTGACTGGTTAGGATGTGTTTGGACCATTGGTATGGTATGTGGTAGATAGAGGTGGAAACAGAGAGGCCTGCTGATACCCTGCAGTACTGAATCTGTCAGTCTCTGTGTGATCTGTCTCTGTCTTTGTCTTTTTGTCTGTCTCTGTCAGACTGTCCTGGTTTAACCCTTGTGATTGGCTAGAGTGTTGACAGGAGGAACGACTGAATAGTTGGGTTTAATATAGGTGTTTAATTCTGTTATATAGCTGTACATCCCCGAAGTCAGAATGCGGCTACCTCCATGGTGAACAAAAAACGATCGCATACACAAAATCTCACCATTGGTGTACCTTGGAGCTCTAGCCGAGAAAGGAATAAAGCCGTACAGTGTTAGTCTAAGGTTCAAAGCCATAGATTCTGATCCTAGGGATTAGGTCCAGGAGGCAAGAGTAGGCGTGACTTTTCTCAGTGAAAGAAAGAGAGGTTGCTGCCCCTAGCTCGCTTGTCCAGTTATATGACATCAGCTGCGCCTCCGCTCCTTCAATTCAAATTTTATTTTGTTAAAAAGCTCTGAAACTTACATTTTTTATGGAAAAGATTATAACAGAGTGAAAGCAATATTTGTGATGTTATTCTGTGAGAAAGACGAGCCTGGTACTTTTCCGTCAGTGCAAGAAATCTGTGATTATTTCACAGGGCTACTTCCTCCACCGTTGCAGTTCGAAAAGCAAAACGCATGTACGTGTGCCGTGGAACGCTTTTCGGCCTTTATATAATACCCCCGTTAAGCCTTACACCACTAATGAGGCGATAGCCCTGATAATATTACGGCCTCTGCGGTCCGCGACGGGGTTATAAACAGTGTGATTGGATTAGAGCCACTGCCTGTCTGTAGACCCGTCTGAATGTCTGCCTGTCTGTCTTTCTCTGTCTCAGTGAGTCTGTCTGTCTGTCTACCTTTTTGTCTGTGTCTCTGTGTCTCGCTGTCTGTGTCTGTCTGTCTTCTGTCTGTCTGTGTCTCTGTCTGTCTGTCTCTCTAGCTCTCTGTGCGTCAGTGCTTCTCTGTTCTTTCTCCAGCTGTGGGTTTGGTATGCGCTCGCAACGTACAGCTCTAATATACTTTGGGTTGTGATTTTCTGAGAACATTATCCCTTGTTGCTTAGCAACAGCGTCATGTATCGGCAGATGCCTTCTCTGTATATATATATACATCATTCCAGATTCTCTTCCTGTCTCTCTGCCCCTGTCTGTCTCCCTCCCTCTCTCACTTCCTCTGCTCCCTCCTCCCTTCCTCCCTCCCTCTCCTCTGTCTGTCTCTGTTTCTGTCTGTCTGTCTCTCTCTCTTCGTCTCCCTCTCTGTCTCTCTGTGTCTGTCTGTCTATGTCTGTCTGTCTCTGTCAGTTTCTGTCTTGTCTGTCCGTCTCTGTGTCTCTGTCTGAATGTCTCTCCCCTCCCCCCCCTCTTCTGTCTCTGTTTCCTTTTTCTTCTTCTTTTCCCTCTCTCTCCCTCTCTCTTCCTCTCTCTCTGTGCCATAACTTCTCAGTTCTCTAGCAGTAGTGGATTTGCTTAATATGTGTTCGCTGCAGCTTTCCAATTTTTTTTCTTTTTCTGAAGAGTAATATCTCTATGCTGCTTAGCAACAGGTTCATGCATAGGCCGATGTCCTCTCTCTGAAATAAATAATTCAGAGTTGTCTATTGTCATTTTCTCTACTTACTGTCTGTCTGTCTGTCTGCCTGCCTGCTTGTCTGTCTGTCTGTCTGTCTGCCTGCCTGTCTGTCTGTCTGTCTGTCTGTCTATCTATCTATCAGTCTGTGTCTGTCTGTGTTTGTCTC
>CM054138.1:57814353-57816853 GCA_028751875.1 Rapana venosa
GGCTCTTGAAGAAAAAAAGCCGCTCCTCACACGTACACACACACGCACGCACGCACGCACGCACGCACGCACGCACGCACGCACGCACGCACGCACGCACGCACGCACGCACGCACGCACCACACACACACACACACACACACACACACACACACACACACGATCAAAATACATACAGTGTCTCCACAGAAAAAAAGTTAATCAAGAATTAAAGAAGAAACTTGATCTCCAAAGTTTCCCGCCCCCTCACAGACACAGCCACACAGACGCAGAGACACAATGTCAGAGAAAAGCAGCATCAGGTTACAGTCACATTACTGTCTGTGACATTGCCCGTCTGCTGACCTTTCAGAGTTGCTGGATGGAGGGACAAGCAGACACAGCTGTCTAGAAAAGAAAAAAACAAGAAAGAAAGAAAAGAGACAGAAGAGATTAAAAAAATCCCCACTGATGTACATTTTTGAAGGTATTGATGGAAGGGGAATACAATGTAAGGAGAATATTTCGTAGAGCAATAATACATCTTTGATGTAAAAAAAAACAACCCAAACAACCTCAAAACATTACACACATAAAATTATTATGCGTGCATCCGTGTACACACACCCCCCCCCCCCCCCCCCCCCCCCCCCCACCCCCCCCACACACACACACACACTCCACACTCACTCGAGACACAGTACCATCAATCCAAGGGGGGGAAAAAGTAGAAACGGGATCCTCTTAAAATTCCAAATCCTGTGACACACAGCGAAACTAGAACAGACGAAGTACATCATCGTCGTCGTCGTCATCATCATCATCATCATCAGCAGCAGCAGCAGCAGCAGCAGCAGCAGCAATAGCAGCAGCATTAGTATCATCAACAGCAGCAGCAGCAGCAGCAGCAGCAGCAGCAGCAGGTTACAGTTACTTTTCTGTGTGTCTGTACTGTGACATTGCCCATCCACTGACCTTTCAGAGCTGCTGGACCAGACGGTAAGGACAAGCAGACACAGCCATAGATCGATAAGATCGATGAGCAAGCTGATCGTCTGCTGCCCCTTTCCGTCGATCCCAAACTCTCCCACCCTCCCTCACTCCCCCCTCAATCCCTCCCCCCCCCTCCCCATCTCCTTCATTTTTGTTTTTTACTTCCTTCCTCTTCTCCTCTCTCTCTCTCTCTCTCTCTCTCTCTCTCTCTCTCTCTGCTATGTCTGTCTGTCTGTCTCTATCTGTCTGTTTCTGTCTCAGTCTGTCTCTTTGTCTGTCTGTCTGTCTGTCTGTTTCTCTCTCTCGCTCGCTGTGTGTCTGTCTGTCTCTATTTGTCTCTGTCTCAGTCTGTCTCTTTCTGTCTGTCTGTCTCTGTCTCTCTGTCTCTCTCTCTCTGTCTCTCTTTTCAATCAGAGAAATAGCGTGTTTCTTTTTACTTCTCCTTCCTCCCTTTTTCTTCCTCTTTTCTCTTTCATTTATTTGAAAATTTCCCTCCTTTTTCTTTTAAGCTGTTTCAGATTCTTGAGGTGATAGCGGATGCGGAAAATTCAGCTAATTCCTTTTTACTTCATCTACAGCGCTGAAGAAGGTTGAATATATAAAAGCCAAAACAATGTTGTAGGAAAAAGAAAGGAAGAAAAAGAAAAGACATTCAGGGGAAACAGCATGATGAGAGTGAAAAGAACTACACACCAGACAATATTATTGACAGTACCATCTATACTGGCTTTGTTGAAAAACATTAAACACGCACTCACCCATGTATGTACACAGTACACAGGCACGCGTGCACGCGCACGCACGCACATAGACAAACACACAGACAGAGACAGACAGACAGACAGACACACACACACACACACACACACACACACACACACACACACACACACACACACACACACACACTCACACACAATGTCTTTTGAAAATTATAGAAAAGGTATCAAGTCCAGAAAAATAGCAATATAAAAGACGAAGAGATTGAGAGAGAGAGAGAGAGAGAGAGAGAGAGAGAGAGAGAGAGAGAGAGAGAGAGAGAGATTATACATACCTTTTCCGTGTACACACACACACACACACACACAGACACACACACAATTACAATGTTCCTGTGAAAACTGTAGACTTTGTCCTCCAAAATCGTTACTTTCATACTTGAACCCATTTGAGCCAGAAGACCAACATCATCAACTATAATGGTGAAACCTTACACGAACAGTTCGATCTGTGAGAAAACAGTCGCTGTAACAAAAGGTCAACCAAATAATACCCTCCACTCACCCACCACCCACTCCCGTTCAAAAATCGATGCTTTGACAAGTCATTTTGACATTTCACTTTCGCTAGAAGCTCTATGACTTCTGAGCACTTAATCCACAGTGTCAGGTGTTAAAGTTTTCCCGGCTTATTAATGTTTTGCTCTGCAACTACGCAGCCTCTTTCTAATAGTCCTTGACTTGAAGATGCTGCCCCTCCCCTGCCCCCTTCCTCATTTATATGAAAGGTGATCATTATACAGTGGTTA
>CM054138.1:57824353-57834353 GCA_028751875.1 Rapana venosa
TCTCTCTCTCTCTCTCTCTCTCTCTCTTTGATGTCTTTTTCTTTCTACATGTGGATTCTTCCAGTCTGTGTCTGTCTTTCTTGTCTCTATTCTCAATTTTTGTCTGTCTGCTGCTACTGGCTGTCTGGCTGTCTCTCTGTTATCTCTGTGTGTGTGTCTAGTCTCTCTGTCTGTCTGTCTGACTGTCTGTCTGTCTCTCTGTGTCTGTCTGTCTGTATCTCCCCTCTGTCTGTCTGTCTTCTCTGTCTGTCTCTCTCCTCTCTCTCTCTCTCCTCTCTCTCTCTCTCCTCCCCCCCCCCCCCCCTCTCTGTGCGTTCAGACTCAAACTACAATGAAAGGAAATGACTTCCCCCGCCCCCACTTCTCACATAATAAAAGATGTTTCGCCCTCGTGCTTGCTCCTGCTGCTGCCATTACCGCTGCTGTTGGTGCTTTTGTTGTCTGTCTGTCTGTCTGTGTGCTTGCCTACCTGCTTGCCTGCCTGCCTGCATGCATGCACGCCTGTCTTCTTTGTCTGTCTCTCTTTCTCCCTCCTTCCAAGTAGCCCCAAACTCATAAAACAGTAACATTCCACGTTGATACTGTCTTACATGCTGCTCGTGCTGCTGTTGCTGATACTGCTGTTGTTATTGCTGCTGCTGCTGCTGCTTCTGCTGCTGCCGCTGTTGAGTAGCACACATCTCTCTCCATCAGTTGTATTCACCTCGTTGAACAGCCACTACTCTGTGGTTTCGATAGTCATCTGGTTAACTGTTTCTGGTCGTGCGCCAAGGCCTTTCCCCAGATATATTGAGCCTTTTGTCGCTCTTGAGTTTGGTCTTATCTCTGCAGCTTTCTCTTTTGTCTTTTTGGTGTCGAGCTGTGTCTGCTGCTTTTGTGACCTGTCTGTATCCCCCCCCCCCCCCTCCTTCTTCTCTGTTAAAAATGATATTAATATTAATCATAGAATTTGTAATACGCTACATCTCTGTTCCTCTGTCTGTCCGTCGTTGTTTGTCTCAGTCTGATGATCTCTCTCTCTCTCTCTCTCTCTCTCTCTCCTCTCTCTCTCCTCTCTCTATTCCCCCCCCCCCCCCCCCCCCGCGCTTCCAAACGCAAAAGACCGTGGGGGGATGCTAAACATAGTACTCTTCAACTACAGCTGTTGCAGCTTACTGCATTGCCACAGGTAGTATATCTACGCGGACCCCCATCGCTTATGCCCACAATGTTGAACAGCCACCGTGTGTAGCTGATAGTCATCTACCTAGCTAACTGTTCTGGGGACAGGCCAAACAACCAGGCATCCCAAGATATATGGGGACCGTCTGTTGTTCATTTTCGCTCCTTGTGTTTTGCCTTTTTCCTTTGTCTCTCTGTCTCTCAATGTCTCTGTGGCTTTGTGTATTGTCTGTGTTGTCTGTCTGGCCTTTTTGTCGGTCTTTTTTCCAGAAAAAGTCTGTATCTCTGGTCTTTCTACCTTAATATCTGTCGCGCGCGCGCGCGCGCGTGTGTGTGTCCCCCTGTTTTTTGGATTGGGGGACTGAGGTAACATGCCTGTCTCGAAAGCCTAACCAGACGTCATGGGTTTGATCTCTCTTTGAATCCGAAATTTTCCCCACCACTAGACGTTGGGTAGAGTGGTCTGAATGCTATTCTTTTGGGTGTCACAGTAAACCGAGATCTGGTGTGTGGCATGCATTTAGCGCACGTAACAAATTCTCGGTAACAAGAAAGTTGTCCCTGGTAAAATTTATATAGAAAAAGCCACTCTTATAGGGGAATAACTGCACATTGAGACGGGACTTTTTTTTTTTTTTTTAATGAGTGGCGGTGCTCTTGTGGTGATGTATAGTCCCCGGATAGAAAATCCTGAATTTTCCGTAGAGAAATGTACCAAAACTGAAAGTAGTATAGTGTACAGTGCTGTCAGTATCAAATAGTTCCATCTCTCAGGTGGTCTGTCTGCTTTATTGCTGTCTAAAGTGTGTCTCCCCATTCCTTTCTTCTGTCTCTCTGCATCTTGTCATCCTGTGTATAGCCTCTTCTTTTCTGTTGTTGTTGTTGTTGTTTGTTGTTGATGTTTCTTCAATTCTTCTTCTTCTTCTTCTTCTTCTTCTTCTTCTTCTTCTTCTTTCTTCTTCTTCTTCTCCTCCTCCTCCTCCATCTTCTCCTTGTTTGTTGTTCTTTTTCTTTGTTTTTTCCCTCTCTTGTGTCTGTGTTGTCTCTCCTTGTGTTGCGCCCTGTCTGACTGTCTGCCTGCCTGCCTGCGTCATGCTTCTCTGTGTACACCTTCTTCCATTCAGTCTGTTTTTCCTTTCCCTTTTACTATTTTGTCCCACTCTCATTTTTGTAATTTTTCATCTTCTATATCTGTCTGTTTGTCTGTTTGTTTGTCTGTCTGCGTGTCTCTGTGTACACTTACCAGTCTCCCTTCTGTGTAGATACATCTTTCTTCCTCTGTTTTCCCGTTTTCTCTCCATCTTCTGCTCTGCTTTTGCTGCTTAAATGTGATGGATATGTTTTGTTTGTCCGCCAGCCAGTTCTCGTAAACACCAACCTCCCAAAATGAGTTAGGTAAGGACCTTTTTTTGTGAGGTGCTTTTGCACCATTACCATGTTGTTGCCTGCAATAAACATCGTCATAGAGATCACTGAGAATGTCAGGTTCTTAATAGAACAGGCTAAAAAAAAAAGAAAAAAAAAGGGGATTTTGGAAAGAAGGGGGCGGGGGGATGGAAAGGGCAGGGGTAATTAAAAGGAACCTAATAATAATAATAAAAATAATAAATTGAATTTATATAGCGCTGTATCTTGCCAAAAACTAATGCTTATGAAAGCACTTGGGGGGGGGGGGGGGGGGGGTTGGACGAAGAGAGAGAGATTCATTCATTTATTGTTTTATTTCGAGGATAATGGAATAAGCACTCGTGTGCTTTTTTTCGTCCAGTACCCGTGAGGGAGAGACAGAGGCAGAGAGACAGACAGAGAGCATGTTGTTCGCCTTCCCCCCCTCAATTCTCCCCTCTTTATATATTTGGTGGACTTGATTTTGTAGACTTGACATTTGTACATGATAAAGTTTGTGTGAGGAAATAACTGTGGTACTGCGGGTGGCATTTTATGATTGTCAAAACTGACATACTGTTTGGAACAATTTTGAAACTATTGACCCATTATCATTATTATTATCATCATTATTTTTATTTCCACTGACCACTAATGTTGCTGGGTCAGTTCTGGTTCATAGACTCTGCATCTGTATGTCTGTGTGTCTTCTTGAGTGTGTGTGTGTATGTGTGTGTGTCTGCGCGCGCGCGCACGCGTGTGTGTGGGGTGTGGGTGGGGGGGGTAAGTGAGTGAGTCACACACACACACACACACACACACACACACACAACACACACACACACACAGAGAGAGAGAGAGGGGGGGGGGGGGTGGAAAAGGAGAGAAAAATAAAGAGATTGGTAGAAAAGGAGGAATTTCTAGCATAGAAATGCTGAAAAGTAAGGATGCAATTTATACTGAAAGAGCCCTGGCATCTCAGGAAGGGAGTAGGGATGGAATGTGTGTGTGTATGTGTATGTGTGTGTGAGTGTGTGTGTGTGTGTGTGGTGAGTGTGTGTGTGTGATGTGTGTGTGTGTGAGTGAGTGAGTGAGTGATGAGTGTGTGTGTGTGGTGTGTGTGTGTGTGTTGTGTGTGTGTGTGTGTGTGTGTGTGTGTGTGTGTGTGTGTGTGTGTGTGTGTACCATTTCCCCTCCAGAACTGCGAAGCGATTGCAAGCAAGGTGGTTTCTTCCTAGGGTGAGAGAGTGAGGAGGGGGTGGATGGGTATGGGGTGGGGGTGGGGGGTTAAATGGAACTGCCACTCAGTGAGCCTCATTGCTAGAAAGGTATTCTGGTTTCTGAGAGAGAGAGAGAGAGAGAGAGAGAGAGAGAGGAGAGCAAAAACAGGACGTGTGTGTGGTGTGTGTGTGTGTGTTCTTGACTGCTTTTTCTTTCTCGCTTGCTTTTTTTCTTTCTTTTTTTCTTTTCTGGAAAATACGGCAAAACATCATTAACTCAGCCCCCCCCCCCCAAAAAAAAAAAAAGAAAAAAGAAAAAAAAAAGGTTTTATTTTGTATGAAAGGTTGCCAGCAGAAGTGATCCAGACTGTCGGGGCAGGGGCGTGAAGGTGTAAAAACACAATTAGGGCTGAAGGGGGCGGTATGTATGTATGGGATGAAGAGAAAGAAGAAGCCACCGACTGTCAGTTTGTATCATGGTGAAGAACAAGTTCGAGAGAGGGGGTAGGAAGAGGCTTATACTATTTGGGCAGATATCTATGTTTCTTAGTGTCACCTTTTCTCGCCTTTTTTGTGTCTTGTCTTTCTGTTTCAGGGCACACACACACACGCGCGCGCGCGCGCACACACACACACACACACGCACGCAAGCACTTACGCACACCCACACACACACCCACACCCATCTTGTTTTCGTTCAGATTCGTACGTCCACCTCATCTCAGTTCATGTAGACAGAGAAACTGTCGGTTTGTATTCATGTAGAAGAAAAAAAGGGGGGGGGGGGGGGGGAGTGTAGATCTATCTAATGCGTATTCTCACATTTCCACTTCTTTTTCTTCTGTCTGTGTGTCTTTGTCCGTCTTTACGTAGATGGAGAAACAGCGACTGTCAGTCTATTGATGTTGTGGAAACAGAATGGGGGGGGGGGGGGGGGGGGGGGGGGGGGGATGTCTGTTTCTCAGATTTCCATGTCTTTGGTATCTATTTTTGTCTCTCTGTTGGTTGTCTGGGTTTTTTTTCGGTTTTCTTTTTGTTGTTTATTTTGGTTTGCTTGTTTTGTTGTTCCTCCAAGGTTCTCCAGTGGTGACCTTTAGCGAATGCGACCGTTTTTGCCCACTAGGATGGTAGCTGCATTCTGACTTCAGGGTTTCCTGTTTGTTTATCTGTCAGTCTTTCATTACTGTGGATGGAGAGACGATGACTGACTGTCAGTTATTATTGATGTTGAAGACAAGAAAAAAGGAGGGTGTGAGCTAGAGGTGTGAGTGAGAGAAATAGATCTCTGTGTGTGTGTTAATCTCTTTTATCTACATCTTTGTCTTTCTGTCCTTTGTATTATAGACGGAAACATTGTGACTGACACTCAAGTTGGTATTGGTATTGAAGAAAAGGTGGAGTGTGTTGAAGAAACGGTGGAGTGTGGGTGAGAGAAAAACCCTCACATTTACACGTCTTTCATGTCTTTGTCTGTCTCTCTTATGTTTGTGTCTTTCTGTGATTCTTGAGTCGCTGTTGTTTTAGTTGTCTTTTACTTCCTCTATTTCCTCGTTCTCTCTCTGTTTCTGTCTCTCCATCTGTTTCTCTGTCTCTCTGACTCTGACTTTGTTTCTCTCTCTCTATGTCTTTGTCTGTCTGTCTGTCTGTCTGGCTCCCTTGTATTTATGAAGGATATTACTCTTTTTCTCTGCCAACTTTTTTTCCTGGTCTGCTGTGTTGTTCTCTGCAATCAAAAAGCAATTAATGAGTCACACAGTCAAAATGGGAAGAGTAATCCCATTGAGATGTTTGACCGAACAAATTAATCCAAGGGGATGGATGATTGGACATGCTTCTCCTGCCAGGACATACGATTGGCTTCTTCCAGGTCACACCAGTACCACAACGTATGATTGAACAAAATAATTATGTAAATGAAAGGGAGGCGGCGATTGGATAGGTTTATCCCCTGTTGGGAACAAGAGGGAAGTGCGATTGGACAAGTCTTTGTGGAGGACAGGCCGTTTGATTGGATAGAGGAGAAATCCTGTGGGAGAAGGGCAGTGCTGCGTGGGGTGACCTGGTTTTGTGTCTCAGGGTTCATGTTGAACTTTATGGAGGGAAGTGGGGCATTTAAAAACTGGGTCATGTGTGGTCAGGTCAATAGCAGTTGTATATCTGCTCGTTTATTATTATTTTTTTTAATGAATTTTCTCTTTGCTGAATCCCCCTTCCTCTCCCCCCCCCCCCCCCCCCATCCATTTTAAGGGCTGAAATTGGAGTTTGGAGAGGGAGGGGGAGGTTGGGGCATTAAAAAACACCCACTGGGTTGTGTGTGGTGGTTATGATCCCCTCCCACCCCCATCTCTCCCTTTGGGGGGGGGGAGGGTCAGCTAAAAGTTGCATTAATGTAATCACCTTGTTACGGTCATTGTTTTTATGCAGTTGTTTGACACCTCTTGCATTGTTCTTTCTTTCCATCTTTCTATTTTTTATATTATCGTTTTTAGGGGTTTTCTTTTCCAACTTACATTTTTTCCCCTTTCTTTCGTTTTCTCTTTTCGTTTCTTTTTTCTTTCTCTGGTTTGGTTCGAGTTTTTTTCTTTCAAGTTATCTTGTTTTGAATTTAAACATGCCTATTCACTTGATGCTGTTGTATGAAATAAAGTTTACTGCAAGAAGTTTGAATTTAAATTAAGTTGCCCCCTATGGCCTCTTTAAGTATCTATAGCATCCACACTTTCTGGAAATTTTGTGCTAGAAATTTACTGTTTCTCTGTCTTTTTTCATATCTTCTCTCTCTCTCTCTCTCTCTCTCTCTCTCTCTCTCTCTCTCTCTCTCTCTCTCTCTCTCTCTCTCTCTCTCTCTCTCTCTCTCTTTTGTCTTACCAGTCGATTCTCCTTGCCTTTTATCAAAATCTCTCAACATGATATTTTGCCTGTATGATTTTCTTCTGGTGACCAGGTAGTGAAGTTGTAAGCACTGGGATAGGCCCAGGATGTCCATTCTGCAGTGTTATTTATCCACACGGCATTTTATGTGTATTTTGTGATGACTTTGAAGCTTTTCTCCCCTATTTATTTATTTATTGAGTACATTTAAAAAAAAAAGATAACTGAATTGAGCGACACGGCTAGCATCCTCTGCACGGCCTGGTTTCATTTGCCTTAAGAAGTAGAATAGTGAAGGTGCGGAGTAGTTTAATTTCCCTCTCAGGTTGATGGTGTTTGGAATTTGGAGGATTAGAAGGCGTATCTGTTCAGATTGGACCTAAGATTGACTTCAAGCGAGCTTTGATATTGCAGGAAGCGTAATCTCTTACATGGATGAGATGGTTGCTTATCATACGGGATGTTGAGGAGAGAGAGAGGAGAGAGAGGAGGAAGAGAGGAGAGGAGAGGGGGGGGGGGGTGTGTTGATGGTGATGAGGATATTGATAATGTTGATGATGATGATGGCGACGAAAATCTTTATTTTCAAAGATATTCAAGAAATAAGCAGACAGACAGAGAGGCACAAATAAAAGAGTTAATGAGATACTGGACAGTGATGACGTAGGCAGTGGGGGTTGAGGGGGAGGGGAAGGAGTGGGTGGCAGACAGTTAACCATCAGAATCGCTGATTGACCAGACGATACCTAGTGGATGAACTAGCAGCGTGTATACATGGCAGTGAACTGAATAATTATATCTGGGCTGTAAAAGAAGACAGCTCTGACGTAGAAATGGATAAACATCAAATCTGTCTCCCTTGTCTTCTGAGCTCGTTAGAAGGGAAGCAGTGTTGTCTCATGTAGCAATTATTCGGGGGGAAAGAGAATCATGTTTACGTAGGTAAAGTATTCTGTTTCTGTGTTCTTTCATCTGTCTGTCTGCCTGTCTGTCTGTTTATCCCGTCTGTCTGTATGTTTGTCTGCCTGTTTATCCCGTCTGTCTGTATGTTTGTCTGCCTGTTTATGGCTGTATGTGTCTCTGTCTGTCTGTCTGTCTGTCTCTCTGTTTCCTCGTTATCACCTCTCTCTTTTTCTGTCTGTGTCTTGTCTGTCTTATTTCTCACTGTGACTTGTGTGTATCTCCCTTTCTATCCTTGTCTGTTTTTCTGTCTCTGTATTGGCTTCCGTCTCACTGTCTGTCTGTTTGTCTCCACTCCCTCTCCTCCCCCCCCCCCCCTCCATCACATATACACTCACACAGGCACCCCTCGCCACGATCTTCCTGTCCACAGCATGGTTCATTAATGATCTGGGTATGCAACCCAAGCAGGCAGTCACGGAAAGGCAGAGGGAAACAGAAGGACATTGACCTTTTGTTTGTTTGTTTGTTCGTTTCTTTGTTCCTCGGCTAGAGCATGTTTGCCCACCGTTAAGGTAGCCGCATTCCGACTTCGGGGATATCTACCTTTCCAGAGCTTTGTTCTGCTGCTAACGTTTTGAAGATGATGTTTTCTTTTTGTTTTGGGGTGTTTGTCTTTAGGTTGAGCTAACTAACTTAGCTTGGCACATAGGAGATCACCCAGAATTTGGACACACTGTCTCACTGTCTATTCCTGAGAATCATTTTGAAGCTGCACATACTTATACACACTGGACGCGAAGGTTGTGTGTAAGGCCGTTTTGTTGTATTAACCCGTTTCATAACAAGGGAGTCATACTAGCAGCCTTGGACACGTTTTCAATTCAGACAACGAGAGCCCCTGTAAAAGCACTATTTATCTAACACTGGTGGATAGTTTTTATACGTGTTTGTCTCGTTTGTTTGCTTGTTTCTTTGGGGGTTTATTTTGCTGCGAGTATGAGTGTTCCTGCTTTCATTTTATTTTGTTTTATTTTTGCATCTCGCCATAAAGGCAGCTGTGTTCCTTATTTATTCATAAAATTATGAACAATTTTTAAAAGGCAAGCAAATGGACATTGGAAGCATAAATTAAACAGAGAAACAAGAGGTAGATAGATAGAGAGTGAGACAGTGAGACAGACAGGCAGGACGACAGACAGATAGGTAGATAGGTAGATGGACACGAGAGAAGGAAGGAGAGATGGAGAGAGAGAGGAGAGAGAGAGAGAGAGAGAGAAGAGAGAGGAGAGAGAGAGAGAGAGGAGATGAGATAGCAGAAGAAAACGAAGAATCTGGTAACCCCACCCCTACCCCCTACCCCTTTACATTAATGGGTGGCCCAACACAAAGCGCACATTTCACAATGTGTATGCTAAGCTAAGGGCTTCAGCAGTGACTCATAATTAATGAAGGATTGAGGGCAGAAGTACAGCGAGGCTGGTAACCACAGGGATGAGTCACTAATGACCGACCCACTTGGTGTGGATTCGACCTCAAAATGATGGGCTTGGGAGAGGGGTAGGGGTGGAGGTGGAGTTTGGGGGTGTGGGGGGGGGGGGGGGGGGGGGGGGGGGAGGGGCTAGGATGTATGTGAGGAGGCTGCACGTGAATTGATATTATTGTGTAGTTGGTAGGCCTAGTGGTAACAGTAACGATCTGTGTGTGTGTGTGTGTGTGTGTGTGTGTGTGTGTGTGTGTGTCGTGCGGCGCGTGCGTGCTGTGTGTGTGTGTGGTGTGTGTGTGCTGTGTGTGCGCGTAGTGCGTAAACGAAGGATTTCATATATCCTGCATGGTAGTGCTTTGTCATATCTTGTTCATCTCTCTCTCTCTCTGTCTCTCTCTCTGTCTCTGTCTCTCTCTCTCTCTCTCTCTCTCTCTTCTCTCTCTCTCTCTCTTCTCTCTCTCGTAGTCTCAGACTCTACAGAACAATGGCAGATGTCAGGCAACTAACAGGTACATTAAACATTCACCACCTTCATTAACATCTTACCATTAGAGTCTCTAGAATTAGGTCTCTAAAATTTCATCAGCGGAATACCACAGCAAACAACTGCCTACTACAGCGGAATCTCCCGTGGAAGTTGACCCCCTGTCGTCAACCAGTAATTTGCTGTAATGTGTAGAGAAACGAGTGTGGAATAGGGTATAGGAGACTACTGCTGTGAAATGATCTCCCCCTTTTACGTGGTATATGTAATATATAACAGGCATATGTGCAAACCTGCTGAAGTTAGTTTACCTGCCCACTACTCGGGCAAAAATTTGGAATTCATGTATTTAAGCTTTTATTAATGTAAGAGGGAGAAGTATTTTTGTCCTTTAACCCCCCCCCCCCCCCCTCCTGTAGATATTGCAGGTGGTATCACGAGTTACCCAAATTAAGTAAGTTTGAACATACACCTACATAAAAGTATTTTGCT
>CM054138.1:57839353-57879353 GCA_028751875.1 Rapana venosa
CAAAGACATAAAAAACATACAGACGGACAGATACCTGAACGAACATGATGTTGTTGAACCCTCGCCAGTTTTCACACCCTGGGGGTCTCCCAGAATATGCACCCTATCTCACTCATCATCACACCTGGGGATCACTGTGAGAGTATACACACTGGATGAGAAGTTGCCGTGTATAGTTGTTCAAATATTTTGTCATATGAACAGCCAATCCGCGATTTCGTGAGGATTGAGCGAAGATAGTTGTATACATTCATTTTGTTTGCAAAAGTAAAAAATGGGGGAAAAAATGTGCTTACTACCATTCAAGAAGTAGGCTACTTGCCAAGAAGGTGAAAAGACATATTGTTTAGAACAAAGACAGTGGGAGTGAATGTGTGTGTGTGTGTGTGTGTGTGTGTGTCTGTGGGGAGAGAGAGAGAAAGAGAGAGAAAGAGAGAGAGAGAGAGAGAGAGAGAGAGAGAGAGAGAGGAGAGAGAGAAGAGAAGAGAGAGAGAACAAAATAGAAACAAACTGCAAAAGACAGACATACAGACAGAAACAGGAAACACAGAACAACAAGAAACAAACTGCAAAGCACAGTCACACAGACAGAAACAGGAAACATAGAACAACGAGAAACAAACTGCTAAACACAGTCACACAGACAGAAACAGGAAACACAGAACAACGAGAAACAAACTGCAAAAGACAGACACAGACAGAAACAGGAAAAACAGAACAACGAGAAACAAACTGCAAAAGACAGACACAGACAGAAACAGGAAACACAGAACAACGAGAAACAAACTGCAAAAGACAGACACAGACAGAAACAGGAAACACAGAACAAAGAGAAACAAACCGGAAAGATGATTGAGCTGTCTTGGCGTGCCTTTGGTTGTGGGCCAAGTTTGTTTTGCAGCAAAACATCATTGGCAAGACAGTTTTGCCATCGTGAATGTTATTGTTCTTTCAGCTTGCGAAACAGGAGAGTGAAAATAAGCTGTATATTTTGAGTCAGAAAAATGGCGAGATAAAGAGGTTTCTAAGGTGTGTTGGGTATTTTAAAAAGTTTTTTTTTAAAATCTTAAGTTGTTTGGAAAACCCCCCAAACCCTTTCAGTGTGAAAATTGAGCCAATTTTGTCAGCTTGCAAAACCCAACTGTAAAAGAAAAGATTTGTATAAATACATATTTGAATCAGAATATGCCATAGATTTTAAAAAAAGTTTTAAGGTGAGTTTGGGTTTAGTGTTTTAAAAGAGAGTCAGAAGAAAATGTTCAATAAACACACTGTCTGTCTGTGTGTCTGTCTGATCTCTAAACCCTTGGGAATAACAATCATCAATCAATCAATAATTCTCCGGTCTCTCTTTCTGTTTCTGTCTTTCTGTTTGTCTCTGTTCGTTTGTTTGTCTGTGCCTGTCTTTCTGTCTGTCTGTCTCTCTGTCTCTGTTTGTCTCTCTCTCTCAGTGAAAATTGAGCCTTTTCTGTCAGCTTGCGAAATCGAAATGTGAAAGTAAACATATTTTGAGTCAGACGATGACACAGATAAAGAGGTTCTTAAGGTGCGTTCAGAGGTGAAAAACGAAATGAGAAAACTTTGCTCAGGAAAGGTGATTCTTTCTTTGTCTGTTTGGCTGTTTGCTTGTCTGTCTGTCTTTCTGTCTCTGTCAGTCTGTCTGTCTCTCTGTCTGTCTGTCCCTGCCTCTCTCTCTTATTTCTACGAATAAATATAGGGTTTAAGACAACACATTGAGGATAGAACACACACTCGCACACGCACGCACACACACACATACACACACACACGCGCGCGCGCGCGCACGCGCACAACACACACACACACACACACACACACACACACACACACACACACACACACACACACTGTACATGTGTGATTATTTCTTAAGAGATCTATAGTTAAGCTTTCATGATAACCTGAAACAAGTTTCAAGAGTGAATTAATATCTGAATCAGTGTTAAATGTGATTCATCTTATTACTTCCAAACAACTCTTTCTCTCTGTCTCGTTGCCTCTTATAGCAAATGCAAAATTTTCACATTCGAAATCGACTTTTAAAAACACGTTTTTTTCTTTTTTTTCTTTTTATACACAGCAAACAAACCCTAAACCACTCAAACCATCCCTACATATTTTGACCCAAAATATACGACAGATCCAACCGAAACTTACCACTCCAACCACCACCAATATTATCAACACTACTACCATTCCCATCACCACCGCCATCACCACCGCCATCACCACCACCAGAGCCACCATCAACGATTTGGTTTTGAATGAATGTTGCTACTACAGTCAGCAGACACCGAATCGATCATATTCAGTGGAAAGGAGAGAGAGGGAGAGATCTCTTCTGTCTGATTGGTCATACTCACATCGAGGGAATAGCGAGATATTTAAGTGATTGGACAAGCCTGGGAGAAGAAAGACTATGGTTGGACAAGGTTATACATTGCCTGTAAGGGAAAGAAAATGCGATTGGACAAAGATATTTAAAAGTACATCAAAGAAGGATATTATTTTGCAAGGCGTGGTAAGTCCTTTTAGAAAAGCCAAACATGGTTCTTATCTATGTTTTGACCTAGGCTAAAAAGCTTTGTCATTAATTATTTATGTAAGCAAAGTGCCAAAGCCTACATGAAAATGGTGTTATGCTTTGATAATTATGTTATGTTGATGTTGTCTTCAGCCATTAGTTCTTACCATAGCTGCTTGTACTATATATGGAAAAAAATCCTCTGAAAAAGGAGTATGGCTGCCCCCATGGCGAGATACTCGAAAACAGCCATACACGCAAACTTTCCATCCAGTGTGCACTTACTGCTTCACAGCGATTCCCAGGTATGATGAGTGAGACATGAGTGCATAATTATTCTGGGTGGCCCCCAGGGTGTGAAGCTGGGGAATGCCCTGCAAAAACAACAGCAGTAACAGTCGCAGCAACACCATTTTTCTGATCTGGCAATGAAAGGAGAAGTCTTGGCTGTGTTTGCTCAGGTATGTAAAAATCCTGGATTATGGATCTGTTGTTTTGCAGAGTCTGTTTTGCAGCCTTGAGAATGTAGCTAGCTCCCTCTCCCCATAGCAGTTTTGTTTCAGTTTTTTTCCTCCTTTTTTTTCTTTTTGGTTGACTTTTTGGGATTTAGAGTTATTTTGTATCTTTGGGAAGTTTATTGTGTCTTGTTCCTATAATGTACCCGTTTTTTTATTTGTGTGTGTGGTGTGTGTGTGTGTGAGAGAGAGAGAGAGAGAGAGAGAGAGAGAGAGAGAGAGAGAGAGAGAGAGAGAGAGAGAGAGAGAGAGAGAGAGAGAGCGAGCGCGCATTCTTTACATGCGTGCGTGCATACTAACACGCACCCGCAAGTGAATGTTTTCACACGAAACAAAACAACAAAGGAAGATAAGGCAGGCAGGGATTGGCAATCTTCTGTGATCGACCAGACTTGCAGCATCCTTATTTCAAAGGGAAATACACTGTTGCATAGTAGCTTGATTATCGAACATGGACAGCATTTTTTCAACACTCGGCCACTTTCATGCCCTCCCTCAGGGCACAAGAGAAATTCTCCAAGCAAATGTTCCATTTATTGATCATAAAAGAGAACTCATCAAGCACAATCTGGTTCTTTTCCCTCCCTCTGTTCGCTATGATCAGTGTATGACCCAAGAACCGATGAAAGAAGCAAAGAGGAAGTAAAGTGATAGCATCTTTTTCATATACTGCTTGGTGTGTGTGTGTGTGTGTGTGTAGCCATGCGATAGGATGGTTAATTAAGTTGACCACAGTCACGCTTAGGGGCCTGATCTCTAGAGCACGTGTGGGTTTAGGGAAGGCTTCTCCAGTCATGCTTGGGTTGGTTTCTGTACTTACAGGGGCATGGGGGACACCAAAGACAGAGCTTTCATCCTTCACAGAACTGGAAAGGGAGTTTCTTTGATCATACGGAACTGTGTGTGGGGTCTCTAGTAGAAGCCCCTGTCGATGAACCCTCAGAAGTTGAGCATATGTTCAGTCCTCCGGAAGTCGAGTTAGGTGTGACGTCACCGGTAATATCCACAGTTTTTCCCCCTGCTCTGTCCACAGACAAATATGAGCATTGCTTAGGTTAAAAAAAAATGTAGAGGTAAACTTTTTAAGCCTTTTCTGTAGAATTGGAAAATGTTTCAATTAAAAAAAAAAATGTTGGTGAGGCCAGTGTAGTGAAGTAACACCAGCTTGAATTCAAGAGGAGGATTGAGCATATGTACCCAAATTTACTGCGAAAATAAGGATGTGGCTGAAGTCATATCCTGTGAAATTAGTGTTGTGTTGGTATATCTATGGGGCTGTGATACACCTTAAACTCGCGTTTGCGTGTGGCCGTGAGCGCACGTGTGCGCTAACGCGCTATGTATGTCTGAATGTTAATTTGGATCCATGTTGGATGTTGACGCTGGTCTACATTACAAGGAAAAACAAAACAAAGAAACAAAAACAATAGCAATAATAACAAAACCCAGTCGTTATATGTTGAGGGAAAAATCAGGTAGCCATTACTGCAACGTTACATTTCTTTCTCTTTTTGATGAAGAATACAGGTTGTTGAACTAAGAACTTGTGATGGAGGACAACAATCTGAAGAGAATGTTTCCAAGCATAACATTTTGATATGATCATAGCCTTGCCACTTTGCTTGTGTCAGTCTCCAACAAAGCTTTTAGCCTGTTAAAAGCTTAGCTTTTAGATTTTGATACTTAGGATAACTGTATTTCTACAGCTTTTTCTTTTTGTTCTTAAAAAAATCTTTGCAACATAATTGGGATACTAATACATGTACTAAAATTTCAATGTCAGCATGCTATATACTGAGCAGAAATTGATTAATTTGTAATGGTGGTGATGTACATGCTTTATGAGAGAACATAACCTACATACAATACAAGGGACCAAAAAGAAGAAAAAAGCTTTTAGCTTGGCTAAATCGTGTACAAGAGTATAGCTCTCCACAAAACCCAATCAAGCCGAATGCAGACACCAGACCAGACTCACTACTACAGGAAAGATGATGCCCAATAAAAGGCCAATTAATTATTCATCACTCTTCACTGTCATGGGGGTTATTACCATACAAGCTAATTTCATCAGCAGAAAACCAAAGCAAACGACATTGGCCGAGCCTTTTATGTAGACGACCCCCCCCCCCCCCCCCCCTTCACTCCCTTCCCCAGTGAGCCAATCAGCTGTGGCATGGATTTCGGGCATGGGAGAGCATTGGTGTCAAATAAGCTCCCCTTGTAGTCAATTTGCTTCAGGACACTGATTTGTCACTCTTTTATAAGGCTGGTTTGTAGTCTAGCACTGAATCGCTGTGTGTGGATTTTTATTTCTTTTTCTTTTTTGTTTCTTTTTTTGAATCAATACAAAAATTGTTGCCAGTAGTTTTAGAATCCGATTTCTTTTTAGTCTAACCGACTAATTTGATTAATGAACTGAAAAATTGAATCAAGGTTCAGTGGAATAAAATTGGATCTCTCTCTCTCTCTCTCTCTCTCTCTCTCTCTCTCTCTCTCTCTCTCTCTCTCTCTCTCTCTCTCTCTCTCTCTCTCTCTCCTCATGTATTACTGTTGTAATGTCTTTATATTCTAGGTATTTTGTGTGTGTGTTTATGTTTACAAATTTGACAGCTACTGTCATGGAGTGATTGTGTTGTAGGTGCACGCAAGCTTTTTTAAATATAATTATTTATGTGCATGTGTGTACGCACGTGCATCTGTGTGTGTGTGGTGTGTGTGTGTGGGTGTGTGTGTGTGTGAGAGAGATAGAGAGATAGATAGAGAGAGAGAGAGAGAGAGAGGAGAGAGAGAGAGAGAGAGAGAGAGAGAGAGAGAGAGAGAATGTGTATGTGTGTATGCACGTGCGCTTGCTTTACAACTAACTGTAGGTATCTATAAACATCTGAAAACCGGTGCCAAGCAAAACTTCAGCTTTGCTGACCCACTTTCCTTTCCTGCCCCACTTCCCATCTGCTATAGGATAGGTGTCACTTGGCTTCCCCCTTCCCACCCCGCTTTCTTTTTTTCTGTTTTTGGGGTGGGGGGTGGGGGGTGGGGTGAGTATAGGGGCGTTAATGCTTGCTGCAGGAGTATTGCCAGGTGTTTTAGAGGCTCGCACCATGCCTGCAGGTGAGCAGCCGTTCTGCCAGTGCGCTCTCTGATGGGAGTGTCGGCCACAAACCTGCTCGTGTGTGTGTGTGTGTGTGTGTGTGTGTGTGAGAGAGAGAGAGAGAGAGAGAGAGAGAGAGAGAGAGAGAGAGAGAGAGAGAGAGAGAGAGAGTGTCTCTTGTTAATGGTTAAGGGAAAGCAATAATCGTACATCACTTTTTAAAATTTTTTATTCTGCAATAAAAAACAAAACCCAACAACAAAAGATCTGAAAGAGAAGAAAACCAAGCAGCAATATCAGTATGAAAGGAAACGTGTCAATGATGAAAGTAACCAGTCGAGTAAGTTGGCAAATGTCGAAAACGAAAAATAATTTACATTTTCTATTTGGAAATAAAAGAGAACAGTTATGAACATTTTCAAAATATCTTACTTTATATCACACCATTCAGGCGCAAGGTAAGATAGATAGATGGATAGATAAATAGATAGATAGATAGATAGATAGATAGAAGAGAGAGAGAGAGAGAGAGAGAGAGAGAGAGAGAGAGAGAGAGAGAGAGAGAGACCAAATCAAACCAAACCAAACCAAGCCACAGCAGAGAGACAGAGAGCTAAACAATAACGAAACCAATCCAATCCCAAACCAAATCAGAACTGAACAAAGCAAAAAAAGGGGGAAAATCCGGTGAAGTGATTAGTTTGACGCGTGGACTGTTTTGTTCGATACTGGCTTGTTTAGTAGCCAAACATCACCTGTCAGTTAGGTTTTGCCAAAGGTCAGAAGTGAGGCGGGTGGGTGTTGTGGGGAAGGGGATAAGGAAGAGGATGAGAGAGATGAGAGTAGATTGTGAGGAGAGAGAGATGAAGAGGAGAGAGAGAGAGAGAGAGAGAGAGAGAGGATGGGTAAGTGGGTGGGAGAGAAAGCACCATTGTGAGCTTGCGGAAATGTTAGAATAATACAGCGCTGTCAGAAAGCGACATGGATGTAAGTACGGATGGGGGGAACTATTTACCGTGAACTTGAGTATAAACACACCACACACACCACACACACACACAAAACCACCTCTCTCTCTCTCTCTCTCTCTCTCTCTCTCTCTCTCTCTCTCTCTCTCTCAGAGAGAAGAGAGAGAAGAAAGAGAGAAGTAAGGTACCCCCCCCCCCCCCCCCCCAAAGAATAACGAAAAATAAAGGAAAGATTTCTCTTATGTCTTCGTCCCTCTCTGACTTCTGTTACAATGTGCACACATACATTCATCCCAAGGTTTTTCTAAGGCCCATGTTATACACAAGTACAGCTTGAAAGAAAAAACAAATTCAAGGAAGTTAAAGGAGCGCAGATGTTTTCAACATCACAATTCATGCGAGTTTTCCCACCAAAAGTGCTATACTTTCTTGGTTTGTTTGTTTGTTTTCTTTATGTTGCCACAAAAACAGAAAATTTACTATCGCACATCCTTTATTAAAATGTCATTTCACACACACACACCACACACACACACTCACGCGCGCACGCACACACACACTCACGCTCGTGCGCGCGCGCACGCACGCACGCACACACACACGTGCGCCTTTGATGAAGAAAAAAAACAAATACTGCTACTGCTACTACTGCTGCTACTGCTACTACTACTACTACTGCTACTGCTGCTGCTGCTACTACTACTAAAGATTATTTATAACGCGTAATCTTATAAATACAAAACACTAGTCATTTACATTATACATAGCTTATTCAACGAACCATCCGCAAAATAATAAAATAAAAAGACTTTCGAATTCGACACACACACCAAACAGTGAGAAGAAAGGATATCAGTAGTGACTCGAAACTGAAAGCTCTCTGTCTATGTGTGTGTGTGTGTGTGTGTGTGTGTGTGTGTGTGTGTTGTGTGTGTGTGTGTGTGTGTGTGTGTCTCTACTCAGACTCAAGACTCAAGAATACTTTATTATCTCAATAGAGAAACGATCTCTCTCCTACTCTGTCTCTGTCTGTCTGTCTGACTCTCTGTCTCTGCCTGTCTGTCTGTCTGTCTGTCTGTCTGTCTGTGTCTGTCTGTCTTTCTCTCTGTCTGTGTCTGTCTTTCTCTTCTCTGTCTGTCTGTCTGTCTGTCTGTCTCTCTCTCTCTCTCTCTCTCTCTCCTCTCTCTCTCTCTCTCTCTCTCTCTCTCTCTCTCTCTCTCTCTCTCTCCTGTTTCTTTTTTTAAACGTGTCTTCTGTTTGACCCTTGCCGAATATCATAATGGATGGCTAATTTGACAATTTGCTTGCCCGATGGGGTAGAGTTAGGGTCACCACTGACTCACTGAAGAGGGGTGGGGGGAAGGAAGGGGTAGCTGGTAAATGAGGAAGATGAGTCACTCATTAAGGAACTGGTGGACCTTAAGGGCTGAGCATGATATAGGATTTGCTGAATTGAATGGGAGAACCTGTGGAACAGAGGTCCATTAATGTGGTGGTCATGGAGAGCTGTGCAGTGGATGGTATGGCCTGCATGGTTATATGGCCTGAGGACTGGTTCCATTTTCCCTTCTCTGGTTAATATATGTATACATGTATGCTTGAGTTAATGCATTCCCGTGGTAGTAGTTGATATGGGTGTTTGGGGGTGGTGATAATGTATCTCTCTCTGTCTCTGTCTCTCTGTCTCTATTTTCTCTTCTTCTTCTTTTCTTCTTCTCTCTCTGTGTGTGTGTGTTGTGTGTGTGTGTGTGTGTGTGTGTGTGTGTGTGTGGTTTTCTTTGTTTGATAGTATTCTGTTACATTTGGGGTTGGATTTTTTTTATTACAAAGAGAGAGAGAGGGGGAAACAGACATATAGAACAGACAGACGTAACAGAGAGAGAGAGAGAGGAGAGAGAGAAGAGAGAGAGAGAGAGAGAGAGGAGAGGAGAGAGAGAGAGAGAGAGAGAGAGAAAAACACATACTTTCGATGCCCTAACCAATGACAGTGACTACCTTCCTCCTGTCATCCATTTTCCCATCTCCTGTTACTCCCCTTCTGATCATTTTTCATTCATATCGCAAATTTGACTGTCATATATCTGGCAACATCGCATCACAACTCCAGTAGACACTATAAACGTCCTGACAAGCAAATTCATCTTTCATTTTCTTCCAATATTTTATGTTACCCGTTCTTTTTCTGAAAACATCTCATCAGCAGAAAACCCTGAAGAAAACAGGAAAAAGCCAGATGATTCTGGCAGGGTCTTTGACGCAGGCGACTCCCATAATCAGCCAATGAATAGCTGTATGAAACAGGTGTGGAGAACGGGTATGGTAGAGTACTGGTATCGGATGATCTCCGTTTAGTGTTTTTTGTTGTTGTTTGGGGGTGGGGGGTGGGTGGGGATAGGGGTGTGGAAGGGAGGGAGCAGTCGGACTTCGTTCGTTCATTTACTTCTGTAATCTAGTTTATCGCATCCTGTTTTAGTGCCAGTTCTATTATATATTTTTTAAATCCAAAATTGCTTTAAGCTTTGTATGGTAGTGGTGATGTTTGATTTCTAATGTCTAAAGCAAAAATCATCCAAACCAAACCTCACCCCTAAAACACAACAAAAACACGTAACAACAACAACAACAAAAATACCCACCCTCTTGCCCCCCCCCCCCCAAAAAAAAAAGCCATAATAAAACAAAACAACAAACCCAACAAAACAATAAACAAACAAAACAGAAGAAAAAGACGAAATATACACCTTAATTTCTCTTTGTCTGTGTCGTGCATTTTGTTTCTTGTTGGCCTGTGTTTTCGTTTTCCTTCTTCTATGGCTTGTTGTAACCCCTTTCTTTCTTTTTTGTTTTTAACTTCCTTCTCATTTGGCTTTGTGTTGGTTGTTCCCCTCTCTTTTTATTGAAGTTTGTATTGCATGATAGATGACGATTACAGGAGGAAAGTGATTAGAAGTTCAAGTAATCAGTATATCTACAACAGTGTATTGTGGTGTTTGATTCATTTGGAAGAAATGAGGAGGGAGGGGTATGAAGGGGGTGGGGGGAGGAGGCATGCGAAAACCCCCCACGAAAGGCGGTGCAGTCGGAGAGGAGAGAGAAGAGAGAGAGAGAGAGAGAGAGAGAGAGAGAGAGAGAGAGAGAGAGAGAGAGAGAGAGAGAGAGAAGGGGGGGGGGGGGGGCAAGGCAATTTTTTCCGAGGATAATAGACAGGCAGTGGTGTGCTCCTGCCCTTATTTTGGATTTATGTCATTTAAGATTCACGGTAACAAACATTGAAGAGAAAAGAAAAGTCACATGATTTTGAGAGAGAGAGAGAGTCTTCAAGCTGAGAGAAATTGTAACATCATAGTTCATTATTATGACTCTGAAATTGTTGATTGTATATTTGTTTGAACGTTTTTGATGATTTTTTTTATATGCTCACTTACCCCTTCCTTATGGGCTATGATTATGACCTAATGAATAAACATCCGAATAAACAGAGAGAGAGAGAGAGAGAGAGAGGAGAGAGAGAGAGGAGAAGAGGAGAGAGAGAGAGAGAGAAGGGGAGTACGCGCGTGCGTTTGCGCGCGTACGTATCTGCGCAGAAAAAAGGTAAACACGGGGGATAAAGGAACATCATCAGTTTTTGATGTCACTGGATCAGTCCATCAAAGCATTAGAGAAACAAGATCAGGGGGACATTTTCTTTCCATCGATTTTCCCCTCCCTCCGATCCCGATCCCTAATGTCGTTGTGCTTTCCCAGTCGTTGTGCCCGATCCTGTTTCAAACAAATCTGATTGGGGGGGGGGGGGGTGGGGGAAGGCGGATTGAAGGTGTATAGTCTAGCCGCTGCTGTAATGCGGCGTGTTTTCCAAAGTGGAAGAGGTTTTTATGTGGGTTTTTTTGTGGATGCTTTGTTTAATGTTTTGCTTTTTATTTGTTTTATTTTGTTGTGGGGAGTGTTTTGGTTTTATTATTATTATTATTTTTTTTTTGGGGGGGGGGGGGGGGGATAAGTGTGTTTGTTTTTATTTGGATGTTTTCTTTCATTTTCTTATTGTTGTTACATCCTTTTTTTTTTTTTTTTTTTTACAATTCAGCTTATTGATTAATATGTCGGTTTCTCTCTGTCTCTATCTGGGTGTGTGTGTGTGTGTTGTGTGTGTGTGTGTGTGTGTGTGTGTGGTGTGTGTGGAGAGAGAGAGAGAGAGAGAGGAGAGAGAGAGAGAGTCGGATTCGGATGATTTATTCACGTTTAGACCACCGCCCTTCATGAAGAGAAGAGGAGAGAGGAGAGAGAGAGAGAGAGAGAGAGAGAGAGAGAGAGAGAGAGAGAGAGAGAGAGAGAGAGAGAGAGAGAGAGAGAGACAGACAGACAGACAGACAGACAGACAGACAGACAGACAGAAAGACAGAGCCAGCCCATGCTGAACAGACAGGTGAATGGGGGTTGTAGAACAACAAGCACGTTTCCTTGACTCCCGCCACATTCTCCAGTGAAGATGTCACAGCTGTCTGTGACTGAATGAACGTCGCTTTAAAAAACAAAAAAACTTTATCCCTTTTTATTCACCCTCTTTCCTCTCTCCGCCCAGCGTTTTCTTTTCCCCCCATCTCAACCAGACTGGTTCCATGTTGAGGACAGAGTCATTGGAAAGGGCCGAAGAAGAGGAGAAAGGAGGAGGAGGGGGAGGAGAAGAAGAAGAAGAAAATAGATAGAGAGAGGCAGACAGACAGAGACAGACAGACAGACAGGTAGACAGAGAGACACTAGCCCAATCCAAACAGACGAATGGAGGGACATGATAGTGTCTAGAGGTTCTGAACTCTGGACTTCTCCTAGTTGGAGGAAGGAAGAACAACATAAACAGGCACATCTCCAATTGCCAAGACTCCCGTCAGTTTCTTCCATGGAGATGTTAGAAGCTGTCTTTGACTGAAAGAACATCACCTTTCTCTCCCCCCCCCCTCTTTTCTTTGTACCATTGATTCACCCTGCTGCTTCATCAGCGGAATTTTTTCTGTTCTTTTCCCCTCACCGTTTTTTTCTCTCTCTTGGGATCAGGGTTATAGAAAGACTGGGAAGAGGCTCAAAGGTTTAGAAGAGACATGAATAGACTTAGAAGAGATTCTAAGGTTTAGAAGAGACACAGAACATTCTGGGAGAGAGAGAGAGAGAGAGAGAGAGAGAGAGAGAGAGAGAGAGAGAGAGAGAGAGAGAGAAAGACAGAGAGAGAGACAGAGAGAGAGACAGAGAGAGACAGAGACAGACAGACAGAGGGAGGAGAGGAAGGCTGGCTACAATCAGATACGAGCCGCGCACATGTTTATTATATAAACAAAATGCACCAAAAAAGAACACGGAGTGTAAATCCATCTCTGTCGCACTCAACATACTTGGCACTCAAGGTAAAACGCCTTCTGATTTTTTGATAATGCCTAGTCTCTTTATTCCTGTGTTTTTGTCTGCCAGTCGACGTACATATATATATATATATGTATTTTTTATATACCATCCTACCACCTACGTTTCTTTCTCTGTATAAACACTGTGATTGTTTGACCATGTTATCAACAAACTCTTCTTTCAACTTCCGTCTTCTTCAGTCCTGTTATTATCCGTTTCCTCTTGTCATTCATGTTGTGGATTTTGCTATCATTTTCTTATCGTTTCTTTATGTGTGTGTGTGTGTGCAGTTCGGGTCAGGAGGTGCAGAGAATCAGTGTCATCACGGCCCTGCCCTCTCTGCTGAAGGAGAACAATGCCGAGTGCATGCGACGGGTCGTGCCCAAAGTGCGGGTAAGTCAGTCCCAGTGCACAGCCTTCTTACTTTATCTCTTGTCAGTCTGTGTTGTCTGTCTACGAGTCTGTCAGTCTGGCGACGGACGAATGGTGATCCAAGTAGAAGTATTTCACCACTGAGACCCTGTCCTTCCTACTATCTCTTGTCTCTGTCTGTTTGTCCATTTGTGAGTCAGCTTGGTGACAGGGGCTGCTTAAAATGCAGGTAGATTACCTTTGGTGTCGTTAAGAGGCTCTCTTGTCACTAACTGGTAGAAGTCTTTCAACTGCGCGAACCTGGTGCAGAAGTAATGAGATTTAAAAAAAAAGCAAACTGTCTAGCACACATTGTCTTTATTATATCAACACATAATTATGAAAACACGACCTAATTAACAGCATTGAAAAGATTATGAATTAGGGAAAATAGCTGAAACCACGAAAAGAGGAATCTCTGAACTTTTCCGAACAGTCCCTCTGTAGAGTTTGACCCGTTTCAAGATTTATGCTGGTATGTAATATTAGCATGGGCTAATATTGAGATCCATTAATATCTAGGTCAAGAATGACGCAGTTTAAGCTGAATGCCCACTGGTAACGGAGCATTCCACTCAAAGTCTCTAGGCTCTGAGGGAGGGGAGGGGAGGAGGAGCAGTTCTTATCTTTGCCAAGCCTGACCAGTTTACAACAACAATCACTTAAGGACACCACAGTTACCACACCCCTCCTGTAGTCTTTACTCTCTCAGTCTGTATGTCTATGATGTCTGTCAGTGTGGCTTTTGGTGGCCTGCCCTCTCTGATCTGGGGCACAGTCCTCTTTTGTCCTGCTTCCTATCTCTGTCTGTCCATTTGTCTGTCAGTCTGACAGTTTGCTTCCTTTTGTCTCCGGCACACCTCTCATTGTCCATGTTCCTGTCTCTGTCTGTCTGTCTCTCTTTCCATCTGTCTGTTTGTTCGTCCATCTGTGTGTTTGTCCATCTGTGTGTTTGTCCATTTGTCTGTCAGTCTGACAGTTTGCTTCCTTTTGTCTCAGGCACACCTCTCATTGTCTTTGTTCCTGTCTCTGTCTGTCTCTCTGTCCGTCTGTCTGTTTGTCCATCTGTGTGTTTGTCCATCTGTCTGTCAGTATGACAGTTTGCTTCCATTTATATCAGGAACACCTCTCATTGTCCTTGTTCCTGTCTCTGTCTGTTTGTCTGTCTCTGTCCATTTGTCTGTTTGTCCATCAGTTTGATAGTCTGTCAGTTGGCTTCCTTTGGTCTCAGACACACCTCTCATTGTCCTTGTTCCTGTGTGTGAACAGTTTGTCTGTCTGTTTGTTTCCTTTCCTTTGTGTTGGTCAGAAGTACACCCCTGATTGTTCTAGGTCCTGTCCTTATCAGTCTGCTTGTTTTCCTTTCTTTTGTCTGAAAGTCTGAATCTCTCTGTACCACGCCTTCCATTTCTCTCCTAAAGCAGAGAGAGAGAGAGAGAGAGAGAGAGAGAGAGAGAGAGAGAGAGAGAGAGAGGAGAGAGAGAGAGAGAGAGAGAAGGGGGTGGGGTGGGTGGGGGTAGGGTGGAGTTCTTGTTCGGTTATCTTCGTTTGATTCTGATTTTGACTTTGTTTAGTTAAAGCTTGTTGTGTAGATTTTGGTATGCTGTTTTGGATGTGTGTGTGTGTGTGTGTGTGTGTGTGTGTGTGTGTTGTTGTGTGTGTGTGTGTGTGTGTGTGTGTGTGTGTGTGTGTGTGTGTGTGTTCACAACGTTCTGTGTTCTTTTATTTATCAGTCCAATTTCCTGTTTCGCTGTATTTGTCAGTCTATCTCTGTCTGTTTGCCAGTGTGACTGTCTGTCAGTCTCTGCCCCCAGTACATTCCGTTGCTAAATCATTGGCACCACACACACACGCACACACACACACGCGCGCGCACGCACACACATAACACACGCGCCCGCGCGCGCGGCGAACAGACGGAAGAATAAAACTTTTATTCCGCCACCTCTTCAGGCATTTACAGCAGACAAGGTGAGAGAGAGAGAGAGAGAGAGAGAGAGAGAGAGAGAGAGAAGAGAGAGAGAGAGTATGTGTGTGTATGTATGTGTGTTTTTGTGTGTGTCTTGGCTCGCGCACGCGCGCGTGCGTGTGTGTATATGCACGTGTATGTATGTGTGTGTGTATGCACGCGCGCGCACGCGTGTACCTGCGTGCGTGCACGTGCTTGTACTGGTTTACCTCAGCAATGTTTGTTGAAGAGATAAAGGGAGGAGTGTGAAGTGAAAGATGCATTTTTGGCACTGATATAAGCGCAGCGAAGGATGCTCAAACAATTATGCGTGGTGAACCGGCTTTTATATGCCTGCACACCCCCTTCTTTGTTTATTCCAGTTCATGTATGTGTATGTGTGTGTGTGTGTTAGGGCGCGCGCGCGCACACGGTACACGCATGCGCACGTGTGTGTGTGTACACGCTAGAGTGGGTGTGTGCACACGTGTTTCTGTTGTATTGTTTTGGGTTTGGTTCGATGTTTGTAAGTCATATGTATCATTTAAGGTGTATTTAAAAAAACAACTGTTTCATGAACTGAATGTTTAGTAGAAAGTATTAAAAGATACGCCAGAAACCAGTGAGACAAACAGACCAAATCAAACAATAACAACATCAAAGAAAGAGCAAACCCAAGAACAAGCAGAACCCCCCCAAAAAAAACAACCCCAACAACAACAAAACAACAACAACACCAAAACCAACCCCAAAAGCAAACAAAAAGCAACTCTCCTCATCCCGAAAAAATAAACATAAAAAACAATTGAAAAACGTAAGCATTGAAAATCCTTTAACTGATCTTGCATTAGGCTGCTGGCTCTCTTTTAAGCTGATAACCGCATGCTGTGATGTGATGGCTGTCAGACTACAGTTAAAAAAACACCTCAACAAAACAACAAGAACGAACAAACAAACAAAACCCTCAAAACAAAAATCTGCCCACCACCCAAAAACAGACCACAAAACCCAACAAGAACTCCCCCCCCCCCCACACAGACACACAGACACAGACACAGACACACACACACACACACACACACACACACACACACACACACACACACACACACACACACACACACTCTCTCTCTCTCTCTCTCTCTCTCTCTCTCTCTTTCTGTCTCACTCAGACAGAGGGCTGTGTTTATCTGGTGGCTGTGTTCGGAACTACCTCATTGGCTGCTAGGCACAGACAGGAAATGACGTTGCCAGAAAATGCCTGGCTGTCGGAAATGACGACAAAGCTGTTTTGATGGACGTGTTGCTCTCCAGTTGGGTTTTAGATGCCTGTTGTGTTTTTGAAAAGTGCCAGCTGTTCCTTTCCGTTTCTCCTCTCTGTCTGTCTTTCTGTCTGCCTCTGTCTCTGCCTTTCTCTGTTTCTCTGTCTCTGTGTGTCTTTTTCTTCCACACACACACACACACACACACACACACACACACACACACACACACACACACACACACACACACACACACACACACACAGGCTCACACACATACACACACACAGCCACGCACGCATGCATACACACACACACTCACTCTCACACAAACACACACACAAATGCGTGCATGGACGGACGCACGCACACACAAATGCGCGCATGCATACACCACACACACACTCATACACACACTACACTACACTACACTACACACACACTACGCACACACACTACACACACACACTACACACACACACTACACACACACACACACACACACACACACACACACACACACACACACACACACACACACACACACACACACACAGATGGTTAATCTGTGCCATTTTAAAAAGAAAGAAAAAAAGAAACAATCCCCAAGAAACATAGACTAGATTTTGAAGAAAACATCATTTGATCCTGCTATTCTTGGAGTCTCCCGCCTAATAGCCCTTGCACACTGTACTGATGACCCAGTCTGTTTATTCACAGACACACTCTCTCACAGACACTCACAGGCAGACAGAGGGCTGTGTTTATCTGGTGGCTCTGTTCTGCAGCTACCCATTGGCTGCTAGGCACAGACAGGAAATGACGCTGCCAGAAATGCCAGACTGCCGGAAATGACGACAAAATCGTCTTGGTGGATGGATGGATGGCTTGGTGGGTTGTCGTTGGGAAAAAATAAAAAAGGAAGAAATATTTTATGAATTTGAGTATGTCAGTCACGCTTTTTAGTTTGAAGGGCGGATATCAGAGAAAAAGGAGGGGGGAAGATACAAAAGAGAGGGAGAAATGGAAATAGGGAGGAAGAAGAGGAGGAGGAGGAGTATGAGGAAGGAGAAGAATGACGAGTTTAAGGGTGAGGAGAAGGAGAAGAAGAAGAAGAGGAGGAGGAAGGAGAAGAATAATAATAGGTAGGAAAAGAAGAAGAATTAAAAGAAGACGAAGAAGAAGTAAGGAGAGAGAGAGAGAGAGAGAGAGAGAGAGGGGAGAGAGAGAGAGAGAGAGAGAGAGAGAGAGAGAGAGAGAGAGACGAGACAGAAGACAGACAGACAGACAGACAGACAGACAGACAGACAGACAGACAGACAGAGGGACAAACACAATGGCAGACAGGCAGGCAGGCAGGCAAACAGACAAACACATAGATTCAAAGACATACTCAAATAGTATACTTGAATTTTTTTCTCTTACCCCTTTTCACTCAATGTCAAAGTTCTATCGCGCATCTTCTTCAAACCTACCTACACCCACCACCCCCTTCCCACCCCGACCTCCATCCCCACCCCCACCGCTTTCCCTTTCACGCTTTAATCGATTATTTTCTCACATGCACTGCTTGCTTCTGTACCAGTATTTCTCTCTCTCTCTCTCTCAAACTTTTGTCATTGTCATTCTCTCTTCTCTCTCTCTCTCTCTCTCTCTCTCTCTCTCTCTCTCTCTCTCTCTCTCTCTCTCTCTTCTCTCTCTCTTTCTCTCTCTCTCTCTCTCTCTCTCTCTCTCTCTCTCCTCTCTCTCTCTCTTCCCCCCTCTCTCTCTGTCTCTTCCCCCCCCCCACTGTCGAATGCTTGTTATTAATGAACGGGCTAAGTTTATTATCTTCGGCTGTGCATGTCAAATAATGTTACATGTCACTCAGTGCGTTTATAGAGATTTTTCTCTTTCTTTTTGTTGGGTCTCTCCTGGTACATAGGGAGAAAGCTAATATAACAAAGCATTGATAAATCAATGGCTGTAGTGCAGGTGAATGCCAGTGCCAATGTGTCGACATGGAATCAGATACTTTCACTGTATATAACTTTTTATCTTTTAGAACTGGACTTACGTCACCTTACCCTTTAACTTTCTTCTCTTTTGTACGGGGGTAAGAGGGAGGGTGTGGGGGTGGGAGTGAGGGGTGGGGGTGGAGGGATGGTGTGTGTGTCTTTGTGTGGGGTGGGGATGGGGGTGAGAGTATTTGAGAAAGAGAGAGAGAGAGAGAGAGAGAGAGAGTAGAGGAGAGAGAGAGAGAGAGAGAGACAGAGACAGAGAGAAAACTCTCTGAACTCTGAAATGGTTTAATGGTACTTCGGCCTTAGATCACAATACAACAACATCTTGGATGGAATCAGTTGCGAGAGAGAGAGGGGGGGGGGGGGGGGGGGGGGGGGGGGGGGGGGGAGGGGGGAGAGAGGAGAGAGGAGAGAGAGAGAGAGAGGAGAGGAGAGAGAGAGGAGAGGAGGAGAGAGAGAGAGAAAGAGAGAGACAGACAGACAGACAGACAGACAGACAGACAGACAGACGGACAGAGGGAGGAATGGCAACTTGTCATCAAGGTCTCTGTGCCTGGAAAATCACCCCTGAGTGTTCAGAGTGACGTCAGGTGTGACATTTCCCATTCCGCGGTGCCGTATCCTTGGTCCCTTTATCGTAGGGACTGCACTGAAAAACCAATGTTTGCTGAAGCTTGAATCGAGTCAGCTTAACCAATCGATGTCTGTCAGTGGTTTCTCTTCGTTCTCTTTTTTTGTTTAGATGGGTTTTTTTTTTTATTGGTTGGTTTTGATTGACAAATCAATATCAATTGGATGTAAACCTCACAAAGACATTCCTAGTCTTAGAGGCATCAACGTGTCCAGTATGCCTTACACAAAAAGACCTGATACAAAATTGTGATGCAGTGTAAAGAATTGATCGCTCATCATGGACTTGCCTTTCTTGTTGATATTTTTATGACTTTTAAAAATCCGTTTTTGCGCTTCGGGCACAGCGGTTAGTTGATTGAACAAAACAAAGAAAACAACGAGAAAGTATTACCTCTAATGCTCTGCTGACCGTGTTGTCAAATTCTCTGAAGCAATTATTCGCTACCTGAAGCGACCGTATAATTTTAATCATATTGGGAAAAAAAATTTGCTCCTCCATGAAGAGTCAATTGAAAGCGCACTGAAACTTTCACGCAGTAGTGTGGCTTGGGCAAAATGAATCAGAACTTATCCTTGCCTCTGTAGGCAACAGGTTTCAAACTGGATAATTATTATGTTCGTGTCGTCTCTACCTCATGCCCTGACTGTTTATTCTTCATCTACAAAATGTGGTTGGGGTCTTCCAAGTGTGCGCAAGATCTTATGCGCGTGTTGTGGTGTCGTTATGTGGCTGTTGTCATAAAGTGGACAGGATCAACAGAGATAAGAACTTCTCCCCCCGTTTCTGGATGCTTCATGCAGAAGCTTCCGGTGGAATGATATGTACTGTACTGTTCTTCCTAAGGGGGTACTCGTCTTATGCCCGCAATCCCGATTGAGTTTTTGTTTATCGGATATCTCCTTTTTGTTGGAATTAATTGGGGTTGTGTTTCCATCTGTATGTCTGAGCATCTTAAAAATCATTTCCAAGTACTTTTTGACCGGGTTCGCGCAGTTGAACGTTTAATCCAGTTAGCGACAAGGAATACATATAACGACACCACATGCGTGCGTTGGGACTTGTTATGTCAGTGTTTAGTCGAGTATATTCAGAAAGATTCGCAGGAACGGACTGACATCCACTATTACCCCCAGGAGAAAAATCCCTATCTTCAAAAGGTCTGCTCAGCAGCAACTTGCGCCTGTGTGACCTACAGCTTTGCTCAGATCCTGAGTCACATTTCTGTTAGTTTTACACCCGTTTCTGTTTCTCGCCTTGGTCAAAGGCTTTGTCGGTGACTGATGTAGGCACTGTATCAACGCCTACAGTAAAATGTTCTGCTTTGAACTGCTCTGTTGAGATTGTTTCCATTCATGAGAAACTCTTAGCATAGCAACCTGCACTGTCCGTTAAAAGAGAAAACAACCCCAACAACCACCCTTTGAAGTCTGAGTACTGCTGGCGATAAAGCTAGGTACTTGGGAACAGCCATGCACGCGAGCATCTCATCCAGTGTGTACTCGTTGCCTCACAGCGAGTGTGACAGAGTACATCATTCTGCGTGACCCCCAAAGATGTCAAGCTGGGGAACGCCCAGACAACAACTAAATACCCTTCTTTCTTGGCAGACGCTGTAGGTTAGTGGATTGTGCATTTTACATCCTTCCTGTGGATACGTTAAGTTGTGGGTTTGAATCTCAGCAGCAGCGTCTGGTGAGCTTAGGATTAGGATTTTTTTTTTTAACGATCTCCTGGGTCAGTTTAAGTTTGTTCGTTCTTGTGTTTAACGTCTTTCCCTGCCAAGTTTCTGACTTTAATGTCTGCTCACTTATCAGCGATATAAGACGGTGTCAACTTTAAGTGCAGAAGTAGACGTGCAGTGCCCTAATCTTCTTCTTGCATATAGACCCACGTAGAAGACCAGGCAAGCATGTTGATAAAGATCTCATGATTCATGTCAGCTTTATTTAGGTTACGGCACACAATATATAATATACATCAAGCACCCTTTACCTGCAGAGGGATGGACTCCGCCAGGTTCACCATCAGTCAGAGATATGGCCTGACAAATTGCGTGTACTGCAATGCCCCTGATGACTCCACTAGAAATTAAGGAAGGTAAAAACACATTTTTCTTGCTGCCTCCGCTCGCTTCGCTCTCCTCCATCCCAACATTCTACACATTAAAATAAAAAACAAACTAACAAACGTACAAACATAAATCAGCAAAAACAAAACTATCCAAAAGTTAAAAAAAAAACCAACCCACACAAGCAAAGTAAACAATTTCAACAACCCACAACAAACAACCCCCCCCCAAAAAAACAAAACAAAAAACCAACAAAAAACCAAAAAAAAAAACTAAAAGAAAAACAAACTAAAACGAACAAACTAATAAAAAGCCCTCTGATGTGATAGAAATGAAGTCATTCCTAATCATGAAGATAATCGTCACCTATTTTATAGATTCACCCACTTCCAATCCCCTCCCCACTCCAAACACCTCCCCCGCCCCCCCACCCACCCACCCACCCACCCATTTGACTGATACGTTTCGCACGCGTAAGTGAAAAGTGTATGTAGCCCCTGTTACTCTTGCTGACTGCTATGTCTGGCACCCTGATATAAACGTCGGCTGCCACAAACGACTGCAGACTTCTTTCATGTCAGACTCAAAATGGATCACGTGTGTGTGTGTGTGTGTGTGTGTGTGTGTGTGCGTGTGCGCGTGCGCGCGCGTGCGTGCGTGCGTGTGTGTGTGTGTGGAGAGAGAGACAGACAGACAGAGACAGAGATAGGCAGACAGAGGCAGACAAACAGACAGAGGTAGCAGAGGTAGAAAAGTAAGTGCTGCAGAGTGAGACCATTGCTTTAATACCCCTTCCACCAACCCCCCCCCCCCCAAAAAAAAAAAAACCCCACCAAAACACACAAAAACACCAACAAAAACCAACAACCAACCAAACAAAAAACCCAAACAAAAAACAAAAACACAACAAACAAAAAACAAAAAAAAAACCAAAACCCAACAAAAAACCAAAACCAACCCCCAAAATGCAAAGCAAACCCCAAACCCCAGAAAAAACAACTCAAATACCCCCCCTCCCCCAAAAAAGGAGCAAATTACATCACCAAAAAATACCTAAACCAAAAAAGAAAAACAACAACACCACCACCAACACCCCCAAAACCATAACAAACCAAAACACACTCCCCCCCAAAAAGAACCACAACTGCAGTGGTACAGTAACAGGAGAGGCTTGTTTAAGGTACCTGACCGGTTTAAAAGAGAGAGAGAGAGAGAGAGAGAGAGAGAGAGAGAGAGAGAGAGAGAGAGAGAGAGAGAGAGAGAGCGAGCGAGCGAGCGCGCCAAGGCTCAGTGTGTGTTGTTATTAGCCCGTTCAATTAGCAGGGCAGGGTAAGAAACTACTCTGTCTGTTTTGTCTGTCTGTCTGTCCTCTCTCTCTCTCTCTCTCTCTCTCTCTCTCTCTCTCTCTCTCTCTCCACCCCTTTTCTTTCTTCTTTCTCCTCCTCCTTACCTTTTCCTCTCTTTCTCTTCCTCCTTCTTCTCCCCTTTCCTCCTGCTTCTTCTCCCCATTCCTCCTCCTCCTCTTCCTTCTTCTTCTTCCCATTGTTGGTGCTGTCTATGGTATTTATCGTCATCCCTCTGTAGGATAAGGGTCAGAAAAAAATTGATGCCTTTTTGACCCTTGGAAATAAAAGCTATCCTCTCTCTGTGTGTCGTCTGTCTGTGTCTCTGTCTCTGTTTCTCCCTCACACACACATCACACACACACCACCACACACACACACACACACACCACACACACACACACACACACACACACACACACACACACACACCGACAACCCAACCCCCCATCACACACACACACCAACAGCAGTAGTAAACAGCAACAACAAACAGCAACAAACAAAACACCTGAAGCCTTTGTAAGCCCACAAGCTTCTCGGATGCACTGCAATTAATTAATTAGTGACTCCTGTGTGGCACTCCCCTTCTCTGTCCTGTGTCTGTCCTGTCTCAGTTTCCGTCCTCTCATTTTGTCTCTGTCTCTCTCTCTATCTTTCTTTTCACTTGCTTGGTGTGTGTGTGTGTGTGTGTGTGTGTGTGTGTGCGCGCGCGCTGTGCCTGCTTGTGACTGTTAGAACAATACAGCTGTAAAGTTAAAGGACATCAGGGGTATATAAAGGCGGCAAAGCTCTCTGCCGTACACGCACTCACCTCTTGCTTTTCGAACAGCAACGATCGAGGAAGTATCACTGTAAAATAATCATAGATTTCTCCCACTGACGGAGGAATACAAGGCTCATGATATTTCTCACAGAATAAAATCAAAAACAATTCTTTCTCTCTATTATAGTATATTAAGCGCCTTGATTTGTTTGCTTTACAAGATTCAGCAGATATAAATTCCATTCATTATTATATAAAAAGTAGGTAGCTGTCTGCGCTTATTTGAAAATTTAATAAGTACAATTTGAACTGAATGAGCAGAGCCGCAGGTAACGTCACATAGCTTGCAAGCAGCTAGGGGCAGCCTCTGTCTCTTCCTTCCTTCCTTCTTCTTTCTTTTAAATAAGCCACACCGACTCCTGCATCCTGGACCTGATCCCTGGGATCAGATGCTGTGGGTTCAATGTAACAGTGACCAGTTGACGATGTAAGCGTGTGTGTGTGTGTGTGTGCGCGCGTGTGTTATCCGTAAAACTTGATCTGACGTGCATAGTAAGTAAATGATCATAGTAATGCTGAGGATGAGGAACGTGCCTGCGTAGGCATGAACGTCCGCATGCTTGCGTGTGTGTGTGTGTGTGTGTGTGTGTGCGTGTGTGCGCTTGCTTGCTTGCTTTTACACGTGCATATATGCGCATGCATGCACTCTAGCACTCACACACGCAGGTACGTTATGTGTGACTCAAATTTCAAGTGTATACATATGTGAGCAGGATCTAGAGGGTGAGCGAGCGTGACATTTGGATCGCACCCCCATACCATACCTACACAGACGCTGTCTGCGGTGTAAGACACCCCCCACCCCTGTCTTGTAGACTAGTGCATCTGGAGCTCTCTGTGCTGGGAAGGCTGTGAGGTTCTTTCATGTGTGCTGTCAACACACATAACCTTCCTTCCTTTTTGTTTCGTTCTCTCTTTGCTGGGTTTCTTTTTTTTTTTTTCCATCCCTGTTCTTCTTTTTTGAACTGGCTTCTTCTTTTTCTGCCTTTACTTTTTCTTCCTTTTATTTATTTTCTGCATTTCTTGTTTTATCCTTTCCTTTTCTTCCTTTCCTCTGTCTCTCTTCACTTCTTTTATTTCCTTTCCTTTCTTCTCTTTATTTTTTCTGTTCTTTTTCTTTTTTTATTCTTTATTATTATTATTATATTTAAAAAAAACTTTTCTTCTCTTCTTCTTTTATTCTTTACGTCTCTGTACTGTTTGTTAATTTTCTTTTTTTTCGCCTTTCTTCTTTCTTTCCATTCCCCCCTCTCATTCTTTGTTCGCTTTCTTTTGTTTTGGTCTCTTCTCTTTCTGTCTATCTTCCTTTCACACGTGCAGCAGCTGTTAGGGTGATTTTCCTACTGACACCTTGACCTTTGCCTTTGTTTTTACATGCTTTTACATGCTCCTGGGCGTGCGCGCTCCAAAGCGCGCTTGCTTACGCTGGCATGCAGGCATGTGTCTGCATGCTCTCTCTCTCTCTCACTCACACACACATGGAAACACACACACAAACACACACACTCTCTCACACAGACACACACACACACACACACACACCAGCGACAGGAACGAGAAATTAAGAGCAAGAAAGGGGGGAGGGGGGAGGGGGGGGGGGGGGGGGGGGGGGGAAGAGGATGTGCTCTCTGTATGTTTTAAAAAAACCCGAACTGGGGTGGTAACAGGAGGGCCAGAGAGACCTACTTAATTAAGTAATCCGCGCAGAGAGAAAGGAAGACACGCTACCGAGGTGTTGGGTGCGGAGCTAATTACCTCCCTTGTCCTCCTAGATAACCATCAGGAGTCCAGAAGGAGGCTTTTTACGAACCGCATCGGAGGCTGGGGGGTGGGGGGAATTCACAGGGGAGCAGCTAACTAAACAATGAGGGAAAAGAATGAAGAAAAAGCCATAGGTCTTGTGACCCACGCACTGCTCTCCAGTGTGAGCTGCTTATTAGTGGTGATTAGAAGTTGAGTAAACATCCGATGTCAATGGGGGTCTTTTCTCTTTGTTGCCTTTGTCGGTGCGTGTTATCTCTTAGCGGAGAGCGCTTTGGGGGATTCTGCTTTTTCTTGTTATTGGTGTTGGGCAGTCCCCAGCTTTACACCTTGGAGGTCACCTGATACAAAAAAAGTATGCACTCTCGTCTCATTCACCACATTTGAGAATATCAGTGTGAGATCTTAAGTACACACAGGATAAAAAGTTTGAATACCTTCCATAAGAAGTAGCCATACTCTGTTTTCAGAAGATTTTTTTTCTCTTTCCTTTGATGAAGGATGCAGGTGACGGGTCGTTTGGATAAGAGAGTTTCATTGATGAAGACAATCCCCATGTCATTATTTGAAAGCATAGCAACACTTTCATACGTTGCTTTAGTACTTTGCTTAGGTTAATAACTGACAAATGTTTCCCCCCCTGAGGTCAGTGGTCCGGGAGGAGGGCTACAGGAGATGGTAGAACTCAGCACAGAGAGACAGAGAGAGATGGCGAACCCTTGTGGCATCGCGTGGAACTTCTACCGATGACAGCGGCGATGGAGACAGTTGAGGTGTTCGATAGTGGTGTCTGCTGTCTCCGTAGAGAACTCGTTGGGTGTGCTTAATAGAAAAAGACGATTCTCTGAAAACGAGATAGTGTGGATGGGAAACATATATATAAAAAAGATGCACACGAAAGGAAACAGATTAAAAAAAAAAGAAACAACTTCATGGATTATATAGACGAAAGTCATACACGTTTCAAGAGAGAGGGAGGGAGAGAGAGAGAGAGAGAGAGAGAGAGAGAGAGAGAGAGAGAGAGAGAGGGGGAGAGAGAGAGGGTAGACAGATAGACAGGTAGATAGACAGACAGAGACACAGACAGAGCCAGGGTGCAAAAGGGGGTGTAAGTGATTACCCTCTTGTAATAAGTGAACGGCAGGAAGAGGTTTTCTTTTTAACGAGCTACTGAAGGGGGGGCATGGGGGGTGGGAGGGAGGGGGGAGGGGGTGGGAGAGAGAGAGGAAGGGAGGGAGAGAGAGAGAGAGAGAGAGAGAGTCTATTACTTTCCGTTTAAACCAGCACTAGTACAGACCGACCTTTCCTGACCTATCCCCGCTTTTTTGCAGGTGAATGGTAATAAAGCTATTACTTACTTAAAGCGAGCTTCTTCCCTTTTTTGCCCTGTGCTTTGCCCTTCTCATCCTCCCATCCTCTGTGTGTGTGTGTGTGTGGTGTGTGTGTGTGTGGTGAATCTGAAGTAGAGGTAGTGTGTATGTGTGAGAGTGTGCCAAAGTCATTCTATGCAATAGCTTTTTTCCATTTTGATATTTTTAAAGACTGGAAGTGCAATGCGTGCGTGCGTACTCTTGTACGCATGTTTGTATTTTTGTGGTGTGTGTGTGTGTTGTGTGTGTGTGTGTGTAGTGTGTGTGTGTGTGTGTGTGTGTGTGTGGTGTGTGTGCTTGGTGTTGACCTGTGATGTACAAATACGCCTTGTCTTGGTGTGTGTGTGTTTTGTGTGTGTGCTTAGGCCCATGTTTTGACTCTGAAACTAGATGTACAACAATTACGCCATTGAATACTTACGGAAAATGTAGTATGTGTGATCAAGTCTTCCCTTGTGCTTTTTCATTGTGAGCCTTGAGAGCCTTTCTCTAGTTTCGGCTTTTTATCCTCTGTGTAATTCTGTGCTCGATTCTGATCTGAAGCTTTTCATCTTTTCTCTCAAAGTGTGCGTACAGAAGTCTATGTTCGCATATAATTTTACACTCATGCTTTACATGCACAGATATGCATGCAGATGTGTGCATCGACATACAGACATGTGAATACATGTACATGTACGTGCACGCAAGCAAAATATTACTGTGTATGCGCAGGAAAATAAACACGTACACATACACATATGACGCACACATGCATGCACATACGCACGTACGCATACATACATGCGCGCGCACGTACACTTGCATGCATGTTTCTCTCTCTCTCTCTCTCACACACACACACACACACGCACGCAACGCACTCACACACACGCGAAACCACACACACACACACACACACACACGCACGCACGCACGCACGCACGCACGCACGCACGCGCGCGCAAAAGAAAAGAAAAAAACCCCAACAACTTAGGAAAACCAAGAAAGAAGGAATCACCAAAGTCTAGGCCGGAAGTAGAACTGTAGTATAAGAGAAAATCCCTGAAAGAACATACAAATTGGAGTCCAAAGACCCTGCTTAGTGTGCCATCTATCACTCTCATGCTGGATTAGTACAGTGCATGATATTGGCGGAAGATCTGTACAGACCTAGCTCTCTGCCTGTCTGTCTGTCTGTCCACAGTCATTTTCCCTACAGGAGCTGGTGTAGGATGCTTGGTGGGAATTAGCCTTGCCGTAGCCCTCCCCATTGGTTTTTTCCTCCCACGGATACTTCTGATACAATCTGAACAGTGCTCCTGGAGAAGCGTTCTGTCTGTGACTGGGCCTCGTCGTTGAGGACCCGTGCTGTCTCTTTTACTGGAACTGTGGGTTTTATTTATATTATTATTTTGTTCAGAGTTGTGTATGTGGGTAAATTGCATTGTTTTTTGGCTTGCTCGATTGTGTTTTGTTCCGTTTTTGTGGCTGTTTGTTCTTATTGAATTGGTTTTTGTTTGTTCATTTTGAAAGTGTTTTTTAAAAGAGCTTTTTGTTTGTTTTTTGTCTTTTTTCTTTTGGGGGGAGAGGGGCTTGCTTGTTATTTTTGTGTGCTACAGGACTTATTGCAAACCCAAAAAGCTCATCTTTGTTTGCAGTGGGGCTTAAATGTAGAAACGAATGATTACAACGTTTGTATTGGTAGAAAAACAAATTAGAAATGGATGATATTTTCTTTTTGATTTGATTGGTTAGTTGCGGAATACGCCTGAACTTACTTGTCAAAGAAAAACCTTTGGTATGTGACCACGGCCTTTCTCTGAAAGTGTGTCAGATACTCAAACAGTAGGGTATCAAGAGAGACGCTTCCTATGTGCTCAATTTTCTACTATTCTGTGACCTCTTGCAGCCTTCTTCCAGTGTGTGGTCTTCTTTGGTGGGGGGAGCGGAATAGTAGGGTTGTGCTGGGTTTTTGGTGGGGGGAGGGTGGGGGTGGGGGTGGTGGTCTCAGAACGAGAGGATCAGTTCCTGCCTGCCTTCGATTATTGAAGCAATGCTTTAGAAAGCCCAGGGAAGATAAGTAAACTTTAACTATTGGGGGATCGAAATGCTACGACTCCTTTGAGAGTCTGTGACAGAAGGCAGGCAGGCAGGCAAGCAGGCAGGCAGGCAGGCACAGACAAACGCACTTACAAACAGACAAGAATTCATAGTAGCAGGGCAAACGGACAGATGGCGGGCAGTGGTTAGCGTTCTGTTTTCAAGAAACTGAAACCAACATATTTTGAACAGAATGTATTTGCACGTGCAAATAAGTATAATTGTGTGTGTATGTATGTGTGCGTGCGCGCGCGCGCGACACACACACACACACACACCACACACACACACACACACACACACACACACACACACACACACACACACACACAACACACACACACACAAACACACACACACACACAACAAACAAACAAACACACACACACACAACACACACACACACACACACACACACACACACACACACACACACACACACACACACACACACACACACACTCTCTCTCTCTCTCTCTCTCTCTCTCTCTCTCTCTTACACACAAATACATACACAAACACACACTCACCCTACCACCCCCACACATATACGCTCATACACTACACTACACTACACTACACTACACTACACTACACTAACACTACACTACACTACACTACACTACACTACACACTACACTACACTACACACTACACTACACTACACTACACTACACTACACTACACACACACACACACACACACACACTGTCTGTGTCTGTCTGTCAGTCTCTTTCTCTCGCCTCCCTTTGTTCTTTCTTTAACTTTATTAGGAGGCTAGCAACCATTCGTTTCTTACAAATACAAACTCTTTCTCACAAACAAAGAGAGATCTAGATATACACATCTTTGCTTCCTATACTACCCACTACACTCAGTACACCCCCTTTTTTATTTTTTACTCCCTACACTACCCCAACTAAACGCTCTCCACCTTTTCTTTCAACTCCACCTTTACAAGCCTGTTTTAACATCTGTTCAGTACGCTCTCTTGTTCTTGCCCTGCCAACTCTGTGCCGCTCGCTAGGCCTAGGCTGCTGGCTGCTTCACCTTGCCGCGACTTTGGAGTGGAGTTTGCTAGGCCTACAGGGGAGCAAGGTCTCTGATTTGATGTTTTTACTTCCCTATTCCCCCTCCCTGCCTGCCTGCCTGCCAGAGGTGTCACTGCGTGCTGTGGGGAACTTCATATGGGCTTTACACTAGGTCTGCGAAATTATGCGTATAGTCATTTATATCTCATCAATTCCTTGACCTCAAGGAATGATGGATGTTGAAGGTGGCGTGATGGGGAGGGAGGGAGGAGAGAGAGAGGAGAGAGAGAGAGAGAGAGAGAGAGTGAGAGTGAGAGGAGAGAGAGAGAGAGAGAGAGAGAGAGAGAGAGAGAGAGAGAGAGAGAGAGAGAGAGAGAGAGAGAGAAGAGAAGAGAAGAGAGACGAGAGACAGAGATGGTCAACTGTTTTTTTCTCAGATGGTCTGTTTCCAATTATTTGGTTTATTTTGGTATTTGTTTTTTGCAGCAGTGCTAGCAAAGATTCAGTCTGAGTTCTGTTGGTTCTTTTCATTGCGTTATGTTTGTTGTTTGTGTTTTGCACTGCAATCTTGAGTTTTTGAACAGAAGCTGATGAGAATCAGACGATCTTTATACCGTGGTGTGTATTTGAGGGTTTTTTGTGTGGCAAGGTTGTATGTCTACACAAGAGGAAGTAAGGCTCTTGCAGGTTTCCTCAACAGCAGATCTAAGAAGGCTTTTAACGTTGCAGGTGCCGCCAGGACTGGTTGTGTTGTTGGAGGTTGTGAAGCTGCATAAGTCAGGTCAACAAAGACTTATAATGATTCTAGGGCTATAGGACCCCCCCCCCCCCACACCCAAGAAAAGAAAACAAACCAAAACAAACAAAAACAAAAACACCTCAAACTTCCCAAACAAAAATACTACACAACATACCACAACTCCCCCAAAAAAAACCCAAACTGCACCACACAACACACCAACAACACACACACACACACACACACACACACCACACACGCACCACACACACACACACACACACACACACACACAAAACCACAACAACAACACCCTAACAAAAACAAACAAACCTAACACAAAACCTTAGATTCGTCTATCTGTTGTTAGTATCCATGTCGAGGTTTAAACAGATGATATGGGGACGGGATAGCGTAGTGACCGAGAGCACTCACTTTTTCCAAGCTAATGTAAGGTTAAGCAGCGTTGAGCGTGGTTGCCATCGAGAACGTGTGGCCTTTCCTGCGCTATGGCTTCAGAAACGTCCCCTAGTTCACTCAGCTGTAAATAGGAACCTGGCCTCTTTAGGGACAAGAAAGGTAAAACATCAAGAGAGAGAGAGAGAGAGAGAGAGAGAGAGAGAGAGAGAGAGAGAGAGAGAGAGAGAGAGAGAGAGAGAGAGAGAGAGAGAGAGAAAAGAATGCGAATGGTTTATTCAAAAGGCCGTGGCCACATTTGAAGGGGAAAAACACAAAGCACACACTATCATACTAGTAATACTCAAGTAAACAACCAATTCACAAAACATTTGCAAACATGATAATTTATCAAGAGTTAATAAGGGTGTCCCGTAGTCTAAATGCTTTATATAGAAAAAGAGCTAACTGTTTTGTAGTAACTTCATTTCCAGACGTAATGAGCATGATTAACCTATGGAGATATGGTTGACGTAAGAACTTTCGAGGTATAAACTGCTCTATTAATTCGGTAAGTTGTGAACAAGTGAATAGAAATTAATGTATTTCGTCTTCAGTAGAACTATCACTAAGAGGACAAATCAAAGCTCTGTCATTTACATGTCTATAATAGAAATGATGCGTGTTCAATCCCTAGATACCAAATCTAAAATTTGTTAATATTATTTTCAAATGATAATCCATTTTCATTGTTAAATATAAAGGGGTGCAATGTAATGGATTAATCAGACTATACATGTCATGTCTGCCACTATTTTCAATGTGTGAATGCCAGCCCTGCCACTGACATTCAATTAATCTATCACAAAAAAGTCGTAAGAACAAAGAGTGATTTTCAACGCCCTGATTGAGCCACACATAACCAAAACCGTTTCGTATAACTTTCTTTTAACTTTAGTAACCCAGTTTGACTTGCCCTTTTCATCTAATTGATATAACATTTTACAAGCTTTAAGAGGAAGTCTATGTTGTTCCATTTGAGTCAGTTTTAACCCAAAACGCATACACTTAACAGCTGAAACAATCTGCAATAGGTATCGGTTCGTTTCTTCATATACAAGATTATTGGGTGTTTTTACTGATACACCAAGAAATTTCTTAAGAGCAAATAAATGAACTTTCTCAGTATGGCTAGATGCTGCATCAAGTCCCCATACTTCTGCTTCATGCAATGCTATTGGTTGTACTTGGGAGTCAAATAATTTCATAAATAAGCCAAATGAATAATTGTTCAACTTGGTTAACTTTTGCATTATGGAAATTAGAGCCCTCTTTGCCCGACAAGCAAGGTCTTTCTTTACAAGCAAACGTAAAACTCAAACGTGTTGAAAAATACAGTCCAGTTCTAAGGCTTCATCATGAAAAACAATGCCATGTCTTCCATTTTCAAGAACTTCTCTAGTTATTTCATTAATAAATAAAGAAAACAAAACAGGGATGCATACACCCCCTGCTTAACACCAGTAGTATATTTAATACAATCAGTTAAAGCAACCCACACCTAATTCTAGCTTTCACACTGTTATACAAGTTACAGAGAGAGAGTCAGAGAGAGAGAGAGGAAGAGAGAGAGAGAGAGAGAGAGAGAGAGAGAGAGAGAGAGAGAGAGAGAGAGAGAGAGAGAGAGAGAGATGGGTGCCTCCCTCAAGATAACGGCCCCCTAGAGAAGCTGAGGTATCTAACACCTCGCTCGGTAACGACCACAAAGGTTATGGAAACACCTTTTTTCCCTTTACCTCACAAAAGTAGATGTGTGTCTGTTCCTGTGGTCGGTTGATGCAACACTGGCACAGACAGCACAGGCGGGCACAAAGGGGAGCACTGGCGTTGCCTCGGTACGGCCTGTGACAGAGTGCTTGTCAGGATCAGCTTCATGAGCTCTGCCTCTCACTTTCTGCCAGACCCATTCCGCAACAGTTTAGAGACACACAGACATAAACACTGTTGCGTCAGTTCAACTCCATCCGCCCACCCATCCATCCATCCATCCATCCATCCACATACCTACACTTGTTTGTGCCTCTGCATACCCACGTCTGGTCTACAGTTATGAAGCTGAACCAGGTTTGCATAGTCATAAGAAATGACTGATATTGCTTGGGATATGGTACAGGTCCCTTGTTAATTTTATACTGTATATATATGTTTTTTGTGTCATCAGACTTAATGAAACAGCGCGTGCATGGTACGGTTAAAGATATGGAATCAAACAAGGGCTTAAGAATGTGAAACATAGTGGCAAGCTCTCGCGCAGCTATTATTTCCAAGTGTTAAGGGAGAGAGACACTAATGCCCATTGGAAAACTCGCACGGGATATTGCGTGTAGTTTAAGTTTTTCGAGAAGAGTGACTACAATTTAGTATTCTTCATGTAGTCAAGACTACATACAGTTTTAAACAAAAACACCACACAAAAATGACTGAATACAAAACAATAAATCAAACAAATACCCCCCCCCCCCCCCCCCCCCCCATATAGCCCATTTGGCAGAGGTTTGACAATAGCCTATTAGATCTCATATTACACACCTTGACTCAAGAGTACAAGGAGAAGAAGCCCTCCATCCTGTTCAGTTGCGCACTTACGAACGAACATTCACACGCCACAAGAGTTAAGGTTGGCTCTAGTACAGCCTTATATTTTCCTCTTCAGGGACGGAAATGTCAGGTGGATAAAGACTGAAAGCTGATGAGGTATTCCAGACTCACAATTTGATATTCTCTTGGGGATTACAAAAAGAATCAAACAGCCCCTCCCCCCGAAAAAAACACAAAACACAACAACAAACCAAACAATAAGCCCAACAAAACCAAACACCACACAAGCCAAGACCCCCCCCCCCCCCCTCCCCACGCCCCCATCCCCGAGAAAAAACCCAAAAAGAAAAATCATTTTAAAAAAAAGGAAAAGAGGAAAAAACCCACACACAAGCAAAAGCCAATCCCCCCCCCCCCCCCCCCCCCCCCAATAAAAAAACAAAAAAAACAAAACAAAAAAACCCAACCAAAACCCCACCCCATCCTGTCTATGTATGAAATGTTCCTGACTCCTCAGGCTTAGTAGACAGATCAGTTGCTATTGTCTGCTAGGGGTGTTTGACACAGTACAGACCAGTGTTACCATTTCTGGGGTAGTACGAAGAAAGATACAGCAGACAGAAAAAACCCCCACTGGAGCACAAAACATAGCACGTGACGGAGTGCTTGTCAAGACCAACTCCATGGTCTCTGTGTCTCATTTTCAACCGGACATTTTCTCCAAAGTGCCTCTCACCAACATAAACACCATGTGGGGGGCTCCCGCTTCTTCTCTGAGCCCAAACTGGAGTTGTGTGTGCCATGTGTGTTGTGTCGTTAAGTGGTCAATGTCGTTAAGTGGGCATTCCTCCTTGGGTCTGGAAACTTCTTGTGGAAAACCGCCTTCTCCTCTCCTTCACCAGCTGGTCTGCTAGTGCACATACTGCAAGTGACTTTTCAGGCGCTTAACGGCAGCGTGACGCATTTTCGCTCATATCATAACGGACAACAATAGCTGCTGTCTGAGCGTTCGAAGAAGAAGACGAAGAAATGGCAAGAACTAACTAATCCAAACCATTCTCATAATTCCTATTGTATTAAAAAAAAAAAAAGTCTTTGTGAGCTTGCGATTCGAGTTATAGAACAGATTTTCCTGTGAATGTTAGGGAATGCTCGTTTGATGTTCGCAGTCTCGACAGAGTTTTAATTTTTTTTAATACCATTTTATTGCCGATATTTTTGTTTTGTTTTTATGTGTGTTTATAGAAAATGATGTGTTAAGCAGTTTAAAAATGATTTCCAGTTACTTTTTAGACTAGGTTCGGGCAGTTGAATTTCTTCATCCAGTCATCGACCACGAATCCATTGAACGACGTGTAGAGATATCTTCATGATATTGTGGGTACGAGCACAGACATAATAGTGTACAAATGAAATACATTTTCTGTCGGTCTATCTGTCTGTCCGCCTGCCTGCCTGCCTGCCTGCCTGCCTGCCTGCCTGTCTGTCTGTCTGTCTGTCTCCGTCTCTACCTTTCTCTCTGTCTGTCTGCGTCTTCCCCCCACCCCACTCCAACTCTCTATCGGCTCTATCTCTTTTTCTGTGTCTGTCTTTTTCTGTCTCTATTTCTGCCAATGCCTCTGTCTCTCTGCCTCCATCCCCCCCCCCCCCCCCCCCCCCCCCCAGTACCCCCATCTCCACTTAATTCTTTTTCGGGCTCCGTTCCAGACGGATATAACATGAATGGCATCTGCCTTCAGGACGTCAATACATGGGACTATCTATACTTGCCTTGAGATACTAAGAGTGGTAGGCAGTACTGGATCAGAATTTTTTGGGGGTACATAGCGACCGACTGACTGGGTATATTTCGATCTTGAGTGTATTTGACAATGTGATTCATACTGCTTAGCTCTTGTCTTATGCTGATTTTTTGTGTTTTTTCCTGGTTTTTTGTTTTTTGTTTTTGTCCATTGGCCTTACAAAGAACAGCGCTCGAGAAGATCATAGAGTGTGGTTTGAGCTGAAGTTAAAATGAAATTTTTAGATTAATCAACTATGACTGAGTGTATGATTCTGCGTGAGTTTAACTTTGGTACTGATGTCTCTTTGTCTGTCTGGTCAGCCCTTCTGTTTCTCTCTGCTTGCCTCTGCTATTTTTCCTCCTATATGATCCCTGTCCCTATGTCTGTCTGTTTGTCCGTCTGTCTGCCTGTCTCTGTCTGCCTGTTTCTGACTGTCTGTCTGTTTTTCCCCCTCTCTCTCCCTCTGTCTCGCGCGCGCGCGTGCGTGTGTGTGTGTGTGTGTGTGTGTGTGTGTGTGTAAGTGGTGTACGCACGCGCGTATGCTCTCGTGCTCTCTCTCTCTCTCTCCCCCCCCCCCTCCCCCCCCCCCCCCCCCCACCCTCTCTTCCCTCCTCCCCCTCTCCCCCCTCCTCTCCCACCTCCCCCCATCCTCTCTCTCCTCCTCCTCCTCTCCCCACCCTCTCTCTCTCCTCCTCCTCTTCTCCCCCCTCTCTCTTTCCTCCTCTTCCCCTTCTCTCCCTTCACGCACCCCACTTAATCCTTTATCTAGCTAGCTCCATAACGGACAGATGCTGTACTGATAAAGTCTGCTTTTAGTCTGTAAATTAACAAACGTTACTGTGCTCTGGCTTGGGATGGTAGGTATGGCTAGAGAGTATCATCTTAGACTCTGGGGAGATTGTAATGACTGATTATCGTGGACTAAGAGTGCATGTTTTGCATATTATTCATATAATCATGGCATGGGTCTGTGGGATATGTATGTATGACGGCTGGACTTTTTCACTGTGTTTGCTGAAGAAAGATCGATGGAGAAGATGGTGGTATAGAGAGTGTGGCGGTAGGGTGGTATTTGGGTTTGGAATTATTCGACAATGATCGGATGTGTGTTGTTGAGAATATACCCTTTCTCTTTCTGTCTCCCTGTGTCTGTCTCTGTCTGTCTCTGTCTCTCTCTCTCAGTCTCTCTCTCTAGTGGTATTTTGTCTGTGTATATTATTAATGCATTAACTCACATGATTTGATAGGTTTTGAAAAGACGTTTGTTGCTTTTGAGCTTTTCTTGGTGTGCTACTAAGTGTAGATTAATATAATACTTCCTTGACTATGAAAATTGGGAATCGATGCCCTTATTTTCCCATTATATATTCATTTTCCTAACTTATCGATGCACTGTGGCCAAAGGCTAAAGTACATTAAAATCTTTGAGCTTTGGAGTTTTCTCTCTCTGTCTCTGTTTGTCTGTCTGTCTGTCTGACTCTCTCTTATTTCCTACCCTCTCCCTCCCTCTCTCCCTCCCTCTCTCCCCATCCTCCTTCGCTCTTTCTACTACCCCTCCCTCCCCTCCTTCTCCTTCTATCCCCCCCCCCCCCCCCTCCCATCCACCACCACTGGATTCCTTTTCCAGTCTCATTCCAGACAGATACAACACTAACAGTGCCTGCTTTAAGCACGTCAATACATATATTATTATACTTTCCCTTTTGGATGGTAGATATGGTAAAGTATCATTTTAGGCTCTGGGGAGGACCATAGATAGGGCTGAGCATCACGCGTGGGCTGCGAGTGCATTTTGCATAATTACTATTCATTAGAAACTTGGGCGTGTATGACGTTGGTCGTTTGCCTGTCTGCATGCTTAAGAACATGGCTGAAGAACATGGCTGAATAGCTGATATATATATATATATATATATATATATATATATATATATATATATATATATATATATATATATATATGCATTGGTGGAGTCTGGTTGAGGAGAACACTGCTTTGGCATCATATTTGTCATCATATTTGTCATGACTTCCTGGGCGTATGTATGTTTGTGCCTGCGTAAACTGAGGTACTTGAGTTGTTTACCTCTCTGTGCGTCGCTTTCTATAATTTATGTCTCGTTTTTAGCTGTTTGTGGGTTTGCATGGCTGACTAGCTGGCTCTATCTGTCTGTCTGTCTGTATGTCTGTCTGTCTGTCTGTCTGTCTGTTTTTTTCCTTTCTTTCTTTCTTTCTTTCTCGTTCTTCCTCCTCCTCCTCTTCTCTCTCTGTATTATTTTTTCACGCCTGAACGTTTTTTTCCAATAGTACTTATACACGCAGACAGACAGACGGACACAGACACACACACTCATTTACATACACACGCGCACGCATGCACACACATACACACACACGCAGACAGACACACACACACACGTGCGTGCGCGCACGCACGCGCATGTACACACACACGCAGACAGACACACACACGCACACACTTCGGAACACACACACACACACACACACACACACACACCACCCCCCCCCCCCCCCCCCCCAAACACGCACGTACGTACATACACGCAAACACACACAAAACCAGCCGAAGTTCCAGACACAAGTTCCAGACATGTCTGCTGTATAGATGCCAACGGGAAAGACAGCCTATCTCCTAGAGGTGTTGTGTGTGTGTGTGTGTGTGTGAAGTGAGAGAGAGAGAGGAGAGAGAGAGAGAGAGAGAGAGAGAGAGAGAGAGAGAGAGAGAGAGAGAGGAGAGAGAGAGTGTTTACACTATGTGTGTGTGAACGCGTGCACCCATGTGTATGTGTGTGTGTGTGTGCGCGTGCGCGGGTCTGTGTGCTCGCATGTGCGTATGTGTATGGGTAAGGGAGAGAGAGCTCTGGAGAATTCACGGAGGAGCCAGAAGGCACTTGATGGGATTGAGAATATTCATTATACAGGGGTCTGTTTGATGTCCTCTGCTTAGGGTGAAAGACAGAATGGTGCTTGATAGCGTTTGTTTCGGCTCCAGGAAAGTATAGAGTAGTATTTGCTTGAAAATGTAGTTGTGTGTGGGGTGTGGTGTGTGTGCGTGCGTGCGTGTGTGTGTGTTGTGTGTGTGTGTGTGTGTGTTGCGGTGTTGTGGGTGTGGTGTTGTGTTTATTTATTTTATTTTATTCTTTTATATCGAAGATAATGGAATAAGCGCTTATGTGCTTTTTTACATCCAGTCCCCGTGTGTATGTGGTTTTGTAAATTCTGTCATCTGTTCCCACCGGCACACAATGGCCTACTCTTACGAAAAGCGGAACAGGATTTAACGTGTGCGCAAGATGTTCTGCGTGCGTTCGCACACGGAACCTCGGTTTATAGTAGCATCCGAAGGTGTTGTGTGTGTGTGTGTGTGTGTGTGTGTGTGTGTGTGTGTGTGTGTGTGTGTGTGTGTGTGTGTGTGTGTGTGTGTGTGCTTGGGGCGGGGATGGTGTACGGGATGTGTGTAGGTAAAATAGTCTGTGTCTCTCTGTTTATCTTTCGATATATCTTCTTGTCTGACAGTCAGTCTTCTTCTGTCTTTTTTATGTCTGTCTGTCCGTCCGTCCGTCCGTCTCTCTGTCTGCCTATTTGTCTCTGTCTGTCTGCCTGCCTGCCTGTCTGTCTCTCTGTCTGTATCTATGTTTGCCTCTCCCTCTCTGTCTCTCTACTTTTGTTCTTGTTCTTCTCCTTCTTCCTCCTCCTTTTCTTCGTTCTTCTCCTGATCTTTGTGGACGGCTTACAAATGTTTTGTTGTTGTGGTGGTGGTTAAACGGTTTGTCCTTGGAGTCACCCAGACTGTACACTGTGTCACAGACACACACACACATACGCACGCACGCACGCACGCACGCACGCACGCACGCACGCACACACACACACACGCACACACACGTATCAATGTGAGTCTCTGAGTACACTTCGGATGAAAAGTTTGCATGCAGGGTTGGTTTCAAGTACTTCGCTTCATAGACAGCTATCCGGCTCCGCTCCGACTTTATATTTTTCTCTCCCCAACCCCCACTCCTCTGCCCATCCGTTTTAATGGAGAATACAGGTTGTTATGCTGAGAGCATATCCGTCAACGGCCATGGATGAAGACAAGCTCGTCATAACAATGCAAAGCATAACAGCACTTTAATGTGAGACTTGGCACCCCCGTCTTTGCTAGCGTCAATAAGTGATAGAACGGTTGCCTTGCTCACCCCTCCCTTTGCCAATTTCTGTATATTTTTTGTTTATCAGTTCTCTTCAATGTAGGAAGTCAGGTTCATTTTGTTTTGATTCTGTCGCTGTATTTGTCTCTGTCTCGCTCTCTCTCTTTCTCTCCTCCTCCCCGGTTTGTCTCTTATGAAATTTGTGGTTTGGGGCGTTTCATTTCTTTTCACTTTATCCTTTAAGCATTGAAAGCTTGACCTTTCTCAAGCGCCCCTCGACTTTATACAAAGTCAGTGAGCTTGTATATACACCTCACATAAATATTAGCCGAATGTCTCTTATTTGGTGCATACGTTAGTCCTTTGTTCTTCGAAAGTTGTTGGATGCTTGAGGCAATCATGGCTGTCTGTTGTAATCCCATCTTCCTGCAGTTGGCTCGTTGAACTGAGGGTCTTCTCCATTGTCTGTGGCCATTTCATCATGAGCCATTTTTTCCTCTTTTCCACATGCTGGTGTCCGTTAGGGTTTGTTTCGGTTATGTTGTGTAAGGATACATGTTTGATAGCTTTGAATATATTCTTTTTGTTTAAAGTACAGTCATCTTATGTTTTGAATGTTTTGTGATACTACACAAGAGAAAATATGCAAAGAAGATTACAGCAAAATAATGATTATATGTTGAATTGCATGTTTGCTTTAAAGAAAGATCTGATTCAACAACCCACCCTACTTTTTGGGTAAACTTAAGGTGTGATTTCAAAAAGTAAACCGAAACAATAGCAAGAAGACTTTATTGTTGTAAACTTTGACGTTAAGCAATAATCAGAAGTGTGAAGTGTTGCCTTTGAAAGAAACAAGACCTATTTACTTTTAACCATGCAAACAAAACAACGTCAACAAAAACAAAGAAAACAAACCCAAGCAAGTAAACAAACAAACGGAACAAAACACACCGAAAAACATGGAATACCTTTTCACGTTTCAGGATTCAGATTCTAATCAATAGTTTAAACAACCATGCATGCACAAGTTGCCCATAACGTGTGTTCTCCATGACATAGGATAGT
>CM054138.1:57884353-57896853 GCA_028751875.1 Rapana venosa
ATTCATAATCAAGCATTGCACATAAATGAGGCAGGATTAGATAAGATAGTTTAACCATCCCTTTAAATAAGACATTTTTATTGCAAATCAGAAACATAAAACGTTGCAACATCGCATCTAAAAGAGTGAGCTTTTATTAAAACACCGCCTCTAAAAAGAGTGCCTGTATCACATTACTACGTTCATAAGTGTGCGCCTGTTACAATACTTCCGCTAAAAAAGAAAGTGCTTGTATCACTGTACAGGTATTGTGAAATGTTATCGAACAAGAAAACATAACTTGGTTTGGAATCAAAGTTAGCCTTGGATTTACTTCTTGTTGTTGTTTTGTTGTTGTTGTTAGGCGTTCGTACACCCATTAAAAACTATTCATTCTGTAAAAGTGTTGACCAGCTATGGTCATCAGCGGTACGCCTGACACCAACACACTAGCATGTACTCGGCAACTTAGCGGGAGATAGACTCCGCCAGGTTGCAATTATTCGCCCAAGTCACACTGCATGAATGTTTCAGAGCGGAGTCACTATGACTGACTCCTCGAGGAGCTATGGAAGAAGTCAAATAAGTTAGTTTTTAGCTTGCAGTAAAACCTTGCATAGTGGGGAGTGTTTTTATTTCAACACCATTCAGGAAGTGTGGCAGAAAGGAAACATGCTACACTTGCAAGAAGAGTGTATATACGTATTACCCACAGATGCCTGCTTCTCTCTCTGGGCTCGTAGTCTGAAAAGTTAGTGTTACAAGCTTTGATGTGTCTCCCAGCTGCTCCTCTATAAAAGAAAAACGAAAGAGCAGCAGTTTGAATATTTATCGTGGTGGCCGCGCAGTTTATATCGGTGTCAGACAGGTCCCCTTTCTCCCTAGTCTCAACGACCATTCTTATTATCATGTCTTCTTCTGAAGTCGGAGCATGGCTGCCTATTATGGCGAACAACTTGAAAAAAGCTGTACACGCAAATTTCACATCTAGTGTGTACTTACGGTCTGACGGTGATTCCCAGGTTGTGATGAGTGAGACAGAGTGCATGTTCTGGGTGACCCTGAGAGTGTTTAAGGTAGGAAAGCCTCGACAAACTGAACAAAAGCAACAACACAACATTACGCTTATCTTTACATCTATCTGCTTAACGGGGAAAACGAAGACTTGGCGTATGACTTGTGTTGTACCAACAGCCATCGAACTTTTTGTTCCTCGAATATCAGGATGCTGAGGATATTACACGCACACATTCCTTGAAGGCCTGTTATCCTCGGTGTAAAAAGATAAATCAAAAATAGAATAAAACAGACTGTTTGGTAACGTTCCATTGCTTCTCGTCCATTGTATACTTACAATTTCACAATGGTACCCAAGTGTGATGAGTGAGATAGAGGGCATACTTCTGGGCGACGCCAGTGTGTAACGCGGAACAATACCAAGATTCCATTGGTCTCCATTAGAAAAAAAAAAATCCGGAAATTGAGGCATTTAACCACTGTTGGCCGTCGCTCTTTCTCTGTTTCCGGACCTTCCACATGGAACGACCTCCCTCTTCCACTTCGCCAAAAGCCTTCTTTTGATTCTTTCAAATCTAGCCTCAAAACGCACTTATACTCTACTTGAGATCTTCCCCTGTTGTCTGTTCCTACTTGTCAATAGCTGCCTTCACCTCCACCACCCCCACCTAAGTGTGTTGTGTATATAAATTTGATATTTGTTTATCTTGATATTTATGGATGGTTGCATGCGTATGAATGATTTGAATGCAAGCGCTTTGATTTGTTTACTTTACAAGATTCAGCGCTATATAAATTCCATACATTATTATCATTATTATTATTATTATTATTATATTATTATTATTATTATTATTAATTTTATCATCAAAGTTGGCCTATCACAATATGATATTTTATATTGAATAGGCCTATTGCTGCATTTTAGTCATAAATTATCTCTCACTGTTTAGTTTGTCATAGTGGCTGGTGTTCATTGTGGCTCTGACGGTAGGAAGTGTTGAAGTAAGAAATGAACGAAGAACGTTTCTAGTTCTAGTGATGAAATCTGTAAACGGTTCTTTCTTTCTGTCTTTCTGTCTTTCTTTCTTTCTGTCTTTCTGTCTGTCTGTCTGTCTTTCTTTCTTTTTTTCTTTCCTTCTTTCCTTTATTCTTTCTTTCTTTCATACATTTGTTTGTTTGGTTGTTTGTTTTATAGTTCCACATTTTGTATATAAGTTTTAATTTTGTAAGACTGACACATGGCCATGATGATAAGGCTACTGCGGTCAGCCAAGCTATAACCATTATCCTGACTGACTGATTGATTGCCATGCTCGCTCTTCTGATGGTTAGTGCTGTTGGCCAAACCACTATTCGCAGTGTCTACGTTAAACCTTAATAGTGAACCAAGAAATGCATAGCACACAGACACACAGACACAGACACAGAGACAGGCACAACACACACACGACAAAATTTACGACTTGATATAAAAAAGTACATGAGTGCTTATTCCATTATTCTCGATTTAAAAGAGAAAAGAAAAGAAAAGAAAAGAACACACACACACACACACACACACACACACACACACACACACACACACACACACAACACACACACACACACACACACACATGCTGTAACAACAGCAACAAACACTACTTGCCTCAGCATTCCTTTGCGAAGTGTTTGGGGTGATGGCGGTTGACCTTGTATTTCCTCGTTGCCACGTTTGTGTGGTGTGATGTCGTTAAGTGTTTGTTGTCCTCAAATGTACAGGTTCGACAGAGATAAGAACTGAACCCCCCATGTATGGAGTTGGAAGGTTGCGTACTGTATTAATTGGTAAATGAAAGGATGTCAGAGAAAGGCCAAGACTACCCTCCCCGATCTCACCCTGGCCAGTGTACTCTGTATACAATCAATATGCTTGAGGCTCTGACTGTCGGTCTGTCTGCCTACCTGACAGACTCTCTGTCTCTGTCTGTCTGTCTGTCGTCTGTCTGTCTCAACAAAACCGTTTATATGTTTTGTAATTTGTATAACTATGTCACATAAAAAAATTGAATGAAACAAAGTTTTGAAAAAAAACACCCCAATTTAGACCTGATCTGAATGTTTAAATTTGTTAATGCTGAAATGAATGTGTACTTACCATCTCCTTTCCTTCACCTTGGTGGGCTACCAAAACACTCTAACTCCAAATCGCGAAACAAACGAGCGTGCACTTCGTATCACACCTAACGTGTTTTTCCAGATAAAGTTGGGGAGTAAGCCTACTGTGGTTTTACTTTTGCAGTCTCGCCTGTAGTTTTTATTTAATTGATATTCTTTAATTGCCGTTATTGTCTGTTGTTTTTTCATCTGTGTTGATTTAAAGTGGCGAGGTAAGCAGTTTAAAGATAGTTTCCAGTTAACTTTTGGACCGGGTTCGGGAAAGTTGAAGAAGGCCTTGAGCCAGTTAGCGACAAGAAAACCAGTTAACGACACAACCACACACGGTATCTTAATGCAGACCTATATGGAAACGGTGCCTGTGCTAATAAAGGTGAAAACATATTGTCTGTAGATAAGAAGTGTGTGTGTGTGTGTGTGTGTGTGTGTGTGTGTGTGTGTGTGTGTGTGTGTGTGTGTGTGTGTGCGTGTGTAGTGAATGTGAAGTGTGTGCGCGTGATTGTGATTGTTGTTGTGTGCGTGGTGCGTGCGTGCGTGAGAGAGAGAGAGAGAGAGAGAGAAGAGAGAGAGAAGAGAGTAGAGAGTGAGAATGAGAGAGAGAGAGAGAAAGAAGAGAAGGAATGTGTGTAGGTGGGTAAGGAGAGAAGAAGGGAAAGGAGAGAGATAAGGCTTGAATGAGAAAGAGATAGAGGGGAGGGAGACAAAAGAAAGAGAAGATGGGGAGAGTAGAGGCCAGAGAAAGGGAAGGCAAGGGCCAGGGTATAATATGGGGGAGGGGGAGGGCAGGAAGGGTGTATAAGCTGTCAGCGTGGCCGGGTGGCTATAGCATCAATGCGATGAAGGCTGGTGCACTTCCTGACACTCTCCACCTGTTTTTTCCCCACCCCCACCCCAAAAGCTGACACTGTGTGTGTGTGTGTGTGTGTGTGTGTGTGTGTGTAGTCGTCAGATCTATCCATAGAATAAAAGGAGGTGTAGTGAGGGGGAGATAATAGTGTAGAGGCAGACAAAGAAGGAGTTCTGTTATCAGCTTCGTCATGGAGGGAATACAGATTTACAACACTAACACCTCCACCCTACTTTCACGCCCCTTGAGGCGAAAAAATCCTCACAACAACAACAAGAAGAACAACAACAAAGTTTGAAGAGATTTTTTTAAACAAACAAACAAGTTTGTTAAAAAGTGGAGACATTTCTTGCTGGTAATGTCATGATTCTAAAAGAGTATAATGGTCGTGTTCTCCGTGTCTCTGTCTGTCCGTCTGTCAACTGTCTGTCTGTCCGTCAGTCTGTGCATGCACGCACGCGCGCGCGCGCACACGCACGCACGCGCGCGGTTATACTGAATGTTTAAAATAAAAAGGAAGCACATCAGTGCTTATCCCATTATCATAGAAATAGAACAAAATAATAAATAATACACACACACACACGCGCGCGCGCACACACACATACGCACACACACGCACACACACACACACACACACACACACACACACACACACAACACACACACACACACACACACACACACACACACACACACACACACACACGCGTATATGTATAGGCTTTGGAATCCTTCAAGAGACAACAACAGATGCCGGTACATGGAGCATAACAGTGGTAACGAGCCCATTGTTACGCATGGAGGAAAAAAGTAGAACCCCCCCCAAAAAAAACCCACAACAACCAAAACAAACAAACAAACAAAAACCAAACAACAACGAAAAACCCAACAACCCCCACCACAAAATAAAAAACAAACAAAAAACTCAAACAAAAAACCCCAAACAAAAAACGAAATTTAAAAAAAAAAATCTGCGGAGAAAAAAGTAGTCAGTAATGAATGATATACGAGGTGAGAAAAGGGGGAAACTATTGAGAAGCGTGAACGGAGACTAAACAGAGAAGAGACTGCAAGAGAATAGAGGAGGGAAGGAAAGAAACGTAAGAGAGAAAAGAAGAGAGGAGAAGTGTGAAGAAGAGAAGAGAAGAGGTTCGGGAGGGAAAAGACAAGACAAGAAAAGAAAAGACAGGAGAAGTGAAGAGAAGGGAAGGGAAATGAAGGGAAGGGAAGGGAAGGGAAGGGTAGAGAAGAGAGAGACAAGACAAGACAAAGAAAGACAGGACAGGACAGGACAGGACAGACAGGACAGGGACAGGACAGGACAGGACAGGACAGGACAGGACAGGACAGGGACAGGACAGGAAGGAAGGAAGGAGGAGGAAGAGAGGAGAGGGAGGGAAGGAAGAGAAGACAAGGGAAGGGAAGGGAAGGGAAGGGAAGGGGAAGGGAGGGAGAGAGGAGAGGAGGGAAGGGAAGGGAAGGGAAAGGAAGGGAAGAGAAGAGAAGAGAAGACAAGAGAATGCAGGAGAGGAGAAAAGAGAAAAAAAGAGTAAATATTGAAAACAGAAGTTTAAAAGGAAGTATGACCAAATGATTTCGAACAGAAAAACAAGGTGACAGGAAGAAGACCGAATAATCAAGACAAGATTAGATAGAGAAGACTAGAGAGAGAGAGAGGAGATACACACACACACACACACACACACACACACACACACACACACACAACACACACACACACACACACACACACAACACACACACTGTACCTATGTGTGGGCTGTGGGGACTCCAATAATAGAAGAGGACTAGATAGAGATGCCAAGCCACAGAGCAGAGCAGAGCACTACAGTACAGTGATAACGAGGCCTTTCTTATGCATGGAGGCAAACTGGCAACAACAAGGGGGAAATTTGATTTTAAAAATGCTGGGGGAAAAAAGATAGGAATGGAAGAGAGAGAGAGAGAGAGAGAGAGAGAGAGAGAGAGAGAGAGAGAGAGAGAGAGAGAGAGAGGGGAAGACAGACAGACAGACAGACAGACAGAGATAAAGATAAAGACAGAGACTCAGAGAAAGACAGAGGCTCACAGACAGACAGACTGGCAAAGAGAGAAACTCACCCCCCCCCTCTCTCTCCTACACCCACCCACATATCCACACCCACCCACACCCACCCATACAGTACCTGTGTGTGGGCTGTGGACTCCAATAATAGAAGAGGACTAGATAGAGATGCCAAACCACAGAGCAGAGCAGAGCATTACAGTAGAGTGATAACGAGGCCTTTCTTATGCATGGAGGCAAACTGGCAACAACACAGGGGGAAAGTTAAAACAAATGCTTGGTGGAAAAAGATAGGAATGGAGAAGAGAGAGAGAGAGAGGAAGAGAGAGAGAGAGAGAGAGAGAGAGAGAGAGAAAAGAGGAGGAGAGAGAGAGAGAGAGAGAGAGAGAAGGGAGGTGGTGGTGGTGGTGGAGGCAGGCAGACAAACACAGTGTGGCAAAAAAGAGAGAGAGAGACACTCACACACACTCTCTCTCTCTTTCTCTCTCTCACACACATCACACACACACACAAAAAACCCAGACAGACAGACAGTAAAATCGTACACACACGTAATTGCATTCTGATGACTAGGTAAAGCAATTGCAGAGGAAAAGACCGAAACAAAACCAAAAAAAGAGAAAAAAAAAGCATGAGTGTGTATGTCACGTGAAATACTGGATGATAGCAATTACAGAGAGAGAGAGAGAGAGAGAGAGACAGACAGACAGACAGACAGACAGACAGACAGACAGACAGACAGACAGACAGACAGACAGACAGAGAACATCTCTGTGTCTGGATACATTGTGGAATAACAGGTTGGAGCCATTCCACATCAAAGGAAAACAAGTAGAAAGAAAGAAAGAAAGAAATCGTCTCTATGTGTGTCTATGTGCTGTGAAATGCTTTGTGGCAGCAACTGCAGAACCGAAGAAAAAAACAACCAACATAAAGCAGAAAAGCCAAATAGAAACCGGCAAACAATTAACAAACCAATAAAACCCCCAAAACCCAAAGAAAAGAAAAAAACGGAAAGAAATATCTCTCTCTGTGTGTCTCGGTCTGTCTGTCTGTCTGTCTGTCTGTCTGTCTGTCTGCCTGCCTGTCTGTCTGTCTGTCTCTCTTCGTCTGTCTGCCTCTCTTCGTCTGTCTGTCTCTTTGTGTGTGTATGTATGTGTGTGTGTGTGTGTGTGTGTGTGTGTGTGTGTGTGTGTGTGCTCTCTCTTTGTCTCCTCTTCTCTCTCTCCCTCTTCCATCTCTCTCTCTCTCTCTCTCTCTCTCTCTCTCTCTCTCTCTCCTCCCTCCCTCCCTCTTCTCTCTCTTTCTCTCTCTTTCTCTCTCTCTCTCTCTCTCTCTCTCTCTCTCTCTCTCTCTCTCTCTCTCTCTCTCTCTCTCTCTCTCTCTCCCCCCCTCTTTGTATGTACGTGCGTGCGTTGTGGTGTTGAGCTCGTGCGTGAACGGACGTGTGTGTACACACTGAAAAGTACTATGTGGCAGCATTTCCAAAGCACTTCTCCCTCCAAAAGTTATAAAATGAACATAATCAGTGGTTGTGTATGTGTGTGTGCTCGTGCGTGCGTGTGTATGTGCGTTCATGCACGTGCGTGCGTGCGTGCGTGTGTGTGTATGCGTGCGCGCATGTGCGGGCGTATGTATACCGTAAAACGCTCAATGGCAGCTAAAACCCCCAAAAAATGTAAAAGGAAAGAATGATAATGGCTGTATACAGGTGTGTGTGTGTGTGTGTGTGTGTGTGTGTGTGTGTGTGTGTGTGTGTGTGTTATCCGTAAAATGCTAGGTGAATGCTTGATTTGATTGATGCAGGGAGGCTGAGTCAGAGCCAGTGGTCTTCATTAATTTGTTCTGAAATGGTGGAGAGGAACAAGAGACGATCAGAGTTGATATATACAATAAAATGATTAAAAGCAAGAAAGAAGTAGACAAATGACAACAACCACAACAACATCAGCAGCAAAAATGTGACATAAAGATAAACAGAAAAACCGAAAAGAAAAAAAAAACGCCCATCGAAAACAGTAGAAAAAACCCGTCTGTGTATTAGTGATGTGGAAAGATATTACGTGTGAGAAGGAGAGAGATAGATATTTTATTTTATTTATTCTTTTATATAGAAGATAATGGAATAAGCACTCATGTGCTTTTTTACATTCAGTCCCTGTGTGTATGCCGTTTTGTAAATTTTGTCATCTGTTCCCATCGGCACACAATGGCCTACTCTTTCGAAAAGCGGAGCAGGATTTAACGTGTGGGCAAGATGTTCTGCGTGCGTTCGCACACGGGGCCTCGGTTTTTAGTTCTGCAAGGACTTGGGGTGAGTCTGCATGTTATGTTACTCCGGGAAGATCCTTGGCGGAAGACCGGAGTCTGCACAGTATGTTAACCCAGGGCAAAAGAGTGGAGGGAGATGCGACGGGGATCAGGATACGAGCGCAGATGATTAACACTAGGTAAAATGAGAGAGGGAGAGGAGAGGGAGGGAGGGAGGGAGAGAGAGAATTTTGAATTAAAAAAAAATATCGAGCATAATGGAATAAGCACTCATGAGCTTTTTTACATCCAGTCCCCATGTGTATGTGGTTTTGTAAATTTAGTAATCTGTTCCCACCGGCACACAATGGCCTACTCTTACGAAAAGCGGAACAGGATTTAACGTGTGGGCAAGATGTTCTGCATGCGTTCGCACACGGGGCCTCGGTTTATAGACTCATCCGAAGGACTACAGAGAGAGAGAGAAGTGAGAGAGAGAGAGAGAGAGAGAGAGAGAGAGAGAGAGAGGGAGAGGAGAGAGAGAGAGAGAGAGAGAGAGAGAGAGAAGAGAGAGAATGAAAGATACACAGACAGACGCACAGAGACAAAGAGATACAAAGACAGAATGAATATGTATCACATTTAAGATGTATACTGGAGAAGAAAAGAACACACAGAAGTGAATTATACAGTCGCACCACCACACTCACATACACACACACGAACATAATTACATTACAGTGAAAGATGGATTGGGCACAGAACGATTGTATAAGAACAAACACTTCGGGGAAAAACGCACACACACACACACACATACATACACACACACGCGCGCGCGCACGCACACACAGAGAGACAAACCCGCAAACTGTTGTCTCTTGTGGAATGCCAGGAGGTGTTGGCTACAGAAGCATAACAGTGGTAGCATGCCATTCTTTGGCGAGAGAGAGAGAGAGAGAGAGAGAGAGAGAGAGAGAGAGAGAGAGAGGAGACAAGACAGAGCGAGAGAGAGATTGTGCGTGCGTGCGTGCGTGTGTGGTGGGGTCCCGCGCCATGCATCTGTGTGTGTGTTTGTGTGTCTGTGTGGAATCGTTAGAGTGTTTGGCTGGCTGAGAAAGCAGAACAAGTGATAATGATGCCACTTTTATGCAGAGAAAGAGAAAGAGAAGGGGGAAAAAATAAAAGAACCAAACCAAACCAAAGCCAACGATAAACACAAAAAAAGTAGTAAAAGTGGCAATAAGGAAGAGATAAAGATGAAAAAATCTGGGAGAGAGGGAGAGAGAAGGAGGGAGGGAGGAGAGAGAGAGGGAGAGAGAGGGGAGAGAGAGAGGGGGAGGAGGAGGGGGAGGAGGGAGAGGAGAGGGGAGGGAGGGGAGGGAGGAGGAGAGGAGAGAAGCGAGAAGGAGGAGAGGGATGGAGAGGTAGAGAGAGAGAGAGAGAGGAGAGAGAGAGGAGGAGAGGAGAGAGAGAGAGAGAGAGAGAGAGAGAGAGAGGAGAGAGAGAGAGAGAGAGAATGAATGAAAGCAGGGGTCATATTAAGTAAGATAAGCTAGCGCAACCAGAAAAAAGGGACAACATTATGTGTCTGCTCTTATCTTTTGCATGCAGCACACAATAGCTATATTACCGTGATGAATTGGCGGAACGAGTTCTGAAGAACGAAACAAAGCCACAACAATTCTGAGAGAAATGAGAGAGTGTCTATGAAGTTCTGTACCAATTATGTTTTTGGCTGTGGAATGTTAGGAGGTGTTGGCAAACTACAGAAGCGGAACTTTGAAAATAATGCCGCTCTGACATTGAAAGGGATGCTATTCTTACATGGAAAACGATGTTATTTTTACAATGAAAATGATGCCATTCTTACATTCAAAATAATGCCATTCTTGCATTGAAAAGGACGCCATTCTTACGTCGAAAGTGACACAATTCTTACATTGAACGTGATGCCATTCTTGCATTGGAAAGGATGGCATTCTTACATTGAAAATGATGCCACTCTTATGTTGAAACCGATGCCATTCTTACATTGAAAAGGATGCCATTCTTACATTGAAAATGATGCCACTCTTACATTGAAACCGATGCAATTCTTGCATTGAAAAGGATGCCATTCTTGCATTGAAAAGGACGCCATTCTTACGTCGAAAGTGACACAATTCTTACATTGAACGTGATGCCATTCTTGCATTGGAAAGGATGGCATTCTTCATTGAAAATGATGCCACTCTTATGTTGAAACCGATGCCATTCTTACATTGAAAAGGATGCCATTCTTACATTGAGAAGGGTGGCATTCTTACATTGAAAAGGATCCTATTCTTTTGTAGACACAAATAGAAAAGGAGAGAGAGAGGAGAGGAGAGGAGAGGAGAGGAGAGAGAGGAGAGGAGAGGAGGGGAGAGGAGAGGAGAAGGAGAGGAGAGGGAGAGGAGAGGAGAGAGAGGAGAGAGAGAGGAGAGAGAGGAGAGAGAGAGAGGGAATGGGCTACAAGCATGTAGGCCTATGCTTGGAGTAGGAAAGGAAAGACAAGAAGGATTCAGCTTGCTCACACTATCGTATACACGCACAATTACATTACAGTGATGGATTTGCAGAACAGTTCCAGAAGACCAGTAAAAAGATCAAGAAAACCAAAACAAAAGTCTGAAAGTGTCGATGTATGTGTGCGTGTGTGGCCGTGTAGAGTGTTAGGTGTTGGCTATAGGAATGGAACGGTGGTAATACAGCCATTCTTCTGTATGTGTGTGTGTATGTTTGTGCGTACGTGTGCGTGCGCTCAGACACTCGCACACACGCACAGTGGTAAAAGAGAGCTTCTGAAGTTCAGGGTGTTGTAGATACAGGAAGAAGTGTGAATGAATGATAGCGAACGCAGTGGCTTTTGTCAACCTGTATTTTGGCGAGAAACATCAGTTCTCTCCAAAGAGGAATGCAGATAGAGAAAAACACAACAACAAAAGCTAACAAAGATGAAAGTGGAGAGAGTAGAGAGAAGGGAGAGAGAGAGAGAGAGAGAGAGAGAGAGAGAGAGAGAGAGAGAGAGAGAGAGAGAGGAGAGAGAGAGAACACACACACACACAAGACAGGCAGACAGAGAGTGACAGAGAGAGATGGATATTTTGTTTTGAGGGTGGTATTGATGCCAAAAAGAAATGAGAAAGTAGTTGCCTTTTGTCAGCCCGTAAATTTTGCTACAAAATCATTTCTGACAAGAAATTAACGTAAAAAGAAAAGAAAACCCAGGAGATAAAACACACACACACACCGCGCGCGCGCGCGCGCGCGCGCACACACACACACACACACACACACACACACACACACACACACACACACACACACACACACACACACAGAGTTTTCTTTGAGGGTTGCATTTATATGAAAAAGACTGAATAAATGAAATGCCTGAACGAAAAAAAAAAAAAGCAAAACAAGTGGTTGCTCACTTTTCATCTTGTTGTTGTTGCTGTTGTTGTTGTTGCTCTCTTCTTCTTGTTGTTCTTGTTGTTGTTGTTGTTGTTGTTGTTGTTCTTCTTCTTCTTCTTCTATTTTTGGTGTGTGAGTTGGTTTGTTTTCTTGTGTGTTTATTGCTTCCCCCCCCCCCCAAAAAAAAAAAAAAAAAAAAAGTTCCCAAAGAGTTAATATTAGAGGGGGTTGAAGTTGAAAGAAAACGCGACGGACGCCTTAGCCAAGTGGTTAAAACCGTTCAACTTTAGTCCCATGGGTCCATGATGTCGTGGGTTTGAATCCCAGCAGCGTCTGGTGAATTTAGGGTGGGGACTTTTTACAATCTCTCAGGTTAACTTCAAGTGCAGACCTGCCTGCGCTTTCACTTCTTTTGTGTATGTACACATGCAAAAGATCATAATTATATGCACGTTAAAAGATCCCGTAATCAATATCAGCGTTCGGTGAATTAAGAAAACACAAACGTACCCAGCATACACACGGGGACTGGATGGTTGCATCAGTTTTTCCTTTTATCTTTCATTCAACTGTCCGAACGAATACACTGACATAACTTCTCATTTCTTCCCCTTCCCATTACCCAATATCACTTTCTAGTGGATAGACGTTAAAACGAAGACACACACAGGGACTGGATGTAAAAAAAAACCCACCCACACGAGTGCTTATTCCACTATCCTCAAAATAAAAGATTGATAT
>CM054138.1:57904353-57906229 GCA_028751875.1 Rapana venosa
GAGATATAAACAAAAGCTACAGGGGAACAAACGGAAACTTTCTCAAAGAAGCTCGTGAGTTGTCAGTTTATCCTTGTTGTCAATGACCACACTTAGAACAACAGCCAAGATAGAAAAAAAATGGTGTTAAGTGTGCTATTAAGAGGAATAGATTGGCAGGGCTTTGTTAGAGTGTTGTACTCATGATCCGATAGAGATCTGAGGGCGTGTGTTCAAGACACTGATAAGCCACTGATCATACAGCTTCTCACTTTGCTGTTGCCCCTAGCATCAGTGGTTTAATCAACAACTGTGATACAGCCCGTCCAAGCGCTTCACAATGAATTCACTTTTATACCTTTGTTTTCCTTTTTATTTATTATCATTTTTAAAAATCCAATCTTACCTAGTGCACGTAGTATGTAGTACACAAATACAAGAAATCAAGCATATGATTAAGTGTAAATCGTAACGTTCTTTTTGGCCCAGGTCAAAAGCTTTTGTCAGATAATGATATGAGCAAATTGACAAGGCCTAGTTTTTAGTAAACCCCCAAACATGCTATGTTTCGTTTGGTTTTTTTTTGTTTCTAAAAAAATACATATTTGGAGCGAGGAGAAAGATGCTGTTTTCTTTGATTTGTTTTGGTGTTCTGATAAAGAAATGTTGTTTCTTGTAGATGAGAAGCGCTTATGTGACTGCAGATTTTGGGATTGATGATTAAAAAAAAAGTTTTTGTTTTTATAGTGATTATCTTTTCTTTTAAAAAGAAATCTTTTGTCGGGTTGGTTTTTTTTTTTGTTTTACTTTTTGTTGGGTTTTTGTGGGTCTTTTTGTGGGGTTGATTTGTTCTTGTTTATCATGCCTAACAGTTGACAAGTCGTGGTTGTTGGGAAGTGTGAATTTGTGAGAAAAGGTCGTGATTGGTTGCTTCTTTTGTGTGACTCGACTGGTAAATGTGATCAGGAAAGAAGAGTGATAAAGAGTGTAGTGACTGGGTATAGTGGGAGGAGAAATTGGGTGGTAAGGAGTGTGTGTGTACATATGTGTGTGCGTGTGGGTGCATGTGTGGACGCATGTGCATGCGCGCGCGCGCGCGCTGTTGTGTGTGTGTGTGTGAGTGAGAGAGGGAGAGAGAGTGGGTGTTTTCATGAATATGTGATGGTTGAGATAGAGACCATTCAGCTTATGTTTTTCCTCTGGGAAAATCTGACCTGCCAATAAAAGAATGAAAGATATTGTTTGTGTGTCTCCCCCCCCCCCTCCCACGATATATGAAGAGATTGATTAGCATTACGTATGTATTATACATTACTTCTATCTTTTAAGTAAGACTATCATTTCTGCAAAGTACAGCTGTAAATGGGTACCTGCCTCTTTAGGGTCAGGGAAGGTAAAGCAGCGAGGAAGAGCAGATGGGCGCCGCCCTCAATACGCTGGCCTCTAGAGAAGCTGAGGTCTCTGATGCTTCACTCCCCTACGACCACATAGGTTATGGGACACCTTTACCTTTTACTAATCATTTTCAGCAGCTACAAAGGGTATCTCAGGCATTTTGAATTATATTTCGTGAGATCCAAGTATAGGTCACTTTTCCAATTTTGTTTTTGGACTTTAGGGTCTAAATGATCTGACATTGTTTGGGTAATCAACGGATGAGCTGATCGCTCAAGCTGTGCATTAAAATGACCTTCATGCATCCTTTTGGATTCCCAAGCAATATTGGCACAAAGACTTCATAGCAAATTCATTTCACTTATCTATTTTTTTGCAACAATATTTCACAGCATATTTTCTTCTTTTTGTTGTTCTTGATATAAGTGTTTAGTGACGGCATTGGTAGGCCACAGGATTATCATTTTATTTCTGAAAGAGCAATAGCACCTCAGTGTTTATT
>CM054138.1:57906729-57916729 GCA_028751875.1 Rapana venosa
TTGCTGTCACACTGTTACCAATGACCAACTCCAATGATCCTGATTACACTTTTGATGTTTTGTTTGTTGTTTCCAGACAAATTCATCCTGTATGTAATCAGCTTTCTGTTATACCATTGTATTGACATGAGAAAGATTCGAGACATGGCATGCTGCTCTTGTCAGTGTTCTGACCATTAAGCACAAAATGCAATAAACGAACACAAAACAAAAATTTCAACAACAAAATTCTTTCAACTTTGGAAAGGCACTTACCTTGTTTAAATAATTTGTTCCACAAAAAAATCATAGCTACCAGGCAAGGGAAAAGTAGGGCAAGTACTAAAAATGTCACACACTCTTCTTCAAAATCAGTACTCATCCACATAATAATAGTAAATATGCACACATCACTTTAATCACGGCAAAATCACGCATTTCCTACAGTCATTTTAATCTGAGCAACAACGGGGAAAAAAACCACAACTATAGACAACTCCACAAAATGTTCATTCTATGACACCCCAAATCACACCATCAGCTTTCCATTTTAAACTCCCTCGCCTGTGTTGGCGGTAGAAAGCTGTGTTCAACATCACATCACATAATATGTGTTAAAAAATACTTTGATGAAAAGAGAAAAGCCAGAGTTTAGAATTATCATTTCATGATACAAATCAATGTGTCTCAACGCCACATACAGCAGAGCTTTAGTCAGGTTACAATAAAAAAAAACTATCTAAAAAGATTTAATACTTCATAAAACAAATCATAACCAAAACAAAAACCAAATGTAAACAAACAGCAGAACAAAAAATCAAACCAACAACTACAAAAAATCAAACTCCAACAAAAGTATGCATCCTGGTTGTAAGCTGACAATGGCAGGCAGGATGGTCACATCACTCCATGCCTGTCATCAACCAACTACCAAGCTTTCATGTGGAGCAGCTATGATCACACTTTGCAGACAAAACAAATATTTGCATAGACTGTATCAAACTGTTAAGAAGAACGTACTTAATCAATTCAGCTGCATGTCAGAATCTAGGGAAACAATATGTCAGTAACAAGTTAAAAACTGCAAGCCAAAGGATGTTAGTTGAAATACCATATATACCATACTTTTCTGGTCAGAAGCCTGTATAGATACTATTATTTTAACTGAGATTCAAGACAAAGGGTAAGTAACATAAGAAACATTTTTTTCTGGCGTTGAATCAAAGGTAAAAGCTGGTGGGAATGAGGGCAGAAAGCATTTTCCTGATTCTTTTTCTCTCCTGTATTTTGCTGTTGTTATTGGGTTGTTGTTTTTTTTATTATCATTCATTCCCAAAAATGAGGCTTCAAACCACAGGGCTGCATTGACCAGAACAGTATGGTAATCAGCTTTTGTCAAACATTCAAAATCAACGCAGTCACTCTGTCAAAAATTAGAAAAACAAACAAACAAGAACGAAAGAAGAAAAAAAGAAGAAAAGACTGGTACCGCTGGCACTGTCCAGAGAACCTCGCCGTGTGGTCAGAGAGACAGGGGGACTGCCCGCTGACCCTTTCCTGTTGGACCCATACACAGAGGATATGAATGAACGGCATCCTTCTATGGCGTCTGCTTTGATATTGGGAACTTACTTTTAGGGAGAACATCTTTCAGCTATGCTTCAAAAAATCCTAAAAAGATGTTTTTATCTTGCAACTACACATTCTAATCGCGACTTATACTTTAATGCTTGTCCATTTCCACTCTTTGCAAGAAATAGATCTAGCCTAAGCTAAAAGCTTGACAATTTTAAGTCATGATCCTAAGTCACACTCGACAATTTCCAATCTTTGCAAATTATACATCCTCATCCTTTCTTTCTTAGTACAATTTCAGTTATTTATGCATACATCTGTATGTACTCACTTTTGATTCCTTCTCTTATCAGGGAACGATTTCTTAATCCTTTTTGTCTATTCTACCTTTTTTCAAACAAATTGTACAGATATAAAAAAACTGTATTAACTTTAGGAACCTGTATTTTGGGTGGTAAGCAGTTTTTTCTCTGACAGGTTTAAGTTGTCTTCATCTGTTCTGACCACATGTAAAAGCTTACATTACATATGCATTCTGAATGCATCGAGTTTTCAATGAAAAGCATACGTTTTACTATTCCAGTTAAATTTAAACTCTTTATGTTTCTTGCCTTTTTAACGCATGTCTGACTAACTGAACAACTTTCAAGAAAAAAAAATAACAGCTTAGGTAAAGATGTTTCTCTTCAAAATCCTGATTTCTGATAGAAAACTGCACAGGTACTAAGTTGATTTTGCACACAGCCACGGTTCACCTTTGCTGGGCGCTGATGAGGGACACGGAACTGGGAATGCTCCTGGGCGTAGGGAATTGGGAGTAGCTTTGAGTTTATTGAGGCTGCCTCCCCCTACTGCAGATGCTGCAGACATTCATGCCATAGTTGTAATAGTATCCACATCAATGTCAACTTTAAAGAAACCAAACCAAAGAAAACATTGAAAAGTGGAACAGAGTGCCATGCACAGCATCAGCACCTTTCTGAAAAAAAGATAAAATCATCATCATCATCATCATCATCATCATCAAGAAGAACACAAAAAGTTTTCTATTGGTTGATCAAGATTTCATGTGCTATAATGGTAGAAGGACATGAGCATCAGTGGTTTTAATAATCAAAAATGTTGTTCACAGAATATCAATTGTCTTAAACAAAATATACAAAATGATTAGTCTGAATATGATTATGAGTATGATTTGAGCCACGTGTTTTTTGTGTTTGGGGGGGGGGGGGGCATTTGACAAGCAAAAACATCACTACAGTGGAGATCTTCTCATGGAGCTGAAGAAGCAAGAAGAAGGCATGAGGGCATGCAATAAAAATCCACACCAACAGCAATTCCTCACCTATAGCTCTGTTGTAACTCCAGTCCTCACATTATACCTTTTTTTTTTGGTTTTCCTGCATGGCCAATTCCCCTCCACTTCTTTCTTTTCACTGATAACATTTCTCTTGGGTAATTTACATACAAGAAATGCAGCAAACACAAGATACTGGCTGATCTAATTTTGAAAAAAAATCATTGAAAAATACAGGCAACAAAAAAACATAACATATCACCGTAGTTGCACCCAAATAATATAAACCAAAAGTTGACAATCAGGGTACACAAAAAAGAAGTAAGAACAAAATTATCAACACTGACAAAAATCCTTTATCACAAATAGTAAATCATGTACAGTCAACAGCCGTATTAAAATTATCACAATCACAAAAAAAGTCTCCAACATTTCTGTTTAGAAGTCACATTCTTGTACAATTAAAAAAAAAAAATTTTAACCCAAGTTCATGGCTTGGACACTTTTACAACAAACAATACCTGTCCAGCTGTACATACATGTCCAGCTGTACATACATGCACATAAAGGTATCTTCAAACATGCCCACTGGCACATGACCATTTCCATGTACAACACCGATTACATGCTTATGTTCTTGCAAAGCATATACGGAAATGCAAATCACATAGTCAAGCAAATACACTGACACTTGTACAGAACACTTTGACACCATGCATCTTGCTAAGGCTAGACGAAAGTTACAGTTTCTCAACACCCTCTCAACAAGCTAAAATAATGTAGTTTCAAACTGTAATGAAAAGTAGACACGGCACTAAGACAAACACTACGACAAACAACATCAGGGAAAGACTCAACACAGCATTTCTACCTTTAAAAAATGTATATCAACTTTTGTTCTGAGTTTGGCATTTACACTACTCTTGACATTAACCACATCTGACATTTTTATACAATACAAACTGACTTGTACTTCAAAGTTCCTGTGTCAGTTAAAATAAAAACAACAACAACAACAAACACCTTTATCAGCGGTCCTTAATGTTGGATTTAATCTGTTCAAGAAAGAACTGAACATACTTTAGAAGTCTCGGAAACATTAAGCTCTTAATCATTTCAAAAGATTTATGACTGAACTTGTAACAATTAAAATGACCTGGTGATCTTTGACATAACTTTGAATAGCAAATGTTATCAGAATATTTCATGAAAACTCAAATTTTCAAAGTTACCGCTTTAATTCAATACTTGAAGTCAAGAGCAACATTATTTTTCAATGCTTTAAAATATGTCAATATCAAGTCAGATCTGTTCTTTCTAGCTGTTCACTCAAAAGAATTGAATCTGTCAATATTTAGACTACTGGCTCAAAAGTGGACAAAGTACAAACAGATGAACAGGGGTACATGCTTATGCTTACACACTTCATGAGCAGTATTTTTCCATGCACCAACTGGTTCCAACCATTCCTTTTTCAAACATTTCTACTAGACTGACCACAAAAAAGAAGAGAAAAAGGTGACCTGCTGTTGATTTTTACAAGACAATCAGTGCTGGCAAGGTAGTCTTCATGCTCTTGAAAATCTATCTGTCATGGTGTACGGGCAAAAAGTAAAGTTAAGTACGGTGCATGGTATGACGTTTTCAAGGATACAGTATGGTTTCGATTTGTTATTGGAAAGTGGAAGAGCTTCAAAGTGTGAAATCAGTCCTTCTTAAATAGAGGAGTGATAGATACTCTGGCTTAAGAGCTACATGAATAAGTACATCTACAGATCTCCCCAAATGAAAGCAAACCTACAACTGATGACCTATTGAGAAAAATGCAAAAAGGAAAAAATATAAAGGGATCTAATCATAAGACTACAAAATATTCATCAAATGGCAAATCCTTCCCCACCTCTCCAACTTCCTTCATTTTGTCTGAATTTTTTTCAAATAACATGCCTAAACCTCAAAATATTTCACATTCAAACAGAAATTTCTGGCTCAAACCATCAAAAGCAACGAGACCCCCCCCCCCCCACCAAAAAAAAAAAAACACAAGCACATAATAGCAAAAATATCACATAACAGCATGCCATGTATCCATGGATACTAACACCAAAGTCAAAACCACACACACACACACCCAATAGACCTTTTTTAAAATACAGTTCCAGCAAGTAAATGAAGTTTGCACATCCACATGCAGGAGGCGGGTAGGGTACACTGAACCAACAAAACCGAAAGGCGGATAATGTGACGAAATCAGACACCAAACCGACCTGAGCGAGGCAAGGAATGATAGACAGGTATTCGGGTGGAGCCTGGTTCTTTCCGTGGAGGAGTGCTGGGGCGACCTTCTGTGGTACACAGGCACACGAGATCAGTTGGCATTTCGTCCTTAACATTTACATCATGTGTCATCATTCCTGCTGCAACTCCAACATCCCAGAGGAAAATGTAGACCATCAAAACATCAGCATTTTCAATCTTCAAGAAAAAGAATATAACCACAATACCAAAACAAACAAGTTATAAGCTTGCAGTTGTGAACACTATATACATTCCATAGACTGTAAACTATTGGGCAAAAAATAGGAAGCAACACTTTTGAAGGTCTGTTTTGCAAATCAAAAACATTTGAAAAAATTGCTCACTCATCCATTCAATTACAACTGATGCAATTGAGAAGACAGCAGCTTAAAAGATAAAAGACATATCAACACCGTAAAAAAATTATGAATAATCAAACACTAAAAGTTACATTTGCTGTCATTTTAACAGAAGAAACATACCTGCTGAAAGTGATATTAATAAATGACTGCTTTTCTTAAACAACTATCTTTTTTGTATACCAATAGATTTTATTCTGAAAAGCACCACCAAAAAAATCAAGCAAATTATCAAAAAGATTATCACCACTTTTTTTCAAATACAATGCCAGCACACAGCACAAAGACTTTATTTTATAACCATGCTTACTCACATAGAAGGGATGCATTTTCATAGAATTCTTTAACTGAATATAAAAAATCAAATTCAGAAATACAGAAAGAAACCATTTTCTTCCCCCCCCCCCCCCCCCCCCCCCAAAAAAAAAAAAAGTGGTGCACATGCTTAAATAAAGTGGGCAAAAAGTTTTGCTTGCTCATGCAGGAGCTGGAAATATTACAACATGCACTTAGAATAGACAAAGAACCAATAGTGCACATTGTGGGGGTTTTCTCATTGCTTCCTACATGACAGACTAGTTTCTTCTGAGAATTACCAAGCTGTCAAATACTTAGCCAAAGACTCTATCCTGCTTCTGATCAGTCCACAGAATATGACAATATTGTTTCAAAACACGATCCCCACAGTTTCTTCTTTCAATACTTCCTTCATGCAAGATACAGCGCTACATAAATTCCATTTATTATTATTATTAATATTATTATTATCATTATTATTATTATTATATAACAAACTATCATGAGGTTTTTACCAAAAGCCAAAGATATGACAAAACCTAAACCTGACATGGTAGCATTTTAATAATATAATAATAATAATAATAATAATGTATGGACTTTATATAGCGCTGAATCTTGTAAAGCAACAAATCAAAGCGCTCAGATTTTTTTTTAATGCGTGTGTATGCGGTTTTTTTAATTTTGTCATCTGTTCCCACCGGCACACAATGGCCTACTCTTTCGAACAGCGGAACAGGGTTTAACGTGTGCGCAAGATGTTCTGCATGCGTTCGCACACGGGGCCTCGGTTAATAGTCTCATCCGAAGGACTTTAATCAATTTAATGTCCAAATTTCAAAATGATGACCACAATAGCACCTGTAATATCTCGCTTCAGAGAGGTAAATTTTAAGTTTATTAAAATGTGCATGTTGTTACTTCATCTCAAATATTTATGTACACATCTAACATCATTGTACAAAGCTTGAAATCAAAAACCAAAAGTGTATTTTTCCCTGAATAAATCAAAGCACATTTTCTTCGCAAAGAATGTTGATCTCCACTTTCTAGTAACTCTTAACATCCAGTACAAACAGCAGCATATACAAACACATCAGTCCGATGATAAAAACGAAAGCTGACCATCCACACACATTACATTGAAGCATGCAGGATCACAAATATGGGTTTCAATGATCGATGAAGTTGGCTATGGATACTTGCTTTCCTTGTTAAGGTTATGGGCACTAGATAAATGCAGCTGCCTATATCATTATTTGAAAAATCTATGTTGCGTTGATTTGTTAGTGTACTGTTAGACTTTCTCTTTTTTCATGACAAGCTCCTATCCTAACAGTCCACCCCCTTACTTTCTCAAATCATTTTCAATGAAAGGTAAAATTCCTAAAGCTGAAGCAATCCCATAACAAAGTTCCACCAAATTAACAGTCCCCGTGAATCTGCAGATCCAGAAGAAATGTCCCCAAAGCTGAAACTGTCCCATAACAAAATATCTCCAACAACAGTCCTCCATGGATCATGCAGATCACCTAGACTGACACATAATCCATACCATTGGCATTCAAGTATATGAGAGAAAAGTCACCATTAAACCTTTTGAACTGTTGAAACATATTTAAGATATTTTCAAGTGCATTTTGATCAATCAAGAAGATAATAGTAATTCCAGGGTGGTACTGGATTAGGTTTGTGGCATGTGACAAGGGGTGATCTTCATGCTTCTTTTTTTTGTATAAAAATCAGGAATAGAACTTTGAGCAACTCTTTCAAATGTCACCTTTAGAGAGATGATACCCAACTATGTCGTCTACAGCTTCTGACTGAGGCAATACACATATAACTATGGGTAGAAGCTGGTTGGAGTCTATAAAAATATTCACAAATATTGTTGCGACTGATGAGAATTAAACACACAACCATTCATCCAGCAGACATTCTGATCACAGCTTTAACCACTACTAAGGGTAGCCATGTAAAGTCACCACAATACGTAATTGATTACAACAAGCAGACAGGAAAACCACACTTAGACATAGTGAGCATATCAGTCAATAAACATGACAATACAGCCTGCATTCATCGTGGAAAAGTAAAATCCAAGCATAAAACAAAACCAAAGTATACTGTAGTGTGCACCTTACTATAATGGATACAAAAATCATGCATACATACAAAAAGATGTGGCACAGCAAAATGAAATCTCAGTGAAGCTACACTCACAGCTTCTCATGCAAGAACTCAACTAATGGCAAGACAATCTTCTTGAAAGGCAGTATTCAGGCAATAACAGTTATATACTGAAAGTTTTCCATGCTCCTCTCGGGAAGCCACTAGCAAAACCCCCTTCACTTGCCACTTTCCAAGCACACAAAATTACATGTACTTTTGTTGCAGGTTTTTTTTTATAAATGCTATGGAGGAAAATACTGCATAAAAACAGGACCTCTGCAAAAGATCCACCAAGAATTGAGTCTAGACACGGCATCATAAAACTAGTTTAAAATAAAATTTTTTTTGTTTTTGCTGTTATTTAGCTTAAATAAAAACGGGTAAACGATTAATTTAAAAAGGCCATTAAACCCAAGAAATTTCTTTAACACGATTTCCTTTTAAAAATGGAGAGAAACATCTGATTTGATTTTTGGAAAGTTTGGGTTTTTTCCCCCAAAAGGGATTAATATCTTTCTGTAAAATGTTTTGGATGTTTTGGGGGGGTTTTTCCCAAAAAGGATTAATAATTTCTGTATAATGTTTTTTTTTTAATTTCGGGGGGAGGGGGGGGGGCCAAAATGGTTAGATATTTCCTGATATATTGATATTTTGAGTTTGGGGTTTTTTCCCAATGGTTTAATACCCATTTGTATTGTGATTTTTGACGGTTTGGGTTTTATCCCCCCCCCCCCCTTCCCCCCCGCTATAGATAAATTATCACCTTTTTAAACGTTTTTAAAGTTTTGGGGGGTTTTTTCCCCCCAATAAATGAGATACATTCTATATTGACTTTTGGAAAAGTTTAGGGGTTTTCCCAAGTGGATAGATTCCTTTCTGTTTTAATGATTTTTGGGAAGTTCTTGAGTTTTTTTCCCCGATGGAGGATTTTATTCTTTTGAATTATTTTTTTGGGGGAATTTTTATATTTTCCCCAAAGGGTTGGGATTTTTTTTTTTTAAAAAATTTTTTAAATTTTTTTTCCCAAAAAAAAAAAAACTTTTTAAAAAACCCCAAATAATTTTCCAAAATTTTAAAAAACTTAAAAAAACCCTTTTACTTAAAAAATTCCTTTCCCCAAAACCAATTTTTATAATTTTATAAATTTACCTATACAAGAAGCATACGTTCTGTACATTATACATTAAGCTTTGTTTATTACTTCTCTGAATTTCATAAATTCATTATTTGATAAATCATCTGAAAGACTCTATCAGTGTTTTATATGTCTTTGCGATTTCTTTACAATCCTTTGGTCAATTAGAATATTTAAAACAATTCGTAAATTTTGGAATTGATCTCTTTATATACAACGCCATTTTCGTTCTTTGTCTCGTAAACAAATAAAGGGAATTCGTCCAGCTCTCGATGCAGCATCTTCCAAAGGTAAGCAGTGAATACCCATCATGCTGATTACACTTGCTCTCCAAACAGAAGCCCAAATCCAAATGCTGAAAGACACCCAGCATGCAAAAAAACCTCAGTCAGATGACGATTCCCAAAGCAGCCCCATGCAAAGAGAAACACAGAAATCAACAACAGCAGTAGTGTGGACAAACAGCATTACATCCCCTTTGCTGCCGATTAAAAAAAAAAATTTTGGAAATTGCCCTGCCAAACAATTAAAGTGGTAACCAGGCTCCCGAAACAGAATGGGCAAGCCAGGGAAAGGTGGAGTGGCAGTTTTGGGGGGGGGAGGAAGGGGTGGGGGAGGAGGAAAGGGGGGAGGGAGCAAATTTACCGGCCCTGGGATGGGAGAGGGGGAATGGAAGTGGTGGACTTGGATTTGTCATGTGAGGAAGCAAGGAGGGGGTCCCTGAGCGCCGAGCTGTTTCCGTTTGCATACTGCCCCAAAGCATACCCACAACTCATACACCCTTCCAGGACTCCCACACCTTTCCTCTTGCAGCACCCATCTACACTGGTCATACTTTCATGTATAAAACACAATTTGCGCTTTCCAAAAGGAAAGACAGAGGACGAA
>CM054138.1:57926729-57946120 GCA_028751875.1 Rapana venosa
AACCCCCCCGGGGGGGAAAAAAAAATTTTTGGGCCCCCAAAAAAATACCCCCCCTTTTTTCCCTTTTTAAAAAAAAAAAAAAAAAATTTTTTTTTCCCCCCCAAAAAGGCCCCCCCCCCCCAAAAAACCCCCCCCCCCCAAACCCCCCCCCAAAACCCCCCCCCCCCCCCCCCCCCCCCCCCCCCCCCAAAAAAAAAAAAAACCCCCCCCCCCCCCCCCAAACCCCCAAAAACCCCCCCCCCCCCCCCCCCAACCCCCCCCAAAAAAAAAAAAAAAACCCCCCCCCCCCCCCCCCCCCCCCTTTTTTTTTTTCCCCCCCCCCCCCCAAAAAATTTAAACCCCCCCCCCCCCCCCCCCCCCCAAAACCCCCCCCCCCCCCCCCAAAAACCCCCCCCCCCCCCCCCCCCCCCCCCCAAAAAAAAACCCCCAATTTTTTTTTTTTTTTTTTTTTTTTTTTTTTTTTTTTTTAAAAAAAACCCCCAAAAACCCCCCCCCCCCCCCCCCCCCCCCCCCCGGGGGGGGTTTTTTTTTTTTTTTTAACCCCCCCCCCAAAAAAAACCCCCCCCCCCCAAAAAAAAAAAAAACCCCCCGGAAAAAAAAAAGGGGGGAAAAAAAAAAAAACCCCCCCCAAAAAAAAATTTTTTTTTTAAAAAAAAAAATTTTTAAAAAAAAAAAATTTTTTTTTTTTTCGGGTTTTTTGGGAAAAGGCCCCCGGGGGGGGGGTTTAAACCCTAAAAAAAAACTTTAAAAAAAAAACCCCCCCAAAAAAAAAAAAAAACCCCCCCCCCCAAAAAAAAAAGGGTTTTTTTTTTTTTTTTTAAAACCCCAAAAAAATTTTTTTTAAAAAAAAATTTTTTTTGTTTTTAAAAAACCCCCAAAAAAAAGGGGGGGAAAAATTTTTCAGGGGGGAAAAAACCCCTTTTAAAAAAAAACCCCCCCCCAAAAAAAAAATTTTTTTCCCCCCAAAAAGGGGGGGGGCCAAAAAAAACCCTTTTTTTAAAAAAAAAAAGGGGTTTTTTTAAAAAAAAAAAATTTTTTTGGGGGCCCTTTTTTGGTTTAAAAAACCCCCCCCCCCAAAAATTTTTTTTAAAAAGGGGGAAAATTTTTTGGGGGTTTGGGGGGGGGAAAAAAAAAAAAAAATTTTTGGGGGGGGAAAAAAAAAGGGGGGGGGACTTTTTTTTCCCCCTTTTTTTTTTTTTTTATTTTGGGGTCCCCCTTTTTTTTTTCCCCCCCCCCAAAGGGGAAAAATTCCCTTTTGGGGCCCCAAAAAGGGCCCAAGGCCCCGGGGCTTAAAAAAAAAAGGGCCCTTTCCCCCTTTTTTTTAAAAAGGAAAAAAAAACCCCCCCCTTTTTTTTTTTTTTTTTTTTCCCCCCCTTTTTGTTTTTTTTTCCCCCCCCCAAAAAAAAAAACCCCCCCTTTTTTTTGGAAAAAAACCCCCGGGGGTTTTTTTCCCCCCAAAAACCAAAAACCCCCCAAAATTTCCTTTTTTTTCCCCCCCCCCGGGGCCCCCGGGCCCCCTTTATTGGGGGGGGTTTTTTTAAAATTTTTTTTTTGGGGGGCCCCAAAAAAAAAAAAATTCCCGGGGGGTTTTTTTAAATTTTTTTTTTTTTTAAAAAACCCCCCCCCCCGGGGGGGAAAATTTTTTAAAAGGGGAAAAAAAAATTTGGTCAGCCTTGGGGCCCCCCCAAAAAAACCCCAAAAAAACCCTTTTAAAAAATTTTTTTTTTTTGGAAATTTTTTTTTTCCCCTTTTTCCTTTTTTTTTTAAAAAAATTTTTTTTAAATTTTTTTTTTTTCCCCCTTCTTCTTTTTTTTTTTTAAAAAAAAATTTTTTGGTTTTTTTTTGTTTTTTCCCTTCTTTTTCCCCTTTTTCCCCCCCTTTCCCCCTTTTATTTTTTTTTTTAAAAATTTTTTGGGTTTTTTTTTTTTTTTTTTTTTGGGGGGTTTTTTGGGGGGTTTTTTTCCCGTTGGGGGTTTTTTTTTTTTTGGGGGGAAAAAACCCCCCGGACGGGGGTTTGGGGGGAAAAACCCCCCCCGGGGGCCCCCCCCCGGTTTTTTTTTTTTTTCCCCCCCCCCCAAAAGGGGAAAACCGGAAAAAGCCCAACCCCCCCCTTTTTTGTTGCCCCCCTTTTCCCATCCCCCCCCTTTTGTTTGGGGTTTTTTTTTCCCCCCCCCTTTTTTTCCCCAAAAATTTTTTTTTCCCCCCCCCTGTTTTCCCCCCCCCCCCTTTCCCCCCCCCCCCCCCCCCCCCCCCCTTTCCCCGGGGCCCGGGGAAGGGGGAGGACGGGGGGGGGGGGCCGGGAGCACAGGGGGGGCCCCCCCCCAAAATTTTTCCTCCCCCGCCCCTTTTGGGGGAAACCCCCCCCCGGGGCCCGGGAAAATTTTTCCCCCCCCCCAAAAAACCCCCAAACCCAACCCCCTTTTTTTTTTTGGGGGTTTTTTATTCCCGAAGTCAGAATGCGGCTATTTCCCTAAGCAGCTTGTAAGGTGGCAGAAGCAAAATTTCAAAAAAATTTTGGGGAACCCTTTGAGCTCCTAGCCAGGAACAAAAAAATTTTTTTGGTTTTTTGTTGTTTTGTTGTCAACAAACATTGACTGTTTATGACAAATGGGGAAAAAAAATTTTTTTTTTTACTTTTCGAAGCTCAGACAGCCAAAATCCTGAGGCCCTTTACAAATGCGCCGTGGTTTCTGAAAAGGGCCCCCCAGGGTCCGAAAAAGTTTTTTTCCCCCCCATCGGGAGGTAAGGGAGGGCCCCGATTTTCGCCCTCCCCGGGTTTTGGGTGTTCATTTGGGGGAAAATGCAAAAATGGGGGAGCCTCAGAATCAACCCAATTTTGGAACTTGGTAAAAAATGTATGTCTGATCTGCAGTGCCAGTCCTCAGCCCCACAATTGTTACTTGGTTTTTTTCTGGGGAGGAGGTAGTATCACCCCACTGTTGTTTTGGGTGCTGCTGAAAAAAATCTTCTGTTTTGCTTTTCCCTCACAATTGTTCCCTTTTTTTTTTCATGCCCAAATGGGCAAATAAAAGGGGTGATAGAAAAGTTTTTATTTTTTTGGCATTTTTTTAGCTGCCTTAAAAAAAAGGTGGTACCCTGTGGGGGCAACCCGAAAAAATTATGCACTCTTGTCTCATTCCCTTCTACCCGGGAATCACTATGACTTTTATCAAATTAATACACCCCCGGTTGTTGTTGAAAATTTTTTAAAACACACCACCACCACCAAACCCCCTTATCATTTTTACCATCAAAAATTATTATTAAAACCATCTTACCCCCAAAACCCTACCCCTACCGCCACCCCTATCAACAAATCACAACCCCGTTCACCCCCTCTCTTTTCCTCTCACCCCCCCTCCCCTTTCCCCTTTTCCCCCTCCTCTCCCCCCTCACCCACTCCCTCCCCCTCCCCCCTTTCCCCCCCCCTTCCCCCCTCAAACCCCCAAACCCCACTTACAAAATTTTCACTAACCCCGAGAGAAATGTTAAAAAAAAAAGGATAAAATTTTCAATAAACAAACAAGCAACAAAATACCTTTCAAAACAACCAAAAAACAAACCAGCCCAACCAAAAAAACAACCAACCAGCCCAACCCAAACCCCCAAACCCCCAACAACCAACCCCCAAAAAACCCAAACCCCCAACCCAAACCCGCCAAACCCATCTGGGAAAACCCCCCCAAACACCCAACCCAAACAATCAACTGCCAATGAATCACCCCCAGGAAACCCCACCCGGGCCCCCAGCCCCCAACCCAAAAAATTTCCCTCAACCAATCCCCAACCCACATCAACAAACCACAAAAACCAAACCCTTTGGGTTTTTGACAGTTTGGGGGTGCCCCTTTTGGACAAGACTTTTCCCAGAAGGGGAAAGGCGAGTTAAAACCAAAACCCCCCCGCACCTGCAACATAAACCCCATGCTCAATAATTATTTCGACGGGGGGGGTGTTGGGGGCCAATTATGCAAAATGCATTCATGCGCACCCCCATTTATATACATGCACCCTGTTTAAAATTTTGCCATTGCGGGCCCTTGGGGGGGTTTTTTAATTTTGGAAAAACCCTTTGACACTGGGGGAAAAACAAAGTAAAAAGGTTTAACAGTTGGGTTCTTTCCAAAAAATTAAAATTACTTTACCCCCAAAAAAAATTTAAAGGGAAAAAAACTAAAACCCTTCTAGGAAGGGTTAATTTGGAAATCCTTAAAAAAAGGCCCTGCCAAAAACCCGGGGTTAGTTTCCCCCTTTAAAATCCCCCAAAAGGTTGGGGCTTTTCCTTAATTGCCCAAAATTGGGGGGCCCGAGGAAAAGGGGGGGGGAGGGAAAAAAAAGGGGAAGGACCCAAAAAAAAAATTTCTGCCCAATTTCCACAAAAAAGGCCCCTCCCCCCCCCCCGGGGTGGGTTTTGGGGGGGTTTATTCCCCTTTAACCGACCACCCCCCCCCTTGTATTTTCCTCTCCTCCTTTTCCTAATTCTTTACTTTTTTTTTTTTCTCTCCTGTCTGGCGCTTTTTGTGAAGTTTCCGTTTTAAAAAAAAAAATTCTCTTTCCTTGGGGTTAAAAAACCCTTCCCCTTTTCCACCCTTTTCCTCTCCCCCCCTTTTTTTCCCCTTCATTTTACGAAAGCTAAAAAACCCTAAAGGGTTTTTAAAGGGCCAAAAAGGGTTTAAAAAGACCCCAAAAACAAAAGAGAAGGGAACCCCTTAAACCCCCAAAAAATAATTCCGAAAAGGGAAAAAAATGCCCCTTTTTTTCCCTACCTGGGGAAAAATTAAAAATAAAAAAAAAAAAAAATGGGGGGGGGGTGTAGGGGGGTTTTTAAAAAAAAATAAGGGAAAAAAAGTAAGACCAAAAGAAAAGGGAAAAAATTTTTAAAATTTAAACCCCCTTAAACCCTTTAATATAATCATCTCCCCCCCCCCCCCCCCCCCCCCCTTTTTGGAAAGGCAGAACCCCTTTCATTTTTTGTTTGTGTAGTGTTTTTTCTTGGGAAAGAAAAGGGGGCCCCCCCGAAAAAGAAAAGAAAGAAAAAGGGGAGGGACGGGGGAAGAAGGAGGAAAAAAAAAGAAGAAAAAATTTTTGGGGGGTTTGAAAAGAAGAAGAAGAAGAAGAAGAAAAGAAGAAAAAAAAGAAAAAAAGGGAGGAGGAGGAGGGGGGAAAGGAGAAAAAAAGAAGAAAAAGAAGAAGAAAGAAGAAGAAAAAAAAGAAAAAGAAGAAGAAGAAAAAAGAACAAGAACAAGAAAAAAGAACAAGAAGAAAAGAAAAGAAAAAAAATAGCTAATTTAAACCCTGACCCTAGTTTCATCCTTCAGCGGGGTGGTGAGGCGGGAAAGAGCAGGTGACCAAATTGCCCATCACTTCGACCCCTTAGGAAATCCACAACACATTAAAAAAAATACAAATATTTTTCCTAACTTTCAATTTGCAGTCGTTTTTTGATTTATTGTTTTTTTACAAGCAAATTACAAACTGGTCAGCAACAGGAGATATAAGAATGAACCCACGTTTATTCACTCGCTCAATGTTGTATGTAGGCGCAAAAGATGAGCCCAACAGCCACCTTGTGTGTGTGGCGTACATGCGCGAACGCACACACACACAAACCACAAACCCCAAAACACACAAACCACACACAAGCAGCACAACCACACACACACATCAACACACAAAAACATACACTCACACTCATCCCCCTCCCCTTCCCCACACACATACTCCCCCAAACCCCCCACTCACACACACACCCCCCCCCACCCCACCCCACCCACCAAAAACACCACCCAACCACAAACCCCAAACCCCCCACCCCCAAACGAAAATACTAAAACAAGAGGGAAACAGAAGGAGAAAAAAAAACTGCTCTGAGATTATGACAAGACAGACAAACAATCTGAGATTATGACAGACAGACAGACAACAACAACAAACAACAACAACAAACAACTGAGTAACAACAACAAACAACCAAAAATACAGACAACAACAACAACAACTAATACCCCAACAGCCCCCAAACAATCCCAGTCAACACCAAAAAACAACGTTAAAAAGGACGGCCGAAAACAAAATTTTTGAGATTATGGCTTTCAGAAGACAAAATCGAGTTTGAAAGGGCACAGCCCAAAAAACAGATATGACCGACAACAAACAAACTAGTTTCAGGGGGGAATTAATTTTTAAGAAAAATTTATTTTTTACAGGGAAAAGGGGAAAAGACAAAAAATCTGGTTTACAGCAGCGCAGAAGCTTTTGAAATTTGACATCAGACCACCAAACAATGGTAGCGCAACAAACAACCAGGATTTACGCGCAACACCCCTGGTTTGACAGACGGACCCATCTGAAAGGGTTATGAGACGAAAAAGGGGGCTTGGTTTGTTTTGGGGATTGGATTTGGGGGTTTTTGGTTGAGAGGGGGAAAAATTTGGGGTTATGTTTTTTGGGTTGGGTTGTTTGGGGTTTTTTTGGTTGGGGGTCGACTCCTTCTATTTGACAGCGATTAACAAACGTTTGGAAATTTTGACGGAAAGCAAAAAACCTTTTTTTTAAAAGAAGAAAAAAGGGGAAGGCGGGGGGTTATGCAGGAGGGAGAAGGGGGAAAGGAGGTTTGGGGGACAATCGAGATTAAGAAGACAGAAAAAAAACTGAGATTAGAAGAAGAAGAAAAAAAAGGGGGAAAGAAAGGAAAACAAGAGATAGAAGAAGGAAGAAAAAAGAGTTGGAAGGAAGAAAAATGAGAAGAAAAAGAAGGAAAAAAAGAGAATAGAAGAAGAAGGAAGAAAAAATGGAAAGAGAAAAAACAACGAGTTAGACAGAAAACAATGAGAAAGAAAAAAAGGGAAAAGAGATAGATAGAGGGGAAAAGGACAATCAGAAGAAGACAGAAAAACGAGAAGAAGAAGAAGAAACAACTGGATTATGACGGGAAAATTTAGTTTGAAACAACAACCGAATTGAATATAATACACCAAATTGGAATGAAGAAGACAAAATTGGGTTTTTGCGGGACAGACAGACAAACAATCAAAAATGAAGGCGCACACACAACAAACAACGAAAACAGACAACAAACAACCAATATGGAAGACAACAGAAATTGTAAGCAAAAACAAACATCTGGTTTAGATGACAGCACACAACAAAACATCGAATTAGCAGAAGACGGGAAAAAATCTGAAACCCCGAGCACAAACACAAACAAACACCCAAAAACCCTACCCCACCCCCAAACCACACCCTTTTCCCAAACCAAAACAAACAACCACCACACAACAGATTGCTAACTATGACCCCCGGGTTTTTTCAAAAATGTTGTTTTGCAGAACAGGGTTGGCCGGAAACTCCTTGAAAGATTGCACCAAAACCGCCATACTGCCCACCACCCCAAAGATTTTTTGGGTTTTTTGGTTTATTTTAATTTTATTATTTTTTATTCTTAACCTGGATAATTGGAAAAACAAACCATTGCTTTTACTCCAAACCTTTATCTTTGTAAATCTGCATCGTTACCGGCAACATGGGCCATTTGAAAACGGAAAGAAAGGTGGAAATGGCACGTTAAAGGAACCCCGGAATTATAAGGGCGGGGGGTTTTGGGGGGGGGGAGGGGAGGAAAGGGGTAAGGGGGGGGGAGAGAGAGGGAAAGGAGGAGAAGAGGGAGAGAGAGAGGGGAGGGGAAAAGGAGAAGGGGAGAGAGGGGGGGGAGGGGGGAAAGAAGCGGAAAAGGAGAGTGAGGGAAAAGAGAGAAAGGGGGAGGGAGGAGGGGGGGAGAGAGGAGGGGAGGAAGAGAGAGAGAGAGAGAGAGAGAGAGAGAAAAGAGAGAGAGAGAGAGAGAGATGCATGGCTTTAACGTTGGATGGTGGTAAAACACAACATCCGTTTTATTATTGATTTATAATTACAGTGCTCCTGATGATGATGTGCGAAAGATGATGATCATGATGGTGGTGGTGGCGGTGTGATGAAACATGATCATGATGATCAGTCACAAAACCATCCCCGGGGACGCGCGCCCCCCCAAAACACACACACACACACACCACACACCACACACACACACACACCACACACACACACTGGTGAATGAACTCACAGGGAAATTGTAAGCAGCACATCGCCGTGTCTCTATGTACTTGTCTTCCTCATCAAAGCTGGATAACACCAGGGTGTTCTGCAAAACACATCCATCGACCTCAGGTGATGTGGGTGCATCAGTTTACATTGATGAGAGGTACAAGAATATAACTATGTCCATGTCTGATCTGACCGGCCAAACCATGCATCAGTTTGGTCTGCCAAACCATGCATCAATTTGATCTGCCAAACCATGCATCAATTTGATCTGCCAAACTATGCATTGATTTGATCTATCAAACCATGCTCTGATTTGATCTGTAAAACCATGCATTGATCTGCCAAGCCATGCACTGATTTGATCTGCAAAACCATGCATTGATCTGCCAAGCCATGCACTGATTTGATTTGCCAAACCATGCATTGATTTCATCTGCCAAATCATGCATTGATTTGATCTGCCAAAACCATGCATCAATTTGATCTGCCAAACCATGCATCAATTTGATCTGCCAAACCATGCATCAATTTGATCTGCCAAACCATGCATCGATTTGATTGCCAAACAGCATCATTTCATCTGCCAAACCATGCAAACGGATTTCACTGCCAAAAAAACCACGCATTAATTGATCTTCAAACCATGCATAATGCAACCAAATTTTTTTGTTAATTCTTCAAGTAAACCATAACGTTATTCAGACTGAAAAACAGTTAAGGCTCTTCAATCGTGGTCAGATGCTGAAATCTAACAAATGTAATAATAATAATAATCAACACAACAACCACCAACAACCAACAACAACAACACAAAACGATGAAGAGATGATGATGCTGGACCATTCTTGGACATTAATTATGAACATACCCATAAAAATGAGCCCCGGACAGGTTAATCATACACCAACACTATCACCTATTAACAAAAACCTTATATACGAAAAGTTACAGACGGCGACCATCCTCTCACAGACACTCACCTTTACTGTATGTAAAACCCCATTACCATCAGTCTTTTTTTTTAATCTTTCCCCGCCTGAGTTCCGAGGTTCACCCAAAGTGAGATTTTATGTAGTGCCGTTATTACCCCCAGTAAGTAGCCCATTCTGACTTCGGGATATTTATAATTAAAGATTCTACCGAGTCAGAATCCAACCTCATGTGACAAAAACGGACGCTACGCTCTCCCCCATAGGAACGAACCTCAGGGTCTTTCTAAGGAACAAAGGGGCAAAAACAAGTAATGAAGGAATACAAATACAGGAACCAATAAAAGATGTAGTAAAGTTCCCTATATTAAAAAACCCCCCCCCACCCCACCCACCACAAAAAAAAAAAATTAACCAGGTAAAGTTTGCACAACAGAGAACCATTTACATATGACTAACCCACCGACCACCACCCTTGAGCCCAGACTCTAAGGGTTAACAAAATAACCACCCCCAAAATAAACCTTTAAAAACCAACCTTTAAGAAATAAAGAAACCGGGCCACCATCTCCTAAAAACACAAGAACCCCAAACAAAAGAATTACTGTAAAATTTTTAAAAAAAAATAAAATAATTTCTTAAGTCCTTTGGGCCTAATTCCGGGAACCAAAATGTGAAGCATTTTAAAGACGTTTAGACAACGTTATTACCCAACCAGTCAAGCCTAACCCAAAAACAAATTGGAAAATACCTATACTTGATCTCACCCAATTTTCAAAATCCTAAATACCCTTGTAGAACTCGAAAGATTAGTTAAATCTAAAGGTACCCTAAACCTAAGGCTTTTAGGAGGCAACCCCAAAACCAGTTACCTAAGGCACATAAACGGCCCAAATCCGTCTTCCCGCTGCAACCCCCCCACCCCAAAAAAAAAATTTAAATTCTTGAAATGTAAGTTTTGTTTCAAAAGAAAATTAAGATAATAACCAAACTAATTTCCTTCCTGATCGTGAGTTCCACTCTAAAGAGCCTTTGACAGGAGGTTTCAGAGGAAACATAAACTGAATCTTAATGAAAACCTTATAAACATGAGGTCTATTTTCTCATTCAAAAAATAAAAATGAAAATACCAAGGTGGGCCTACCAATGCGTCCCTAAAAACCCTAATACAGAACAACAAAAGCAGCAATATCTGTGAAAATTGTGCAAAAAATAATAGACATTATATATTTCTTGAATCCTTTCCAATATTCCAACCAAAAGAGCACCATGAATTTTCCATTTAATCCCAACAACCGAACAGTCAACCGTTGGTGATTACCCCAAAAAAATTTAACCCCAAAAGACCCAAACCCAAAAAAAAAGTAAAAAAAACAAAAATCCAACCCCAAAATAATTCAAAAGGAAAAATAACCTTTTAAAAGTGCAAAATTTTTAGTAAAATAATTCCCCAAAATTGGCAGTTAACATAGGCCCCCATCTCAAGGGAAACCCCAACATTCCTGCTTTTTTCGAACCCAAAAGGTCAAAAATACCCTTTCATCGTCAATTTGGTGATGTTTTTAAAAATAAAAAATAAACAAACGAAACATACTTCTTTGGGGGGGGGGGGGGAAAACAAAACTTTCATTTTATGGCAGCAGTTTTGAGGAAAAACGACGAATTACCTATCCCATATATTGAAAATTCTTCTCTTAGGGGCCGCGCGAACCTCCACAGAAGAAATTTAAATTTTTTTTTGTTTTTTTCTTTTTGATAATTTTAAAAGTAACAAAGAGAAAAATTTTTAACCTTGAGACGGGCTGAAAACAGTGGTGATTTTTTTAAAAGAGTAATCACTAAAAAAAAATTTTTTAATATCATCCCTTCATCCTAATTCTTAAAAAGAAACAACATTTCTTTCAACACCAAACAAATCAAAGCGCAACTTTCCCCTAAAAATAAAAAAAAAAAAACAAACAACATTTTGGGTTTACTTGCTGTCAATTTCTCATATCATTATCTGACAAAACTTTACCTGGCCAAAAGAACGTTACGATTTTCACTTAATCATATGCTGTTTTCTTGTATTTGTGTACTTTCATTCTACGTGCACTAGTTTAAGATTGGATTTTAAAAAATGATAATAATTAAAAGGAAAACAAAGTTATAAAGTGAATTCATTGTAACGCTTGCGGCTGTATCCAGTTGTTGATTAAACCCACTGATTAGGCAACAGCAAAGTGAGAAGCTGTATGATCAGTGGTTATTCAGTGTCTTGAAACACGCCCTCGGATCTCTATCGGATCATGATACAACACTCTTTAAAAAAGCCTGCCATAATTCCTCTTAATAGCACACTAACACCATTTTTTTCTATCTTGGCGTTGTTCTAAGTGTGTCATTGACAACAAGAAAACTGACAACTCACACTTCTTTGAGAAAGTTTCCGTTTTGTTCCCCGTAGTTTTGTTTTAATCTCCTATTTCATAGAGGGAGAAGTAGGCATATAAACATTCGTTACTTATAGTAAAGCATTTTGTTTTTTGTAGAACAAAACACTTACCCTTCTAGTCCATTCGCAAATATTTTGTTTTGTACGTGCAGCGGCTCAGTTAATGTTCTATCATGTGCCACGATGTTTCCATGTTAAACCCCCAATCTTTAAAAACAGCTTAAATGTCCTCCCGATTAAACATTCAGCGTCAGTGCAGAAGCTTTACAAGCATCCTAAATCCATTCATTACCATTTTAATCTAACTTGATCAGTTTTTGGATCAAATAGAAATACTTTACCTTAGCTTTTCCCCAAAAGAAACAGCCTCCATGGACATTAGAAAGTTAAATACGTCGTCACAAAAAGGGAACATAAATAACTACAAAGCCATTAGACGTTCCTTTCCTCCTGTAACAACAAGAAGCAAACAAATCAAAAGACGAAAACAAAAAACTCACTGATTTATCTTTTAGCAATTTTGAAATTCCCTTTTAAACAATTGCTTTTAAACAAGTTTGCTGTGCCATTCAACTAATTTCCCATATGAGGGGAGGTTTTTTATATGTATGTTTGTAGTGTTTTGTTTGGGGTTCTTTTTTGGGGAAAGGGGGGTGTCCTTTGTTTTGTTTTTTTGGGGAGTGAAGGGTTTGGGAGGGATTTCATGAATAGTTAAAACATCTAAACCCGAACAGGAAAAGCAAGAATGTTTGCAAATGTAACGGGTGCATTTTTTCTAAATAAAGAAACCACACACACACCAAGGCTCACATTTTCCCTTTTATCAAGTCAAACCCTTTGGGCAAAACAGCTGTGTGCACAGTCAACACCTGGCTTCATTCGTCTCTGCAAACGTCAGACAAACGCAAAGAAGTAGCAGTGAAAAAAAAAAGCAACACTTACCCTTCTACTGCGCTTTTGCTTGTCAGGCAATCCCCATTCTGCCCAGCTTCTTGTAGTTAGTCCACAACCAGTGCTTTCGTTCGTCTTTAAAAGCCTGCAAACACTCAAGACATAAGTTGTACATGGTACATCACAATGAGTGCATGTGGGGCCCCAATCCCCTCGCACGGGAACACACAGAACCTTTCACACCACCACACCCACAGTGGCTGAACTAATGAGTTGGTTTGTGAAGATAGCTGCGTTTAGACTGGGCGCCAGCGTGGGATGTCCATGGGACACAGCAATCAACTTGCGGTCCTGGGAACAGCACCCATCTGCCACCCCAGCACTCACCACCGCAACCTTCTGACAGAAACTTGAACACCCAGCCGCACATCCGTGTAGACGGTCTGAAAACAATGAAATGAAGTTTAATACGTTATCTGAAATACTCGCAAAACATACCCTCCTCGGGTGTGATTGTTTGTGTTGTGTTTTGTTTATGAGGAATGTATTGATTGTAGGTGTTATGTTGTGTTCCGTGGCGTTGGCTGAGTCCTTCTTCTCGTCGTGCGTGGTTAATATAAAATACAACACCCAAAATACACAATTCCCGTGCTTGCATTTCCCAGTTTCCCAATGAAGTATTTGTGCATGTAACATGTTTTCTACCATTAATGTGTTTTATTGCGCCATACACTCCAAAATTGCAAATTATTTCATTTAAAAAAGCAGCAAAATTTGAAGTAGGCGAACAACACACCTGAGCATACCAGAACTTTTCAAAGATTTTTACACTCAATTTTAAAATGTATGCGTCAGCGTGTTTTGATAAGATAATAATAACGGTGGTAAATTTTCTTAGGAGGCAATCAAAGATGGGCACTTGTCATGAACGACCTTGGCCAAGTTCTCTTGGGTTTTTATTGACGTGTGGTACTACCCAGTACCAAGATACTAAAGGCAACATTTTTACTTACCCAGTGGGACACCTGGAATAATCAATAGCCATCAGTCTTCTACTTTCCCAAAAACCCTGTCATCTAAGTACGAAATGTCTGTTATTGTAGTTTGGGATGACCTGTAAATATTAACGTGCCAAACTGCGTCTACTTGACTCGTGTTGACCTGGTAGATATTTAAACTTAAAAAGGAATATCGCTACCTCGTACAGATACTGCCCTGTCCAAGATATCTAAACTTTGCCAACATGTCTTCTACTTGCGTCCGTGGACTGACCCTGGGCCCAAAACTAACTTAGTAATCAGTCTTTTAAGCGCCAATTAAAATAAACCAGTCCAAAATCTAACGAGGGCAAACATGTCTTCTACCGCGTATGTACTGACCCTTCCAAGATTCAAAGTTCATTCTGTCTATGACTGATGGTACTATGGTCAAAATACTAACTTACGCAATCATGTCTTCTACTTGCGTCCAGTGGTATGACCCTGGGCAAATATCTAACTTAGCGCAATCATTCTGTCTACTCTGCGTCCAGTGGTACTGCCCGGTCCAAGATATCTAACGTAGCGCAATCAGCGTCACTCTGCGTCCAGTGGTAGGCACCCGGTCCAAGATATAACGTGCGCAATCATGTCGCTACCTCTCATTGTCACTGCCAATATCTAAATTGCCAATATTCTGTATCTTTCCCGGGGTAGATCCGATACAACTAACAACACCAACCTCCCATGGACAACCCTAATCCAAGATACTAACAAGCGAAAGCTTCAACGACGTGCAGGGACGACCGGCAGAGGGGAGAGACCACGCGCAGGCCGAGTCGCAGCGCCCCAGTGTATTCCATCCATCGGCAGTAGAACTTTCGGTTCTCAATTGAAAGTAATAACAAAAAACAACACACACAAGAAAAACTTCAAAGCAAACCCCCCAAACCCACACAACGACACAAACCCAACAACAAACGCACGCACGCACGCACGCACAGAAATATTCTCATATGTAAATAAATATAATATATGCAATGAGTGCATGATTGCCCTTTGTGTAACAACAAAAAACTGCTAAACAAAACAAATAAAACACAGAACCGGCGCCCCCCGCGCGCGCCCGGCAACCACCACACCCACACACACACCAACAAACCCCCACACCACAAACAACCCCACACACAACCCACCTCCACCCACACACACCACACCACCACACCACACCACAAAACCAACACACACACACCACCACAACAACATAAACATAACACAAAACAAAATAAAACACACACACAAAAACCCTTCCCCCCCCTACACCCCACCCAACACACAAACACTCACACCACACACCACACACACCACACACACACACACCCCACACACACACACAAACCCCAACCCCAAACCAATAAACGAAAACACCCCAGTCCCCACACACCGAGCAATTGGAGCCATGCATCCTCGAACCTCTTTCCACATCTTACACAGCCGCACCACGGCAGAATTCCTTTGTCGAGGGAACCAACATGGCATCACAAACCCTACATTTCTCACTTTTCCCCCGAACCAAAAACAACCACAAAAAACAAAAAACAACAACCGCCAAAACAAAACCCGAATAAACCCCAAAGAAAAAGTCACACTCCCCCCTAACACCCCGCACCACCCCACACACAACCTCACCACACACACACCACACCCCACCACCCAAACCCCCACAAACCCACCACCGCCCCGCGTCCCGCACACACACACACACCCCCCCCCCCCACACACCACACAGCCATATCTTTAAGATGAGAAGAGATGTCCTTTGTCCAAGAGTCTAAACGTTTTGATCCTAGAAAAGGCTCAAACCCAAAGCCAAGGTTTACCACTATAAGACTTGTTTCAAAAAAGTGTCCACACTCCTTAAAACACACACCCCCCACCCACCCCTCCACACCCCCACACACACCCCACCACACACCACCACACACGTCCGCCGCATAGCGCAGTCCGCACAGGAAACATGGATCACCCACCCACACAACACACCACACACACACACTCTCCCCACCCCCCCTCGCCCCTCTCCATCCCCCCTTTCTCCCCACCCCCCCCACTTCTCTCTTCCACCCCCCTCTCCCCTCTCTTCCCCCCCCCCATCTCTCTCTCCCTCGCCCCTCCTCATCTCTCCTCTCCCTCTCATCTCTCTCTCTCTCGCCTCTCATCCCTCTCTCTCCTCTCCCTCTCTCTCTCTCTGTCCCCTCCCTCTCTCTCTCTAAGCCTTCACAAACTCACATTTAACCAACAAAACTAAACAAACAAAACACACCAAAAAAAAACCACGACAAAACTTACAAAAAACGAACAATCAACAACAAACAGCTTTAAGCCCCCCCTTACATCATCGTCCCCCACGTCACCAGTGTTGATGGTTGAGGAACCTAAAACACAAACACAACACACAACGCACACACACACACACACACACAACCCCACACCCACTTACAGAAAGGACTTTGAAACTTTTGGTGGCGATTTTGCCCAGTATTTACAGCAGGGCAGGCGCAAATGGTACGGCGCTGAACTGCCCCTGTTGAGGCGATGCCCAGATCTGAAAGAACAGGTACCCCCCAAGGATCCAGTGAACACATACACAAATGTGCAGGCGCTATGCAAGTTTGTGATAATGTCGTGCAGGGGAAGCATTCACGCATGAGAGCGGTGTGCACATGCAAACTTACACACATTACACCCCGCGCGTGCACGCGCACCACACACTCTCTAATACACTTAGAGTGAAAACAGACCGTTAAACTTAAGACAACACACACCCAACCCCCACACCACTCACCCACACCCCACACACCACCCTCACTCACTCCCCCACACCACACACACCCCACACCTCACACACACCACCCCCACCCACAACACAACACAACCCCAAAACACAACACACAACACAAACACAACACACACACACTCACACACAACAACACACCAAAACACACAAACAACACAAACAAACGCACACACAAAACCTTTATCGTTTCCGACTGTAATCATCGTCTTTCTGTGTTGGTTATGAATCTTTCAAAAACGAAGTTGTTTGGTTACCAAAGCAAACAGCTGACACCCACCCCCCCCACAAAAACCATGATTAGTTGTGTGCGTGGTGGTGATGGGTGGGTATGGGTGAATTATTCAATTACCCTTGATGACCTGTAATACCCCCCTCCCGAAGGCTACGCCCTATGGAATAAATCTTCGTTACATTATCACCCTTCCCTCAAAAAGTAAAATCCCAGAGGGGGACAACTCACATCTTTCTTGGTGATTTCTGGGGCAGAGATCAATGACGTCCGCAGGTGTACCCAGCCAGCTGCCCACCCTCTGTGAACAACAACAACCAACCAGCGATGATGAAACACGAGTATCCTTATGTTTATTTCTACAATTTGCATGAGGTTAGTCTCAGCACAAGCACACAACAACACCAACAAAAACAACAACAAATCAGAAAACAAAGGCAAATGTTGTATAAGTTTTTAAAAACGTTTTAATCCAACAAACAGGTAAAGGCATTTCATAAACCCAGCAGCCGTTGGGATGAGGTGTCAGAGACCCCAACTTTCCTAGAAGCCCGAACATTGAGGGCGGCGCTCATCTCCTCTCCCTCGCTGCTTTACCGTCCCTGTCCCTAAAGAAGGCAGGTACTCACTTACAGCTGGGTGAACTGGGCGACTTTATCAAAGCGAAGGTGCACGAACGGTCACCCATCCCTTTGGCAACCGCGCCCAACGCCGCTTACCTAGGTTGGGAAGGGGGAGTGTTCAGCCAAAAAGTGATAATTAAAAAATAATAAGTACAGTCTCTGGTAGATATCAAATGAACGACTGTGAAAATTCAGCACCTGTGGCTTCATGTTAGCATGAAATACGCAAGAAGTTTTCTATTAAAAAAATAATAAACACTACAACAACAACAACAACACAACAGTCTGATACTCGACTCAGGTAACTGAGACTTTGTGGTTAAAAAGTTTCTCTCCTATGGGCATCAAATAAACATCTGTGAATACTCTATATACCGCTTGATGTTACCATGAAATACGAAATCTGCCTTCTAAAAGTAAAGAACACACACACACACACAAACACACACACACACACACACACACACACACACACACACACAACACACACAACACACACACACAACACACCAGAAATTCTGCGGCTACCGTAATATTCTGAGACTCAGTTCTCCATCAACTGTCAGGTGGAAAAGACATTTCTAGAACATAAACTATCTGGTTTTTTTAACGGGAAAAGACATTCTAGAACATAAAGTCTGTTTTTAAACTGTCTTTTTAAAAACCTAAAAAGTTAAATTTGCATAGCCGACTTTGTTTCTGTTTTTCCTCATTAACCACCCCACCCACCCCCCAACCATCACACCCCTTCTTACACACACACCGCGCGCGCGCGAATTTAACACACAAACCAGTAAATAATGGAACCCCCCCTCCACTACACACCACACACAACAACACACAAGACACACACACACACACACCAGACCTACCGGAATCTTTACTATCGACACTGGTGAGATGGTCTGGAGGAAGGTCTGGGTATAGCTCTGCAGGGGCACCAGTTTGTCCTGCAGGATCTGCAGGAAGGCGGAGGCCGCTGCCAGCTGCATGTCCTGCTGCGCCACATACAGCACCTCCTGCACAACACAACAACACAACACATGCATCTTTCGTCTGCTTCTTTGTTTCTCGGCTAGAGCTCCGAGGTTCACCAATGGGGAGATCTGGTGTATTATTATGCGACCGTTTTTTGCCCACCATGAAGGTAGCCGCAGGGGTGAGCGCTTTGATTTGTTGCTTTACAAGATTCAGCGCTATATAAATTCCATACATTATTATTATTATTATTATTATTATATTCCTACTTCGAAGATGAATTTTAATTTTATTTTATATCAATCTTTATTTGAGGATAGTGGAATAAGCACTCGTGTGGGTGGGGTTTTTTTTACATCCAGTCCCTGTGTGTGTCTTCGTTTTAACGTCTATCCACTAGAAAGTGATATTGGGTTAATGGGAAGGGTGAAGAAATGAGAAGTTATGTCAGTGTATTCGTTCGGACAGTTGAATGAAAGATAAAAGGAAAAACTGATGCAACCATCCAGTCCCCGTGTGTATGCTGGGTACGTTTGTGTTTTCTTAATTCACCGAACGCTGATATTGATTACGGGATCTTTTAACGTGCATATAATTATGATCTTTTTGCATGTGTTAATACACAAAAGAAGTGAAAGCGCAGGCAGGTCTGCACTTGAAGTTAACCTGAGAGATTGTAAAAAGTCCCCACCCTAAATTCACCAGACGCTGCTGGGATTCAAACCCACGACATCATGGACCCATGGGACTAAAGTTGAACGGTTTTAACCACTTGGCTAAGGCGTCCGTCGCGTTTTCTTTCAACTTCAACCCCCTCTAATATTAACTCTTTGGGAACTTTTTTTTTTGTTTTTTGGGGGGGGGGGAAGCAATAAACACACAAGAAAACAAACAACTCACACACCAAAAATAGAAGAAGAAGAAGAAGAACAACAACAAACAACAACAACAACAACAAGAACAACAAGAAGAAGAGAGCAACAACAACAACAGCAACAACAACAAGATGAAAAGTGAGCAACCACTTGTTTTTGCTTTTTTTTTTTTTTTCGTTCAGAGGCATTTCATTTATTCAGTCTTTTTCATATAAATGCAACCCTCAAAGAAAACTCTGTGTGTGTGTGTGTGTGTGTGTGTGTGTGTGTGTGTGTGTGGTGTGTGTGTGTGTGTGTGGTGCGCGCGCGCTGCGCGCGCGCGCGGTGTGTGTGTGTGTTTTATCTCCTGGGTTTTCTTTTCTTTTTACGTTAATTTCTTGTCAGAAATGATTTTGTAGCAAAATTTACGGGCTGACAAAAGGCAACTACTTTCTCATTTCTTTTTGGCATCAATACCCCCCTCAAAACAAAATATCCATCTCTCTCTGTCACTCTCTTTTCTGCCTGTCTGCTTTGTGT
>CM054138.1:57946620-57959120 GCA_028751875.1 Rapana venosa
CTGCTGCTTTTTAACAACAACAAAATAACCCTATTCATGTTGTTATTGTTGTTGCTGCTGCTGTTTCTTAATGAAGCTGATTTTTTTTAATCTTTTTGTCAAACAAAGCAAACAACAACAAAAAGAAACGCAAGACATCCAATGGGGAAGACGAAGCGAGAAGAGGCGGAATGCGATGTGGCTCTCTCTCTCTCTCTCTCTCTCTCTCTCTCTCTCTCTCTCTCTCTCTCTCTCTCTCTCTCTCTTCTCTCTCTCTCTCTCCTCTCTTATCTTTTTAAAATCATGTTGTCGTTTTTGTAGTAGGGTTTTCTCCTTGTTTTTTTGATAGGCCCTAATCAGGGCAAGGGCCAGATGAAAAAAATAGTATGCGTTATGCTTATTCTGTTACCCTTGAAAAATAAAGATTCATTCATTCATTCATTCATTCTCTCTCTCTCCCCCTCTCTCTCCACCCCCCTCTCTTACTCATTCTTTCTCTTTCACTCCTACTCTTCTCTCTCTCTCTCTCTCTCTTCTCTCTCTCTCTCTCTCTCTCTCTCTCTCTCTCTCTCTCTCTCTCTCTCTCTCTCTCTCTCTCTCTCTCTCCATCTCTCTTTCTCTCTCCCTCCCTCCCTTCAATGATAATTACTGCAAAAGAAAAGTCTGTGACACCATTTCTATTGAAATATACAGCTCTAATGTCATTCTTAGTTGCAAAAGTAGTCGAACAAGAATTCTTGTCAAAAGCAGGCTCTAAAATAAAAGGCAATAATATTTTGTGTGTTATAGATTATCTCAGTTCAACCTGGAAAAGGGGCATATATTATAAGGGATATATTTGATTGACTTGATTGATATGCGTTAATGATAGTGTTGTGTAAGACATGAATTCTTACCTGTTCATTATCATGACTGTGTCGAAGGTTCAAACTGAAACATTGTAAACTGAACATGGGAAGGGAGGGGGATAGCCTAGTGGTTAGAGCGTTTGCGCTTGTGATCTGATCGCCCGGATTGAAGGAACATACCACCATTCGTTTTGGTTTGACTATATTACAGTCCTAGTGGAGTTATCCAATTTAAGGACTGTTCCTTCAACCATCCACCTCGTGCGTATCTTTGTTAACATCAGTACCAACTCCACTCCCCCTCCCCCCCCCATCAAGAAAAAAAATGTCCTTTGAATGAGACTAGAAACCAAATTCCTGTGCGCAAGACACATGCAAGAACAACTTCCACACACATTAAAACTCGTTCCGCCTCCCGGGAAAGTAGGCCAGTGTGTGCCAGTAGGATGACAGATGACAACATTTTTAAAAAGAATGCGTACACACAGGTGTGGTGTTCAGTCATCATATCCAAAAGTGGGAATCGCGGGGCTGCCTTGGTGCTGGATAAAATTTAAAAAAACGGTCGCAGACGCACAGATCTCTCCATTATGTGAACTTCGGAGCTCTCTCTGAGGAACGGAAAAAAAGAAACGACTGAATACGTTCCACAGAGAGGCATAACATCGGGACCTGTCTATGATGATGATAATAATAATAATAATAATAATAATAATAATAATAATAATAATAATAATAATAATAATAATAATGTATGGAATTTATATAGCGCTGAATCTTGTAAAGTAACAAATCAAAGCGCTCAGAATTTTTTTTCCCCCCGAGGATAATGGAATAAGCACTCATGTGCTTTTTTTTACAATCAATCCCCGTGTGCATGCGGTTTTGTAAATTTTGTCATCTGTTCCCACCGGCACACAATGGCCTACTCTGTCGAAAAGCGGAACAGGATTTAACGTGTGCGCAAGATGTTCTGCATGCGTTCGCACACGGGGCCTCGGTTTATAGTCTCATCCGAAGGACTTTTCTATACATACCGGTAGGGTCTTGATGTTGATTCCTGTTATTGTTCTGTATTGTACTTTCTGGTCTAAAACCATGCACAGAAAGACTGGCATGGACAGTACTAAAACGGCGGATTTCTCACGTGGCTTGACCGTGGAAATAAGGATCATAACCATTTTCAATAATCTCCATTTCCTCTTCGATTTCTGTTTCAAAGTCGAATAGAATTACCTCTCTGTGAATGTGTCTCTGTTTCTGTCTGTTTGTCTGTCTGTGTCTTATTCTCTATTTGTCTGTCTGTCAGTCAGTCTGTCTGTCTATCTGTTTGCCTCTGTGTGTGTGTGTGGGGTGTGTGTGTGTGTGTGTGTGTGTGTGGGGTGTGTGTGTGGTGTGTGTGGTGTTTTGTGTGTGTGGTGTGTGTGGTGTGTGTGGTGGTTGTTGTGGGTGTGTTGTGTGTGTGTGTGTGTGTGTGTGTGTGTTTCGAAATTTAAAAAAGAATTACCTATTTGTGTCTCTGTTTCTGTCGTCTACCCCTGTCTCTGTCTGTCTGTTTGCTGTCTCTCTCTCTCTCTTTCTCTCTCTCTCTCTCGCTCTCTCTCTCTCCTTTCTCTCTCTCTCTCCCCGCCCCTCTCTCTCTCTCTCCACAGAATGATGTTACCACTTGTAATTTTTTGCATGCTTCCTGCTTGAATAAGAGATACATTATTTCCGACAAATCAAAACATATCAGCATGTGTGTGCGTATGGGGCAACTGCACGGACAGCCGTGCTTGCAAATCGCTTGGGCGGATAATTATAATGTGTGTGTGTGGAGTGTGTGTGTGTGTGTGTGTGTTGTGTGTGTGTGTGTGTGTGTGTGTTGTGTGTGTGTGTGTGTGTGATGTGTGTGGGGTGGTGTGTGTTTTTGTGGTGTGTGTTTGGTGTGTTGTGTGTGTGTGATGATTGTGTGTGTTTGTGTGGGTTTTTGGTGTGTACGCGCGGGGTTGTGCGTGCGTGTGTGTGCATGGTGGGGGGTTGTGTATGTGTTGTGGTGTGTGGTGTGTAGGTGTGTGTGTGTGTGGTGTGTGTTGTGTGTGTGGTGGGTTTTGTGTGGGGTGTGTGGTGGGGTAATGTGTGTGTGTGTGTTGCTTGTGTGTGCGTGCGTGCGTGCGTGGGTAGGTGTGTGGTGTCAGAAAACGGTAAGCATGGAACTGCTGCAAAAAGGGAAAAAAAGCCAGCAATTTTTTGTCCCCCCTTTTCCCAAACCCCTACCATACCCGGACCCCAGTTTTCATCCCTCAAGACCCCCCTTTACCACCTTCCCCCCTCCCCCCCACCTTGTTTTTCTTTTCTTTTATCCACATCTGTAACTCTCTTTATAACTTTTTTTTTTAAATCAAAAGATGAAAAAATCTCCCTGCATTGTTAAAAAAATCATCGTCATTCTCCTTTCCATTCTTTTCCCCCGCCCCTTCCCCCCGAAAAAGTGCAAGATTAAACCCCTTTTTCCCCTCCCTCTCCCCCTCCCCATCCCTCCTCCCTTCACCTTCCCCTCTCCCCCTCTTCCCCTATTCCCCTTCCCTAGGCCCCCCCCTCCCCCATCCCCCTCCCCCCTCCATTCCCCCCCCCCCCCCTCCCCCCACCTTCCCCCTTCCCCCCTTCCCCCCCTTTTTCCCTTCCCCACCCCCCCCCTTAACCCATCCCCCTTCCCCCTCCCATCTCATCTTTTCCCCCCCCTCTCACCTTTCCCTCCCCTTTCCCCCCCATCTCCTTTCCCTATCCCCCCCCCCTCTACCCCCCCCTTCCCCCCCCCATTCACCCCCCCTTTTTTCCCCCCCTCTCCCTTCCCTCTCCCCCCTTCCCCCCCATCTCCCCTTCCCTACCCCCCCCTTTTACCCCACCCCTCCCCTCCCATTCATTTTCCCCTTTCCCTCTGCCCCCCCTCTCCTCCCCCCCTCTCCCTCTCCCTCCACTTCCCCCCCCTTCTCTCTTTTTCCCCCTTTTAAAAAAAACTTTTTTTATTCTTTTACCATCCGGAAATTTAAAAAAAAAATTGACTTGACTTTACTTTCTCCCCCCCCCTCCCCCTTTATCCCTTTACTCTGTCCTGTCGTTTCCCCCAGTTTTAGTTCAAGTTGAAAGATGTGCATCAGAAAACTCATTCTGGAGACATAACTATTTTCCCGTAAGTCTTGGAATTCAGGGAGACGTGGCAGCAAGCAAACAGTAGAACTTCTGATTTTTTCTTTTATTCTGAAATTGGTCCATTCATAGGCTTGCTTTCGTTTTTGTTTTGGGGTTGTTGTTGTGGGTTTTTTGGGCCTAGCGTGTGCCTCTTACGTGTGTGTGTGTGTGTGTGTGTGTGTGTGTGTGTGTGTGTGTGTGTGTGTGTGTGTGTGGTGTGTGTGGTGTGTGTGTGTTGTGCGTGCGTGTGTGTGTGTGTGTGTGGTGCGTGTGTTGTTGTGTTATTTGTGTATGTGTGTAGTGCTTGCGTGCGTATATATATTGATATATTAATGTATAGTAATGTATAAAATATATTAATTATATATATAATATATATATATATATATATATATATATATATTATATATATATATATATATATATATATATATGAAATAAAGGGGAGAGAGAAATCTGAACATTTTTAAGAGAAAGACATTTAAGAGAGAGAGAGAGAGAGAGAGAGAGAGAGAGAGAGAGAGAGAAAGAAGAGAGAGAAAGAGAGAGAAAGAGAGAGAGAGAGAGAGAGAGAGAGAGAGAGAGAGAGAAGAACATTTAAGAGAAGAATTAAAAGAGAGAGAGAGAGAGAGAGAGAGAGAGAGAGAGAGAGAGAGAGAGAGAGAGAGAGAGAGAGAGAGAGAGAGAGAATGACAATGACAATGACAAATTCTTTTATTTCGAGGATAATGAATAAGCACTCATGTGCTTTTTACATCCAGTCCCCGCCCGTATGGATACATCTTAATAATAACCCAACACTGATATAGGGAGGGAGAGAGAGAGAGAGAGAGAGAGAGAGAGAGAGAGAGAGAGAGAATTGATTTAGAGAAGATGAGAGAGAGAGAGAGAGAGAAGATGAGAACTGAACATTTTTAAGAGAAAGACATTTGAGAGAGAGAGAGAGAGAGAGAGAGAGAGAGAGAGAGAGAGAGAGAGAGAGAGAAAGAGAGAGAGAGAAGAAGAGAAAGACAGAGAGAGAGAGAGAGAGAACTGAATTAAGAGAAAGAATAATGAGAGAGAGAGAGAGAGAGAGAGAGAGAGAGAAAGAGAAAGAAGAGAGAGATAGAGAGAGAGTTTACTGGGTAAAGACCCCTTTGATTTCATACAGCTTGTTTCAGTTCACCAGCGCTAATACCAGCCATATTTCTGAGAAAGTAAAGGCCTTCTGACCTCATATAACTCAGCCTTAATTCCTTGTATGTATATAATTATAGGCTACGCATGCAGAGGTCAAATATGCACGTTAAAGATCCTGTGTGATTCGTGTGAGTGTTTTGGGGGTGGTTATTAAGATACGAACATACCCAGCATGTATCTTGTACCTGGAGAGGGATGGACTCCGCCAGGTTAAACTTGCCCAAGAAACACAGCCTGAAAAGTGCAGTGCAGTGCAGTGCCCGAATGACTCCTCAGGGGAATAGGGGATGAGTGAAGAGAAGAGAGGAGAGGAGAGGAGAAAAGTGAAGAGTAGAGAAGAGGAGAGGAAAGGAGAAAAGTGAAGAGAAGAGGAGAGGAGAGGAGAGTGAAAAGTGAAGAGAAGAGAAGAGAGGAGAGGAGAAAAGTGAAGAGAGAGAATAGGAGAGGAGAGGGAAAAGTGAAGAGAAGAGAAGAGGAGAGGAAGGTGAAAAGTGAAGAGAAGAGAAGGAGAGAAAGGAGAAAAGTGAAGAAGAGAAGGAGAGGGAAAAGTAAGAGAAAGAAGAGGAAGGAAAAGAAAAGTGAAGAGAAGAGGAGAAGGGAGGTGAAAAGTGAAGAGAAGAGAAGAGGTGAGGTGAAAAGTGAAGAGAAGAGAAGAGGAGAGGAAAGGAGAAAAGTGAAGAGAGAGAAGAGGAGAGGAGAAAAGTGAAGAGAAAGAGAAGGAGAAGGAGAAAGTGAAGATAGGAGAGAGAGAAGAGAAGAAGAGAAGAGGAGGAAGAGAAGAGAAGGAGGGGAGAGAGGGGAGAAGGGAAAGGGAAGGAAGAGAGGAGAGGAGAGGAGAGGAGATGAGAAGAGAAGACAAGAGAAGAGAAGAGAAGAAGAAGAGCTAGAGAAGAGAAGAGAAGAAGAGAAGAGAAGAGAGCACAGGAGAGAAGAAGAGAAGAAAAGTGAAGAGAGGAGAAGAGGAGAGAAGAGAAGAGAAGAGAAGATAGAGAGGGAGAGAGAAGAGAAGAGAAGAGAAGATAGGAGAGGAGAAGAGAAGAAAAGAGAAGGGAAGAGAAGAGAGGAGGAAAAGAAGGGAAGAGAAGAGAAGGGGAGAAAAGAGAGAGGAGAAAAGAAGGAAGGAAGAAAGAGAAACGAAGGAAAGAGAGCCATTAACTAACATTACTACTTATAGATCTCCTAGTTAATAACCCCACCCCTCCCCCCACCCCTACCCCCCCCCCCAAAAAAAAAAGCAACCATACATACAGTACTGTTTTTTTTCTTGGTTTTTTTTTTTACATTTCTCGGCTAGCAGCTCCAAGATTCACCAATAGCGACATTTTACGTAAGCGACTTTCTGTACCCACCATTAAGGTAGCCGTGTTTCGACTTCGGAGATGTGTTATCTTTTAGAATAATTTGTTTCAGACTGAGCAGAGGATGTCTTCACATTGAGTATCTAGAATATCCAGTTGGATATTTCTTGAGCTTTATCTGTGTGATAATGTGTGGGCAGCGCTGTCTCTGAACGATGCCCCAGGTGCGCTTTACAGGCCTTACTCCCTTCTTCCTTTGTTCTGCAAGAAATGGATGATTCGGTAGTGGAGAAAATGAATTACAAAACTGGGGATATTCCTTTTCTCTGTCTTTGTCTGCCTAGAGATCTCTCTCTCCTCTCTCTCTCTCTCTCTCTCTCTGCTCTCTTCTCTCTCTCCTCGCTCTCTCTCTCCTCTCTCTCTTCTCTCTCCTCTCTCTCCTCTCTCTCTCTCTCTCTCTTCTCTCTCTCTCTCTCTCTCTCTCTCTCTCTCTCTCCTCTCTCTCCTCTCTCTCCTCTCTCTCTCTCTCTCTCTCTCTCTCTCTCTCCTCCTCTCTCTTCTTCTCTCTCCTCTAGCTCTCTGGGGACTGGATGTAAAAAAAAATTAAAAATCACATGGGTGCTTATTCATTGTCCTCGAAATAAAAGAACTTGTCATTGTCATTGTCTCTCTCTCTTGTTATTATTGTGTTTATTTACTGTCAGATTCTCACAAGATATTTTTCTTCAAAGTAGTTAATACTTAATATATATTAAAACATTCTGAATGGCGTAGCCAAAGACATAGGTAGAGAGATATACTGTTTTCTGTTGTTGTTGTTGTTGTTGTTGTTGTTGTTTGTTGTTGTTGTTTTTGTTTTGGGAAGGACTCGTTTGTTTTTCTTTTTTTTAATACGAAAGAAAAAAGAAACAACCCTATAGGAATTAAACACTGCAACTGCACAAATATCACCGACTTTCCCCCTTCCCCCACCCCATCCCACACTGACACCACTCAACCCCCCCCCCCCCCGCCCTCCCCCCCCCCCCCCCGCCCTTACCCCCCCCCTCCTCCCTTCCATCCCTCCTCCCCTCTCCCCACTAACTTTTTCCCCTCCTCCCCATCTCTCCCCTCTCTTTTTCGATTCTTATATTTTTTTTAAAGTCTGCTCTGCATTGTATGCAACATCATCATCAAGTAATCCTTCTGAACCTCTCACTTTGCTCGCTTCTCACGAACAAGTGTCAAGTTTTCCTCCTTCCCTCCCGCTCCCCCTCCCTCTCCCGACCCCTTCCCTTCCACTCCCCTCTCCCACTTTCTCAGACTTCATCCTTCATCCCCCTCGCTTCTTCAGTTTCTTTTTTTTTTTTTGCTGTTGTCAGGATTGGAAAGAAGGTGGTAGGAAAAGCATTAGTTCGGTAGACATGTTCCAGACAGTGTCTTCAATACTCAGAGCAGGCATGGCAGCGGGACAAATGGAAAGGTCTGGTATCTGAAATTGATGCATTCATACGGCTTGTCCTGTACTCTTTTCTCTCTATGTCTCTCTCTCTGTCTCTCTCTGTGTCTCTGTCTCTGTATCTGTCTGTCTGTCTGTCTGTCTCTCACTCTCTCTCTCTCTCTCTCTCTCTCTCTCTCTCTCTCTCTCTCTCTCCTCTCTCCTCTCTCTCTCTCTCATTGCCACTATTAGATTCTGTGTCTGTGTACACATGTGCAGACATATATATATATATATATATATATATATATTATACCGCGCGGGGCGTGCAGGAATGCACGCGTGCACTCACAATCGCACACAAGCCCACATGCATGTATACAGAGGCATGCGTGTACATACACGTGCTTGCACAAGTGCAGACAAACACACATACATACACACACACACACACACTGACACAGACACAGACACAGACACACAGAGATACAGACAAGCGCGCACACACATACACACACTCGCACGCACGCACGCACACTCGTACGCACGCACACACACTGACACACACACATACACACCATGCTTACACACACACACACATACACACACACATACACACACATACACACACATACACACACACACACATGCACTCACATACACACACACACGGCGACTCCAGTTCCTCTCCCCCTCCCCCCCCCCCCCCCCACCCCCTTTCCACCCCCCAACCAAAAATGTAGACAATTTGAGAGAATGAACCTGGAACTATTTCCAACTTTGTTGCACCAAATCACCAAGCTTTTATGACGGTCACTCACGCACGTATACATGCACCCACGCACGCACGCGAGCGCGCGCGCGCGCACCACACACACACACACACACACACACACACACACACCAAGCCAAAGAATGTAGACAATTTAAAGGAATGACCCTGGAATTTTCTCCAACTCTGTTGAACCAAATCACCAAGCTTTTATGACCCTGTCTTGCACAGCAGCAAGAAAAGACGACCCCTTACTGAAGTCGATTTTCCGAGAGGGGCTGAGGCCACACACTGCAGTTACGTTTTGGGGCTAAAGCTACATCTTCTTTTCCGTAAAACCCGGGATTCTGCACTTTCCTGTTAGACTCAGAAGCTTTCCTGTGATACTCGGAATTCTGGGCTTTTCTGTGACATTCAGATATCTACAATTTCCTGTAGCATTCCATAATTATACTGTGACATTCGATTTCTAACACTTTCTTGTGACATTCAGAATTTGACAGTTTTCTGTAACACTCAGAATTCTACCATTTTCTGTGATACGCAGAATTCTATAATGTTCTGTGACACTCAGAATTCTACCATTTCCAGTGATACGCAGAATTCTATAATGTTCTGTGACACTCAGAATTCTACAATTTCTTGTGACACTCTGAATTCTACAATTTTCTGTGACACTCAGAATTCTGCAATTTTCTGTGACACTCAGAATTCTGCAATTTTCTGTGACACTGAGAAATTCGATAATTTCTTATGACACTGAGAAATTCGATAATTTCTTGTGACACAGAACTCGACAGTTTCCTGGCACTCTCAAAATTCTACAATTTCCTGTGAAACTGAGAATTTAACAGTTTCGTGTGACACTCAGAATTTAACAATTCCCTGTGACACTCAGAATTTAACAATTCCCTGTGACACTCAGAATTTAACAATTCCCTGTGACACTCAGAATTTAACAGTTCCCTGTGACACTCAGAATTTAACAATTTCCTGTGACACTGACAATTTAACAATTTCCTGTGACACTGACAATTTAACAATTTCCTGTGACACAGAGAATTTAACAATTTCCTGTGACACAGAGAATTTAACAATTTCCTGTGACACTGACAATTTAACAATTTCCTGTGACACTGACAATTTAACAATTTCCTGTGACACTGACAATTAACAATTTCCTGTGACACTCAGAACACGCCACTTGTTTTTAACACTCAAGACTTTTGCCCTTTCCTGTGACGCTCCAATGTTGCCTTTTCATGTGACACTCTGAGTTCTGCACTTTTTTTTATTGACACTCAGAATTCTACAATTTTGTGTGACACATAATTCTACAATTTCCTGTGACACTGAGAATTCGACAATTTACTGTGAATGTCAGGATTCTACGATCTCCTGTGACAACTCAAAATCATAATTAAATTTTTATTTTACCACGTAGTGTGTGTATGTGGTGTGTGTGTGTGTGTGTGTGTTCGTGTGTGTGTGTGTGTGTGTGTGTGTGTGTGTGTGTGTGTGTGTGTGTGTGTGTGTGTGTGTGTGTGTGTGTGTGTGTGTGTGTGTGTGTGTGTGTGTGCGCGCGTGCAAGCGTGCAAGCGTGCGTGCATGCGTGTGTGTGTAAACAAGATGATAAATTAAGCGGGAAGGCTTGGCGTCCTCAGTACAACCTGGCTTTATTAGCCTAAAGCCTAGAATAGATTAGACGCTGAAGTGATGAAAGCTGTGATACGGCTTTTGTGGTCGGTTTATAGCAAACAAACGTGACATGAAACGACACAATCTGACCGTTCAGCCTATCTGTAGAGTGCGGCCAAACACTATGCCAATGGTGCCCCAGGTGGGGTGGGTCAGGGCCTTAAATCTGTCTTCTGTTGTTCCAGCAGAATCGGATTAATCGGTATGAGGAAAATTGATAATAAAAATTCCGTATTCTCTCTCTCTCTCTCTCTCTCTCTCTCTCTCTCTCTCTCTCTTCTCTCTCTCTCTCTCTCTCTCTCTCTCTCTCTCTCTCTCTCTCTCTCTCAATGCATTCTCAAGTAAGCAGAGTTAAAAAGGCTGACATATATCACTTTGTAATTTAAATGGATGGTCGATTCGAATGTTGTTTTGCATTTCAGTTTGATTTTCCGTTTTCTTTTCTTTGTATAAACTAGGTGATTTTTAAATGTATATACGCCAATGTTATAATTATAATTAGTTCGCTACAGTGGATGGATCCTTTCTTTTTGCCAAACTTAATTGTACTGATCACGTGTTTCACTTTTTATTTACTGTTTCACAAACATATTTGTGTTACCTCCCTTGTCAAAAGGCCTATTTGGGCAATGACAATAAACTGTTAAAGCGTTAAAACGTTAAAGCGTCTCTCCTCTCTCTTTCTCTCTCTACCCCCCCCCCCCCCCCCCCCGCTCTCTCGCTCTCCCTCTCTCTTTCGCTCTCTTTCTCTCTGTCTATTCCTCTTTGTATATTTCTTGAAAAGTTTCTTCACACACACAACCACAAATTGTGTTTGTGTGTGTGTGTGTGTGTGTGCGTGCGCGCGCGCGTGCATGCGTTTGTGCGTGGGTTTGTGTGTAAACATAATGAAACTATATTTCGTCCTATCTAAAATCATTGATTTTCTCTTAATACACCTGATGGACCATGCAGGCGATCTCAGCGCGTGTAATCAAGCTTACCTTCAATCATTCCGTCAACACTAATATATTTTGGAGAGGGTGGGTGGGTTGTGCAACATTTTTTTTGTGTGTGCATATTTTCTCTCTCTTTTCTATTATCATCTTTCCATGGTAGCTTTCAGAAGCACGAAGAACATCAAATATTGCCCTGAAAGCAATTGACACTTCTAACCTCTGAAAAGTGTCTGGCTGTAAGGTACCACAGGAGGTGAAGCTTCAGTCACCGCCAGGACCTCTGATGAAGGCTCATCCAGGAGCCCAAACTCCAGTCAGGTCAGGCCAAAGGCACGGTCCTTACTTTTAACAAAATTTTCAATATATATATATATATATATATATATATAATATATAAATATAATATATATATAGTATAATATATATATATATATATATATATATAATATATATAATGAAGCAATCTCTTTCTCTGCTGAAAAAAAGTTCACGTGGAAATGTGAAAGAATGAATGAACGAGAAAGACTGTGTGTAAAAAAAAGAAAGACTATGACAAGGAAGAATGAGGTGAATTATTCTTGTTTTACATGGTTCAATGTCTACCATTATTAGCCACGGCAGATTTCTCGGTGAAAGTCAAGCTACTTTTATTTTATTTTTATTTTTTTGTGTTATTTATTCTTCTATATCGAGGATAATGAGAGAGAGAGAGAGAGAGAGAGAGGGGGGGAGAGAGAGAGAGAGAGAGCGTCACCACAAGACCAGGTCCACCCATTATTGTGTTTGTGGCCTTTTTTCTCGACAGAATTATGACAAGGTCAGTGCTCTTGCTGCGTACCGTGGGTTCTTTCACATGCGCTAAACATGTGTTACACATAGGGGACCTCAGTTAATTGCCTCAGCTAAGAGACTATCACCAACACCCCCACTCCACATCTAATAAATGGATGGGGGGAGGGGGGATATGAGAGAGAGAGAGTTAATGAGGGATCTTGTTCTTCTTACGTCGAACGCTCAGACAGCAACTATTGTTGTTAGTCATATGAGCAAAAATGCGTCGCGCTGCCGCTAACCACCTGACAGGTCAGGCCCAGCATATCCGACTTCGGCGTGGGAGAGAATTGTTACCTTTTACGTCTTTCTAGTAAAAAATAATAATAATAACAATAAAGGCAGGAGAATGTACTACCAAGCAGGAAGAAA
>CM054138.1:57986620-58006620 GCA_028751875.1 Rapana venosa
CACCGATAGATTTACAAAAGTCTGTCTTATTGAACAAAAATACATCAACAATAATGAACACATCTTTTAGTGACTTAGTAACTGAGTACAGTTATAAAATGTGTTCCTTATCTTTTTTTTTCCCATAATTTTTGGTCGCTGCTAGCAGAATTTTGTTTATTTTCCCAATCTGATTGTGTATGCGTCTCTGAAGTCAATGGATACGTTTATCAACAATGCATGGGGAAATAACTATCAACAAGCAAAAAGGGACACTTGCAAAGGGTGCAAAAGGCAAGGTAACAGTAAGAAAAACACAAAAAGAATTGTAATGAACGAAAAGGTGATAAGTATTTTACTTATTCCCGTAACACATAATCCTGCATTGTTTAACTTCACTCTGGCGGTATATTGCAATGGCTAGCTCTGATGAATGGCAAACGGATTTCTCTAAAATGGTTCATAAAAATGATCTCCAACTGTACTAACTTTAACGTAACAAGTCTTGATAGCAATATGACACGTGATAACGGTAATATAAACTGACGATGACGTGCAACTGGAAATGGGATTCGAAAAATCTGTTCCTTTGTATCCTTTAAATCACACTTCGTTTTTCTGGGCTTTTACTTCCAAACTAGAATCCATTTTTCGCAGAAGTTGTCATAACAGTTTGAAACACTTTTGAAATATTTATGAATAGAACTAGGAACCTACAAATTCTGAAGTAGCTTATTTATCCTGGAAATACATGTTGACTTATGCTATCACGGATTCTGTGCTACAGCTGAAGAAGGTAACGATTTAATCGTGTCGAGCACTGTTTTGAATAATTATATATTAGGAGACTAGTTTGATGATCATTCAAAAGTCCTTACGAATAATGTTATTTCCTGGTTCCGATATTGAATTATCATTTATATGGCTGTTTGTCCTAGTTTTGTGCAGAAAACTTCAAAACCTACTACACAAGTTTGCTGTCTCTCTGTGGTTATTTGTTTGCATGTCCAGCATCCCATTAAAGATATGGCAAATGCTAATGACCTCCTTGAAACTCTCCAGTGATTCAAACTGCTCAAAGCTGTGAAGAGAAATTTAGATATTTCGGTTTGAAATATTTCAATAAAAATGAAGATATTCATTTTGAGATGTTTATAGTTTCACGCAAAACTTGATATTTCAGTTTAGATGTTGATAGTTACACGTAGCAATAAACAAATCTACTTTTTTTGTAAATTACAAACAGCAACAGAAAAAGAAGAAAGAAGAGAAGAAGAAGAAGAAGAAGAAGAAGAAGAAGAAGAAGAAGAAGAAGAAGAAGGGAAAAAGAAGAAGAAGAAGAAGAAAAGAAGAAGAAGAAGAAGAAGAAGAAGAAAGAAGAAGAACACAACAACAACAACAAGAAAAAAAGAACAAGAACAAGAAAAAAGAAGAAAAGAAAAGAAGAACAAGAACAAAGACAAGAACAAAACAAAACAGACAGAAAACAAGAAGAACAAGAAAAGAAGAGAGGAGGAGTGTGAGGAGAAGAGTGGAGGAGAGGAGGAGGAGGAAGAACAAGAACAAGAACAACAAACAACAACAACAACAACAAGAAGTAGAAAAACAAGAAGAAGAACAAGAAAAAGAAGCTTATTGAGCAAGGACAAAAAGAACACGAAGAAGAAAGTTGCTCTATCAAGGTAGCAGAAAAAGGGACATAAAAAACAAACAAACAAAAAAACTATGTAAGAACCGATAGGAAAAATGAAGAGGAAGCCATTGGACTGACTGCATGAATGCTAGCTTGTGCTGAAAAGGCTTTTTTTCTCCTGATGAGAGACAGACAGACAAACAGATAGACAGACAGACAGACACTTGGAGACACAGAGAAAGAGAGATAGACAGTGACAGATGAGCAGAGGGAGAGAGAGAGAGAGAGAGAGAGAGAGAGAGAGAGAGAGAGAGAGAGAGAGAGAGGAGAGAGAGAGAGAGAGAGAGAGAAAGAGAAAGAGAAAGAGAAAGAGAAATAGAGAGAGGGGAGGCAGAGAGAAAGAGAAATAGAGAGAGACACAGAGAGAGAGAGGGGCAGGGAGAGAAAGAAACAGATAGACAGACAGAGAGAGACAGAGAGAAAGAGAAATAGAGAGAGACGCAGAGAGAGAGAGGCAGGGAGTGAAAGATACAGAGAGACAGAGACACAGAGAGAGACACAGAGAGAGAGAGAGATGTAGGGAGAGAGAGATACAGAGACACAGAGAGAGAAAGAGAGAGAGATAGACAGACACAGAGAAAGAGAAATAGAGAGAGACGCAGAGAGAGAGAGAGAGGCAGGGAGTGAAAGATACAGAGAGACAGAGACACAGAGAGAGACAGAGAGAGAGAGATGTAGGGAGAGAAAGATACAGAGACACAGAGAGAGAAAGAGAGAGAGATAGACAGACACAGAGAAAGAGATACAGACAGACAGACATACACACAGACACACAGACACAGACAGAAACACAGAGACAGACATACAAACAGACAGACACACAGACAGAAACACAGACAGACACACAAACAGACAAGACAGAACCACAGAGAAGAGAGAGAGAGAGAGAGAGAGAGAGGAGAGAGAGAGAGAGAGAGAGAGAGAGAGAGCCAGATAGATAGACAGACAGATAGACAGACAGACAGAGAATTTGCAAGCCTGGATGAGTTGTATTGCATGCATGGATTTATCTGCATGCACTGCACCGCACCATAATTTCCACAGTGCACTGCACTACACTGCACTGCTCTGCACTGCACTTCTCTGCACTGCACTTCTCTGCACTGCACTGCACCGCACTGCACTTCTCTGCACTGCACTGCACTGCACGTCTCTGCACATTGCAACAGTGTCCATAATATGCTGGACTGTATTCTTCTGAACTGTGTTGTGCTGTACAGTGTTGTGTTGTGGTGTGTGGTGTTGTGTGGCGTGGTGTGTGGTGGGTGTGTTGTGTGTTGTGTGGTGGGATTTTTTATTTTTCTTTTATATCTAGGATAATGGAATAAGCACGACTGTGCTTTTTTACATCCAGTCCCGGTTTGTACGCGGTTTTGTGAATTCTGTCATCTAATCCCACCGCACACAATGGCCTACTCTTACGAAAGGGATAGGATTTAACGTGTGCCGTGTTCTGCGTGGTGTGTATGGTGTGCGTGGTGTGGTGTGGTTGGTGTGGTGTGTGTGATGTGGTGTGATGGTGTGTGTGTGGTGTGGTGATGTGTTGTGTGTAGTGTGTGTGTGTGTGTGTGTGTGTGGTGTGCTGTGTGTGGTGTGGTGTGGTGTGTGTGGTGTGTGTGTTGTGTAGTGGTGTGGTGTGTGTAGTAGTGGATGTGTGTGTGTTGTAGTGTGTTGTGGTGTGTGTGTGTGCTGTAGGATGTGTTGGTGGTAGTGTGTAGTGTTGGGTGGTGTGGTGTGTGGGGGTGGTGTATGGTGTGGTGTGGTGTAGTGTGTGTTGTGGTGTGTGTGGTGTGTGTAGTGTGGTGTAGTGTGGTGTGGTGTGTGTGTTGTGTGTGTGTGGTGTAGTGTGGTGTAGTGGTGTGGTGTGTGTGTGTGTTGTGTGTGGGTGTGGTGTAGTGGTTGTGAGTGTGGTGTAGTGTGGGTGTGGTGTGTGTGGTGTGGTGTGTGTGTGTGTGTGTGTGTGTGGTGTGTGTGTGTGGTGTGTGTGTGGTGTGGTGTGGTGTAGTGTGGTGTGGTGTGGTGTAGTGTGGTGTGTGTTGTAGTGTAGTGTGGTGTGGTGTGGTGTGGTGTAGTGTAGTGTTGTGCAGTGTGTGTAGTGTGTGTGGTGTAGTGTGTGTGGTGTGGTGTGGTGTGGTGTGGTGTAGTGTAGTTGTAGTGTGTGAGTGTAGTGTAGGGATGTAGTGTTTAGTGCGTGTAGTGTTAGGCATGAGTTAGTGTAGTGTGTAGTGTAGGTGTGTGTAGTGTAGTGTAGTGTAGTGCGTGCAGTAGTAGTGCAGTGTAGGATGTAATGTAGTGTAGTGTAGTGTAGTGTGAGTGTAGTGTAGTGTAGTGTAGTGTAGTGGTGAGTGCAGTTGGGCAGTGTATGTAGTGTAGTGTAGTGTAGTGCAGTGTAGTGTAGTGTAGTGTAGTGCAGTGTCAGTGTAGTGTAGTGTAGTGTAGTGTAGTGTAGTGTATAGTGAGTGCATGTAGTGTAGATGAGTATGTGTAGTGCAGTGTATGTATGTAGTGTCAGTGTAGTGCATGTAGTGTAGTGCAATGTAATGTAGGTAGTGTGATGTAGTGGTAGTGTAGTAGTGCAGTGTGTAGTGCAGTGTAGAATTTGTAGTGTAGTGTAGTGATGAGTAGTGTAGTGTAGTAGTGAGTGATAGGATGTAAGTAGTGTAGTGTATGTAGTGCAGTATGGTGCAGTGTAGTGTAGTGTAGTGCGTGCAGTGTAATGTAGTGCAGTGCAGTGCAGTCAGTAGTGCAGTGTAGTGTAGTGGCAGTTGTAGTGTAGTGTAGTGTAGTGCAGTGCAGTGCAGTGTAGTGTAGTGTAGTGTAGTGTAGTGCAGTGTAGTGTAGGTGCAGTGATGAGTGTAGTGTAGTGTGCGTAGTGGTAGTGCAGTATGAGTGTAGTGTAGTGTAGTGCAGTGAGTGAGTGTAAGTTGTAGTGTAGTGGTAGTGTGTGAGTGTAGTGTAGTGTAGTTGTGTAGTGTAGTGTAGTGTAGTGTAGTGTAGTGTAGTGTAAGCTTCTCTATGTGACATTCGGCTGCTCTCCCCGGGAAGGACGCGTTACGATAAAAGCAACTCCTTCCATTTACTTTCTCTCTTCTGTTTTCCTGATTGCCTGTGCTTTTTTTCCTCCCTTCTGGAGTGGCTATTTCCTACAGAAGTTTGGCCAAGGACAACTTCTAGTTGCCATGGCTTCTTTTACGTGCGCTGAAATGTGCTGTGCACTGAGGTCCTCAGTTTATGGTTTCAAATAAAAATAAAACGGGGATTTGACCAAAAAGAAATTCGTTCCTCGGCTAGAGCTCTGAAGTTCACCAAATTGGTGAGGTATTGCGCGTGCGACATTTGCACCTGCCATTAAGATAGCCACATTCCGACTTCGGGGAAAAACAGGGATCTAATCCCAGGCTGGGGACGGGATAGCTCAGTGGTCGGAGCACTCGCTTTCCCCCAGCCAAGTTAAGCAGCGTCGAGTGTGGTTACCAGTTGGATGGGTGACCGTTTGCGCGCCTTGGCTTCAGTACAGTCCCCCCAGTTCACCTAGCTGTAAATGGGTACCTGTCCTCCTTAGGGTCAGGGAAGGTAAAGCAGCGAGAGAGAGGAGATGGGCGCCACCCTTAATATGCTGGCCCTAGAGAAGTGAGGTCTCTGACGCCTCGCTCCCCTACGACCTTATAGGTTATGGGACTCCTTTACCTTCCTCCTAATCCCAGGCTTCCCGCTTTCCAAAACGGATGCGTTTTCCTCTAGACTACCGATCCGCTGTAATGTGTTACATGGTATGTTGTGCAAGCAGGATTACATTGTGCTTTGCTTTTTATTTTATTTATCTATTTATTTATTTTATTCTTTTATATCGAGGATAATGGAATAAGCACTTATGTGCTTTTTTACATCCAGTCCCCGTGTGTATGCGGTTTTGTACATTTTGTCATTTATTCCCACCGGCACACAATGGCCTACTCTTCGAAAAGCGGAACAGGATTTAACGTGTGCGCAAGATGTTCTGCGTGCGTTCGCACACGGGGCCTCGGTTTATAGTCTCCTCCGAAGGACTTTTGGGGAGAGTGGAGTCTGCACTGATGTTACCTCCAGGGGAAACTATCCCCTTGAACGGGAACCGAACCCGGTCGTCAGATTGCGAGCGCAATGTTGTAACCACTAGGCTATCCTTGCTTTGCTGTGTTGTGGTGTGTTGTGTTGTGCTATGCCGTGTGGTGTCGATTGCGCTGTTTAGAAATCGTTGGCTTGCGCAAAAGGTTTCGTGAAATGGGACAAGCATGGATGTTGTTTTTTTCTGTGACTGTTTGACATTTGAACAGAGTGCGGGTAAGTTTGTTTGTATAAGTGCTTTGAATTGTTCTTAGTGTTGGCACTATAGGAATGTTCTATTTTATTTCAAGTGGTGAAAACGAAGAATATAAGAGAACGTGGGTGTCTATACAGATGCACCAGTCATATTACTAACAATCCCCCCCCCCTTACTCCCCCCTTCCCCCAGGTCAAAATGCAGTTACCTTAATGTTGGGCAAAAACGGTCACATATGCAAAATCTCATCATTGGTGATTCTCAGAGCTTTAGCTACGGGAAAAATCAGCCACCCACTCCCCACCCCCAAATAAGAACAACAACGACAACAACAAATCTGTATAATTATCACGAGAAAAAAGGTAGCCCCCCCCCCCCCAAAAAAAAAAAAATCCAAAAATAAAGATTAAAACAATCTTTTTCTTACTGATTTTAAACCCCCCAAAAATGTATTCTTCTTTTAATTGAAAAAAGAAAAGAGTTAGGTGAGAGAAAAGAAGGGGTTGCAGAAAGGACAAACGTTTCCTTTGTTACCGAGTTCATTATGCTGTTCCCAACAAAAGAAAAAAGTCTAACGCAAATTGTGTCCAGAAGAAGAACAAAACATTGTGTCCCCAGCAACCAGTTTTTAAACAATTCGGCATGCCCCCTGAAACAAAAGGGAAGCCACGAAACAACAGCGGAACAGAGCCTTTGTCGCTGATTTTAAGCTAACCTTTATGCCGTCCTGAAGGAAAGGGTAGCGTAAAGAATTTCCATAATCTTTTTGTTTTTTTAAGTAAAAAGTCATTTGTTACCGCTAACAAAACAATGCTTGATGTCATCTCAAAGAACTGTTTTCTTTCTTTCTTTCTTTCTTTCTTTGTTAGTTTGCTTGTTTGTTTGTTTGTTTATTTACAAATTTATTTATAAATTTATTTATTTATTTATTTATTTATACCACTTTAAGTCACGGCAGATTTCTCTGCGTGAAATCCTGGATACTCTTCCTGGGGAGAGCGCGTCGCCACAAGAGCAGCGCCACCCATTATCTTTTTTTTTCTTTTTTCCTGTCAGCAACTGTATTTCTTTCCCTATCAGAGCGGCTTTTTTATACAGAATTTTGTCAGGGACAACTCTCTTGTTGCCGTGGGTTCTTTTACGTACGATTCATAATTTTGTGTAAAACACGAGACCTCGGTTTATCGTCTCATCCGAAAGACTAGCACCCATACCACGACTCATGGGTTAGTGGATGGGAGGAAAATTTCGGGCCCAAACGGGGATCGAACCACCGCACAACTTCCGACCCGGACTTTTTGCTTTCTAGGCAGGCGCGTTACCTCTAGACCACCGATGTCATCTCAAACAAGTGTTGGCACAAAGAATGTACAGACAGGAAAAAGTGTTCTGTTACCGATTTTAAACAATGATCAATGCCGTCTAAAAGAACAGAATAACACAACGAGTGACCCCTGAACAAAAAAGAAGATCCTACGTTAACGGTTTTAACAAATCTTCATCATTTCCTTCCTTTAAATGAGTGAAACAAAAGGGTGTCTTAAAGAAAGAGAGAGAGAGAGAGAGAGAGAGAGAGAGAGAGAGAGAGAGAGAGAGAGAGAGAGAGAGAGAGAGAGAGAGAGAAGAGAGAGAGAGAGAGAGAGAGAGAGAGAGAAGAGAGGAAGAGGGAGAGAGAGAGAGATTCTGTAACACTGATTTTCAAACAATTCTTTTTATATAATCCTAAAGAAGAAAAGGTACCACGAAGAAAGAAACAGAAATCCTTTTTGTTGACAAGATTTTTTGTGTTTCTCTCTCTCTCTCTCTCTCTCTCTCTCTCTCTCTCTCTCTCTCTCTCTCTCTCTCTCTCTCTCTCTCTCTCCTCTCTCTCTCTATAGCCTTGTCTTTAGCTTCTATAGTTTCTCTCCTTTATTCAGATTCGGTTCAATCGAAGCGGCAGTTCGGTGTCTTCAGCCATTGGTCGGCTTCCCATTCGGCTCTGTTCTGTTCTGTTCTGCTCTGTTCTACTTTGCTCTGTTCTGTTCTGTTTTGCTCTGCTCTGTTCTGTTCTGTTCTGCTCTGTTCTGCTCTGTTCTGTTCTACTCTGCTCTGCTCTGCTCTGTTCTACTCTGCTCTGCTCTGCTCTGTTCTGCTCTGCTCTGCTCTGTTCTGCTCTGTTCTGTTCTACTCTGCTCTGCTCTGTTCTACTCTGCTCTGCTCTGCTCTGCTCTGTTTTGCTCTGCTCTGTTCTGCTCTGTTCTGCTCGGTTCTGCTCTGTTTTGCTCTCTCTACTCTGCTATGCTCTACTCTGCTCTGTTCTTCTCTGCTCTACTCTAATCTGCTCTAATCTGCTCTAATCTGCTCTGTTCTGCTCTGCTCTGTTCTGCTCTGCTCTACTCTAATCTGCTCTGCTCTGTTCTGCTCTGCTCTGCTCTGTTCTGCTCTGTTCTACTCTGCTCTGGTCTACTCTGCTCTGCTCTGCTCTGCTCTGTTCTACTCTGCTCTGCTCTGCTCTGTTCTGCTCTACTCTGCTCTGCTCTAATCTTCTCTGCTCTGCTCTGCTCTACTCTAATCTGCTCTAATCTGCTCTGTTCTGCTCTGCTCTGTTCTGCTCCACTCTGCTCTACTCTGCTCTACTCTACTCTGCTCTGCTCTACTCTGCTCTGCTCTGCTCTACTTTGCTCTGCTCTGCTCTGTTCCACTCTGCTCTGCTCTGGTCTACTCTACTCTGCTCTGCTTTTTTCTGCTCTGCTCCGCTCTACTCTGCTCTGCTCTGCTCTGTTCTGCTCTATTCTGCTCTGCTCTGCTCTACTCTGCTCTGGTCTGCTCTACTCTGCTCTACTCTGCTCTGCTCTGCTCTGCTCTGTTCTGCTCGGCTCTGCTCTGCTCTGCTCTGCTCTGTTCTACTCTGCTCTGCTGTTTACGGACCTGTTCTCTCATTGTAGGAGGCAGGCCAGCGCAAGATGCCTTTGAAATCCTCCCTGTCCTACAACACACTCACGCACACACGCGCGCACGCACGCGGGCAAGCTCGCACGCGCACGCGCATACACACACGCGCGCAGGCACGCACACGCACACACACAAGTACACACATACACGTACGAACGCACGCAGAACATCTTGCGCACACGTTATAACCCGTTCCGCTTTTAGGAAGAGTAGGCCATTGTGTAGCCGGTGGGAACGGATGACAAAATTTACAAAACTGTATACACACGGGGACTGGATGAAGAAAAGGCACATGAGTGCTTATTCCATTATCCTCGACATAAAAGAATTGAAAAAAAATTTTTTTAAAAGAAACACACACACGCACTCGCACACACACACACACGCTGCAATTCTCTGAAAAGGTTTGGAAACAAAGGCAGACTGGACCAAAAGAAGACGGGCCGCTGTGGTGCAGTGGTTTGGGCAGTTGATTCTGAGCTGGGAGGTTGGGGTTCAAATCCTAGCGTGGTCAGGAGAGATGTGTGAAAGTTTTTTTATGGGCTACGACCTCCTTCCATCTATGGGATAGTGCGTCGTGTGGGTCGTGGAGGTTATGATTATCGGATCAAAAACTTGCTTCAAAGTAATGCTTGCTTATAGTACCGCTATGAATCAATCTTTACTTGGCTTATAAAGCATCAGAATAGACAAGATTGTTTAACTTTCATGTTCTGTTGCCATGAAAACAAATTCGGAATGGCTGCCAAAGCTATCCCTTTCAATCGTGTGGACTGTTTTTGACTAATAATAAGAGAACAAGAAATCTGTTTTCACATATGTCGCTTTATAATCTAAGTTGTTGTTGTTTTTTTAAGTTTACATAGAAAAATCTTTACATCTGCGCTTTACAGCTTTTGGCTCTGAAAAATTAACTCACATACTTTTTGTTACATGTGACAATACTGGGACTTTTAAAGGTAAATTTTTAGCAAAATTTCCTGATACAAACGTGAGATTATTGTCTAAGCTACCCCGATAATATTACAATGAATCGAAGACGGGGAAGAAGGAGCATAGCCAGTCGATGTTCACACACACACCACACACACACACACCACACACACACACACACACACACACACACACACACACACACACACACCACACCAAACCACACCACACACACACACACACACACACACACACACACACACACACACACACACACACACACACACACAACACACTCGTACACACATAAACACACACACACACACACACACACACACACACACACTTACACAGAAGGACAGACAGACAGACAGGGGGACGGGATAGCCTAGTGGTCAGAACGTTGCACTCGAAATCTGACGACCCGGGTTCGATTCCCGTTCAAGGGGATATTTTCCCCTGGAGTTAACATCAGTGCAGACTCCACTCTCCCCAAAAGTCCTTCGGATGAGACTATAAACCGAGGCCCGGTGGGCGAACGCACGCAAAACATCTTGCGCACACGTTAAATCCTGTTCCGCTTTTCGTAAGAGTAGGCCATTGTATGCCGGTGGGAACAGATGACAGAATTTACAAACCGCATACACACGGGGACTGGATGTAAAAAAGCACATAAGGACATATTCCATTATCCTCGATATAAAAGAATAAGATACATAAAAAAATAAAAACAGACAGACAGACTTACATAAACAGACAGACAGACAGACGAACAGACAGACAGACGGACAGACAGACAAGGACACATACATACGAGCGAGACTGTGGCTTCTTTGGGAGAAGACAATAAAGCAAGCGTCTGTTTGTCGTATACATATTCAGGGGATTGTTAGCGATAGCGGCAAGACACTTTGCCCCTGGAAACAAATCCTGTGCATTCAGTCTTTCCCATGGGCAAGCATACATGCACGCAAAACAGGGAGAAAGAAAAGGAGGAGGAGGAGGAGGAGGAGACAAAGAAAGAGGAGAAGAAGAATAAACTTTTGGCTTCTTCTTGACCTGTTGTAAGTATGCGTGTATGTATATGTATGTATGTATGTATGTCTCTCTGTCTGTATATATATATATATATATATATATATATATATATATATATATATATATATATATATATATATAATATATTGTGTGTGTGTGTATGTGTGTGTGTGTGTGTGTGTGTGTGTGTGGTGTGTGGTGTGTGTGTGTGGTGTGTGTGTGTGTGTGTGTGTGTGTGTGTGTGTGGTGTGTGTGTGTGTGTGTGTTTTCTGAATTATATGTTAGCTCAGTCAAGAAGGAGGAGAGAGGAAGAAGAAGGAGAAGGAGGAGGAGGAAGAAGGAGGGGAAGGAGAAGGGGAAGAAGAAATGATGATGATGATGATGATGATGATGATGATGATGATGATGATGATGATGATGATGATGATGATGATGATGATGATGATGATGATGATGATGATGATAAACAATAACGACACGATTAACAACAAAAATGACAACAACCACTCTGCAATAACAACAGCAACAAGGACAATAACCAACCAACAAGAGCAAATCAAAACGGGAATCAGAAAAAGTACAACCCCCACCCCCACCCCACACACACACCAAAAAACAAGAAAAGAAAAAGCAAGAAGAAAAGCAAAAAGAAGAAAACTTAGAAAGGAGACGGACAAAACTTTGGGGCAAAAGATTTCAATTAAGATGATGTTGGCAGCTCAGAAACCTCTGACAGAACCTTTTAACTTTAAGGGGAGGGGGGGGGGGGGGTCACGCGAGACAATGACGGCATCCAATGTCGTCTGGATGAATGAATGCGCGTTCCATCCAGCCAATGCTGCAAGAGCTAGAGGCGTGTTCCCAGACAGTGACTAAGGCCAATGTCTCACAATCATTTGGCGTATTGTTGCTGTTGTTGTTGTTGTTGTTGCTGCTCATCTTCCTCCTGCTGTTGCTGCTGCTGCTGCTGCTGCTCCTGCTCCTGCTGTTGCTGCTGCTCTTGTTGCTGCTGCTGCTGCTGCTCTTGCTGCTGCTCCTGCTGCTGCTTCAGTTTTACGATCTTTTCACTTCAAAACACAATCATCAAATACGAAATCAGTGTCCGAGCGAAAAGATTTTCCCATAAAAATATTTTCTGTATATTTAATGTGACTGGCTTCTTGATTTTACGAATGTGAATGTATTAAAGGCGTCGTCTTTAGCATAATTTTATGGCCGTTTTTTTTTTTCCCATAATGTCTTCTATTTCGGAATTCTTTTAATAAGTTTAAGGAATAAAGTCTGAAGGGATGGGGAGGGGGTGGGTGTGTGTTTGTGTGTGTGTGTGGTGTGTGTGTGTGTGTGTGTGTGTGTGTGTGTGTGTGTGTGTGTGTGTGTGTGTGTGTGTGTGTGTGTGTGTGTGTGTGTGTTGTGTGTGTGTGTGTATGTTGTGTGTGTGTGTGTGTTGTTGTGTGTGTATATGTGTGTGAGTAGTGTGTGTGGTGTGGTGTGTGTGGTATGTGTGTGTTATGTGTGTATGTGTGTGTGCATGCGTATGTGTGCGTGCGTGCTCGCGTGTGGTGTGTGTGCGTGCGTGTGTGTGTTGTGTGTGTGCATGTTGTGTGCGTGCGTGCGCGCGTGTGTGTGTGTGCGTGCGCGCGCGCGCGTGTGTGTGTGTGTGTGAAGAAATCAAACGAAGAAAGGATGATTGTGATGCAAAAAAGGAACGGTAATGATGATGATTGCATTTCTATCGCCATCACCACCATTGTCATCACCGCCATACAGCCATTCAGCTATAAAGAGGAGGAGGAGGAAGAGGAGGGGAAGAGAAGGAAGAGGAGGAAGAAGAGGATTCAACTACAGATAGAGTTGCAACAACTCCTGCTGCTGCTCCTCCTCCTATTTATCTTCCCTACCATTACCACCTCTACCACCACCTCCACCACCATCATCATCATCATCACATCATCATCATCTATCTACCATCATCATTACCGTCTTCCTCCTCCTCCTCCGCCTCTTCCACCTCATCATCAGCAGCATCATGATCATCTTTGTTCCTCCTTCTCCTCCTTCTTTTCATCATCATCATTAACGTCATCATCATCATGATCACCATCTCCCTCCTCCTCCACCTCTTCCACACTATGATCATCGTCGTCGTCGTCATCATTATCATCATCCTCATCATGATCATCACCATTTTCCTCCTCTTCCTCAATCCCCTCCTTCATGTCGTCACCATCATTATCATTATCATTATCATTAATCATCATCGTCGTCATCATTATTATCATCACCATCACAATCATCATCGTCATCATCGTTATCATCGACATCATCATCATCATCATCATCATTATTATTGTCGTCGTCGTCATCATCGTCATCATCATTATTGTCGTCGTCATCATCATTATTGTCGTCATCATCATCGTCGTCATCATCATCATCATCATCATCATGTAATGCAGTTATACTAACTCATCGCCTCTTCAACTACCTCTTTCATTCACTAACCCCTTCGTCTGTCAGTAGTTGGTGCACTCGATTGTCTGCCCTTGTCTGTACAGTCTGTTTCACTCCACAATGAAACACAAACTGTTAAAAAAAAAAACAACGACAACGGCAACAACAAACAACACTAAAGTAAGAAATATTGACAAACAATACCATTTTGAAAGAGAAAACCGTCGCAGTAGGGTTAAAGACATGACAGATGCTTTGAGCTAACGTTAAAACAGAATTAATTAAGTTAATCGCCCGCATCTCTATAGGTGTGCAGTTTTATGCGACACTGTTTGGCACCAATAGTTGGAGTGAAACTGGCGATATTGAAAATCAAGTATGTAAACACACGCACGCACGCACGCGCGCGCGCACGCACGCACGCACACACAACACACACACACACACACACACACACACACACACTTAGAACAAAACCCCCGAACACTTTTTCATCAATTTCATCACTAGCGAAGATACACTGTTTGTGCTATTCCTTATAGGGGCTAAAATCAGATTTGCTGGAAAAAAAATATTTTTACATGAAGCTAAAATTCAGCTTTTATTTGAAGTTTGCCAACGCAATTTATAAACGGGTCATTCTATGGGCTTTAAAATATTATGTCAAATACAAGCCGCACTTCATCAAAATAATGGCTTTTATGGTTATAAAATATTCATTTATTTATTTATTTATGTATATTTATTTATAACACTTTAAGTCACGAGATTTCTCTGTGTGAAATTCGGGCTGCTCTCCCCGGGGAGAGCGAGTCGCCACAAGAGCAGCGCCACCCTTTTTTTTGGGTCTGCAGCTGTATTTGTTTCCCTATCAGAGTGGCTTTTTTTCAAGAATTTTGCCAGGGACAACTCTCTTGTTGCCGTGGGTTCTTTTACGTGCGGTGAAAACTTTGTGTAACACAGGGACCTCGGTTTATCCTCTCATCCGAAAGACTAGCGCCCAGACCACCACTCATGGTCTAATGGATGGGAGAAAAGTTTCGGGCCCAAACGAGATTCGAACCACCGCACACTTCCGACCCGAACTTTCCGTTTTCTAGACAGGCGCGTTACCTCTAGACCACCGATCTACCATAATCAGGTAATATTCTGAATCTGAATCTGAATCAAAAGGGATCGCTACAACACAACAACAAAAACGACCCTAGAGAATAGTCACAAAATGTAAATGAACTTCATGATCGTCACCGTCATCGACTCCTCAGATTCCGAATCCTTTGGGGCGCCTTCGAAGCTTTGTCAACCACTTTTCTCCAGTACTCTCGTCTCTCAGCCGCCCTCAGGGTGTCTCTCATGAAGTCGACATTTTCACACGCCAATGAAAATATCAACTTCATGATAAGGAGACCAATAAAAGTAGGACTCCAGTTTTTACAGGTAGGTTGGTTTGGGGGTTTTGTTCATAGTTCTGGCAGTGTGGGAAGAGACTGTCCCCTCATCTGCAGCAGAGGGGAACGTGGTCTCCAACCTCATTACTGACACGTCACGTCAGTCCTCCTGACGCTCTCTCTGTCTGTCTGCTGTCTGTGTGCTGTCTGCTGTCTGCAACTTGCTTCACGGACTCTCTCTCTCTCTCTCTCTCTTCTCTCTCTCTCTCTCTGTCTGTCTCTCTGTCTCTCTCTCTCTGTTGTGTGTGTGTTGGTTGGGGGGGGGGGGACATAGAAAGGCCGACTGTACTTTTAGACTAACCATCATGGAAAAAATGAGTTTATCTATGAAACATTATTGGAAAGCTTAGCATGAAAAATGTAAGGAAGAATAATATATTTTTTTTAAAAAAATGAATTAAGAAGGAAAGAGATGGATGCAAAAAAAAATATATGGCTAAATTAAAAAGAAAGAAACACGAAGAAGGAAAAAAAACTGGTGTACAAACAAGAAGACTGAAAATAGAAGACAGAAAAGGGAAGGGAAAATAACTATTAGGAAGCAAAAAATGTGACCAACATGACCAAAGAGCCGTCAGCGATCCTGATGGTGTACCAGTGGATGATCCTGTCGGCACTCTTAAGCCCCGGGAATCATGTAGCACAGTGGTCAGAACCTACATCTACTTCTGCTTCCTATGTGCAGATAAAAAGTAGAGCCATTTCTGGTTCCTATGCATGGATGAAAAGTAGAGCCATTTCTGCTTCCTATGTGCAGATGAAAAGTAGAGCCATTTCTGCTTCCTATGTGCAGATGAAAAGTAACGCCATTTCTGCTTCCTATGTGCAGATGAAAAGTAGAGCCATTTCTGCTTCCTATGTGCAGATGAAAAGTAACGCCATTTCTGCTTCCTATGTGCAGATGAAAAGTAGAGCCATTTCTGCTTCCTATGTGCAGATGAAAAGTAGAGCCATTTCTGCTTCCTAGATGAAAAGTAGAGCCATTTCTGCTTCCTATGTGCAGATGAAAAGTAGAGCCATTTCTGCTTCCTATGTGCATGGATGAAAAGTAGAGCCATTTCTGCTTCCTATGTGCAGATGAAAAGTAGAGCCATTTCTGCTTCCTATGTGCAGATGAAAAGTAGAACTGCTTCCTATGTGCATGGATGAAAAGTAGAGCCATTTCTGCTTCCTATGTGCATGGATGAAAAGTAGAACCATTTCTGCTTCCTATGTGCATGGATGAAAAGTAGAACCATTTCTGCTTCCTAGATGAAAAGTAGAGCCATTTCTGCTTCCTAGATGAAAAGTAGAGCCATTTCTGCTTCCTATGTGCAGATGAAAAGTAGAGCCATTTCTGCTTCCTATGTGCATGGATGAAAAGTAGAGCCATTTCTGCTTCCTATGTGCAGATGAAAAGTAGAGCCATATCTGCTTCCTATGTGCAGATGAAAAGTAGAGCCATTTCTGCTTCCTATGTGCACGGATGAAAAGTGGCACCTTTTTTACCGGCGGACATAGAAGCATTCACCTAGGAAGAGGTCTTCAAAAAATGTAATCCTCTATCAACCTCCTCTTGGTTTTTGTCCTATTTTTCTGTCTTTACCTGCTCAGCCCCAAAACTGTTATGTCATGCCCTTACTCTTCTTTTTTTCGTTTTTTTTTTTTTTTGGAGGGGGGGGGATAAAGAGGGGGTGGGGGTGCACTCTGCAAGGTAGGGTTTCGCACGTCTTCCTAAAGCCCTGAAATATGAGACAGATATCCTAACTCCAATATTCCATGCTGAGCCTTCGGTCTTTTCCGAAGTACGCTAATCCACCGGATACCTTAACCGGTTTGAAGGAAGGGAGGTAAGCCTGCTTGCCTAATGCCGGATTGACAGACACGCTGACGACGTGCAGCAGAAAGACACAAGCAAGTTGAGACAAGTGCAAGAGGATTTCATAACGATTTCATGGGCAGCCATTTCTCTGACGACAACAACAACAACGGGATTGGAACTTCTCTGGTATGGCCGATACGTCGTCTGATTTAAAAGACGACTTGGTTTTCATGCGTCTTAGATCTTGAGGACATAGGTGGGGGGTTTAAATCAAGAAAGCAAAACAAAACAAAAACCCACAAAAAGGAAGGACATTCAGATCTGGATACGGCCTGCCCCCCTCCTACCCCCCCCCCCCCCCCACCACCACCACCACCCCTCTCAGACTGTAAAAAGATGAGGACCGGAACACTTGCTGATTCAGGAGCTTCTGCAGTCAGCTCTCTCCAGAAGCTGTCTTTAAAAAATTCACGATGACGATCATGTTACTGTGCTGTTTGAACCAGCCGTGTGCGTTTCGTGAATCAGTGTGCAGAGTGCTCAGTTTAGCCTCAGGCTTCCTATGTCGTTCCTGTTGTAGTCGCAGTACATTCTGCTCGACTTCAACTTTAAATCTTTTCTCCTTTTGTTTTTCTTTCGTCTTTTTCTCTCTTTTTTTCTTGCTTGTGTTTTTGTTAAGCTCTAGGGGTTTTTTCCTGCTGTCTTTCCTGTTTTTTGTCAAATGTAAAAGCTTCTGTTCGTATTAGACTATCTACAGACTGGACAGTATCAGTTATGTCAGCGCTAAATCTATAATTATATCCTTTTTACAGCCGAAAGTATCTGAAAGAATAAACTTGTTTCCTGTTGTTGTTGTTGTTGTTTTAAAGAATAGACTGACCTTCCTCCCTAGAGAGGGGCGAACTGTGTTCGCCAGGTTCTGCTTACCCCCGACACACGGCCTGAAAGATGCAGCACAGCGCTCCGCTGACTCCTCGGGAAGTTTACAGAGAAGTCAATATCTGGATGTTAGAATAGGGCAGACTGCAGTGTTGTGTCTCGCTGTTATAAAAGTCTTTCGGACGAGACTATAAACCGAGGCCCCGTGTGCGAACGCACGCAGAACATCTTACGCACACGTTTAAATCCTGTTCCGCTTTTCGTAAGAGTAGGCCATTATGTGGCGGTGGGAACATATGACAGAATTTACAAGAACCGCATACACACGGGGACTGGATGTAAAAAAGCGCATAAGTGCTTATTTCATTATCCTCGATATAAAAGATTTTTTTTTAATTTTAGATAATAAAATAGGGCCATGCTGGTAGACTGTAGTTTTGTATGGGAGTAAATTCTAGCTTTAAAACATGTATAAGGGGGAATGGGTAGATTGAGGTGGGGGTGGGGGTATATTTCAATTCTTAATTACAGCTTCGATTGAAATATTAAGCTCTTGCGCTGCTTTTCATCATCATCATCATCATCATCATCACCATCATCATCATCATCATCATCATCATCAGTAGTAGTAGTAGTAGGCAGTAGTAATAGTAGTAGTAGTAGTAGTAGTAGTAGTAGTAGTAGTAGTAGTAGTAGTAGTAGTAGTAGTAGTAGTAGTAGTAGTAGTAGTAGTAGTAGTAGTAGTAGTAGCAGCAGCAGCAGCAGCAGCAGCAGCAGCAGCAGCAGTAGTAGTAGTAGTAGTAGACTTCTTCTTCTTCTTCTTCTTCTTCTTCTTCTTCTTCTTCTTATTATTATTATTATTATTATTTTATTATTATTGTTGTTGTTGTTGTTGTTATTCATTCGTCGTGAATGCATTTCCATTTCCTATACGACATGCTTTCTTTTTTGTCTTTTTATCAAAATGTTTCTTTGAAAAAGAGAAGAACGACGAAAGAAAGAAAGCTACCTGATTCATAGTGTTAAAGTTGTTTTTTTAAAAAGTTCCTCCAACTGTTAAGAATATTATTATGGTTATCACTCCGCTTGTTTTTTCTTCCATAATTGTATTCACTGATAAACCATATAATTATATGTATCTGAAAGTTGGTAGAAATGCCTTTGGTGGGACCAGTGGACATTTGCAGTGGGGAAGGGCGAAGAGGGCGGGGTGCGAGGGAGGGGACATACTAGGAGTAAAAGAAAGTGTCTTTCGTGTACGAACTATCGATCATGCGATTGTGACACATGTTTGCGATTACTGAATGTCATAGCTGTTCATCTGTTTATGGTATTGTGATCATGCGATTGTGACACATGTTTGCGATTACTGAATGCCATAGCTGTTCATCTGTTTATGCATGATCATGCAATTGTATGCGATTCTTGAATGTCATAGCTATTCATCTGTTTATGGTATTGTGATCATGCGAATGTGACACACGTTTGCGATTATTGAATGCCATAGCTGTTCATCTGTTTATGGTATTGTGATCGTGTGAATGTGACACATGTTTCCGATTATTGAATGTCATAGCTATTCATCTGTTTATGGTATTGTGATCGTGTGAATGTGACACACGTTTGCGATTCTTGAATGTCATAGCTATTCATCTGTTTATGGTATTGTGATCGTGTGAATGTGACACATGTTTGCGATTATTGAATGTCATAGCTATTCATCTGTTGATGATATTATGATCGTGTGAATGCTACACGTGGTTTTATTAAATCAAATTTGTGGTTTTTAAACCATTTAAATGTCTTTATCTGTTTATAAGATCGTTGTAGTTATCATGGTATTTTGATGATTTTGTATGAAATATTCAAAATCTGGTGGTGGTGGTGGTGGTGGTGGTGGAGGAGAAGGAGGAGGATATGGTGGTGCTGATGATAATAATGGTGGGTGATGATAATGATGATAATGATGATAATGGTGGTGGTGGGGGGGGGGGGTAGTTTTAAGATTGGTCTTGTTCTCTTCGTCCTTGTTTACTCTTGTTTTTCTTGCTCCTCTTTTTTTAATACTTGCTGTTGTTGTAATTCAGTTTTGTGATTTCTTTCTGATCCGTTCCATATGTTAACAAGTCAGTGAATAATTCAATCATGTCACAACAGACATAAGCAACAACAAAAAAACACCCAACATCACACACACATCAAAACCCCAGCACTGGCTACAACAGAGTCCCTGTTCAGGAACGGGGGGGGGAGGGGGGGGCTGGGAAAAGATGAGGGGAAAAGATAGGGGGGGGAGATGAGGGGGGGGAGATGAGGGGAAAAGATGAGGGGAAAAGATGAGGGGGAGATGAGGGGGAAGAGAGAAGATGAGGGGAAAGATGAGGGGGAAAAGATGAGGGGAAAGATGATGGAAAGATGAGGGGAGGGAAAGATGAGGAGGGAAAAGATGAGGGGGAAAGATGAGGGGGGAAGATGAGGGGGAAAAGATGAGGGGAAAGATGAGGGGGAAAGATGAGGGAAAAAGATGAGGGGGAAAGATGAGGGGGG
>CM054138.1:58016620-58019120 GCA_028751875.1 Rapana venosa
ACAGATAGACAGATAAATAGACAGACAGTCAGACAGACAGACAAACAGACAGACAGACAGACAGATAGATAGATAGATAGATAGATAGATAGATAGATAGATAGATAGATAGATAGATAGATAGATCGATAAATAGAGAGATAGTAGATAGATAGATAGACAGACAGAGATAGACAGCAGACAGACAGACAAGAGACAGACAGAAGACAAGAGACAGAGACAGACAGACAACAGACAGACAGATAGGCAGACATAGACAGACAGACAGACAAGAGACAGGCAGACAGAATAGACGACAGACAAGAGACAGACAGACAGACAGACGACAGACAGACAGATAGACAGACAAGAGACAAACAGACAGTCAGACAGACAGACAGACAGAGACAGACAAGAGACAGACAGACACAAACAGACAGACAGACAGAAATTCCATTGATGTAAAGTTAACTTTTACAATCATGTGTGTATAGGCACACATTGACGCTGATTTCCCATGGGGTGGAGGTTAAATAACGGTGGTTTGATTCCCTGTCCCCCTCTTGTATTGTTGATTGCTTGTGTTGTGTTACATACTGATTAAAATGCTTGAGAGATGGAGAGAAATAGAGAGAGTGGGGGTGGGGTTGAAGAGGTAGAGACAGAAATAGAGAGATAGAAAGAGACAGAGATCAGAGACTCAGTGTGAGAGAGAGGGACACAAACACACACAAACACACACATGCACACACATACTACACACAAAACACACACACACACATACACCCATACACACACACACTACAAATAACCACACATGCACTATACCACACACACTACACTACACCACATCACACCACACTACACTACTTACTTCACACGATACCACACCACACTACACTTCACTACACTACACTACACTACACTACGCTACACTACACTACGCTACACTACAAATAACACACTACACCCAAACACACACCACACACACACACACACACACACACACACACACACAACACACACACAACATCACCCAGAGAGAGGAGAGAGAGAGGGGAGAGAGAGAGAGAGAGAGAGAGAGAGAGAGAGGAGAGAGAGAGAGAGAGAGAGAGAGAGAGAGAGAGAGAGAGAGAGAGAGAGAGAAAGCCAGTTAACACAATCCAGTCAGATCATTCTCTCATGAAAGTTCAGCCTGATGGAAAGATGGGGAAACAGTAGGGGTGTCATCACTAAGCAGGGAGATCAAAATAATGTCCACAGGATCCGCCACCAGAAAAAAGGAAAATGACTCAAGCAGAAAACACCCACCATGGTTCCATGAGATGAGCCTTCTGTCCCTACATCAGCCTGCTTTTGTACCGGCTACTGTTGTTGTTGTTGTTGTTGTTGTTGTTGTTGTTGTTGTTGTTGTTGTTGTTGTTGTTGCAATCGTTGTTGTTGTTGTTGTTGTTGCTGTGCTGTTTGTTGTTGTTGTTGCTGCGTTTTTTGTTGTTGTTTTCTGCTGTTTTTTGTTGTTGTTGCTGTTGTTCTTGTTCTTGTTGTTGCTGCTGCTGTTGTTGTTTTGTTGCAATTGTTTTATATTATTATTATTATTATTTATTATCATCATTATTATTATTATTATTATTGTTGTTGTTGTTGTTGTTATCATCATTATCATCATTATCGTAGTCGTCATTGTTGTTGCTGTTATTAGTATAATTATTATTATTACTATTATTATTATTATTATCAGCAGCAGCAGCAGCAGAAGCATTATCACCACCACCATCATCATCGCCATTATTATTATTATTATTATTATTATTATTATTATCAGCAGCAGCAGCAGCATTATCACCACCACCATCATCATCGCCATTATTATTATTATTATCGTTGTTGTTGTTGGTAGTGGTATTTTTATTGTTCTTCTTGTTGCTCTTCTTGTTGTTCTTTTTATTCTTTTTGTTGTTCTTGTTATCATCCTGGAAACAAAGTTGTCGGCTGAGGAGTGCCTCATGTCTCCACGACAACCATGTAGGAGATGATAGCGTGGGATGGATGCTGGTTGTTTTAGTTTGGTATTGCTGCCGTAGATGTTTGGGGTTTATCGTGTCACTTTAGTGTTCTTTTGTGTCCGGTGTTTGTGTGAGGGTTGCTCCTGATGGTGATTCTTTTTATAGATATATCGAGGATAATGGAATAAGCACTCGCGGGATTTTTTACATCCAGTCAACGTGTGTATGCGGTTTTGTAAATTCTGTCATCTGTTCCCACCGGCACACAATGGCCTACTCTTACGAAAAGTGGAACAGGATTTAACGTGTGCGCAAGATGTTCTGTGTGTGTTCGCACACGGGGCCTCAGTTTATAGTCTCATCCGAAGGACTCTTGGGGAGAGTGGAGTCTGCACTGATGTTAACTCCAGAGGAAAATATCCCCTTGAACGGGAATCGAACCCGGGTCGTCCGATTGCGAGCGCAATGTTCTAACCACTGGGCTATCCCGTCCCCCCCGTTCTTTAGGGTTAGGGGTG
>CM054138.1:58039120-58044120 GCA_028751875.1 Rapana venosa
GGGGATGTATTATAATGATAATGATGTATGGAATTCACATAGCGTGGAATCTGTATGCTGGGTATGTTTGTGCTTCCGTATCCCATCGAATGCTGCCACGAATTACGGGATCTCTAACGTGACATGTTTGATCTGCATGCGCTTATTTATACACGAAGGAAATTAAGGCACTGGCAGGTACACTGCTTGAAGCTGACCTGGGAGATCGTAAAACCTCCCAACCCTTAATTCACCAGACGCCGCCGAGATTCAAACCAACGACTTCATGATCTCATGGGAATGAAGTCAAACAGCTTTAACCGCTCGGCTATAATTACAGCTATAGCGCCCGTCACGAAAGGGTTAATCACAATTTTCATTCGTTCAGAACAATTGAGCACCAACACATGAAATATGTCGATAAGTTAAGTTTTTGTTTTTATTTTATTTCTTTATTTATTCTTTTATATCGAGGATAATGGAATAAGCACTTATATGCTTTTTTGCATCCAATCCACGTGTGTATGCGGTTTTGTAAATTTTGTCATCTGTTTCCACCGGCACACAATGGCTTACTCTTCCGAAAAGCGGAACAGGATTTAACGTGTGCGCAAGATTTATAGTCTCATCCGAAGGACTCTGACATTTGTGGGGTTTTGTAAGTGCTCTTAAATATATATGTGCAAAAAAAAATGGGATCCAGCTCAGGCTTGACATACCTAATGCAGAAAGTTATGTCATAATTGGAGATAGAATGGATAATCCCATAATGAACACACGCTCAGACAGTCAGAGAGGTTTTTCTTTTTAAATGTTCTTCAAATTATAAAACATGTGTAATAAAAGTGGGCTGCAGCTCACGACTGACATAGCTAATGCAGAAAGTTATGTCATTATATTGGAGATGGATGGGTAGTCCTACTGCCAGGTGATTTCATGTCTGTCTGGGAAAGCTATATAGATTGTTATTTTGCTGTACCTCAGTAATTGTTGATGCCAGTATTGCATTGTTCGTGTCAGACTAAATAATTATTTAACTCAAACTTCTTCCATTTTAACTGTACTAAGTGATTAGTACGCAATGATAACTACAAAATAGAACGGATACATTATTTATCTAAACCAAACTTGTTCCATTTCAAAAGTTATAAGCCGGCCACCACTTCACAGTGATACATAATTATAATGGGTTTTTTTGTTTGCAAAAAGGACCTTAATCGTAACTTTAAACCCACTTAACAGTTTGCGCTTTGAGGCAAAAAATACACATTTTATATAATTAATTATCTTATAATCATGCTTTTACTTGTTTATCCAATGAACTGATTAACTCCATATAGAAGTTCCAGGGTCAGAATAGCGAAATGTCTTTTCTTGGACAGTGTGTTATATAACGATATTAAGCATCGATGTGAGAGAGAAGGAGGGGTGGTGGGGAGGGGTGGTATCAAGCGAACTTGAATAGCGTAACTCATGAAAGCGAAAGATGCCATACAAACTTGAAATCAGGAATAGGAAAAATAAGGAAGTCGCGCTAAGGAAAGAAAAAAGGGGGAAGGAGGGGGGGGGTAGGGGAGAAGAAGAAAAAGAGAAGGAGGAAGAGAAAGGGAGAAAAAGAGGATCGGAAGTAGTGGTAGAAGGAAGAAGAAGAGAAGAAGAAGAAGAAGAAGGAGGAGAGGAGAGGAGGAGGAGGAGGAGGAGGAGGAGGAGGAGGAGGAGGAGGAGGAGAAGAAGAAGAAGAAGAAGAAGAAGAAGAAGAAGTGGTAGAAGGCAAAGTAGAAGAAGAAGTAGGAGGAGGAAGAGGAGGAAGAGGAGAAGAGGGAAACAAAGATTTTTTAAAGCCTACAAACAAACAAAACAACCAATAACAGAAATATATTCTTTTCTTTAAAAAAGCAACAACTGTACAAGCTTTCAACAGCAAAAAAAAAAACCAACACCACTAAACTTAACAACTACTTAAACAACTAACTCCTCTTCACACAAAAACCCAACACACACACACATCACACACACACACACACCACACACACACACACACACACACAACACCTCTCCGTCCTCTCATTCTCTCAATCCACTCTCCTCTCACTCTCTCTCCTCACCTCTCTCCTATCTACACACACACACACTACACACACACACACACACACACAACACACAATAGAGCTCCGATCCGTGCACAAGACAATAATTTCTAAGTCAAAGTCCAACTCGAGAACGAACCAACCTCTCCACCGTCACACACCCTACATCATAACAGACACGACACTACACGACACATACACTACACACCAACACTAGCAGGCCATCCTCCACCTGTCACCGTACGCATTAACTAACTAACGCTCCCTGCCGCACAGACGTGTCACATCATCGTTGCCGCCTGCCCCACACACACCACACTACACCACACACTCTCCCTCCCAGTAACGCCTGTGTAGCCAGCCTGTGCCACTACTACCGCCTCAGCCAAGCCAAGTCCTGCTGTCTTCTTGTCTCATCGATGACCGATCACTGCATGCATGCTGCGTGTGTGTGTGTGTGTGCGACGTCTCGGAAATCTGCAGCTTATAGCTAGGCTAGGCCAGGAAAGCTGGCTGTCTGCCTGTCTGCCTGTCTGACCTTGTCGGCAATTTGGGGGAATTGGGAGGTCACTTTCGGGTCTATCACCCCTCTCCCCTAACAAATTATTTGGGGTTGGTTTGGGTTGTTTTTTTGTTGGGTCTTAAGTGGAGAAATTAGAAAGTCATGGAGAATGATTTATTAATTTGGGTAAGGCAAGGTATAGCATGGCATGGAATGACATGGCATGGTGTGGCGTGGCAAGGCAAACAAAAGCAAAAAAAGGTAAGATGAAATCAGGCAAGGCAAGGGTAAGGCAAGGCAAGGCAAGGCATAGCATGGTATGACATAGCAAGGCAAGGCAAAGCAGAGCAAAACAAGGAAAAGCAAGGCAAGGCAAAGCAAGGCAAGGTTAAGCAAGTTAAGGCAAGGTAAAGCAAGGCAAGGCAAGTAAAGCAAGGCAAGGTAAAGCAAGGGTAAGGCAAGGTATAGCATGGCATGGAATGGCATGGCATGACAAGACAAAGGCATGGCATGACATGGCGTGGCATGGAATGGCATGGCAAGGCAAACAAAAGCAAAAAAGGTTAATGTGAGATCAGGCAAGGCAAGGTAAGGCATAGCAAGGCAAGGCAAAGCAGAGCAAAACAAGGCAAGGTAAGACAAGGTAAAGCAAGGCAAGGCAAGACAAAGCAATGCAAGGCAAAGCAAGGTAAGGCAAAGTATGGTAAAGCATGGTAAAGGCAAAGCAAGACAAAGCAATGCAAGACAAAGCAATGTAAGGCAAGGTAAATCAAGGCAATGCAAGGCAAAGCAAGATAAGGCAAAGCAAGGTAAGGCAAGGCAAAGCAAGGAAAGGCAAGGTAAAGCAAGGCAAGGCGAGGCAAGGTAAAGCAAAGCATGGAAAGGCAAGGTAAGGCAAGGTAAAGCAAAGCATGGAAAGGCAAGGTAAGGCAAGGTAAAGTAAAGCAAAGCATGGCATGGTATGGCATGGCATGGCAAGGCAGAGCAAAATATAGCAAGGCAAGGTAAGGCAGGGCAAGGTAAAGTATGTTATGGCAAGGAAAGGCAAGCAAGGCAAGGCAAGGGAGGCAAAGCACGGCGTGGCAGGGTAAGGCAAGGCAAAGGAAAATAATTTGTGTCCTCCTGAGGAAATTAGTAAGTTACTAAGAATTTTTACAGTAGCAAAGCAAGGCAAGGCAAGGCAAAGCCTATATCAAAACCGCATAAGAGGTACACAAAGGCTTTACATACTGCTAAAAAATGAAAAAAACAGAAAAAGGATGAAACCTTCTGGAAGCAATTTTTTAAAGAAATAATCATCAAGCTTGTTGATAAAGCAGTACATGCGTCATAGATATCATTTTCTGTTGTCATAAAAAATATTACTTTTTTGGTCCGAAAAAACAACGCTAAATTTACAGGATGCAAGGCTGTGGAATAAAACAATGAAAGAATCTCTTTGAAACCATTGGAAGTTTCATACAAAGAATGCTTTTTCCAATCGACAATGTCCTGCTACACGAAAAAATGATTAGTTATTTTATAATCGGGAGCGTTTTCGTTAATCCTAATAAGAAGAGCGACTCAAAAATACTTGTAAATATTCATAGAGATGAGCATTAGCGCTTACCAGAGCGCAAATTCATGAGGTTCTCTGGTCGTCATCTCTGCATCCACCACAGCACTGCACTTTGAAAAACATTGAAAAGACATCGTAAAACTGTGCAGTGTATGGAATGGACTTTTGATTTTTTTTGGGGGGTAATGGGATGTAATATTTTGTAATGGGGTACATTTTCATACAATGCAAATTATAATTTCTTGCAAAAGCATAATATATAATTTCCTTGATAAAAATTTCTTGCAATGGGATGTAATTCCTTGCAAGGGGGTTTTATTTTCGTGCAATGCAATAATAATTTCTAGCAATAGCTTGTGATTTTTGGATTTTATTTCTTGCAATGGGATGTGATTTCTTGCAATGCAATACTATTTCTTGCAATGCAATATAATTTCTTGCAATAGCAGATGATTTCTTGGATGTAATTTTTTTCAATGGGGTATCTTTTTTTTTTGCAATGCAATATAACTTCTTGTGAGGGGACATAGGCCATACTGTGTTCTGGCTTGATTCTTTGACTATTGCTCTTCATAGGAGTGGCTTTACCTTGTGTCCTTGACCTTCAACTTTTGTGGCCTGACCTTCTGACTTTCAATGAGTCTGGCTTGAGCCTTAGACTTTAAGTTCCAAGTTGTGGACTGGACCTCTGTCCTTGACTTTCAAAAGTTTTGACCTGACACAAGTCTTTGGCTTTGACTTTTTGTGTTTCACTTTGAACAGTTTTGGGCTTGACTTTTATCCTTGAAAACTTTGACCTGAAACTGGGGCCTGACCAGTTGTGGCCTGGCACTTTGAGACTCACGACAGTTACAGCTTTGCATCTTAACTTTCA
>CM054138.1:58049120-58071620 GCA_028751875.1 Rapana venosa
AAAAGAATTTGGCATATGTCATTGTCATTGTCCTCTACTTCTTTAAGATGATGGATGATGATAGATGAATGATGAATAAACACATGATACCTCTTCTCTTCTCTCTCTCCTCTCTCTCTCTCTCTCTCTCTCTCCTCTCTCTCCTCTCTCTCTCCTTCTCTCTCTCTCTCTCCTCCTCTCTCCTCCTCTCTCTCTCTCTCTCTCTTTCTCTGATAATGACTAAGCACATGAGTGCTTAGTCATATCCTCGAAATAAAAGAATGTGATCTCTCTCTCTCCTCTCTCTCTCTACTCATCTCTCTCATCTCTCTCATCTCTCCTCTCTCTCTACTCTCTCTCTCTCTCTCTCTTCGCTCTGTGTGTGTGGTGTGTGTGTGTGGTGTATGTGTGTTTTCTCACGCAGGACATCTTGCGCACATGTTAAATCCTGTTCCGCTTTTCCTAAGAGTAGGCCATTGTGTGCCGGTGAGAACAGATAACAGAATTTACAAATCCGCATACACACGGGGACTGGATGTTTAAAAAAAAAAGCACATAAGTGCTTATTCCATTATCCTCGATATAAAAGAATTTTTAAAATTTTAATTTTTAAATCTCTCTCCTCTGTCTGTCTCTCTAAACGCTCTCTCTCCTCTATCTCTGTCTCTCTCTCTGTCTCTCTCTGTCTCTCTCTGTTCTCTTCTCCTCTCCTCTCTTCTCTCTCTCTCTCTCTCTCTCTCCCTCCCTCCCCGATCATGAGCTTCTTGTTCGGGAGGGGAGGGGTGGGGTGGAGTGGGGGGGGGGGGGGGGGGGGGGTCAAATCCATAGACTAGATCTTTCAGTCCATTCCGGTCAGTCTGTGTTTAGCTTGGAAAGTCTGGGGTCTGGAGGAATTCTTCCTTTAGCAGTGGATGAGATCAACTACGTCATATCGCTAGACATGACGTCATTGTCTTCTACGCACTTTGTCGCTGACATTATTCCAAGGGGGCTGACTTTCTTTATGCTGGTGATATGTTGTTGACTTTTTTTTTTGAGGAGGGGTGTGTGTGTGTGTGTGTGTGTGTGTAAAGGGGGGGGGGATTGTTGCTGTTTGTTTGGTTCTTTATTTCCTTGCGCGTTTGTTTCATTTTTTGTTTTGTTTTCTTTTTTCTTTCCTGGGTTCGAATCCCGTTCAAGGGGATATTTTCCCCTGGAGTTAACATCAGTGCAGACTCCACTCTCCCCAAAAGTCTTTCCGATAAGACTATAAACCGAGGCCCCGTGTGCGAACGCACGCAGAACATCTTGCGCACACGCTAAATCCTGTTCCGCTTTTCGTAAGAGTAGGCCATTGTATGCCGGTGGGAACGGATGACAAAATTTAGAAAACCGAATACACACGGGGCTTTCTATCTTCTCGTTCTCTTCTTGTTTCTCTTTCTTCCCTCCTTTCTAGATCTATATGTTTATGTTTTTTCCCCCCTTCGGAAAAGGGCCTAGGTCTAATCTGAATAAACATTTCGCATTCGCATTCTCACTTCTAGATCTATAATGTCATGTTTATCATTAATACTTACTTTTCTTGTTCTTCTCAAAAAGAAAGGTGGATCGGTGGTCTAGAGGTAACACGCCTGCCTGCCTAGAAAGCAAAACGTCCGGGTCGGAAGTGGCCGGTTGGGCACAAAACTTTTCCCCCATCCATTAGACCATGAGTGGTGGTCTGGGTGCTAGTCTTTCGGATGAGACGAGAAACCGGGGTCCCGTGTGTTACACATAATTATTTCAGCGCACGTAAAAGAACCCACCGCAACAATAGAGTTGTCCCTGGGAAAATTCTGTGTAGAAAAAAGCTACTCTGTTAGGGAAACGAAATAGATACAGTCGCAGACAGGAAAAGACAAAAAAAACATAATGGGTGGCGCTGCTCTGTGGCAACGCGATCTCCCCGTGGAAAGAGCAGCTCTAAATTTCACGTAAAGAAATCTGCCGTGGCTTTAAGTGGTATGAAATGAAATATGAATATATAAATGAAATGCACGAGGTTAAACCCTTAAGGCGCTATTTTTCCTCCACATATATAGCACATTATCTGTGACGTGACGTGACCTGACGTGACACTATCGCTGCTCTGATGTCGCTCATCCTGATCTCATCTTATATATAGACAGAGATCTACGCTGTGGCTGATTACGTTGTCGGTGACGTGACTGACCAGATCAGCTTGGGGTCAGAGCCAGGTGGCTGTCACTCTTTGAGTGTATGTAGTGCTGTGCTGTGCTGTGCTGTGCTGTGCTGTGCTGTGCTGTGCTGTGCTGTGCTATCCTCTTGCGTGGTGTGACATGGAGAAAACTCTCTCTCTCTCTCTCTCTCTCTCTCTCTCTCTCTCTCTCTTCCTTCTCTCTCTCTCTCTCTCACACACACACACACACACACACAACACACACACACACACACACACACACCACACCACGCACGCACGCGCGCGCGCGCGCACATACACACACACACACACAACTTTCAAACAACTCGAGAATAGTAGTATATACCATTGCGCACACACACACACACACACACACACACACACACACCACATACACACACACACACCACACACACACACACACACACACACACCACAAACAGACACACACACACACCACACACACACACACACACACATACATACCACACACACACACACAAACACACACACACAAACACACACAAACACACACACACACACCACATACATACCACACACACACACACACCACATACATACCACACACACACCACATACATACCACATACATACCACACAACACACACACACACACACAGCCTTCAAACAACTTCGAGAATAGTATATACCATTGCACACACACACACACACACACACACACACACACACAACTTTCAAACAACTTCGAGAATAGTAGTATATACCATAGAAGTTGTTTTGTTTGCTTGTTTTGTTTGAATTCCTAAGCTAGTTTCGACTTGCATTACGTACAGCCTCAAAGCAATGTACAAACAGTTAGAAATATGTCAATATATTAATACAAGGCAGTTAAAATTGCGTTCAACTTTGCTGTTTTGATTTTTTAACTATCTTTATGTTTTGGTAATTGTAAGCGTAGTATGGTAACTTTAATGTTCGTGTGTGTTTGTTATATAGATCTACACCCTTCCGTGTGGGGAAGTGTCCTATTTATGATTAAACTATCCGAATCACAATCACACACACAAACGCACGCACGCAAAAAATGTCAGACAAACATTATCAAAAAGAAAAACAACTAGACAACAACCAAACCGACATATGGAACAGCAAAAAATAATAATTTACATAATGGAAAGGTGTCGAGTCACGTCAAGTCAAAAGCACTTTAATCATCCCATGATAGGCAGTGACAGGCTAGAGACAAATGAAAAATCGAGACAATCAATAAATAATTATAAGCTGGCTGCTTTACTCTCTTCGTCTTTGTGTGATGTGACGTTGAGACAATGACTTTTAAAGAGAAAAATGGCAGACAGACAGACAGAGAGACACAGAAAAGCAAACCAACAAACAAGGAGACAAACGTAACAGTAAAAATAAATGAGTCATTTACGTTTTAGTCACAATGGAAGACTGGAAGGAGAAAAACTGATAGAGGGAGAACTTAGGCAGACAGACAGAAAAATCTTCTGTTGTAAATAATAAGGCCAACCCCTCCCCTCCCCCCCCCCCCCAAATCTTTTGTTACATAGGACGGTTGGTGGGGGGAGGGGGGGTACAATTAAAAGCCAACAGACTGACAAGTAGACAAGTGAAAAATAAGCACATGGGTAGGCTACTAAGGGATACAAAGTAATTCAAACATCATGCATCTTTTTTATCAATACGATCGTTATAGCCTAGATATTAAAAAAAAGAAGAATATTTTTACAGGCGTGTGCACCAAATAGATGCCGACGATATTGCACTGCTGTCGCATGCACAGAAAGACATCCAGGAAAAAACATCACGAGTTGACCAAATAGCCAGCAGCGTGGGACTCCAGATTCACCCCGACAAGACCAAGATCATGAAAGTGAAGACAAAGAGTGCAGAGAAGACCAGTGTGCGAGGCTCAGCTCTAGAGGAGGTAGAACACTTCAAGTACCTCGGCAGCTACATCTCAGCCGACAGTAACATTGAGAAAGAAATTTCAACCAGGATAGGACTTGCAGCCTGGGCATTTAGTGAGTTGAAAAACATCTGGAAGTCATCTGTCTTGCAAACCAAAACCAAGTTGAAGATCTACAAGTCCAATGTACGCTCAGTACTCCTATATGCCTCGGAGACATGGAGAACCAACAAGAAGATTGAGAGCAGGCTCAGAGGCTTTGAAGGAAGGTGTCTTCGCCGAATCCTGAAACTTCACTGGCAGCAGCATGTCACCAACAGGGAAGTGTCAAAGCGCACCGGCATTAACAACATTGTGGCCGAGGGAAAACAGCGGCGATGGAGGTGGCTGGGACACACCCTCCGAATGGGCAAGAACAGACTCCCTCATACTGCGCTGAGTTGGGCACCACCAGGGAAGAGGAAACGAGGCATACCACTCGGCACTTGGAGGAGGACAGAAGAGGAGGAGATGAGAGAGGCGGGCAAGACCTGGAATGAATTGAGCTGGCTTGCCCAAGACTTTCTGGCTGGAGGGATTTTGTTGGCGCCTTGTGGCACATGGGATGAAGAGGATTAAGTAAGTAAGCACCAAATAGATCTGGAACCATTTCCTTCCGATCAGCTGAACGTACTGAAAATATCAGTAATATTTTTTGTTTTTCTGTTTGTTTACATGATCACAAGGCCTAAATATTTCGAACAGATTTTATGACAGGGAAGGCATACAAGATTTTTTAAATATATATATATATAATATATATATATAAATATATATATAATATAAAATAAAAAATATTCCCTTTCTCCTTTGCTCTTGATATCAGCTATTAATCAAGCTAAATTATTTGCTGTGAGAACTGAGTCTACACTTTTCACCATTATAATTCCTTCTTTTCGTGTAGCATTGAATATTTACCTTTACAGACCTCGCCCTTAGGGTTTATAAGGTCAAATGAAAAATAACAGACAAGATCGACCCCTTGTTTGTTGATAACGGGGAGACAATTCGTCATAAATAAACCTAGAATTTGCTTCCTTGGGGTGTATAGATTGGTAGATCTATTCCTCTTTATAAGAGCTAGCAGCCGAGGAAGACGAAACAGCGCACAGGCAGGGAAAGTTTGTGGTTAGCTGTGGGGTCTATTACGTGGGCTTATGTCATCTTGCTGAAATGACGTCAGAGCTGACAGAAATAATGTGGCACACACACAAAAGTGTTTGTGTGTGTGTGTGTGTGTGTGTGTGCCAGCAATTAATGTCATTTTGCTCATCTGGTTCGATTATTGTTGATTGTTGAATAATTCTGTACATTCTGTCCCAGGCCGCGCCCTTACAGGCCTATTCCAAATAGGATCCAGATTTGGAGGTAATTAGGCGGGGCAGTTGGCCTCTTTCTATTCTCAGATCGGCAGTTTAGGGTAGGTCAACCAGCCCATTTCAATGCCTTGATTTCTCTGGGTCACATGATGGGTGGTCTAGAGGTAACGCATCTGCCCTAGTAATCGAGAAGTAGGGTATGATCTGGGTCCTGGTTTGATTCCCAAAACTTTTCCCCCATCCACTAGACCATGAGTGGTGGTCTGGGTGCTAGTATTTCGGATGAGACGATAAACTGAGGTCCTGTGTGCAACACGCATTTAGCCCATGTAAAAAGAACCCACGGCAACAAGAGTTGCCCCTGGCAAAATTCTGTAGGAAAAGGCCGCTCTGATAGGTAAACGAATATACAGGGGGAAAATACATAATGGGTGGCGCTGCTCTTGTGGTGAGAGCAGAGTGAGCAGCTCGAATTTCACACAGAGAAATCTGCCATGACTCTGAGTGGTATACAAATACAAATTAAATACACATACACACAAGCGCGCGTGTGCTGGCGCATGGGCGCACGTCCTCTTCAAACTTTGTTGATGACTCTTCCCTACAACACACTAGGCCTCACACTGGGTTGGTGGCTATTTTAGAAAGCTATTTCCTGATGAATCAATAAGTCCACTTTGCACAGCACAGCACAGCACAGCACAGCATAGCTAGTGAATTTAGATCCAGAGAAGATTGCCGTTGGGTTGACTCTTATGTAATCTGCTGCGTGCAGCATGTTACTCACTAACGTGAATTACATCAGTGGGGGCTTGTAGAAACCAACTGTTCGTGTGTGTGAGTGGCCTATTGTGCTGCGGCTTTTGGCCTGACCAGGGTTGTATAGTTGGTACAGAAGTGAATTGATTTTCAGTGAGGTCTCTGCCATGTGGCAGTGTTGTACTCTACCAAATGTTCTAAAACATCGATTTTAATGGGGGTTGTGGGGGAGGGGGTGTTGTTGTTTGTTTTGATGGTTGCTTTTTATGGTTTTCTGTTTTTTTTTCTTCTTTGCTTTGTTGGAGGTGGGGGGGGGGGGGGGGGTTACTTAGGTATCTTCATGTTGTGTCTCTTGGGCAATGTTGCATGGCCTTGAGTAGGATTGCTACAGAAAGCAGAGGACCGTGGGGAGTGGAGGAAGCTGGTTGCAAAATCTTCATTATTTCTTTTTTTTTTATACCACTTTAAGTCACAAGATTTCTCTGTGTGAAATTCGGGCTGCTCTCCCCGGGGAGAGCACGTTGCTACAAGAGCAGCGCCACTTTTTTTTCCCGGTCTGCAACTGTATTTGTTTCCCTATCATAGTGGCTGTTTTCTAAGAATTTTGCCAGGGACAACTCTCTTGTTGCCATGGGTTCTTTTACGTGCCCTGAAAATTTTGTGTAACACACGGGACCTCGGTTTATCGTCTCATCCGAAAGACTAGCGCCCAGACCACCACTCATGGTCTAATGGATGGGGGAAAAGTTTCGGGCCTAAACGATTAGTGCCCCCACAGTCCAAGGGACTAGGGGATAGGTGAAGAAGGTAAAGGAAATATGTGTTGTAGCAGACAAATAACAAAACATTTCCTTCCTATTAATCGAGTATTGCCTCAAATATCATCACATATCAAGAAAGCATATTTGCTTTGTCAAGAGTTTGCATGTCTCATCAATCTTGGATTTTCATTATACATTGTTGAATATTTACCCTTCCTGACTTTTGCCTCAGGGTTTATAAGGTCAAACAAAAAAGCAACAAACAAGATGGACCCCTTGTTTGTTGACAACAGGGAGACAATCCGATATAAATAACTCTTGCAGTGGCTTCTCTCGGAAAGCATGTTGAGGGTATATAGATCAGTGAATGTATCCTTGATTTGAGCTCAGTGCTATAAGAGGAATGTACAGGCAAATAAGGTTTGGGGCTAGCTGTGTGGTCTATTAGTCAGCTTATGTCATTTCCCTAAAATGACGTCAAAGCTGAAAAACACACACACACACACACACACACACTGTGTGTGTTGACCCAAACTAACAACACTGCCCTCATGTAGGCTCACTCTTGGTTAACAGCCCAAAACAAAATGTCGGTTTGCTCATCCTGTTCGATTTATTGTTGATTGTGGAAGAATGGTGTCCATTCTGTCCCAGGCCACACCCCGCCCTTGTTGTTTCTGTTGCAACATGGGGAAATTCCTGTGAGATCCAGATTTGGTGGTAATCTCCTCTGACAGGAAAACCATCTATTGAGAGTAAATAGGTGGGGCAGTTGACCTCTTTCTGTTCTCAGATTGGCATTGTTGTGTAGGACAATCAGCCTGTTTTGTGGAGTTCATTTCTCTTGGTCACGTGGAATGGCCATCAACAGGGCAAAATGTTGACCCACAGGTAAAGTGCCTGCTTAAAAAGTGTCATGGTTTGGGTTTAAATCTCATTCAGAGTTGATTTTTTTCCATTCCCCTAGACTTTGCAAGGTCCTAAAGTCTATGGATGTTAACCTTTCTGATAAAACAATATCCTAAATTTCGAGTGTTACACGTATACAGCATACTATAAGAACCCCAGGAAAGAATTTTCAAAGAGAGTTGTCAAAAGTGAAAACACTCTTGCAGGCTTAAATGTACACAAAAATTCTCCTAATAACAAAATCCTGCACTGATTGAAGCTGTTCCACAAACGGCACTCACTGCATCAATGGAACAATCAACCTTAGCAGATACCAGAATAAAAACAGAATTTCTCAATGGGTTGGAGGGGGGGGGGGGGGTTTACTGCAAAAACCTCTCCAGCAAAGCAGACGTTTATGACAGCCACACAAACCTGTTTAGAGGATTGCTGATCTAGTGGTAATGTGTTGGTCTCAAAAACAAGAGATCCCATTGATCCCCAAAATGGCAAAGCAGCTACCTAAATAGGGGGGGGGGGGGGATGAAAACACACGGTTGCATAATTATGCAAAATCTTACCAGTGGTGAGTCTCCAGCTCTAGCCAAGGGAAGAAGAAAAAAGATAGTGTTGGACTCTGACCCTCATCCATTTGAGCATTTTTTTTTTCTATTTTTATTTATTATTTTATATCGAGGATAATAGAATAAGCACTCGTGTGCTTTTTACATCAAGTCCCCGTGTGTATGCGGCTTTGGAAATTCTGTCATCTGTTCCCACCGCCTACTCCTACGAAAAGTGGAACAGGATTTAACGTGTGCGCAAGATGTTCTGCGTGCGTTCGCACACGGGGCCTCGGTTTATATTCTCATCCGAAGGACTTTTGGGGAGAGTGGAGTCTTCACTGATGTTAACTCCAGGGGAAAATATCCCCTTGAATGGGAATCGAACCGGGTCGTCAGATTGCGAGCGCAATGTTCTAACCACTAGGCTATCCCGTCCCCGAAGGACTGATGGTGTGGGGCACTACTCCTGTGGATGAAACGATATGTCACATGCGACATGTACATATTGTCTGTTGAAAACAACAACAACAATGACGTCAGAGATAGTGTCATTAGGAAAGGTATCCCTGGAAAAACACCATAGGAAATAAACCTCTGCCACAGTACAATCATAAAACGGGGGAACAACTTTTTTTAGTGGATGACGTTTCGGTGTAGAAACGCATTCTCTTTTACCGAGTTCTGCCCAGTATTTCCTACAGAGAAGTTGACTGCCAGTACAAAATGCACTACAGAAAATCACCAGTCTCCCCACCCTGGTAAAACAATGCCACTTCTCTACTCACTGATCATCACAGACAAAAAAGCTTCATCAATATCATAGTTTGATCATGTTGACTGGCGTCTTTGTTACTGATAATCCTACTAGTTTCACACACACACACACACACACACACAAACACACGTGAGTGCGCATGCATGTGAACACGTACACACACATGCAAGCACACACGCATGCACGCAGGTGTGCATGTGCAAACACACACATACACACACACACACACACACACACGCACACAGACACACACACGCACACTCAGAGTCCTCATCAAACTCCCTAATAACTCTACCTACAACACACCTGAAAACCAGCTGATACACAAATAGGCCTGACATTAGGTTGTTTTCTATTTTGGAAAGCTATTTCCTGATAGATCGATAAATCCATTTTGCACTGCACAGCACAGCACAGCTAGTGAATTTAGACTCGGAGAAGATTGCGGTTGACTCTTATGCAATCTGCTGCAATGCAGCATGTTACTGACTAAAGTTAATTGCATCAGGGGGCTGGTCGAAATAAACTGTTGGTGTGTGTCTGTGTGTGTGCGTGCGTGCGTGCGTGTGTGTGTGTGTGTGTGTGTGTGTGTGTATGTGTCCTATTGTGCAATAGTTTTTGGCGTGACTGGGGGCCAGCTGTATAGTGGGTACAGAACAGCTCTCTGTGCCATTCGAGGCTCTGGTATTCTGCTGTGCTGTCTTTTGCCAAGTTTTCCAAAATATGGCATCTGTGAATTATTTCGGGGGGGGGACTTTTTTGTTTTGAATTAAATGTATATGTGACCGTTTGGCACCTTGGCTCAAGTACAGTCCCCCAGTTCACCCACCCAGCTGTAAATGGATACCTGCCCTTTTTGAGGGTCAGGGAAGGTAAAGCAGCGAGGGAGAGGAGATGGGCGCCGCCCTCAATATGCTGGCCCTAGAGAAGTGAGGTCTCTGACGCCTCGCTCCCCTACGACCTTATAGGTTATGGGACTCCTTTACCTTTACCTTTACATACTCTTACTGACCTTCCCCTCTGTGTTTCTAAGGTCAGACAAAAAATAACTGTCAAGATGGACCACTTGTTTATTGACAACAGGAAGATTTTTTTTTTTAATTTGACAAATATAAATCGTTGCATTTGGAGCTCGTGCACGCATATGTGTGTGATAGTGTGTTTGCGTGTGTGTGCGTTAATGTGTGTGTGCATGCGTGTGAAAGTGCACGCATACGCGCATGTGTGTGCGCGCGCGCACGTGCGTGCGAGCGTGTGTGTGTATGTGTGCGCGCGCGCGCGCCTGCAAGCGTTCGTGTGTGCAAACATGCAAGCGCACGTTCTTTGGACAATGCAACCGTGTACTAAGGCAAGGGAGCTTATATGTACAAAACAAGTTTCAAGCAACACTTCTATATTTGTTCCCCTTGAGTGTGTATCTATGGCAGTCATCCCCTGCACAACTGTCCATATTTGCCAGTTTTATGTTTGTTTGTTTTACCTTTCCTCCCCTCCTGCAACACGCGCGCGCGCGCACGCACGCACACACACACACACACACACACACACACACACACACACACACACACACACACACACACACACACAACACATTTTTCTCGTTTCGTTTTTAATCACTGGGAAAAATTAATACATCAATATGAAGCTAGTAAAATCCATACTTAGTTTTGAAACGATTATTTCAATTTTTAAAAAGTATATCACTGCTCGAAAACTTACACAAAATAATTGAAGTCTAAAATCAAGTTATTATATTCATACAATCATTCGTAGTAGTAGTATAGTATGTATTAGTTAGTAGTAGTAGTAGTAAGGGTAGTAGTAGTAGTAAGGATAGTAGCAGCAGCAGCAGCAGCAGCAACAACAACAACAACAACAACAACAACAACAACAACAACAACAACAACAACAACAGAATAATTTATTGTATATCATTCTCTTCAAAACTGTGAAAACTCAGACGATCAGTACAAGAGTTCTAACGTTAATAAACCTTTATTGTTGGTGTCGTTGTATTCTGTGCAGAATCCCCTGCCAGACTGGCAGTAGCCAGACAACAGACCATGTGCTGTATACAGTCCTGCCCGCTACATGAGGCAGCACTCTGAAAGAGGACCTGGCCTGACTGACCCAGACCACCCCAGTAGTGGCCCAGAAGCTCTGTGGAGACTGGGAGAGAGGACCTGCAGCGTACAGCTGCCTTCATTGCAGAGACTGAGCTGTCTGTCCATCTGATAAACTCAAAAGAGAAAAGAAACAAATTTTTATACGCATTTGCCTACTTTCAATGTTCTTAATTCTGTTTGAAAAAGTGATAGCGAAAACGAGAACTGTAAAAGATACCGAAGTTTGAAGAAAGCTTATGATAATAAGTGTGCTTGAAGATTCGTCGTCGGCTTTTGTATTCCTTCCTCTCCTACTGACTTTCCTCCTCCCCCCCCTTTTCTTTCCTTCTTCTTCTCTTCTTCTTCTTCTTCTTCTTCTCATCTGTCCTCTTCTTCTTTCTTATATACTTTTTCTCCTTCCTCTCTTGACTTTCCTCTTCCCTACCTCCTCCTTTCTTCCTCTACTTCTTTCCTCTCGCGTTCTATTATCTTTTTCTTTTCTTCTGTTTCAGTCACTTACCTCCATCCATACACTCCTGCTCCTCTTTCCTCCATTCATTCTTTCTTTTCTAGTATAATCCTCCATCAAGCATCTTGAAGCCATATTTTTTATTTTATCTTCAGTTTGGTTAAAAAATCAAAACATACAAGCAAAACTTATGCAATCATTGTCGCTGTTGTCGTCATCATTATCAAAGTCAAACTTTTATTTCCAGATGGAATATCAAATAAGCAGTGCGATTATGAATGAATGAATTAATTAATTAATCAGTTAAGGAATGAATAAATGAACGAATGAATGAACGTACACAATAAATCATTATCTTCACATCCATAGGTGCGATTATAGTATTTTACAATAACAAATCACTATTGTAAAAACTTTGAAAAGTTATAAACTGTTCACCTTTGATACACATTATAAAAACAAACACTTTTTCAAAAAATCAAAAAGACAGGGTCTTAGATAGTCTGACAATCTTCTCAGTTGCACACAGGGTATGCAGACATCCATGACAAACGCACGTGTAAACATTCACTCAGCCCCCCCCCCCCCCCCCCCCCCCCCCCTCACATCTGCTGTTAGTTATAGTGCAAAAAGCAGAACATGTTCACACACCAACATATTTCTTTCTTTCTTTGTTTGTCTATTGATTTATTCTTTTTATTTCGAGGATAATGGCATAAGCCATCCTGTGCTTTTTCATACAACCAGTCCCCGTGGGTTTTGCCCGGTTTTGTTATTTTTTGTCATCCGTTCCCACTGGCACAGCTGGCCTACTCTTCCCTAAGGTGGAACAGGTGGTAATGTGTGTGCAAAATGTTCCATGTGCCTTCACACACGGAACCTCGGTTTATAGTCAAGAGAAAGAGGGGGGGGGGGGAAGATAGATAGATAGATAGATAGATAGATAGATAAAGATAGATAGATAGATAGATAGATAGATAGATAGATAGATAGAGGAGGGAGGAAGACAGACAGAGGTACAAGTTTGGCAAATAGTTCCATGGCTTCCTGGACCATAATTATATCTATTACTAAGGGTTGTACACAAACTGGCAGTTATAAACGCTAACACTGACGACGATCACGATATCAAGTCTCAACAGATCTGTCTGTGCCTGCACAAAGTCTACAACAAGTAGATCTGACAATAAAAAGCACTCTCACATTCCATGCGACATGTATAGATTCAGACCCTTGCCGCTAGTATACCCTCTCTCTCTCACACACACTTTCATAACTCTACCCCCCCCCCCCCCCCACACACACACACACACCACACACACACACACACACACATCTATCACACAACACCGGAACAGCATTCAAAATAAAATTGCAACATTGTGACAATCACGACACATAACCAACAAAAACAGAAGAAATACTATGAAGTAACAAAATCACGACGCAACAGTTAACTCTCCTAGCCGCAAACAGTTAACTCTCCTGGCTGCAAACAGTTAACTCTCCTGGCCGCAAATAGTTAACTCTCCTGGCCGCAAACAGTTAACTCTCCTGGCTGCAAACAGTTAACTCACCTGGCCGCACAGTTAACTCTCCTGGCCGCAAATAGTTAACTCTCCTGGTCGCAAACAGTTAACTCTCCTAGCCGCAAACAGTTGACTCTCCTGGCCAGCAAACTGTTAACTCTCCTAGCCGCAAACAGTTAACTTCCTGGCCAGCAAACTGTTAACTCTCCAGGTCGCGAGAGTGGCTGCACAGTCATTCTCTAGTACATTCTCTTGCTGATGAACTTGTCCGTGAGCACGTGCACATAGGCGGAATCGGCCGAGGTCTGGCGACACTCCAGGTCGATGGAGTGCAGGGCCTGTCCCCACTGGTAGTGTCCCCCGTCCCCGTCCCCCGCGTACACTTTGCACTGCACTGTGGTTAGCAGCACGGCTTCCTCCTGAAACTGAGGCCATCGTGTATATAAAGGAACGGACAGAGATACTTGTGGTATGGGTAGGGTCACTTGTATTGACAAAAACTGATGCCATCGTGTATATAACGGAATGGACAGATGCTTGTGTTATGGCATAGTCCTAGAACTGATACCATCGTGTCTATATAGGAATAGACAGATACTTGTGTTATGGGTAGGGTCACCTGTATGGTACACTGACACAAACTGATGCCATCGTGTAATATAAAGGAATGGACAGATACTTGTGTTACGGGTAGGGTCACTTGTATTGACAAAACTGATGCCATCGTGTAGATCTAGGAATAGACAGGTATTTGTGGTATGGGTAGGTCACATGTATGGTACATTGACAAAAACTGACGCCATCGTGTCTATAAAGGAGTGGACAGATACTTGTGTTATGGGTAGGGTCACTTGTATGGTCTATCTATCTATCTATCTATCTGTCCCGTAGTCTGACGACCGTGGGGGCACCCTCAAAGACTCAACAACCAGTTCCCTCCATTCCTCTCTCTGTTCTGCCTTTCTCAGGGTTTTGTTGAGTTCTAGGCCTGTCCATTCGCTGATGTTATCCTCCCAGCTCTTCCTTGGTCTGCCTCTTCTTCTTCCTCCTTGGACAGTGCCTTGTAAAACTGTCTTTGCAAGTCCTTTGGATCTTGTGACATGCCCATACCATTTAAGTTTACGTTTTTTCACGATCGTTAGAAGGTTCTCATAGGGTCCAATGGTTTGCTGGATTCTGTTATGCACGCTTTCGTTGCTTATGTGGTCTTTGTAGGAGATGCCAAGGAGTCTCCGAAAGCATCTCATCTCCACCGCCTGTACTCTTCTCTCCAAATCTGCAGTCAGGGTCCATGATTCACAGGCATACAGAAATATGGATATGACAAGGGAGCGCATTAGTCTAATCTTGGAGATAAGTGAGATATTCTTATCTCTCCAGATGGTGTTTAGTTTTGACAAAGCTGTTATTGTCTGTGCAGTCCTGCATACTACTTCTGGCTTGGATCCCTGGTCTGATACAATGGCTCCCAGGTACTTGAAGCTTTGAACTGTTTCCAGCTTCTGGTCATTAACCCTGATATCAGTGCTAATGCCGTTGGTGTTATTAGTCATCAGTTTGGTCTTCTCTGCACTGATTTCCATGCCGTATGTTTTGGAGGCCTTATTCAGGTGTTCTGTTAGGCTGGCAAGCTCTTTTTCTGATCCTGCTATTCCATCAATGTCATTTGCGAAGCGGAGGTTTGTGATCGTTCTGCCACCAATACTGATTGATCCTTCATGATGTTCCAGTGCATCAGCCATGATTCTCTCAAGGAAGATGTTGAAAAGAGTGGGTGAGAGTAGACAGCCCTGCCTTACTCCAACTGTTGTTCGAAACCATTCTCCAATGTTGTTGTTGTAGTACACTGCACTGATGGCCTCGCTGAACAGCTGTTTGATGACTCTGATCAGGTTTGCATTGATGCTTTACAAATTCATGGTTGCCCACAAAGCTGCATGCCACACCCTGTCAAATGCCTTCTTAAAATCGATAAATACGTGGTAATGGTCTTGTTGATGTTGAAGGTACCGCTCACATAGTATTCTGAGGTTGAATATCTGTTCTGTTGTGCTGCGGCCAGCTCTGAAACCTGCTTGTTCCTCAGCAATGATGGTCTCTGCTTGTGGCTTCAGTCTATTCAATATTATCTGCAGCATGACCTTGCTTGGAAGGCATATGAGGCTGACTGTGCGGTAATTATGGCATTGTTGTAGATTTCCTTTCTTGGGGAGGGTGATGATGAGTGACTGTGTCCATGGTGTTGGCCATTTTCCTGTCTGCCAGATCTTGTTGCAGATTCTTAGTAGGGCGCTGATCATGGCTTCCCCTCCAGCTTGAACCAACTCAGCTGGAATGTTGTCAGCCCCTGCTGACTTCCCCATTTTCAGCGATCTGACTGCTGTTTCCACTTCTTCTCGGAGGATAGGGTGACTGTCTGTGTCTTTGCTTGCAGGTACATTAAGGACTTCTGGATCTCCTGCGGTTCTATAGTTATACAGGTCGGAGCAGTATTCTGTCCATCTGTTCAGAATATCCTGGTCGTCAGTGAGACACTTCCCATTTTTGTCTTGGATTGTTAAACCTTTTCCCTGTTTTGTGCTAGTCAGGTCTTTCACCAGCTGATATGCTTTCTTGCTATTGTTTTTATTTTATGGTACATTGACAAAAACTGACGCCATCGTGTCTATAAAAGAATGGACAGATACTTGTGTTATGGCATGTTCGTAGAACTGATGCCATCGTGTCTATAAAAGAATGGACAGATACTTGTGTTATGGCATGTTCGTAGAACTGATGCCATCGTGTCTATAAAAGAATGGTCAGATGCTTGTCTTATGGCATGGTCCTGGAACTGATGCCATCGTGTCTATAAAGGAATGGACAGATACTTGTGGTATGGGTAGGGTCACTTGTATGGTACATTGACAAAAACTCACGCTATCCTGTCTATAAAGGAATGGACAGATACTTGTGTTATGGCATGTTCGTAGAACTGATGCCATCGTGTCTATAAAAGAATGGTCAAATACTTGTGTTATGGCATGGTCCTCGAACTGATGCCATCGTGTCTATAAAAGAATGGACATAATTATTTTTTTGTGTTATGGCATTGTCCTTTGAAACTGATATGCCATCGTGTAAAAAGGAATGGACTTAATACTTATATTAAAAATTTTGTGTTATAGTAAGGTCCTGATATTGCGCAGAGCCGAGGACCGAGATGGATGGAGGAGGCTTACCACGGCATTGTCTTTCGTGTCTCCCCCACGACCGCCAAGGTCACGGGTCTGATGATGATGATGATGATGATGATGATGATATTGATGCCTTCGTATCGTGTATATTGGGAAACACTATACACTATAGTTGTGTTATCTTCTGGTGCTGAAATTGATGGCATCATGTATATATATATAAAGGAATAGACACATACTCGTGTTATGGTATGGTGACTGGTATGATAATTTGACCAATTTGGATTCTGTTTGTCTCCTTGCTATTTACTGGTCACGGGTATGTTTTGTTGTTATTGTTTTGTTGAGGGTTTTTTCTTGTTTATCGCTTTCAGTTTTTTGTGTGTGTGTGTGTGTGTGTGTGTTGTGTGTGTGTGTTGTGTGTGTATGCGTGTGTGTGTGTGGTGGGGGCGTGCGTGTGCGCGCGCGTGCGTGCGTGTGTGTGTGTGTGCGTGTGTGTGTCAGGCGATTAACGGCAGCCCGACGCATTTTTCCTAATAATATGTCAGACAAAGATATTTCTGTCTGAACCTTATGCTAAAAAAGAAGTGTTTTTTTTTAAATCAACAAAAATTTGGTGCCACACCCTAGTAACAAAAACAAACTACTCTCCTTTGGGAAGAGCAGCCCAAATTTCAAGTTCCTGTGATTTAAGAAGGGGTATATAACTAACTGCAATGCAATAGCGAAACATAACAACAACAACAACAACAAAGCCGACATCAACAGCATTACCTCCAGCATGAAAGGCAGAAACGTCCGGGTCTTGTCCTTGTTGACGTCATATCCGGTGGTGTACCAGAGGGCGCTGTAGCGGGCCAGATCCCGGTGGTGGCGCTCATGAACTGGCGTCAGCAGCAAGCTCTGGCCCTGGATGCGCATCTTGCTGAAGGACACGGCAAAACACAAAGTAGCATAAAATATCATCGAAGAGAGAGAGATCATTTAACATGTTTTTACATCCATAATGCATTTCTTTAAATGAACTAATACAAACACAGTCAGTTTTATTACTTTTCACAAGTTTAGCCTAATCCTAGATGTGGAAATGTTAAATGAATGAATAAACCAACAGAAACCAAAGCAAACAACAAACAAAAGCCAACAAAAAAGAAAACAAAACCAAAACGTGGCTCCAAAATGATTATACATAGAGATTTATACAAAAAAGGGCCCTATGTGTTGTTGGTGGGGGGGGGGGGGGGGGGGGGGGGGGGGGGTCGAACATAAGGATGATACAAGTTGATCTTTTTGCTGGTCAGCGAGTAATGTGATACACTCAAAACATGAAGGAAAAAAAGTCATGCAATCCTTGTTTACACATATAAAGATTTTTTTTTAACATATGTTGATTGCTGCTCCATGGCTGACTGATATCAACATACAGACACTTACAGATAAAACATCTTTTCACCTAATTTAATAGTAACATTAAGGCAACAAGCATTTATCACTCACTGAAGACATGGTTATTCTGTTTTCTACTATTTCAGTCTTTGAGATTTAACTCGCGGTGTTTCTGATGCAAGAAGCAGTGAAGTTACAAAGAATGCGGTATAGGCAAAAAGGAGGAAGTACAGTTTGCTGGAAATGGTAAATTAATAGTAAGATCATTCCTTTTCCCTTTGTTTTGTTTTGTTTTGTTGAAACTTGCCAATGACGACAACTCAACTTCACCTGAAAATTATCAGAAGTAAATAGTGATATTTAATCTGGACTCTGCCCAAGAAGGGGAATTTATGCCAATGCCAAAACTATAGAACAATCAGCCTCATCAGCCACGCCAGCAAGATCATGCTCAAAGTTATTTTTAATCGACTCAAGAAGGAGGCAGAAGAACACCTTGCAGAGGAACAAGCTGGGTTCAGGGCAGGCAGGAGCACAATCGAACAGATTTTTAACTGCCACATCCTGATGGAAAAACATCTTCAACATCAGAGAGACCTGTTCCACAACTTCATCGACTTCAAGAAGGCTTTCGACAGAGTATGGCACGAAGGCCTGTGGCAGGTCCTCAGAATGTTTGGCATTGAAGAAGGACTAGTGCAAACCATTCAAGCACTATACAACACCGCAAGCAGTGCAGTCCTTCTGAACAATCAGGTCGGAGACTACTTCAAAACCACAGTTGGGGTCCGCCAAGGATGCCTGTTATCTCCAGTCCTGTTTAATCTTTTCTTGGAAAACATTATGAGAGAGACCCTCCATGACTTCCACTCTACCATCTCCATTGGCGGCAGACCCCTCAACAACTTGCGGTTTGCCGATGACATTGACCTCATGGGCGGAAGTAACACAGAGCTGCAAGATCTTACGACCAGACTTGAGAAAAGAGCTGGAGCATATGGGATGGAGGTGAGCTCGGAGAAAAGTAAAGTACTTGTGAACAGCACGAGCAACGCCACTGCTAAAATTTACATGAACGGCCAGCAAGTGGAGGAGGTAGACGCTTTTAAATACCTTGGCGCTACACTCACAAAGGACGGGCGATCGACAACAGAAATCAAAGTCAGACAAGCCATGGCAACATCTTCCATGACAAAACTCACCACCATATGGAAAAGTAAAGAGATCAGTTTCCCAATCAAACTAAAGCTCTACAAAGCCCTAATTCAGACTATCCTGCTGTACGAAGTGAAACCTGGACATTGACTGCTGAAACAGCAAAGCGAATCCAGTCATCTGAAACAAAATGTCATAGAAAACTGCTGGGCATATCCTGGAGAGAACGAAAGACCAATGAAGTTGTCAAGAGTCAAATAACACGGCTGGCAGGTCCACAGGAACCCCTTCTCACCATCGTCAAGAAGAAAAAGCTGACATGGATCGGCCACGTCACCCGCCACAACACTCTGCCAAAAACAGTACTGCAGGGAACACTCGAAGGTGGCAGAAAGAGGGGAAGACAGAACAAGTCATGGATGGACAACATCAGAGAATGGACCGGGATAAATGACTGGGCTTTACTGCGCAAAGCCGGGGGAACGAGATGGAAGGAGGGGGTTACCAGGGCATGTCTTTTGTCTCCCCACGACCCCCAAAGGTCAGGGGAATGATTAGATGAATCTGGACTTTGTCTCCTTTAAAATCGTTAAATTTCAATTTTAAAATGCTCACTCAGGAAAAAAAAGGTCATTACTGATGTTTTTTAGGCACAGGCCTTCATTAAGGTGTTTTATGCTTGATGATGTTATGCGAGATTGTTTTTCATACCACCAAAAAGTTCTAACGGGCAACCTGCGCTCTTTCCTTTAAAGGAAAGGGGAAAGCCCCCGTGGTCAAAAACGAGCAAACTTAATGGCGGGGTTTTTTAAAAACTGCCATGACAAAGGCAAACCTCACATCCAGGTGTATTTAATGCACGTGATCCCAGATGTGATGGTGACCAGAATGCCACGTCTGGGTGACCGTAAGGGGGGGGTGGTAGAAAAGGATTTTTTCTACAACAACAACAAAATAATTATAATACATACTTTTGTTTCAAACCCCCTTTTTTATTTAAACGAACGACAAAACAGTTTCTGACGGTTACGAAATATGGAACGTTCCAGTAAAATATAAACGGACGACGGCACTTAAAAGAAAAAAGACAAAAAAAAAAAGCTTCTCGTTTTTGGGGAATAATTAAAAAGATTTCATGGCAAATCAGTTTTGACCTGTTGTGTGCGTGTGTGTGTGTTTGGTTTGGTGTGTGTGTGTGCGTGCGGTGCGCGCGCGTGTTGTTGTTTGTGTTGTGTGTGTTTTCGTGCGTACGGCGTGCGTGCGTGCGGCTGCGTGTGTGTGGTGGTGTGTGTGGTGTGTGTGTGTGTGTGTGTGTGTTCAAATCATTTTTGACTCTGTGTGTGGTGTGTGGTGTGGTGTGTGTTGTGGTGTGGTTGTGTGTGTGTTGGTTTCAAATCAGTTTTGACTCGTGTGCTGCTAAAAATCAGTTTTGACTCGTTGGTGTGTGTGTGTGTGTGTGTGTTGTTGGTGTTGGTGTGTGGGGGTGTGTGTGTGTTCAAATCAGTTTTGCTATGTGTGTGGTGTTAAAAACAGTTTTGACATGTGTGGTTGTTCAAATCATTTTGACCTTGTGTGTGTGGTGGTGTGTTTTTGGTGTGTGTTTGTGTGTGTGGTGTGTGTGTGGTGTGTGTGTTTTAAAAAACTTTTTTGACTCTGGTGTGTGTGTGTGGGGTGGGGGGTGGTGGGTGGTGTGGTGTGGTGTGGTGTGGTGTGTGGTGGTGGGGTGTGTGTGTATGTGTTAAAAATCATTTTGACGCTTTTATAAATGTGTGTGAATAAAGAAAAAGTGAAGTCAATTTTTTATTTCCGATGGTACATTGAATAAGAAAAGCTTTTGTTTTTTTTTTTCAAAAAAGCCTCATCAAGAGAAAAATTTCAAAATGAAAACTGAATAAATTTCCGGGTTATTTCCCTTCATTTTAACGTCCTTCCACCAAAAAGTGATTAAGATTTTGTGGTTTTGTGTGGTTTTTGGTTTTGTTTTTGTGGTTGTGTGTGTTGGGGGTGGGGGTGTGTGAGTGTGTGTTTTGGTTGGGGTGTGTGTTGTGTGTTGGGTGTGTAGTGCGTGTTAAATCAGTTTTATGTGTGTGTGTGTGTGTGTGTGTGTATGTGTGTGTGTTGTGTGTGTGGTGTTGTGTGTGTGTTCAAATCAAAATCCTGTGTGTGTGAAGTCAAGTAAAGTCATTTTTTTAATTTCCAGATTTCATTGAATAAGTCATGTTTTTTGGTTTTTTTTCACAAGCCATTTCCAGAAACAAATTTTTTAACTAATGCGAAGAATGTGGGGTTGTGGGGGTTGTTTGTGTGGGTGTTGTGTGTGTGTGTGTGTGTGTGTTGGTGGGTGTTTTCAAATGTTTTGACTCTGTGTGTTGTGTTTTTCAAATTTTTAAACCTTGCGGGGTGTGTGTTCAAATGTTTTGACTCTGTTGTGTTGTGGTTTGTGGGGTGTGTTTTTGGTGTGTGTGTGTGTGTGTGTGTGTATGTGTTGTTTGTGTTGTGTTTCAAATCATTTGACTGTGAGTGTGTAGTGTGTGTGTGTGTGTGTGTGTTGTGTGTTGTGTGTGGTGTTTGTGTGTGTTTCAAATCAGTCTTGACTTGTGTGTGTTGGTGTGTGGGTGTGGTGTGTGTGTGTGTGTGTGTGGTTTCAATCATTTGACTCTTTGTGTGTGTGTGTGTGTGTGTGTGTGTGTGTGGTGTGTGTGTGTGTGTGTGGTGTTGTTCAAATCATTTTGCTCTGTGTGTGTGTTCAAATCATTTTTGACTCTGGTGTTGTGTGTGGTGTGTGTGTGTGTGTGTGTGGGTGGGGGTGTGTGTGTGTGGGGGGGGGGGTGTGGGGGTGGTGGTGTGTGTGTGTGTGTTTCAAATCAGTTTGGACGCTGCTTAAAAATGTGTGTGAAGTCAAGACAAGTAAAGTCTTTTTTTATTTCCAGAAGTCATTGAATAAGAAAGCATTTGCTTTTTTTTTCATCAAGCCATCTTCAAAAGGGCAAATTTTTTAATGATAAACTGAATAATACCTCGGTGATTTTTTTGGGTGGTTTGGCGTGTTAAAAATCATTTTTTGACTGTGGTTGTGTGTTTGTATGTGTGTGGGGGGTGTGGTGTGTGTGTGTTAAAAATCAGTAATGACTCTATGTGTGTGAAGTCAAGTAAAGTCAATTTTTTTAATTTCCAGTGTACATGAATAAGTCATGCTTTTGGGGTTTTTTTCATCAGAAAACTCAGAACAAATTTCTTACGATAATGCGAATGATACGTGTTTTGTGTGTGTTGGGGTTTGGGTGTGTGTGTGGTGTGTGTGTGTGTGGTGTGTGTGGGGTTTTGGTGTTTCAAATTTTTTGACCGTTGTGTGTGTTCAAATTTTTTGACCTGTGTGTTTTTCAAATGTTTTGACTCGTGTGTGGTGTGTGTGTGTGTGTGTGTGTGTGTGTGTGTGTGTGTGTTTTTTTGTGTGTTCAAACATTTTAAATGGGTGGTATTTGTGTGTGGTGTGTGTG
>CM054138.1:58086620-58119120 GCA_028751875.1 Rapana venosa
AGTGAGACACTTCCCATTTTTGTCTTGGATTGTTAAACCTTTTCTCTGTTTCGTGCTAGTCAGGTCTTTCACCAGCTGATATGCTTTCTTGCTATTGCTTTTCTTGATATTCTCTTCAATGTCTTGGCACTGTTCACCGATCCATTTCTCTTTTGCCTCCGTCATGGACTTCCTGATTCTTTTGTTGACTGCCCTATATTGTTCTGCTCTTTCTTTTGTTTCATTTTTCTTTTTCTTCAACTCTCTACGCTTGTCGCATAGTTGTAGGATGTTAGGTGTGACCCATGGTTTTTTGACTGGTCGGCGTTTGCCAAGAAGCTCGTTTGCTGTTTCAGTCACTGCTGTATTGAAACTATTCGTCAGTGTATCTATGTCTGAGTCTATCACAGTGAGTGCTGCAAACTTTCCACCTATCCTTGCTTGAAAAATTTCTAATACCTCTGGGTCCTTCAGCTTCTCGAGGTCAAATTTGATCCTGATGTTGTTCCGCTTGTGGATTTTCTTTAGACGTAGTCGGAAAGTCATCATCACAAGATCATGATCACTCCCTATGTCTGCTCCTGGAAAACTGACAAAAGTAGAGATTAAAAATTTTATAAAATCAACAGCAACAAAATAAACTTGTCCTCGATTTTTTTTTTTAATCTCTACTTTTGTCAATTCTGCTTCAAGAAACCATATAAACAGCCACGATTCTGTATTAGTCTACTGAGGGCAGCTACCTCATTGGTAGGCCTGTTAGGAAGATATAGGTCTATTATTGTTGTTGTTGTTACTATATAAAAGTCCCAGCGAAGATTTCCGATTTAGGTGATTACCATGGCAGTTAATACGGGCCTACAAATTTTTCCAGTATATAGACAGACAGCTGACATTCACATAGATAGATAGATAGATAGACAGATCAATAGATCCTTGGATGAGACTATAAACTGAGGCCCCGTGTGCGAACGCACGCAGAACATCCTGCGCACACGTTAAATCCTGTTCCGCTTTTCGTAAGTGTAGGCCATTGTGTGTCGGTGAGAACGGATGACAACATTTACAAAACCGCATACACACCGGGACTGGATTTTTAAAAAAAGCACATCAGTGCTTATTCCATTATCCTCGATATAAAAAAATGAATAAATAAATAAATAAAATAATAAAAATAGATAGATAGACTGATCGACTCAGCTCTGACAGATAGCATGATAGATAGGTAGATTGATTGACTGATTCAATTCTAATTCAAATAATGTCATCTTGAGTGAGATGGCACATTTCATTAATCAAAGAAACTTACAAAACTCTCCAGCCTTTGGATTCTTTCACACAACAGTAGGCTATAGCTAGGATATATACATATCTATTACATATTAATTAGTAAATGAAGATGCTGGCATGGAAAAATTGGGTGCCAGAAATAAAGGGGTCAAAATCATTTAACATGCCTAATCTATTTCATTATTTATTCTTTTATTTCACAGATAATGGAATACCACTCATGTGCTAGCCTCTTACAGCCAGTCCCCATGAGCATATTTTTTAAAATTTCGTCATCCCTTCCCACCAGCACAAATGGCCTACTCTTCCAGAAGGTGGAACAGATTTTAAAGTGTGAGCAACTTATTCAGCATGCATTCACACATGGGACCTTGGTTTATAGTCTCATCAATAGGACTTAAACTGTAGAGAAGGCTGCTGCATGTCAAGTGAAGTAACCACGCACATCGTCTGATAATTATCGTTTTTGTTATTTACTTTTTTATTATTTAGCCTATCTATATATCCCAAAGTCATTCAGATGAGACTATAAACCAAGGCCCCGTGTTTGAACACATGCAGAACATCTGGGCACACATTAAATCCTGTTCTGCTTTTCGGAAGGGACTGGATGTAAAAAAAGCACATGAGTGCTTATTCCATTATCCTCGATATAAAAGAATAAATAAATAAAAATAAATAAATAAAGTCTGACTCACCGGAGGCACCACAGAGATATCTTCAGCTTCCACCTCTCTCGGTGCTTTTCTCAGCCTCCCCACATGTCCAGTCAGAGATGTGTCCACTGACCTCCCTCTTTCTCTTCTCCTTCTTGCAGGACTGGCTTAACAAGCCTCTCTTGCTTTTGGTGCAGGTGTGCCCATACCACTTCAGTTTTCACTTCCTCTCAGCCACTGTGGGTCAAAAAGTCTTCGCATGGTCTGATAAATGCCTGATTCTGTTGGGGGTTAAGAGGGATTGGCAATGGCACCTCATCAAGTGAGAGAGAGAGAGAGAGAGCAAGAGAGAGAGATTGATTGATAATCTTTGTTCACAAGGGTTACAGTTAAGTATTGTCATACTTTTTTCATCTGGCCCTTGCCCTGAGAAGGGACTATACTTAATAATCATAGCTAATCGATTCAAGTAAACATAATTTTTTTTTAAATTTAAAAATAAAAAAATAATAACTAAAACAAGGTTTTAAACTTTTATAAGAGAGTGAGCGAGAGAAAGAGAGTCATAAAAAAAATTTTCTATACAGTTTTGTACATTTTGTCATCCATTCCCTTTGGCACACAATGGCCTACTCTTACGAAAAGTGGAACAGGATTTAACATGTGTGCAAGATGTTCTGCGTGCATTCACACACAGAGAGAGAGAGAGAGAGAATTTATTTATTCTTTTATTTCGAGGATAATGGAACAAGCACTCATGTCCTTTTTTACATCCAGTCCCAATGAGTATTTAGTTTTGTAACTTTCATCATCCGTTCCCACCGGCACACAAGGGCCTACTCTTCCAAAAAGCAGAACAGGTTTTAAGGGGTGCTCAAGATGTTCTGGAGCATTCGCACACAAGACCTCAGTTTATAGTCTCATCCACACACAGAGAGAGAGAGAGAGAGAGAGAGAGAGAGAGAGAGAGATGATCTAAGATTCAGGTGATTATATAAAGATTTTGCCCATGAGGGGGGTCCATTACACATATGTTATATGTATATATGTTTTATGTTTGTTATAATATAGGTACATATATGTTTTATGTTTGTTATCTAGAGTAGATAGTATCATTATATGCAAGTAAACACTAATGAGACAAACAGAAACAGACAGATCAAAACCTTCATTCAAGTGTGCATACATTTGTACCATAGTGAAGTAAACATCTCTGTTTTCAACAACTTTATTCAACATGTTAATTAAAACACACAGTGTTGGAACATTCCATCAACAAGCCGGCGGTTCAGCAACTGGCATGCTCATTTTAATGGTGGTACATACATAAATATCAGTCATGCGTTAATCAATGACTGAAGTTAAAATGGTAGTGATCAACTAAAAACTTATCAAAACAGCAGTGCTTAAAACGCGTTTTATGAATTGAAATTCTTCAACTCATAGTCTCCATGTCTGGTTAAACATACCAACTGCAATAAAACACACAAAAAAACCCCTGAAATGAGCAACAACAACAAAAATCTATTCTAACACTGCAACTACAGAAATGACATTCTAAGTGTGACAACAGCCCCTATACGGCCTCTGTGGTTGACAGGGCTATAAACGGCAAGATTAGTGACTGGGTCGTCCTAACTGCCTCCCATGTAGAAGCACGAGCGTATCTCCACATGTTAATTAAGCTAAAATGGGACACATCGGAGGATTGTGCACGGCTCTTCTGTCACCTGTAGTTCTGACCTTTCCCGAAATGCAACTCCACTGTCACAATTATTTGTAGAATCTGTCATAAATAAAGCCTCTGTGTAGAAGCCACATTTCCTACAGCTGAGGCCGTGCTCGATACAGCTTGGAGCTGGGTGTAGAGCTAGAACATTTAAACTGAATGCTTTGGGGTTAGTTTTACCAAAGTGCTAGAACATTTAAACTGAATGCTTTGGGGTTAGTTTTACCAAAGTGCTAGAACATTTAAACTGAATGCTTTGGGGTTAGTTTACAAAGGCTGAAACATTTAAACTGAAGCTTTGTTGTTTTGACCAGGCAAACATTAACGAATGTTATGCTGGGTTACGTCTAATCTCCCATGTAGAAGACGAGCTGTTATTCTACCACATGTCTAATTAAGCATTAATAAATGGGAATGTTTGGAAGTTGTTTACAAGGCTCTTTGTAACTGTAGTTCTGGTTCTTTCCAAAGTGCAGAACTTCACAATATTTTGTGGATTGTTCTATAAATAAAGCCTCTGTGTAGAAGCCACATTTCCTACAGCTGAGGCCGTGCTCGATACAGCTTGGAGCTGGGTGTAGAGCTAGAACATTTAAACTGAATGCTTTGGGGTTAGTTTTACCAAAGTGCTAGAACATTTAAACTGAATGCTTTGGGGTTAGTTTTACCAAAGAGCTAGAACATTTAAACTGAATGCTTTGGGGTTAGTTTTACCAAAGTGCTAGAACATTTAAACTGAATGCTTTGGGGTTAGTTTTACCAAAGTGCTAGAACATTTAAACTGAATGCTTCTGACTTAGTTTTACCAAAGTGCACTCAACATCAAGGGGGAAGGGTAAGAGGGAAGAAAGGAGGGGGGGGGGGGGGGGGGGGGGGGGGTTGTTGGGTTCGTTTTTCTTTTACACACTTAAGTTTAGTCTTAATTAGCATTATAAGTATCAGACCATTTATGTTCAGGTAATACTGAGCTTTCACTACTTCTCTTCCCTAAAAACGCTCCATCAACGACTTTGAAATAAAAATGAAACGCCAAAAACATCAAGAAACCACCAACAACTTTAAAACCTACCAGTAAAAGGGCAAATGGCATGTAACAAAATGAAGGAATGGAACATAAGAAAATAAATGTTTCCAAGAAACGATACAAGTAAATGAAAGCAAGAACAAACTCTGCTCATCACAGCACTCAAAAACATAAAACAACCTTGTTCCAGACTTTCAAAAAGTCATGTGCTCCTCAAAATCAACATCATCAACAACAATCCACATTCTATCCAACTATGCGAAACTGTTCTGTCATATATTACAATACATTGTTGTTGCAGTGAGTCTTAACAAATAATCAATTATGTTAGAAAACCTTAACAAACAAAACAAACCCACACCAAACTGGATGACATTTTGTAGCTCGGTGTTAAAAGAAGACAATACAAGTACGTTTGTCTGTGGGAATTACAAGAAACAGATTTTTATGTCTGAAAGATTAACAGCAAAAGTCCTCAGCCACTCAATAATCTTTGATATAAATGTCATCAAAAATCACTTTCTGTGCTTGAATCAGTCTGTTCTAATAAAGGTAAATGATAAGGGCATCTTACTGGCTTTTGTGAAGAAATAACAACGACAATGAATATTTTGTCTAGCAGTCAATCTAAAAATATAAGCAAAAGCCCTATATACGTTTACATTCAATCATAAAGTGTGGATAGAATATTTCATGAATATATATGCATACATACGTAAGCATATACACAGTGTGTACACAAATTCACATATGTGTGTATACACGCATGCACGCACACAAATTAACCAAAGGGTTTGGTAGTATTGTTGTCACTGAACAATGCAGACTGGATGTGTTCATCTGTAGCTCATAGGCACATGTACATACTTCCATGCATTCACACACACACACACATATAGACTTACAACCATTATTATGCCAATAAATTTGAGTTAATAGGCTTTCAATAATCAGTGGGTTACCCAAAACATTTCAATACAAGAAATGCACAGCAATTTGTTCACAGTCTACCCATTGCAAATACCAGATTAAAAATCAATTAAGTAAATAAAGACAAAAACAAAAATGCCCATAAACAACAGTTCAAAGAAGGTAACTTTCATAATGATATTAGATTTAAAGTTAAAAACAACAACAGAACTCTGTAAAGATAGACGCAAATATTAAAAGCATATATACATCATAAGCTACAGCTATGATGTCCATACATAGGCAGTAAGTAACAGATCATGCTGTGTCTACTGTCTACATTTTAAGTGGGCAGGCATGTGTATGCATAATGTGTTTGTGTGGCACAGGCATGCATGTATGTGTGTGTGTGAAATTCAAACTTTTAGTGTGTATGTGTGTGTGTGTGTGTGTGTGTGTGCGTGCAGATATCCAGAGTTTTACACATCTTTGAAGACCAATGAAAAATCAAAACAAATTTCAACTCTCTGATCCATCCCCAAAGTCAGTGTGGCTACCGTCATGGTGGGCAAAAATGGTCACATCACAAAATCTCACCATTAGAGAACCTCACAGCTCTAGCCAAGGAATGCAACCCCACTCCCACCCCATCCCCCCAAAAACCAAACAAACCCTCTAATCCACTCCTGCTTACTGTACTTGTATTTCCACTAGAACTAAACATCCACTGATTCAAGTCATCCAGGCGCTGTATGACAGCTCCCACAGTGCAGTCCTCATGGGTGGAGAAATCGGGGAGTTCTTCCGGACTTCAGTTGGAGTTCGACAAGGCTGCCCGCTATCCCCCGTTCTTTTCAACGTGTTCCTGGAGAACATCATGCAGGGCCCTCCTTGGCTTCAAGACCACAATCACAATAGGAGGAAGGCCAGTCTGCAATCTTCGATTCGCAGACGATATTGATCTCATGGGCCGCAGTGAAGAAGAACTCCAGGATCTCACCACCAGACTGGAAACATCAGCCAATGCCCACGGTATGGAGATCAGCACGGAAAAGAGCAAGATCCTAGTGAACAGTACCACACCGACCACTCCCACCAGCATCAAGATGAGTGGCGAGACACTAGAGGAGGTGGAAACTTTCAAGTACCTTGGAGCAGTCATCACCAAAGAAGGCACGAGCACACAAGAGGTGAAGATCAGACTTGCTGTGGCACTCTCCTCCATGACTAAGCTGGCGAAAGTGTGGAGAAACCACAACATCAGAACCCACACTAAGGTCAGACTCTACAAGGCACTCGTCACATCCATTGCCTTGTACAGCTGTGAAGCATGGACACTTACTGCCGATTTAGAACGTCGCATTCAAGCCTTTGAGATGAAGTGCCTCAGGCGGATCCTGAACATCACCTACAGAGACCGCAAAACCAATGACTACGTCTGGCAGCAGATCGAGGCAATGGCTGGCAAACAAGAACCATTGCTAGATACAGTCAAACGGAGGAAACTGAAGTGGTTTGGCCACACAACAAGGCATAACAGCCTGTCAAAGACAGTCCTGCAGGGAATGGTGGAAGGAGCAAGGAGGCAGGGACGACCACGCAAAAGCTGGATATCCAACATCAAGGAGTGGACCGGCCTCACTGTACCAAGCCTCCTGAAAACAGCCCAGGACAGAACCATTTGGCGGTCCACTTGCAGCGTCCGTGCGGGTACCCCAACGGTTGTCCCGACCAAGGGATGAGTGAGTGAGTGAGTGATGTTATTGCCCTTACTTCCTGACCAAGTCTTACTCCACATGTGAATGGACACAGCAAACTGCTTGATAAAAATTGATGGCATGCACATGCAAGAAGTCTGCTGTATTAAAAGTTGAGCCAGAAGGTCTGGAATATCCACACCAGGACTGGCCCCTGTGAAAATCAATTTGGATCAATTGTTGTAGATTCCTGTCAAACAGGAACTTAAACCAGAATCTGTTGCATCTTCACTGATATACATTCATGTCAGATGTCAGTAAAACTCATTCATTCTCTCTCTCTCTCTCTCTCTTCTCTCTCTCTCTCTCTCTCTCTCTCTCTCTCTCTCTCTCTCTCTCTCTCTTTCTCTCTCTGTCATTCCCTCCCTCTTTCCTTAACACCCTGGTCAGTCAACAGCACATCACACTGAAGCTTTAATAAGCACCATGTCCTGGGCAAGTTAACCTCTGTGGAGCTCATTCCTCTTGAGATCATAAATTGCATGCTGGGCATGTTTGTGTCACCTACACCATCCACTTTAGCTGGCACACTCCTCAATAAAAGATGGATGAGGGGTGTTCTTCTTTAATGTTATGTACAAGCGGCTATACAAGTATTCACATATAACATTTTGGTTTATACTCTCGTCTAAGGGATTTGTGTGGAATGGAGTGGGATCCAATGCTAGCTTTATATGAAAAATCCCGTCAAACATCCAGCTAGGCAGTGATTCAAACCTGTGCTTTCTGATGACTTCAAAATCATGAATTCAATCCTCTACCTACCCAGCTGTACTTCCCTCTATATGCTGGACTGTAAACACACAATGACACATCTAGCAATGGTAAATAACGCCACCATCATTTCTGTATCAGTTTCTACAGAACAGAGGCAAGAATCTTCAACAACACTTAAAGGGATACTAGTGCTTATGAAAAGACACACAGTGCTAGTAATTATTGTCTCAATCACTACTGTACTAAGACTTGATCAGTGTTCTCTGGGAATAATTATATCTGGGCAAGGGATGATTGATCATATTCAATATCAAACATCACTCATCTGTTGGTTAAAAGATATCACCAAGAGCATCCAAGCACACCTAAAAAAAAAAGAAAAGACTTGTACAAAAAATAGTCATCTGCTTGATATGCATTTCTGCTGTGCAAATAATGGTCACATTTGATAAAAGTAATCTAGTTGTATGACTGTTTTTTTTTAAAAAAAGAAAAAAAAGTAAGACTAAAATGAAGCATGTACTGTTCAAGTCCAGTTTTTCTTTCAAGATATAATGAAGACTTGAACAAGCAGTCCAACATAAACAAGCATTCTCTGGTTACGTTTGGCTCTGATAATAGTATCTCCAACTTTTATCACCAACCTTTATATACTATTTTGACAATGTAGCTGAACCAGTGAATGGAAGCATCAGTGTGTGAAAACGCAAGACAGCAGTTAAGTACTAAAAATCTGTTTTGGTGACAAATCATGCAAATACACCAAAACCACAAATGCCAAGGTGAACGGAAAAAAATACCCCCTCAAAAAACTACCCATAAAAACAACAGTAACAAAAATCTTCCACATGAATGAGATCTGTGCCACAAAAAGTGAATTTCCTGTCTCCAAATTTCAAAGAAACTTGCTGTCACCATCCATACAAAGTTGAGATGTGAAACCATGGGAGTTCTAGCACCCCCTCCCCCCACAAATTGTTGTGTCAACCTTAAAGTAAAGCTGATAATATCACACGCCTCTGTATTGCAAACCTTTCATATTTCTCCATTTATCTGCAGCTACTTTGAAGTCTCATCAGCCTCCTTTGGCCCACTGACTAAAAACATCATCTAAGTGGATCTTCTCTTTAAAAATTCTTATACTTATCTAGTTTTGCTCATGAGTAGTGCCTGCAGAAAGTACCATGATTAATACTGAAAGCCTTGCTAACACAGCCTGAACTTCAAATCACAAAGATTTTATGCTGTGAAAAGCACCATCAGTGTTATCAAGCTGATCATATCCACTGTTTTGACAACTCAAAATACAGATGAACTATTGGTTCTGAGTCTAGTTTTGTTCTTTCCTTTCCAGGTCATCTTTGTCTTGCTACCTTTCATTGTCTTAAAACAAGTTAAGTTTAAGAACACGTGGGTGGGCTTCTTTTCACGGTTTTAGAATGTGAGATCAAAATATTTTTTTGATATTGTCATCAGGTAATAAACACTTCAAATAATCATCTTCAGTTCTTATGACTTTCCTTTTCACAACTGAGAGGCTGAAGCTTGTATGACAGTGCATTTATTAATCCAGAGGAACCATATCACAAACAAAGACTAGTGGTTTGCGATCAAACCAAACTAAAATTCATCATAAAAAGATGAATTAAAACTTTTCCTTTTGATATCTAAACTTCATTTGATTAATAATTTTTTTTAAAAACCAAACTCACCAAACATTCTTTAGCATAAATCATTTCATAGATAAATTATATCCATCCCTACACGGTCCTCATGCTAATTTCAAGCAAGGTTTGTTGAACAGGAGAGGCTTTTCTCTGTGTTTGTGAAAAGATGCTTCATGCAGAAGTTGAATTCCAGGACAGCCATCTCTCTGCAATGACAAAGGTGGATCTATACACACCTGTCAAGCTTAAAAAATACTGTCACTTCTGTCTGGTATTGACAATAACCATTTTCATGGCAGGCAGGGACACAGACCTGACAAGCCTGACCAACAAAGCTTTTTGATTCTGTCACTGACTATTCCCATGGCAACCATCACATGTAATGAATGCCTTCCAATTGTAAAATGTTTTATTAAGAAACACACCTACATACAAACTTCTCAGTTCAAACAGCTTTTGGTTTCCTTTTCTGACTCAAGCTGGGTAAGAAGAAGAGCCAGTCATACACACTGGCAATCATCAACCTGGTAAAGATGCTAGGGGCTCTTTTGCTATAAATTAGTTTCTAAAATTCATGAACTAAAACTGTTCTTTCTTGTGTGTGTGTGTGTGTGTGTGTGTGTGTGTGTGTGTGTGTGTGTGTGTGTGTGTTTGTGTGTGTGTGTGCGTGCATGTGTGTGTGTGAGTGTGAGTGTGTGTATGTGGTGTGGTGTGGTATGTGTTTGGGGGAGAGGGGGGGATTGTCTAAAATCACAGTTGTAAAAAGATGTTCAATAACAGATTCATTCATGTCCTTTCTCTTCACTCTCTTGTTTTCTGTCTTTCTGTCCTGTCTTTTTGTGATCTCTTTCTTTCTTGGATAGGTTTTGCTCTCTAAGGCAATTTCCATTTCTTTTCTTCACACTTACTTAAAATCATTTTTACCCCCTCCGTGATCACTGAAAATTCTGTTAAAAAATGCTTCAGTTCAAAAAGTTGTAGCATTTTTCAGTCATCCAACAAGCAGCAGCAGCAGTCTATTTCTACATGTGTGACTTCAATCTCTTATCTGTCACTCCTGTTCACTTTTGTATCATTGCTAAAGAAACTCAGTCAGCGAAAATTGACAGAACCAGCATGGAACTGTTTTGTTTTGTTTTCTTATCACACACCACGCTTTACTGGAGTGCAAAAACTTCTACACAAAGCAGACAATAAGCACAGCGTAATCAAAACTTGGAATCGGTGGCCTGGTCTATTTACATTTAAAAATAAATTATTATGAAAAGTCCCCAGTGATGTTCCACTTCGAACAACTGTGCATACTAAATAAGTATGTTCACTGCCCTCTGTCACAGATGCACATTCTAAGAAGTGCATCAATACTCCTATGCTTTTACGCCAAACAGTTTCCTAACTTCAAACACACAGTTGCTACCATATTCCTTTCGCCTCTCGTGCCCTGGATATAATGCTGTCCTTTGTCCTTTATGATGACACCAGGACGTAGATCATGCTGTAAAAAAAAGGCAAGAGAATACATGTTAATGTATTTATAACCACAGCAAACAGTTGCATCCTCTCATTTCTTCTGTTTAAGATCTCTTTTACTATTATATTGTATAAAACACATCTATACACACATTTGAGCACATGTGTACACACACACACACACACACAAACACACACACTTTCTCTCTCTCTCCTCACTTCTCTCTCTCCTCTCTCTCTCTCTCTCTCTCTCTCTCTCTCTCTCTCTCTCTCTCTCTCTCTCTTCTCTCTCTCTCAAACAGATTAATCAAGAAAATAAAAACACACTCAATTTTTCCTGCAAATGAGTCTAAACTGACAACCTTCGACATATAAAAAGCAAAAACAAAACTAAAAACCAAACCCCAAAAAATATCATAATAGACAAGTACGTCTTACCTGTACAGGTAGTAAAAGAAAGAGATGAGGTAGAAGCCCAGTTTGATCCATCCCTCTTTCTGTGCTCGACTCAGCTCATCAGCATTCATGATGCAGGTCGGGTCATAGAGACCAGGGCAGCTCATCACTGGGCGCTGCATGTACCTGGTCACAACACCAACATTTTCAGAATTAATTATTTTATATCTTTAAACCAACTGTTCAATGGCACAAGTTTTCACTTAAAGTCAAACAAGCTACAACAAAACAAAACAACAACCCCAAACAAACAAAAAAAGAGTGTGAAAAATTGCTCCCATTTTCCAGAAGAGCTGCATGTTAAGAAAAAAATCTAAGCAGTTTGATGGAAGTATCCATAGAAAATGCTCAACTTAACTGGCAGCCATATATATCAAAGTACACAGGTTATACTTTAAAAAGAAACCTGTCATTCTGATTTACCAAATAAGCAAGAAGAGCTGACTCCACTAAAGTAAAGGGGGGGGGGGGAGAAAGAAAAAGAAAGAAAGAAAAATGAAAATGAAACAATGACCTGCATGTTTGTTGTTTTTTTTCCAGCAAATCTCATTTGAATTGCTAAACCTAAAAAGAAACAAGAAGAAAGAAAAAAGTGGATAAAATGTTGAGACAGTGTAGAAACTTTCAGTTTCTCAAGAATGTGCCAGGTCTGTCATGCTCCATCCGGGGAAAAAGATGAAGGGTTCCCATGCCACTTAACCCTTTAGTCCCCGATCCGGCCACAGCCGACAGTAACGAAGGCTGCCGCTAGATTCCAATCCGACCGCAGCCGACAGTTGGTGCTGCCTACGTGGGCAGTACTTTTCCATCACACACAGACCTCGTGGTTTTCACACTGTGTGTCTGAAAATTGGTGGGGCGATGCAGGGAGGGTGTCAGACGGTGCCAGTGATAAATTTAGACCACTACCATGCGTGTAGTGGGGAGGGAAGGAAGAAATAACAGTCAGCGACCGGAACACTATTCAATGGTGCAGCGTGGCGGAAAAAAATTGCGTTTTCTTTAGTAGCACACGATTCATCTGATTAGCGAGACGATAAATTGAATGATATTGTCTTGGAAGTAGAAACATTTGAACGAGAATTGTTAAGTGAGTCCGATATTAAACGCTTACGAGGAAGAGGAGGAAGGAAATGCTGCAGTTAGGGAGAAGAGTGAGCCTGAAAATAATGTGCTACAGGGCACATTCCTGACCTGTGCTACACACACGACTGTGGAGAAATTTGACCTCCTGGCCAGTCCGCGGCATAGACGCCTGAAAACGATGCCTTTTGACTGTTTTCTCATTATTACCACACTTTTGCTTTGAAACTGCAATGGCAGAAACGAACAGATATGCCGATAATGAAAATAGCAAGAAGGAAAAGAAAATAGGTCTCCCGTCTGCCAAGGTTCGACAGGTGAGAGGAATGGGTACACCCCCCCCCCCCCCCCCCCCCACACACACACATCCATAATTTGTGCTTTTTGTGATGTGATGTGACCCTGTTCAACCTCAGAATACTATGTGAGCGGTACCTTCAACATCAACAAGACCTTTACCACGTATTTATCGATTTTAAGAAGGCATTTGACAGGGTGTGGCATGCAGCTTTGTGGGCAACCATGAATTTGTACAGCATCAATGCAAACCTGATCAGAGTCATCAAACAGCTGTACAGCGAGGTCACCAGTGCAGTGTACTACAACAACAACATTGGAGAATGGTTTCGAACAACAGTTGGAGTAAGGCAGGGCTGTCTACTCTCACTCACTCTTTTCAACATCTTCCTTGAGAGAATCATGGCTGATGCACTGGAACATCATGAAGGATCAGTCAGCATTGGTGGCAGAACGATCACAAACCTCCGCTTCGCAGATGACATTGATGGAATAGCAGGATCAGAAAAAGAGCTTGCCAGCCTAACAGAACACTTGAATAAGGCCTCCAAAACATACGGCATGGAAATCAGTGCAGAGAAGACCAAACTGATGACTAATAACACCAACGGCATTAGCACTGATATCAGGGTTAATGACCAGAAGCTGGAAACAGTTCAAAGCTTCAAGTACCTGGGAGCCATTGTATCAGACCAGGGATCCAAGCCAGAAGTAGTATGCAGGACTGCACAGACAATAACAGCTTTGTCAAAACTAAACACCATCTGGAGAGATAAGAATATCTCACTTATCTCCAAGATCAGACTAATGCGCTCCCTTGTCATATCCATATTTCTGTATGCCTGTGAATCATGGACCCTGACTGCAGATTTGGAGAGAAGAGTACAGGCAGTGGAGATGAGATGCTTTCGGAGACTCCTTGGCATCTCCTACAAAGACCACATAAGCAACAAAAGCGTGCATAACAGAATCCAGCAAACCATTGGACCCTATGAGAACCTTCTAACGATCGTGAAAAAGCGTAAACTTAAATGGTATGGGCATGTCACAAGATCCCAAGGAATTACAAAGACAGTTTTGCAAGGCACTGTCCAAGGAGGAAGAAGAAGAGGCAGACCAAGGAAGAGCTGGGAGGATAACATCAGCGAATGGACAGGCCTAGAACTCAACAAAACCCTGAGAAAGGCAGAACAGAGAGAGGAATGGAGGGAACTGGTTGTTGAGTTTTTGAGGGTGCCCCCACGGTCGTCAGACTACGGGACAGATAGATAGATAGATAGATAGATAGATGTGACCCTGTGCCACCACTACGACTACTATAGAGACTACCAACATTAAAATTTTGTAGGGTTACAGAAGTTCTGTGTTGTTTCGAATTTGTCACACCTGTGCTGTGACACTGGTGACAGTGTGACAGTCATGTACAATAATACACTTCTGTACACTTAACAAACATGTGGTAGCACACGCAGATATGAAGTACTGTATAAAGGTCACATGTTGATTAAATATGACTTGCTTTCAAAAGAAAAAAATAGTTAAACAAAACTTCTGTCTCCTCAAGACATACCATAAAACAACAGGTGCTATGGGGACATTGTGTGACACACCCTTGAAGTACTATTGCACATAACCATTGGTAAACACATCAGCTGGGTATCACTTCCTTATTCGACACTAACATGCTTGAACTATTGTCAAATCTATGCAGAACTTGCTGTTTTATCATATATACCATATTTTTACCTGTGATTGGTGACAAATAAGATGACAATGACAAGACATCTGGTGACCAGACACATAAACTTGCACCTAAATGCAAGTACAAAGACATACCTAGCTTGTGACAAAATTTCAGCTTGATAACTTGTCATGCACACACACAATTGTCTTAGGAGTAAAATAAGTCAGATGGAGGTAGAAAACCTTCAAAGAATTCAAAATCTACAGGCAGTTTAGCTCCGTAGAATCCAACAACAAGAGGGTTAATAATGTTAGTACTCTGAGCAAATGAATCAGCAGAACATTATGCCATGATTAGAACTGCAAAAATTCAGAATGTTTCACATCAATTCTATGTCTAACCATCGCAGAATGAAGACATATTATTTATTCTTATCCAAAGCACACACACACAAAAATAAAGTAAAAAGGAAGAAAAAAAAGAAGAGGAAAAGTCACAGCATGGTTACTGAGAACCATTACACAATAATCAACCCCATCTCACCTTTTGACATGGTAGCCTGCCAACGGCAGATTCCACAGCAGTGAACCAAACTGAAAGGCGAAGAGGAACAGCACTGTAAACAGCATGTGCAGAAAGTACTCTGGCAGCACCAACTGAAACAAGAAACAACCATCAGCGCCGTTCAGTCATTAGAACTGACCCACACTATGGAGGCAGAGAAAATAATTAACAATCACCATTTCAATGCCTGACTAATAAAAGTAATAATACAATGATGGAGCAAGAGTGATTTTGGGCAAGAATACTTTCTCAGGGAAGGAAAAATACAAGAAAAATTAAGCTGACAAACTAATTGTGCCTTACGAATTACATACAGTGATTAAATACAGGATAGATAGACTGGCCAACAGACAGGCATATGGAGAAACAGACAGACATAGTTATAGTACTTATACAGACCAAAATGAATTATCATGTAAATGAGAAGCTTGCCTATGTATTGTAATTTTTTTGTGTAATTCATTATTTTTATTTCTAGAAAATTGTTCATTTTGGGAATTTCAATTAACTGCCCTCAAAAGAAGGCTTATGACTGAAAAAGTCAGCATAGATGAATGTCACTTTGCCAGTATTAATTGATACTTATCATAGCACTACCAAAATATGAAAGCTTATAAACAGAAAGGAACGCAAGGTCCAAGAACTTGTTTTAAATAACATAAACAGTTTTTAATACACTTAACAGATTATGATACACATTACATCAAAATTACTTTGTTTCTACCATTATTATATAGCTTCTGTAATAAAAATCATATATTCTGACCTCTTCATTTGTTTAAACCCATACTGATTTACACTCTGATCTACAACAGCAATCCATGTTTGTGATAGTAACAAGGAGAGTGGAGTTTATAATAAAGTGAGGGTGTGTGTGTGTGTGTGCAATTCATGTGTGTGTCACCGTGTGTGTGTGTGTGTGCGAGAGAGAGAGACTCAGGGAAAGAATGCATGTATTACAATGTGTGTGCATGCATGTGTGTATGTGAGTGTGTGTGTGCGCACACACGCATACGTGCGTGTTGTGTGTGCGTGACTGTGTGCATGTATGCATGCACCCCAGGGCAGGGGATGGGGGGGGGGGGGGGGGGGGGGGGGGTGACTTGTGACTGTGTGTATCATTGTGAATAAAATGGAGAGACAAACCTGACAAGAGAGACCTTTAAATGAAGGGGAAAGGGAGGAGTGTGCCTATGTCAGTATGTGTGTATAATCATGTGACCTACATGTCTGTTCGCAAACAGCAGATGAACTGGCTTCACTAAAAATTAATCATCTCATTACCTCTGCGCTATCATTACTCACCGGATTAAGGCTGGCGCACTGGTCAATGGGATTCTTGTAGTCTGTCTTTAGTTCATCAAACGCAATAATCTGTTGACACCAAATATATATAATTTATAACAATTTTAGAAAATTCTCTCACAAGTGTCAAGAAGCATGGGTGCAACATTTTAATTCAGCAAAATTAATACAACAAACAAAAAACAGAAAGGCAGGGTTCAAACCCCGTCCCTCATTGAGTCATTCCCTCCATTTGGCAAGATGGACAGAAAATTTTTAAACAGATGATTTGAAGAAAAAGCGAAATTATGCTCAAGCAAATTGGGGTCCTTTGATTTAAAGCTGTTAAATTCTATTTATTTTATTAAATTGAAAGAGATAAACAATGCACAAATAAACTAATCTACACACACACACACACACACACACATGGGTTCGAATCTCGTTCAAGAGGATTTTTCTTCTGGAGTTAACATCAGTGCCGACACCACTCCCTCTAAAAGTCCTTCGGATGAGACTATAAACCGAGGTCTCATGAGCAAATGCATGCTGAACATCTTGCGCACACATTAAAACCCATTCTGCTTATCGGAAGAGTAGGCCATTGTGTGCCGGTGGAAACGGATGACAAAATTGATAAAAAACTGCATACACACGGGGACTGGATCAGTGGATGTAAAAAAGGTGAGTGCTTATTCAATTATCCTTCTTCTTTTTCCTTTTTTGTCATGTTTCTCCAAGGGGAGGTTTGACATTGATGAGCCTTCTCCATCTCTCTCTGTTTTGAGATTCCTCCTTATTTAATCCCCTTTCTCTAAGATCATCTGCAATACAAGCAGCCCAGGTTTTGCTAGGTCTTCCCTTTGGTCTCTTTCCATCCACTACGAAGTTCATTGCTCTTTTTATAATGTGGTGGTCTGCTTTCCATTGAACGTGCCCAAACCAGCGCAGTCTATTGGTACTAGCTACAGACTTCAGATCATCAACTTTGCACATTCTCCATAGTTCTTTATTCATGATCCTGTCTTCCCATTTTATCTTTGTCATGTAGCGTAGCATTCAGTTTTCAAAACTCTTCAACAAACGTTTGACGGTTTTTGTGAAAACCCACGTCTTCGAACCATACAGGAGAACAGGTCTGATGCAGGCCTTGTATATCAGACAGCATTTTCAGACAGCATCTCTCCAGTGGGATTTTCTGATTTCTGAGTAGACTTGCCAATTCTTTCCACTTCTTCCGAGCACTCGCAATCCTGGTTCTGACAGTTAACTCAGGTTTTGCTTCGCAGCTCATCATCTCTCCTAGGTAGCAGAATTCGTCTACCACTTGTATCTTCCCTTGTTGGAATTCTAGCTCCATTATCCTTGAAATAATAAATTTAAATAAAATAACACACACACACAATCAAAACAACACTCGAAGATTTCTCTTACTTTTCACACTGTTCTGTGTTCATTGTACTTGTAGACTTTGTAGTGATTTATTGCTTGAGGTGGAAGGGGGGGGGGGGGGGGGGGGGGGTTGATCAATCCATTAAATGTGAAGAAGGGGGATATATGAGATCCTTATTCTACAGGGTTGTCAAGACTAGCTTATTCGGTTACTGCCATTAAAAGTATGAGCGCTGAGGCGCTTAAAACGTGTTTCTTGAAAAAATCAATCCCAATTTCCCTTGCCCCAGCATAACAAAAAAATATTTTCCAACTGCCATTGCCAGAACTCAGAACAGTGAGGATCTAGCGAACTGCCGAAAAGCTATCTGCGCAGTTACACACACACACACGACACCACAAACACATACACACTGTGACACATTCAGTTGAGACAGGAAAGTTCTAAGCAATTCATTATGATCAAGAAACGAGTGAATGTCAAAATTATGCTTTAAAAAACCCAAGCAGTTTGTGCAGTCATGTCAATGTCAATGCTTCGAAATGGCTTCATATTTTCAAGTATGCTCACATGAAATATTGCGAAGAAAATCAAAACTGCAGACAATACAAGAGCTACGATGTAGCAGAATGCAGCGAACGTGAACGCCATGATGTGTTTTTTTGGAGTTGCATCCCTTGGCCAATACAACCGCCTTCAAATTTACAGATGTATATTAGAGCTAAAGTGCCTGTTAATGAAATCAGCTGCTGTCTTCGTCATCAAATCAACATGCTGTCTTCATCGCAGAAACTGACTTGTCCATCAAATGAAACTGATTTATCAAAAATGTTGATTTTTCTTGAAAAATGAGACAGGGTAACAAAAAGACAAGCAAAAATAGTCTTGACTTACTCTATCTTTCCTTAGGCTGTTCTCTGTAATTGTTCTTTTTTAGTTTTTATTATTATTGTTATACTTTTATATCGAGGATAATGGAATAACTATTTATGTACTTTTTTACATTCGGTCCCTACGTGTATGCGGTTTCATAAATTTTTGTCATTCTTTCCCACAGCTCACAATGGCCTACTCTTCCAAAATGTGGAACAGGTTTAAATGTGTGCACAAGACATTGTGCATGCATTCACACATAGAACTTCGGTTTATAGGTTTCATCCAAAGGACTTTTGGGGGAGCGGAGTCGGCACTGATGTTAATTCCTGGGGAAAAAATCCTCTTGAACAGGATTCAAACCAGGGTCAGTAGATCATGAGCGCAATGTACAGTGCTCTAACCACCAGACTTTCCCATCCCCCTTGAAGGAATGATTAAAAACTTTTTAGGAATATATTTTAGTTGACTTGATTAGTACTGGTCTCTGTCATCTCTCTCAAGCCAGGACTGTTGATTCCCCCAGTTTGGATGATCTCCCCTTTGACAATGACAAATTCTTTTATTTCGAGGATAATGAATAAGCACCCATGTGCTTTTTTTACATCCAGTCTCCGCCCTTATGGATATATGAGAGAGAGAGACAGACAGACAGACAGACAGACAGAGACAAAGTACAAATAAAGGTCTACATGTACATCTGAGATCTTGTGCACATGATCTACACTTGTAAACACACAGACCTTCATCAAGTGTTTTTATTCACAGTCTTTGATTTTTGCATTCATTTGTATCACTTTCCATCAAGTTTTGACAATGCCTTAAGTCATTCTTAAGTTTCCTTTTCAACATTTGTTCTATTACAGCCGCGAGCCGGCTACCCAACCCTAACTCCAGCCTCTCTTTTTGGGCTGAAGGGGGAGGTAGGCTTTTCCCAATGCTCTGACCAGCTTTGACACAATAACTGACCAACTGACTTTTGTTCATGTTTTGAATTCTTACACCATCATTTGAAATATCTCGGACCACAATGACGTGTGTTCCCACAGCATGCAAATCCAGCACAACTCAGTCAAGGTTCCAGGGCTCAGAGATAAAATTAGCCCCTTCCTTTTACCACGTCCAAATGCAGTCAGTTTCTGGAATAATTAGCACCGGCTGGGATGGTATAGCCAGCAGCTGAGAGTAGCTGAAAGTGGGGGAAACCAACAGCTGTGAATTCCAATATGCTTTTAAAACGCAGAAGCAACAAAAAGTTTAATTCTAGCCATGTTACCTTTACAGTCAGAAAGCACAGACACCCTGAATAAGTTCAGTACAAAGCATCAGGGAGATGGAGTTGTGCAACACTTGTATTTTTACCAGCAAAAAGAGTCAGTTGGGGAGTCAAGTGCCAGTGGTGTGTGCTCACCATTTGACTTAAGGCATGAGTTTATTAATTACCTACATATACACGGATGTAAAAGTATAGGGAAAATGGCAGCAATACTGGTTATAGGAAACTTTTGTTGATCCAAAGAACATGCCATATTTTCTCCACTCATTCAGATGGGCAAGCATAGATTTTATCACTTACAGTACAGGTAATCAAACAGGGTTATCAAAGTGTATACACACGTTCATACATTTTCAGCTGGGATTCTAGAACAAGTTTTAAAAAGGTTTAGGGAAAAAAGGGTGTGGTGTTTTTTTTTTTTTAAGTATACAAACGGAACAAGGCAACTACTAATAATACCTTCAACTCAAAGCAAAAAACTCCACAAGCTACTGGCAAATGGGGTTTCCAATTCACCCTTTTGTGAGTAAAATAAATTAAAAAACTTCAAATGCAATATATTGAAATTACACATAAAACTAATTTTGACACTTGAACAATAGGAAATATGGGGAGGGGCAGAAAAAGTGAGGGGCATTAACTATGTAACTTTGAGTCTACCTGATAGCATGGAAATCATTTGTCTAAGAATTTCACACGTATAGGTTAAATACAAGATATAAGGCACGTCCTTCAGGTTATCATCAAGAAATGATGCATGCAACAAGCTACACACATATATACTATCCATTTGAAGGTGAAAAATATGCATACCGAACCATCAAATATAGCAACACAAAACATTAAGGAACATGTAAATCTAAAAGCATCAAGTAATTCATCCAAGCAAGGGCAATGTTGTTTGGAAGAACATTATGAGAAAGTTTTACCGAGTCACACTTAGCAATATCATTATGCTTGTTTATACAGAAGAAGAAAAAAAGAGAGTGAAGTCCAGCAACTAAATGGTGGAAGAGAAACCACACAACAAACGCATTTAACTTATAGCCGGGGAATAAATAAGCCCAAGTACAGGCAAATGCTTCATGAGCAAAACCATAAAGCTACCACTAACTTCAACAACAATTATGTCAAGCTATGTTCGAATAATGATCTATAGTGCTTGGGCTTTATCACAGTTCTTGATTAAACCATTGACGCTGGGGGCAACAGCAAAGTGAGAGGCTGTATGACCAGTGGCTTTCCCTCTCATGGAATTCCACTTTACAGCTTAGTCTTTAGTGATCGACTATGACTCTCTGACCAGGAGGCTCGACTCGCACAGTCCTTATGTGCTGCAGCCCTGGGGGCTGGTTGGCCTTTGGAGAACATCTCCAACGCCGACTGTCCTTATGCCCACTTGGCCGAGAGAGTGGGGATGTACTGTGGGCAAGGCATCTCCACTATAATCAAATTTCTGCCCAGTTTCCATAACATCAGCTGCCTCCTTTGCTGTTTTGGAGGTCATCGTCGAACACGACGGACAAACATACATAGTGGGTAACCCAGCAGTTTGCAAAATCCAAACTCCACCATTTACAATGAAAAGAAAAAGAGCATCAGCAATAATCTGCTTCACTTTGTACTCTTCTTCAAAATGAGTACATTTTAAAAGATGATAAAAGGAAAATTGGCTTTTGGTAATCAAGTCCAAGAAAACTATGCAAACTGTTTCAATACAAAATGTCCAAGATGTGATGACAAGAACAGAAAAAAAGGTAAAGGTGTCCCATAACCTATAGGGTCGTAGGGGAGCGAGGCGTCAGAGACCTCACTTCTCTAGGGCCAGCATATTGAGGGCGGCACCCATCTCCTCTACCTCGCTGCTTTACCTTCCCTGACCCTAAAGAGGATAGGTACCCATTTACAGCTGGGTGAACTGGGGGAACTGTACTGAAGCCAAGGCGCGCAAACGGTCACCCATCCAACTGGTAACCACGGTCGACGCTTCTTAACTTGGCTGGGGGAAAGCGAGTGCTCTGACCACTGAGCAATCCCATCCCCCTAAAAAAAGGCAAGTGCATTAAATACCAGACTAGCTGTCCACCAGCATTCCTTGATGAAATGCATGTTTTTCTTCTACTTGTACAGTGAAGCAAAAAAACCCCAAACCTCCCACTAATAAACCAAGTGTTTTCTTCAATTGCTTGTTAACAGTCTATGACAAATAACTAAAAAACAAAACTAAAAAACCCTCACACACATGCTAAACCAGTTTCTAGTTTTACACAACCCGGCCCAGGTTTCATGAGAGCACAAGTAAAAGAAGAAATGCTGAACAAAAAATGACAGCCTGTCCCACACTGTATTATGGCAGTGATCTGCTAGAAAACAAAATTTTTCACAATATTTGCTGCACTGCAGTTTAAGAATACACACATTTGAAATAAAGCCTAGTCTTGCCAATACAACCGAATTCTTTTGTAGGGCCTCCGACCGACATTTTTCTTTCTTTCATTCTTTTTTTTCTATATATTTTTTTTAATTGGTCTTTTTTGTTGGTGGTTTTTTATTATTTAATTATACTGTGGGGTCTCCAACTTTTTCCCACTTCCCCCCACTCCCGATTAAAAAACCAAAACAAACCTAAAAACAAAAAAAGCGATTGTCAGAGTACACATGTGCTGACAATGGAAATCAAAGACTGCTGGGAGAGATGCAGATAGAACAATGTATTAATGCTCTGGGAGTGACATGACCTGGGTCATGGGTATGCCCCTGACCTACAGCATAGCAAAAGGCAAGAAGGAAATAAGGTAACATGACACCCCAATACGAATGTCTGCAATCTTATACACATTATAACACGCTAAAGTTTCATTATTGGTGAACTTCGGAGCTCAAGCCGAGAAACGAAAAAAATTATACACTTTGTAGAATATCAGGCAAAAAAGGTTTTCTTGGGCCACATTAAGTTAAAAAAAAATTTTAATGCCTTATTGAATGCAAGGTTATTGAGATATATACCAAAACTTTTTAAAACTTAAAATTTTGCTTTAAAAAAACAAAAGTGACATTCCAATGCTTTCTCCACTTCCATTCTTTCCAAAGTTATGATTTCTTTAAAGTCAACTTTGGTTACAGCTACAAATCCAGCACTTTTGAGATTTGTTTTAAAAAACACTGAACTTTCAATTCCTGTTACTTTAGTAACTATTTTCCAAATAACAACCCCCAAACACACACAGGGGAGTATGTAGCGTTTGTGCCGGTTGCACAATATAGCATATACTGGTGATGACAAATACCATGATTTGCCTACATGACTTACTTCACACATGCACACACATTCCCATTGATCTGAACATACTCTCTACCCCTCCCTTTCAAAAATGCCCTTTGTTACACATCCTCACCGTCTTCCAGTACCTTCCCTCAATGATATTCAATAACGCATTCTTCTTCCTCGACGCTCAGGTTCAATAATGCATTCTAAAACTAGTGCCCTTACATCTTTTAACTAAATTCTAAACTGCCCTCCGACCCCTCAAATGATTATCCATTCAAGCATTTTATATCCAGAACACTCCAATTTCATTTTTAGATCAACTTTTTCTAACATGCTCCCCACCTTCCCTTGAACCTAATATAAGTTTAACTGCCTGCTCATTATCCCCATCCTCAGTCACCACACCTCTTTCCCCATCCCTATATGCCAGAATGTTCTAATGCCCCTTCCTACCATCCTATTCCCTAAAATTCTTGCATCCTTCCTCCCGCCAATCCCAAAGAAAAACCTGACTGGCCATTGTTGTCGGCAGGGCCTGTGAAGACTGAATCAAATGAAGGAGTATCATGTTCATGTCTCATTGGGTGCTGCGGCTATTATTGAACCCGGAGATGCTGAGAGAGAAGACATCGTGCCAGCTTATACCACTTATCTGCCTGCCTTTTGTGTCCACATGGGGGTCAGGGTTAGGGGTGAGGTTAGTGTTAGGGTTAGTATTAACAACAGGGGAGGGTTGTCTGTCAGCTGGTTGGTCTAAATGTTAGAATGCATGTGGACACAATAGCACACAGACAAATGGTATGTAGCTATAGCCACAATGGTACATAGCTCGCAACAGCATGGAGCTCGCAACAGCATGGAACTTTAAATAAGAATCTGGAGTCCTATCAACAGCTAAGGCTATTGGACTTCAACATCCACAAATTTCTACTGGACTTCAGTTTCCGCAAATTCCCATTTGGCTTTGATGTCCACACATTTCCTTTGGACTGCAATGTCTACAATTTTCCATTGAACTTTGGTGTCCACAAATTTCAACTGAATTTCAGTGTCTACAAATTTCCATTGAACTTTAGTGTCTACAAATTTCCAGTTTTTCTGTCAAAGTTATTTCAGGCCTAAGACATTTTTGGAGAAGATGTATGCATTAATGAAAAGAGCCCAAAGTGAAACCACGTATGAAAAATCTATCAAAAAGCCCCTTCTATCCTATCCTCACTGCTCATTGTGCATACGTTTCCCCTCCTAAACATCCCTTTCCCTTCCTAGCCTCTCATCCCACCCTGATGTCTCCTCCCCACAACTACTCCCATCACTACACACACACACACACACGCACCATCTCAATTTTTAAAAAAAAACAACTTTTGTTTTGTGAAATATAAAATTTCTTTTTTTTTCTTTTAAAGCTTGTACTACCATTAAATCTGACAGATGTACTTGTTACTGCAATGCAGTCAGGACCACTGAAAAATCAAGAGATTTGTTCGCGATAATGTGACAAACTGCTCTCTCTCAATTACTGAGATGAACTGCTATCTTTCAATTATGCCATGTCAGTAATGGCCAAAACTCAGATTTGCCAAAAGTAATGAACCGTACTGCTTAAAGTTATCTCATGACCAACACATTTTTTAACAAACTTTAAAAAGATTTTTGAGCATATATTTTCACTTTAGCCAAAATCAATGCTTTTTTTTTTTCGTTTTGCAGCTAGAGCTCCAAGGTTTACCAATGATGAGATTTTTGTATTGCAACTGGTTTTACCTCATAATTAGGGCAGCCACATTTTGACTTTGGGGATGAACCAAAATAATAAAAAGTACATTAAAAAAATGTCACATGGGCAAATAGCACTGCAGTGCCCATCCCAGTGTTTACAATATCACTATCAGTACCTAGGTTGCTAAAGCAAACAATCAATACAGGCAAAAATGTCAGTGTCAGAGAGAGAAAAAAAAAGAAAAAGTTTTCAGGCTTTCTTGAAAACAAGCAGGTGAATGGACTGGGAAGGCAAAAACTTAAGATTGGAAATGTAAGCAAAAAGACACAAAGAGTAATGGAAAAGAGGAAATGTCTATCCTGGCAAGACAACAGAGGCTTTAAAGTGTGTTTGTGTGTGTGTGTGTGTGTGCGTGTGTATGAGAGAGAGAGAGAGAGGAGAGAGAGAGAGAGAGAGAGAGAGAGAGAGAGAGAGAGAGAGAGAGAGAGAGAGAATATCTTACAATGTGCAGACATTCAATAAGCCTACTACTCCAAACAATATGAAAAGGGGGAGAAAAGATTCACTGAGTCTCAAAACTACCAAAGACTGGAATTTTTAAGAAGGAAAACTACTAACAGCATTTTGGAGGGTAGACAGTTCTATGTCCAGAACATTTCTATTGAGGCAACATTGTTATCACAGAAGAGATTTATAGAGGCAAAGTGTAAAAAACAACAAAAAAGTAAAGATGTCCCATTAACCTATGTAGTCATTTGGGAACAAGTCTTCTCTCATTTAGAGGGTGGCGTCTATCTCCTCTCCCTCGCTGCTTTACCTTCCCTGTCTCTTAAAAGGATAGGAATCCATGTACAGCTGGATTGGGGGACAGTACTGAAACTGAGGCGCATGAAACACCCAAGAGGTAGCCATGTTCAACACTGCTTAACCTTGGCTTTGGGAGAGCATGTTCAGCAAAGTGTAGCATCCTGCAAAAGATATCATTTCACTGTTAATATATTTTTGAAAATCTTTAAACAGCATTTGAATATGTTGCTACTTTTTATTTGATTTCTAAATCGTGAATTTACCAACATTAGGTTTAGTCTTTCCTTTGGGGGTTGGGTTTTTTGGTTTTGTTTGGGTTTTTTTTGCTGCCTCATTTTTTGAGCCACCGAATCAGAGACAATTTTCTTTTATTGCTCAATGATGATGAAGAGGATGCTAGCATGCTGCTATGGAAGTGCATCTGCTTTGAGACTATGCAACAGCATTGTATTCTATGCTTCCTATCATAATATGTTATCCTAGAGTCAACCAAGCCCGAGAGATACAGACACCTGCAGTGCTGGTCAAGTAATTTTGAGCAACACTCTCAAACTTGCATCCGTAAAGTGGATGAAGCTCGACTTTATCGTCAAAGTCTTCCCAATGAGCCCACAGCAAACACACTCTGGATAGGAGCTGGCTGGAGTCTGAAAATTCCCTATAGTATAACCATTACGTATGTTTCGTAAAACTGGAAAAAAGATAAAACTATATATCCTGAAAACCAGCTAGGCTCATTACTGTAAGCTGCTTGCATGATCAAAGAGGCAAGGGAAGCTTTATCATCAAAACTAAATAAATTGAAATTGAAAAATATGTTCTGAATAAGATCGTTATGTATAAAGATAAAAACAAAATTATTTTGTCCCTTGGCTAGAGCTCTGGGTTTACCATAGGTGAGATTTTTGCATATGCAACCGTTATTGCCCTTCAATAAGGTAGCCGCATTTCGACTTTGGGGGTTATGTCTAAACATGGCACCAGCATGCATGTGTTTTTAAAATTCTGTCGTTCATTCCCACTGGCATGCAACAGTTTACACTTCTGAAGGGCTAAACAGGTTTTCTCATGTGCACAAGATTTTCTGCAATGTTCAAGACTGAATACACATTTACAGAAAGAATCGGTGGTGGTGTGCAAAGGGTACATATAGTATTTTTGAAATACGAGTGATGATACACATTTCTTTTACTGTAGCAGGAAAGAGGCAAGAATCGTCTCTTGAAACATATGCATGTTCTCACCCTTGTCACTTAATTTTTTTTTTAAATTGGTGAATATGAGAAAGATGGAACAAGAAGAAATATCTCAAACTCTGTGTGAAAGAGGACTGTGGCATTCTAGTTATGAAGAAATATTTTGGTATGGTTAGATGTCGGCTGTTCACAACACGCCTCAAAAAGGAGGTCCACGTTTGGGATAATTCTTCACTAGAATTTATAACCCTGTTATACATTTTCTCCTTTTTATTCTTACCGTTCCTGTCATTACACTTATCATCATTGGTTTCCACTTCTTAAGTCATTGACATTGTGTTGTAACTCAAGCTACAACACATTACACCTCAAAATGCTGTGTACTAGCTATTCATATGACAAAAAGAATTTTTAAACAACCATATTCAATCTAAAGGAGCTACACATGCTGCTAGCTGAATCAGTCTCCCAAGTAAGTTCCTTCCCTTTAACTGTCATGTGCTCTGTGTATGCTTTTGGCCCTTTTATATTTTATTTTTTTACCCTCATTGTGAAGTGACGATTTTTAATGATAAAATGGTGACAAGGAACATGTACATACTGAAAGAGGCAGTATTACCAGATTTTACTTCAAAGTGATTCCTGAGCCTGAGGAAACATTACTGTGTGTAAAATCAATGCGATTCTTTGTGGATTAGCTAATGGATACTGACATCTTGTTAAGCTAAGCCTGTTTGTGTGTGTCGAAAGTTTTTTTTTGTTGGTTTTTTTTTTACGTTGGGGTTTTTTGGTTTGTTTGTTTTTAAAATACAATGACTTTAAGGCAAGATGCAAAAAAATTGAGATATATATGGACAGTGAATCTTTGTAAATTCTTAAGTACTTGAAATAAACTTTTACTTTGATCTATGACATGTTCGGTTTTATCAACCAGAGTGATACATAATTTTGTAAAATTTGGACAAGATAGCATATCACAGTTTTACTGAGATGCGGAATGGACTGCAACTCCACTGAGCTACTACTATAACTGCACAGTACTTACTACTGATTATAAAATGAAATAAAAAATGTTTTTACCTTAACCCTTGGCGGGATGTAAATGTCTCCTCTGTTCTATTTCAAGCAGGTACAACGTGTGATGTAGGCAGTTCTGTAGCTGTGCAGTTATCAGGATATGGGCTTTGACACCAGCCCCAGACACCCTGAAAGCAGTAAAGTCACAATCACCAACATTGACAATCCAGAAAATGGTATGAATACAATCATTCTCTTTAATTGATCACATCTTTTTTTACTATTTAAAATTCACAATTATCCTTTACAGATATTGTATGAGTTAACTTTATCCATAAAATCAATACCCTAATGATCTGATCTCACCACCTTCAAAGACCTTTGTTGCACAATTACTTTTTTCACATAATGTTAAAATTAATCTGCAGTTCCTAATTTCAATGCAATCAATTTTTACTGAAAAATTAGTTTGTAACTGTACCTTAAGACAACCTTCACATAACACAAAAATAATGTCAATTTTGTGATCAACATTTTACTAACTTTGGGTATTTTTTGTCAACCAATAAGGGATTCAATGACAGACACTACAAATAAAAGGTCTATATCTGTCAATGTATTGGAGAACACAAAATGTTGTCAGATATGTAACATACATTGCACATTATTTTCAAGGGTACTGTTAAAAATGCAAGTTATTGAGCACCAGGTAAAATTTCTTACATGCACTTAGTCCAGTGGTGAAGACCATGTCTTCTGCCTGGCTCCATGTCATGCAGGAAGGCATGATGTAAGCGATGCATGACCACGGCAGTGTTGAACAGCTGACTGGCTGCTGTGATAGACAGGGCAGTGTTTCCTGGTTCTGGACTGGACTGTGAGCCATTCCTGCTGGCATGGTGCCTGGTAAAACAGATGACATCACACGAAGATTAAAACAGGACAAGTCCAACAAAACGTAAGACGATAAATGACCAAATGGTAAAAGTCAAGAACAGTCCACAAGAAGGTGGACCATGGCAACAGATCATATGCCTGAAGTTTCTAAGAACGCTTTGTGCAAAACCTGTTCCGCTTTTTGGAAGAGTAGGCCATTGTGTGCCGGTCGGAACGGATGACAAAATTTACAAAACCGCATACACACGGGGACAGGATGCAAAAAAGCTGGAGTGCTTATTCCATTATCCTCGAAATAAAAGAATAAATAACTAAAAAATAATAAGATGCTTAGCTTCTTTCAGTTCTTCCCCTTTATTCTTTGATCAATGGCGATTCATGTTTTTATTAAAATGTTTCAAGAGCATTTTTCTAAAAATATATAAAATGACATTTAGGTGGTTTGGGATACACAGACATTATTACACAAGACCTTTTTGGTCTGTAATGGCTCATTTTTATGAGCCTCTAATATCACAGAGTACAAAAACACATTAGGAAATTTAGGTGGTTTATGGATACATATTATTATGTACAAAGAACTTTTGGTCTGTAATGGCACATTTTTATAAGCCTCTAACATGAAAGTTATTGCTAAAGAATATAAAACGCTGAATTTTGTTCTTTTTTTTTTTTTAAGAGAATCTCCATTTTCAGACTGCATGACACTTTAAATAGTTGAACAGCTGATAAGTGAAATCCTTACCTTGACTTTGACCTGTAGGGAAGTACATGCCTTTGTTCTACATCATGCAGGTAAGCATGGCATCATGGCTTTGGCAGCATTTCACAGTGGACTTGGCTGACAGGACCTGACAGGGATGGTCTTGACTGGCACTGTTCCTCACATACTGGTACCTGGTAAAACAGATTCCACAAAAAAGATTAGAATTTAAAAAACAAACAATAAAAGTAATTTACAACAGAAACAAGTGAAGAACAAATGACTTGCAAAGACAAAAAGCAACAGCAAGACAGTGACAGATCATGTGCCAAGGGATATTTAAGACCTCTTAACTCCTATCAGTTATTTCCTTCGATTGCGATTCATGCATACTTGGGGGAGGAAAATATTCCACAAATATAAGAATTACAGTTTACAACTTTTTTTTCTAAAAGACTTTATAGTATACATGGGGGTAGGTAGGATAGCCTGATGGTTAGAGCATTGCGCTCTTGATCTGAAGGCCTGAGATCAAGCCACCATGGAGGCAGCTATTTTAGGGATTTTTCCCTGGAGTTATCCATTTTAGGGATTTTTCCCTGGAGTTATCCATTTTAGGGATTTTTCCCTGGAGTTATCCATTTTAGGGATTTTTTTCCTGGAGTTATATCAGTACCGACTCCACTTTCCCAAAAGTCCTTTGGATAAGACTATAAGCCAAGACCTCATGTGTGAACACATGCAGAATGTCTTGCACACACACACACACACACACACACACACACACACACACACACACACACACATTAAAAAACTGTTTGGCCTTTCTGAGGAGTAGGCAAGTTTGTGGTGGTAAAAAACGAAGGACACTTTTTTTTACATGCATGCACACAAGTATTGTGTTTAAACACCACCCTCAAAGTCAGAATGTGGTTAACCACTGACAACACATATGTACATGTTATGTATTATACATAAGATATTCTGCTACAGTTTGTGTGCACTAAGTCTATATGCGCCTCTGTGTGTGTGTGTGTGTGTGTGTGTGTGTGTGTGTGTATAGATAGTGTCATATTGAAGGAATGCACTCACCTGCAGACTGATTCCATCCTTTCACATGCTTTCACAATGTAGCTAGTGAAGGCAAAGGAAGCTTGCAGATCTGCACAGATGCAACGTTCTCGCTATACAGTTCTCCCATCGCCTAGCAGACGATCTTCTGAAACAAAGCTAACAATGGCTGCTGGCATAGGTGGCTGCAAATTACATTCATATCTAGGTAACTGTAGAAATTCATTGTGTTCAGGTTTTGATTGAGCCTTCTCCTTCTTCATGGCTTCTTAGCAATTCAGGGGAGTTAACATATAAAACAATGTGATCACCCGCTATTGGGATTTGTTTCCCTTTGACTGCAAAATGCGATTCAATCGAGGTTTCTCACACTATCAACACTATTGAGCTATACATGTTTTTCAGCATCAGTCGAGTTAAGCAAGTCAAGTAAAAAAAACAACAACACAAAACTGTGTTTATTCCATGAAGAACAATTGTAGGGTACAACCGGAACAGGCTAACAGTTTGGTAAAGATCACATGTCCAGGACATGTATGAATGAATCCATGATTGATTGATTATCATTTTCAAAGGTCCAGGGATACCGAGCCTTAAGTGATTTGTCCCCCCCCTCCCCCCCCAATGTAAGATTATTTTCTCCACGTTTTTATCTCACCATTGAGCAATTTTTTTTCTGGCTGAAACTGGGGTCCTCTTCCTGCAGAGAGCTTCTGCCCACAAGAGCAGCGTCATTCACATTCTCCTCCTTTCTGCAAGTGTATGGGTTTCCCTATGACAGCGGCTCTGTTGTTGCCAGTAGAACTTTTGCCAAGGACAACTTTCTTGTCGCTAGGAGTTCTTATATATAAATATGTGGCTGCATGTATACATGACCTCAGTTTTTAGTCTCATCCAAGACTGGCGCTCAGACCACCACTCAAAGTCAAGTGCAGGGGGGTAGTTTGGGACTGAACCTTCGACTTCTCACTATCTGAACAGGGGCGTGACCACTAGACTACTGATCCACCCAGATGCATAATCAGCAATGATGTCATGCAGGCCTGGATTAGTCTGGATCCTCCTTCATGGGGATGCGGGGGGGGGGGCTGCCAGTATAAATACCATCCCCGCATTCTGGAAATTCTGTGCTAAGAATTCCCTCTTCTCTACTCGTCTCTTTCTTTCTGCCTTGTTTCTTTTCTTCCTGTCACCTCCTTCTTGTTTATTTTCTGCCTTCTTCATCCATTCTCCTGCTTTTCTTTTTTTTTTTTTTTTGGGGGGGGGGGGGGGGGGTCAGAAAGACTAAAGAGATAACAATTCTCTCCCACGCCAAAGTCGGATGCGCTGGGCCTGACTTGTCAGGCGCATAACGGCAGTGCAACGCATTTTCGCTCTTATGACAGACAACACTAGTTTCTGTCTGAGCGTTCGAAGAAGAAGAAGTCTTTATCCTTGTAGCCCCGCCGACCACAGAGGCCGTGTCACTGTTGTCTCAGCATGAGCATTAGCCAAAGTGGATGTATGTGGTCATCCCTACGGACAAATAGAGTAGAGGGGGGGGGGGGGGGGGGGGGGGGGGGTGGCGAATGGAGATTTAAAAAGATAAATTAATAAACGAGGGAAGGAAGTATGACCAGTTTGAGGCCAGAGGTGGGACAGAATGCTGAATATAGGCCTACACACTACAACATAGAAGAAGAGGAAGAAGTGTGATGATGATGATGATTT
>CM054138.1:58124120-58126620 GCA_028751875.1 Rapana venosa
ACAATTTACAAAACCGCATACACATGGGGAGTGGATGTAAAACAGAAAAGCACGTAAGTGTTTATTCCATTATTCTCGATATCAAAGAATATTTTTAAACAAATTTAAAATCCACCTGGATAAGGATTTCAGTGATCTGAGCGTTCCGCCAGTCAGCTGATGGGTAAACCTGCCAGTCGAGGGGTGACAGACAGGGATTCCGGATCCTTCTCAAGATTTCAAGATTTCAAAATTCTCGATTACAGACACACGGTCCTTTTCAACCACACCATTCAGAAGGATCGTTCAAACTTGTTCATGATCTGCTTTGCGTGTGCTGCTCTACCCCTTCGTATAGAGTCCGGGAGCCTCATCTTACGCCAGTTGTTCCCAACTTCGTTTGTATAAACGTATGTAGAAGATCAAACATGCACGTTAGTTAAAGATATCGTAGTAATGCGTATCAGTACTTGGTGGTGGAATTGCTTTGAACGCTTTGATTTGTCTGTGCAAGATACAGCGCTACATAAATTTCATTTATTATTATTATTTATTATGAATATCATTATTTTTACTACTACTACTACTACTACTACTACTACTACTACTACTACTACTACTACAATTCTTATTAATTTGCAGAAACTGTGTTCAGAACTTCCTAGCATGCGTCCTAGACTGACTGGTGATGAGCTACTCTGAAGCTGGTATACATGATTGTGTCAGCTGAGGCCAGCAGGCAGACCTACCTCCTGCTGAGCCACGAGCTCTGGAGAAGACCAGTCACCAGGTATGACACCCAAGAGGAGGGAAGGCAGAAGAAGAAGAAGTAGAACTTTGTAAACAGATAGAAACAAGCCAATGTGAGAATGGGGATTTGGAAACTGCGCCAGAATGGATGTTGGGTTCTGAAGGGAAAGCAGCAGGTATTTTAAGCGCCAAACGGGAAAGGTCTGCTCAGAAATCAAATCCAATGTTGTTGTTGTCCCGCATTCCCCAGCTTAACACACCCTGTGGATTGATTATGCAGAATTTGCACTCTGTCTCACTCATCTCATCTGGGAATTGCTGTAAGACTGTAAAAATACAGAAGTTTGCATGTATGACTACTGTCAGGTATCTCGCCATTGAGGCAACTATACTTCAACTTCAGAGGATTTTTTTTTTTTTGCTTCTGTAAAAGAAAGTGCAGGTCGTTGTGGTAAGAGCTTGTCATGGATAAAGACAATCTCCAGACAATATGTATTGATTTATTTATTTATTCTTTTATATCGAGGATAATGGAATAAGCACTCATGTGCTTTTTTACATCTAGTCCCCCTGTGTATGCGGTTTTGTAAATTTTGACATCTGTTCCCACCGGCACACAATGGCCTACTCTTTGGAAAAGCGGAACAGGATTTAACGTGTGCGCAAGATGTTCTGCATGCGTTGGCACACGGGGCCTCGGTTTATTGTCTCATCCGAAGGACTTTAAAAGACAATATTTTAAAGCATGACAACATTATGATGTAGGACTTGGCACTTGGCTTATATATATATCAATGACTGACACGCCTTTTGGCCCCGGACAGTTTTGGTGATTTGAGCTTTGTGAATCCTCAGGACAATCAATTTCCCGGGGGAGGGCCCGCATCATGCATCTTGTATAAATGCCATTACCGTTGATATTCACAAAGCATCAGATTTTGCCAAATTTCAAATTCAAATTCTATAACTATTTCCTGTTGTCGTCCCATTAAGGATATGCGATCTCATCACTGGCTGCCTGTCTCACAGAGACTGAAGTATAAGACCAATACCCTCTGTTTCAAATGTCTTCACAAATCTGCACCCTCTTATCTCTGTAACTGTATTCACCTGTATACTCCATCCCGTTCCCTTCGCTCAGCGGCAGATACTTTGTGCTTTCGAACACCCAGATTCAAACAAACCTATGTTGGCCGTCGCTCTTTCTCTGTTTGTGGTCCATCCACCTGGAATGACCTCCCTCTTTCACTTCGCCAAAAGCCTTCACATGATACCTTCAAATCCAGCCTCAAAACACACTTATTTTCTACCTGACACTTTCCCCTCATATCTGTTCCTACTTTTCAACAGCATCCTTCACCTCCTTCATCACCACCTAAGTGTGTGTGTGTGTGTGTGTGTGTGTGTGTGTGTGTGCATAAATTTGAAGTATCTTATGTTATTTGAGGAAAGTTGCATGCGTGTAAATGATTTGAGTGCAAGCGCTTCGATTTGTTTGTTTTACAAGATTCAGCTCTATATAAAGTCCATATATTATTATTATTATTATTAAACAAATTTCTAAATGATATCTGAACAATGTTAGTTGATATGCACCTTTCTAGTCACAGTGGTTTCAACACAATAATTATCATAGGACAAAACTTGTACTTCTTCTTCCTTTTATTCTTTACCCAATCAGAATTGCTAGAATATGTTATCATAATGTTTCATAATGTTAAAAAATGCTGGTGATGCAGACGACAAAAATATACATAGCGTAGCAAACGCA
>CM054138.1:58131620-58134120 GCA_028751875.1 Rapana venosa
TGTGAGCTTGTTCTGTTTAATATCAACAAAATGAAAGAAATCAGCATATACCACAGGCATGACCTTTCTGCTTAATTAATTGGCCAAAAGCCAAGTCTTTCAGAATTGACTTTAAACTAAGGTCTCCCACAGCCATGCATGGATGGATATATGTGCATGCATAAATATTGCATGTCCCATTCTACCTTTCGAAGAACGCAAGCTATCATATTCGTAAAGAAAGGATGATGTTTAAGAAAAAAAAAGATAACACGCAGACACACACTGATGGTGTGTTTAGACCTCATTCCTGAAGTCGGAATGTGGCGACCTTAATGGTGGATAAACGAACATAATATAGCCTACCCAAAAATCTTTCCCATGGGCAATCATTGAGTTTTGACCGAAGAACACAGAAGAACTGGAAAGCTGGCCACGCCGACATTACTATATAATTCATTCAAGCACTTGCAATTTAAAAAAAAATTTCTTCCACATATTAAACAGCAACAATCTTTAAAAGAAAAGGCGCGCGCGCACACACACACACACACACACACACACACACACCACACGCACACGCGCACGCATGCACAGACACACACAGTGGGAACAGATGACAGAATTTACAAAACTGCACACACACGGGGACTGGAGGTAACAAAGCACATAAGTGCTTATTCCATTATCCTCGATATAAAAGAATAAAAATAAATAAATAAATGCACACACACACACACACACACACACACACACACTACACACACACACACACACACACACACACACAGACACACACACACACACACACACACACACTACACACACACACACACACACTACACACACACACACACACACACACACACACACACACACACACACACACACACACACACACACACACACACACGTTCGAGGGGACTTTCGCCCAGGAGTTAACACACATCAGTGCCGACTCCACTCCCCCTGAAAAGTCATTCGGATGGAACTATAAACCGAGGCCTCCGGTATGCGAACACACGCAGCAGTACATCTTGCCTTCATGTTAAAACGCGTTCCACCTTTCAGAGGAGTAGGCCATTGTGTGCCGGTGGGAACGAACGACAACAACAAAAAAGCCAAAAAGATCAACCACGTGTTTATGCACTCTGGTGTCATGTTGAGACATCCCCAAAATGTCGAATATTTTAACGTGGCCATCTTGATCGTGGGTGAACGGTCGCATACACAAAATCTTACTATTGGTGAACCTTGGAGCTCTAGCCGAGGAATGATATATATGTGAGATAAATATAAGATTTTAAGATATAAGATTTCTCGGCCTTTTACATGTACAAACTCTTCTCTGCTTCAGCAACACAACAACAAAACCCGTCGTTTTACTTGAGTTTCCTGTGATGGGTAGCTTGAAAACTTCGCCTGCGGAAGAATTAGCGTGGGAATTTATGGACGTTAAAGATTTGTTCTAAATGTCAGCGTTCTGACGATAAGTTTCGGAAAGACAGACATACCCAGCATGCACCCTGTACCTGAGAAGGGATGGGCTCCACCAGTTGACCTTGCCCAAGAGTCAAGGCCTGAGAAAGTCCGTGCAGTGTCCCAATGACTCCTTTACGGGAAGCCAGGAGATCTATAGATCGTTTTAATCACTGTACAGAGACGGAAAAGAAAAAAGTTGCGAAATAGAATCCCTCTCTCTCTCCTCTCTCTTTTCTCTCTCTCTCTCTCTCTTCTCTCTCTCTCTCTCTCTCTCTCTCTCTCTCTCTCTCTCTCTCTCCAAAAAAAGTATGTAAATGTCTTTCTTGTAAGCTTCAGAAATATAGACTACTCTCTCTCTCTCTCTCTCTTCTCTCTCGCTCTCTCTCGCTCTCTCTCTCTTTTCTTATGTTCGTTTTTTCCCCCTAGAAAACCTGAAACAAATGAATTGTGTAAGTTTAATTTTCTGAGAAAAAGAGGACAACAGTTTGAAAATATAAAAGAATAACTACCTTTCTTTTTTTGTAAATTAGAAAAGTAAAGTAAATATTTTTTTTAAATCTTAAACATTGATGAATAAAATAAATGAAAAGATAAATAAATCGATAAATAAACAGATAGATGAATAAACAAATAAATGAATAAATAATGGTTGAATTTTCTGTGTTGCAGGAGAGAGACAGTTCCGGGTTTGTTTGTAGTGGCAGGGAAGAGGGTATTGGGAGGTAGAATGGTCATGATGATCGTCTGTATTTCTAAGGTGATGACAGACAGGGACAGATGGAGGTATAACTATCTCTTTTTTTCTGGATTAAAAGTTTTAGTACACGCACGCGCGCGCGCACACACACACACACACACACACACACACAAAACAACTACACACATACAACAACACAATAATATATTATATATATATAACAAAACACACACACACACACACACACAACACACACACACACACACACACACACACATACACACACACACACACACACACACACATACTGCATGCACACACACAAAGCGTGCACAAGCACTC
>CM054138.1:58139120-58146620 GCA_028751875.1 Rapana venosa
CCCTCCCAACACCATCTCCTCACTCCCACATCCCTCCCTTACCACCCCCCCCACCCCCCCCCCCCTCCTCTTAACTTTCTGGGTCTGTTAATTCTTTTCTTTTAGCTCAATGTCGCTTAGTAACCGAATTTTTTCCTCCAGTCAGTTGTCCTTGTTTCCACAGTGATAAGAGAGTTGCCATTAAACTCTGTCTCTGTCTCTGTCTCTCTCTGTGCGTGTGTTAGTGTGTGTGTTAGTTAGTGTGAGTGTTCGTGTGAGTGTGTTTGTGTGTGTGTGTGTGTGTTAGTGTGTGCTTGGTGTGTTAGTGTGTGTTGTTGTTTTGTGTGTTTAGTGTGTGGTGTGTTGTGTGTGTGTGTGTGTTGTGTGTGTGTGTGTGTGTGTGTGTGTGTGTGTGTGTGTTGTGTGTGTGTGGTGTGTGTGTGTGTTAGTGTGTGCTAGTGTGTGTGTGTGTGTGTGTGTGTTGTTTGTGTGCTAGTGTGTGTGTGTTTGTGTGTGTGTATTGTGTATGTGTTGTGTGTGTGTGTGCTGTGTGTGTGTGTGTGTGTGTGTGTTAGTGTGTGCTAGTGTGTGTGTGTGCTAGTGTGTGTGTGTGTGTGTGGTGCACTAGTGTGTGTGTGTGTGTGTGTTAGTGTGTGCTAGTGTGTGTGTGTGTGTTAGTGTGTTATGTGTGTGTGTTTGTTATGTGTGCTAGTGTGTTGTTGTGAGTGTGTTGTGTGGTGTGTCGCGCACGCGCGCGAGCGCGTGTATGTGTTTGTTGTGTGTGTATGCGTGCGTGCGTGTGCGTATGTATGTATATGTGTGCGCGCTAGTGTTAAGGTGTGTTAGTGTGTGTCTGTAAGTGTCTGTGAATGTGTTAGTGTGTGTGTTTGTTTATGTGTGCTAGTGTGTGTGTATGTTGGTGTGTGTGCGTATGTGTGTTAGTGTGTGTGTTAGTGTGTGTGTGTGTAAATGTGTGTGCGCGTGTGTAACAACACCTTTGGTAATGCATGATGTGATGCTAGTCACGTAGCAGGAACTGAAGGGAACTGATGGAAAACAATTTTAATTTGTTAATTGCATCTACCAGTAATTAGGCAGCACGTCTCTCTCTCTCTCTCTCCTCTCTCTCTCTCTCTCTCTCCTCTCTCTCTCTCTCTCTCTCTCTCTCTCTCTCTCTCTCTCTCTCTCTCTCTCTCTCTCTCCCTCGCGCGCGCGCGTGTGTGTGTGTGTGTGTATGTGTGTGTGTGTGTGTGTGTCTGCTACGTGTGTGTATGTGTGTTTGGAAGGAAGGTATTCTTGTTTAAAAAAAAGAAAAAGGACAAGAAAAACTAAAAAGAAAGAAAGAAACAACACAAAAAAACGAAACAAAAAACACCCACCCACCCCCTGACAACTTAGAGAAGTTGATTGACACTTAAGCGTATGAGATGCTGTTGATCTAATTTTTTTAAAAAGGGTGGGGGGAGGGGGGCGGGGAAACAGAACTGGTCATTTGTTTGTTAAGCTATTACTAACAACGCATGGATTTGGCATTGTGTGGATGTGTCAAGGAGTTGGATTTGCGCAAGGATTTTTGTGCAAATTTAAAGACAGAATGATAGCTTCCTACAAACAAGACTGGCATGCTTGCATAGAAGAATCAGAAAAGTATTCAACTGGTACTCTTCCTTTAAAAGCGGTTGTAGTTTTCTCAAACAGAAAGGTATGTTCGTAACATAGAAAGCATAGGAGTAATCTTGCTCGATTCCGATTAAGAACTTTAGGCCTAAATGCCAGCAAAACATGGTTTTCCACTGACAAATCTGCACAGTCTCCATGCCCCATGTGTGGCTCGCAGACTGAAGATGAAATGCACTTTTTGTTTGATTGTAATTCGTATGATGACATCCGTCAGAAAATGCCTCATATTTAATGAAGAAATCTCAAGAAGGAGAGATATAATTAGCATTCTCTTGATCGAAGATATAAAGAATTTTTTAAATCACTCGCAACATTTATTTCCCTTGCTTGGGACAGCAGAAAAAAAAGAAAACTGCAGTTAACTGATATACCTTTTCAATGTAACACTATTTTGGTTTCCATATTTGTGGAATGCGAATTCCGTTGGCCAAATTGCTTCTGATTGAATGTGAGGGTCATCGGGTGGTCGATTTGTCCCACAATGTTGCTGATTTTTTTTTAATCAAAGCGGAAATGTGAGCCTGTGTGTGTGTGTGTGTGTGTGTGTGTGTGCGTGCGTGCGTGGGTGCGTGTGTGTGTGTGTGTGTGTGTGCGTGCGTGTGTGTGTGTGTGTGTGTGTGTGTGCGTGCGTGTGTGTGTGTGTGTGCATGTGTGCGTACGTGCGAGCGAGCTTACGACAACAATTACTGTATTCGGTTGATTGTATCTATTAGAGATCCCTTTTCCTCTTTCAGTTTTCATTATTTACTTATTGCCTAAAACGTATTCTATCTATCTATCTGTCCCGTAGTCTGACGACCGTGGGGGCACCCTCAAAGCCTCAACAACCAGTTCCCTCCATTCCTCTCTCTGTTCTGCCTTTCTCAGGGTTTTGTTGAGTTCTAGGCCTGTCCATTCGCTGATGTTATCCTCCCAGCTCTTCCTTGGTCTGCCTCTTCTTCTACCTCCTTGGACAGTGCCTTGCAAAACTGTCTTTGTAATTCCTTGGGATCTTGTGACATGCCCATACCATTTAAGTTTACGCTTTTTCACGATCGTTAGAAGGTTTTCATAGGGTCCAATGGTTTGCTGGATTCTGTTATGCACGCTTTCGTTGCTTATATGGTCTTTGTAGGAGATGCCAAGGAGTCTCCGAAAGCATCTCATCTCCACTGCCTGTACTCTTCTCTCCAAATCTGCAGTCAGGGTCCATGATTCACAGGCATACAGAAATATGGATATGACAAGGGAGCGCATTAGTCTGATCTTGGAGATAAGTGAGATATTCTTATCTCTCCAGATGGTGTTTAGTTTTGACAAAGCTGTTATTGTCTGTGCAGTCCTGCATACTACTTCTGGCTTGGATCCCTGGTCTGATACAATGGCTCCCAGGTACTTGAAGCTTTGAACTGTTTCCAGCTTCTGGTCATTAACCCTGATATCAGTGCTAATGCCGTTGGTATTATTAGTCATCAGTTTGGTCTTCTCTGCACTGATTTCCATGCCGTATGTTTTGGAGGCCTTATTCAAGTGTTCTGTTAGGCTGGCAAGCTCTTTTTCTGATCCTGCTATTCCATCAATGTCATCTGCGAAGCGGAGGTTTGTGATCGTTCTGCCACCAATGCTGACTGATCCTTCATGATGTTCCAGTGCATCAGCCATGATTCTCTCAAGGAAGATGTTGAAAAGAGTGGGTGAGAGTAGACAGCCCTGCCTTAAACGTATTGCTTTTTTAAATTGTGCTCATACTGTGCTCCTTGCCAAAAAGACTGTATTGTTAATGGCAATAAATTACTTTCAGTGTTCAGTGTTCAGTGTTCAATGTTCAATGCTCTCTCTCTCTCTCTCCTCTCTCTCTCTCTACTCTCTCTCTCTCTCTCTCTCTCTCTCTCTCTCTCCTCTCTCTCTGGGGGACGGGACAGCCTAGTGTTAGAACATTGCGCTCGCAATCTGACGACCCGGGTTCGATTCCCGTTCAAGGGCATATTTTCCCCTGGAGTTAACAGCAGTGCAGACTCCACTCTCCCCAAAAGTCTTTCGGATGATACTATAAACCGAGGCCCCGTGTGCGAACGCATGCAGAACATCTTGCGCACACGTTAAATCCTGTTCCGCTTTTCGTGAGAGTAGGCCATTTTGTGCCGGTGGGAACAGATGACAAACATTTTCAAAACCGCATACACACTGGGACTGGATGTAAAAATGCATATACGTGCTTATTCCATTATCCTCGATATAAAAGAATAAGTAAATTAGTAAGTCTCTCTCTCTCTCTCTCTCTCTCTCTCTCCTCTCTCTCTTCTCTCTCTCTCTCTCTCATCTCTCTCTCTTCTCTCTTGTCTGTCTCTCGTCTCTCTGTGTCTCTCTGTGTCTCTCTGTGTCTCTCTTTGTCTGTCTCTCTCTGTCTGTCTCTCTGTCTCTCTGTCTCTGTCTCTGTCTCTCTCTGTCTCTCTCTCTCTCTCTCTCTCTCTCTCTCCCCTTGGTATGTCCGTTTTTTGTGCGTATGTTATAGTCATTCTAGTCCAGTGATGACGCGACCATGTTCTAGAAATGACGGGGTGAGTCCTCGACTTCGCTAAACTGTGACTCAAAATTAGACCGGGTTTTGAGTTTGAAAATGACTTTTGACTTGACGTCACTTCTCCGTTAACTTCTGGAGAAGTCATCAGGGAGCACTGACATTTTCAGGGGTTAGGGGGGGGGGGAGGGGCGGGGGGGGGTGTGGGGGGGGGGAGGGGGAGGGCCGGTCCTCGGCTAGGCTAAGGTTGACCAATGGGGTGGGTTTGGTACGCGCAGCGTTCCTCGGCTGATTGCTCATTAAGGTTGGATCCATTTGGTGAGAATTTTACGTCTGCAGAACCGTGATCCTTTTTTTCTTTTTGTTCTTTTTTGAATTATAATGGTTAGCGGCATTCCGATTGTCGGGGATTTGTTCAGGTTGAGGAAACCTGGCGGAATCCCGTTCTTCTCCAGTGTATGTAAAGTATGGTCCACGTATGGAGTTTTGAAGATGTATCACATTGTCGTGCTTATGTCATTTCTCGCTGTTAAATCCACGGACCCGTTTTCTTATGCTGTAATGTGAGGGAGGGAGGGGGCACGATGTGCATATTCAGGTGGGAGAAGGGGATTTGCCGGGCACGGGCGTGGGTGTGTGGGGGGGGGGGGGGGGGGGGGGGGGGGGGGGGGGGGGAGGGGGAGGTTGTGGTGTGTGCGTGTGTGTGGGTGTGTGGGTATGTGTGTGTGTGTGTGTGTGTGTTGTGTGTGTTGTGTGCGAGAGAGTCTGTGTGTGCGTGCGTGTGTGCGTACGTGTAAGCGTACGTGTGAGTGTGTCTATCTGTCTGTCTGTCTGTCTGTCTGTCTGTCTGTGAGAGAGATTAGGTGTGTGTGTGTGTGTTTATATATGAGTGCGTGTGTCCGTGTGTGCATGCATGCGAATGCGTGTGTGTATGCGTGTGTGCGTCACGCATATGCGTATTTGTGTGTATGTGTATGTATGGTTTTTTTGGCGTGCGTTTCAAAATAACTGTCACACAAACACACACGCACGCACGCACGCGCGCGCGCGCACGCGCGCGCACACACACACACACACACACCTCGAAAAGATTTTCAGAAACGTTTGGGGCTATTTTTACAATATATTTATTTCAATCGTGAAATACAAACATTTTCAAATATTGCACCAAAACCAGAATTGCACATTTTCCCTTTGTGACCAATAGCACGCGCGCACGCACACACACACACACACACACACACACACACACACACGCACGCACGCACGCACACACGCACGCACGCACGCACACACGCACGACACGCACGCACCGCACGTCATCACTATGTCAGGGACAAACAAATATAAACAACCCCACAGAAAACCAACATGAAACAACACAAAACAAACAACAACAACTAACCAAGAAGAAAGAAATGTCAAAACAAAGTAAACCATATTAACCAAAGAAACAAGCAATATTGTCATGAACAACAACAAACCAGTTACCATCAAGATGTACTGATACCCAGTAGCGAAAAAGTTCATGTTTGACTTCACTCAACATTTCCCGATTAAAGAAATCCCTGCTGTGAATAAAGTTTCAAACAAAAATTTCAAGTTTCATAATTATATTCAACATCTTTCATGGGAGTGCTCTGTTTATGCCATGACAATAATTCACAGGCAGAAGTTTGTTGCTGCTTTTCGCAGCTTTTTGCTGCTTTTGCTGGGTTATTCACAACATATGTCGTATCCAATGAGTTAATAAAATGGATGAATGGAGGAAGAGAGAATGAATGATACACAAAAAAATGGAACAAAGAGAAGGATGAATCTGATGAACAAACGATCACTGGGAATCCATTTTTGGCAAGATGGTGGCAAAGCATAATCGGTCCTAGCTGATTCCGATGTAAGCTTATAACCAACACACACACACACACACACACACACACACACCACACACACACACACACACACACACTCACAAATACTAACTCTCTCTCTCTCTCTCTCTCTCTCTCTCTCTCTCTCTCTCTTCTCTCTCTCTCTCTCTGGACACCAATATCTACATACATGTACATATACATCACATACCGTGTAGAAAAAAGCAACACACCAACAAACGACCATACAAATCGGCTTGGAAGTAGATCAAAATTTGAACAAGTATGTACATCAATAGATTGACCAATCTATTCCAGACATATCACATTTCTTTACAGGTGTTGTTGTTTTTTTATATCTCAAGTCATTCAGCACTCTGTCCTTGTGGTCGGAGGCATACACACCCAGCCTTTACCTGGAGCCTGTGTTGTGTGGCCTCGTGTGTCATCATCTCTTTCTGTTTCTGTTATTCACTCCGTCACTGGGTAAATTATTTTCGCTGGATTTCGTCCAGGTTCTCAACGGTTCAACCATTCGCCATGACTCCTTGATTGTTTGAATCAATTTACAACATTTCTTATATTCGCCATTCTGTTCTTTTTTTTCCATTCATTTTTTTTCTTATCATTTCTGTTTATGAAACTGTTCACTTGCTAAACTTCATCTGCTCATAAGTCTTGAATATTACTGCAAAACAACGATGTCACTTTAAAACGGCTGGGTCACTTAGCACACTTTTTTTCATAATGCCATTTATATTAGTCATCGTTTGCCAGGTACATGATAATTATAAAGATTGAAAATTGCTGACATCCTCTGTCTTTGAACTGACATACTTGTCTCTGTAGTCTCGATTCACATTCTTCTCTCTTGAGTCTCAATTCACATACTTCTCTCATCAGCCTCAATCCTCATACTTCTCTCTTCAGTCTCAATCCACATTATTTGTCTCTCCAGTCTCAACTCACATACCCCATGGCCATCCAGAAACCCGTCAACCGAGTCGTAACTACACATTCTATGGAATCAATCAAGCACGCCCTCACGTAACTCCCCCCCCCCCCTCCCCCCCCCCTCCACCCCCCCCCCCCCCCCTCTCTCTCTCTCTCTCAACAAGACATGCCCGAGGCTTTGTCTCTGCTCTGTGCCAGCATGGAGGCCAGCTGCCTGATGGACTTGTTGGACAGCGTCCTCTCGCCGAACAGCCGGTTGAAGATCTTGCTCTTCTTCTTGCGGTACTTGAGCGCCGAGCAGACGACGTGCTCGAACACCTGCTGCAGGCCCTCCTGACTGCGCGCCGAGCACTCGATGTAACAGTCGGCGCCGATCAGTTTGGCCAGCTGCCTGCCCTCCTCTGTGCTCACCTGCTCCTGGGAGGAGAATAAGGAGGAGGAGGAGGACGATGTGGAGGAGGAGCAGGAGGAGGAGGACACGGAGGATTTCTGAGGTCGATCTGAGTGCCCACCAGCAGC
>CM054138.1:58154120-58169120 GCA_028751875.1 Rapana venosa
CTCATCACTCACTCACTCACGTGAGCTCATACCAAGCTGAATCATATTCAAGGACGGGGTTTTTTTTATGGTCTGTCCTTTTAGAAAATGATATGACTGACCCCCATGACAGTAAAAGACTGTCCTTCAAGACCGCTAGCAGACAGACACGTGAGTGTGCTGCACCTGTCAGTGTTGGCCACTGACAATGAATTCCACACGACTTTGGATAGAGACCTGGATTGTTTGGAAACTGACTGGGGGGGGGGGGGGGGGGGGGGGGGGGGGGGATGGGGGGGGGGGGGAGGGGGGAGTTGAGGAATGGGTAGGGGGGGGGGGGGGGGTGGGTTCTTCTTTCTTAGACCTGGGGTGACCTTTGGTTTGGGTTGAAATTGAAAACACGTGAGAGGAGGAGGAGAGGGTTCAAGGTTGCTGACATATTTACACGAGTGTGCTGAGGGTACTTTAGTATGCTTTTGAGAGAGATAGAAAAGGGATTTAGTTATAAGAAATGTAATTCAATCCATCCAGTCCCTTTTTTTTAATAGCAGAGGCTCAGAGAGAGATGGAAAAGGAGTGTTAATAAGAAAAGGGGAGTTAATAAGAAAAGGGGTGCTAATATGTCTTCAGATCCATCCAGTCCCTTTTTTTTTTATAGCAGAGGCTCAGAGAGAGATGGAAAAGGGGTGTTAATAAGAAAATAAAGGGAGTTAATAAGACTTCAAATCCAATCCAATCCTGTTTTTATATAGCCCCGCCGACCATAGAGGCCATAGGAGGGCTGTCTGAAAATTCAAATCTCAGATTAAAAACTGTAACTGCAACTATATTTAAACAAGATTGATCCTAAGATTTAATTTAAAGAAAACTGTGCAACTATAATTATTATTCAAACAAGATTAAAACCAGCTTTTCTGTCGTTCTCCTGGTATTAACGCCATGGCCAACACACACACACACACACACACACACATTATATATATATATATATATATATATATATTATATATATATATATATATAAAGGGTCAACCCAGGTCTGTCATTGCCCGTTGTGGGAGAAACCACATAAATCACATAATGAAATGAGATAAAGAATCAATACAGGAATCCTCAGAACTAGCCTTGCTTGTATAATAGCGAGCAGGCTGATAAGTCTCTGCGTGTGAACATTCTAGTCTGATGTAGAATAAGAGAGAAAAAATGTTTAAAAAAGTATAAGGAAAAACAAAAGAAAAGAAAGCAAAAAGAAACTTAGATTTCTCCCATGTTTGTTAGAACTTGCAGAAACTGGGACAGGGTATCTTTTTCTTGTACAGTTATTTGTTTTTTGTTTGTTTATTTGCACTTGTATTGTTTTCAAATCAAACAAAACTGGGGTAGTGTAACTGAAATGCCGTCTATGTCTGTCTGTGTTGTGTGTGTGTCTGTCTGTCTGGCTGTCTCTCTTTCTCTCTCTCTTTCTTTCATTCTTCGCTCTCTCTCTCATACACACGCACGCACCCACGCACGCACACACACACACACACACTATCACCATCACCATTGCCACAACCACCGCCACTCATTTCCACACCACCCCCAACAATAACAACAATGATGATAATCCCAATGTTTACCTCAGCAACATTGAATATACAACCAGCAATACCATTACAATCATGGCCGCCAATAACAACAGTAATCTTCCCCATTACCAACAACAACTAAACCAAAAAAAGACTAAATAACTAACAAACAAAATTAATACCCAAATGTGTGTGTGTGTGTGTTTGTGTGTGAGTGAGTGAGAGAGAGAGAGAGAGAGGAGAGAGAGAGAGGAGAGAGAGAGAGAGAGAGAGAGAGGAGTTTGGCAGACAAACAGACTGAATGAAAGAAAGAATGATTTTGATACGCAAGGGGGAGAGAGAGGGGGGAGAGAGAGGAGGGGGATATAGATAGATAGATAATAGATAGTAGAAGATAGATAGATAGATAGATAGATAGATAGAGAGACAGACAGACAGACAGACAGACAGACAGACAGAGACTGAATGAAAGAATGAATGAATGATCTTTGATACGCAAGGGGAGAGAGCGAGAGATAGAAAGGGGAAAGTGAGAGAGAGACAGACGGACAGACTAAAACACAGAAACAAAGACACAGAGACACAAACGGAGAGACAAACATACAGACAAAAAACAGAGAAACACACACACACACACACACACACACACACCACACACACACACACACACAACAAGGGGGAGGGAGGGAAAGGGGAAAAAAAGAAACAGAGAGGGAGGGAGGGAGGGAGATAGAGACAGAGGCAGAGACAGAAAGACAGAGAAGACAGAAGAAAAACAGAGGAAGACAGACAGAAAGAAAAAAAGGCTTCCAAAACAACATAAAAGCCATATATATAGATATAGACATATCTATATTCTCTCTCTCTCTCTCTCTCTCTCTCTCTCTCTCTCTCTCTCTTCTCTCTCTCTCTCTCCTCTCTCTCTCTCTCTCTCACCAGAATAGTTGTCGAAGACGGTGGCGGTGTAGGTGTGTGTGAAGAGATGCTGGGTGTAGCTGAGGGTGAGGCAAGTCTTGCCCACCATCCCGTCCCCCAACATGGCACAGTGCACAAACTTCTCTCCCCCTCCTCCTCCTCCTCCCCCGCCCATCTCGCCACTCTCCTCGCTGCTACCCGCGTTGATATTATTGTTGTTGTTGTTGTTATTATTCATCACGCTGTCAGCTTTCATGCTGCTAGAGTTTTCATCAAAATGGAAGAACTGTGAAGGAAAGTTCTATTTTTTTGGTGTTGTCCAGGTTGATTCGAAGTTCCAGGGTTAGGGAATTCGGTGAAAAAGAGTCGTGATGGCTAGTTTGAACTATACAAGTCTTGAATGGTATTGGATTCAGAGTTCCCAAGCCTTGAAAGTTTCACTTTCTGTGAGAAACAAGAAAATCAGACGTGGAATCACTGCTTAGAGTTTAGTAGTCTTGAAGAATATACTGTAGGATTCGTTTTGAAGTCCACAATCTTGGAATATTCACATCAGGAGCACACAAAAACCAGAACTGAAATCACTTTCTTGGAATGTTGAAGTCTTCAGCAACAATGAAAATTTTTTTTAAAGATTGTTCCAAAGTTCCAGTCTGTAACATTCACATTTTTTTTAAACCAAGTCAAAAATCCAATGCGCGAACTCGTCTTTTTAATATATATTGTCCAGAATCATTAATTACAAAAAGTTCCAGTCGTCAAGTATTCATTCTCCTCGTAGAAGAATTCAGAACAACTGCTAGAATGTTTTAGACAGATCGAGAGTTATATAGGCTAGCTGAGAGACACACAGAGAGCGCGAGAGCGTCTCGACCAATGAGAATGCGCTATACATACGATTTGTGCGCGCGCGCGTGCCAATGAGAGAGAGAGAGAGAGAGAGAGAGAGGGTCTCTCTCTCTCTCTCTCTCAGTATGATTTGGCACCTGTACTGAGAATTCCTATTTCTCCGATTAACAGGTTGGGGAGAAGGGGGGAGGGTAGGGGAGGGGGGGAGGGAGGAGAGAGAGAGAGGGAGAGAGAGAGGAGGGAGAGTAGGAGAGAGAGAGAGAGGAGGGGGAGGGGTTGGAGGGGACAGTTTGGTGACTGTACTCCTTGGTCATTTTGGCCAAAGTACTCTATCACCTTTCGACCCTGTCTGTACTGACCAAAGAGTCGCCGAGGCAGAGTAAAACAAGTATTGTGCAGTGACCTATGAACTTTTGACTTAACGACGTTTTTGTTCTTTGTGTGTGTGTGTGAAGGGGGGGGGGGGAGAGGGGGGAGAGAGGGGGGGGGGGGTGTTGGACAGAAGGGTTTATGCGTATGGTTTGTGGGGGAGACACTGACTTCTGTTTTGAGGTTTTGTGTTTGGTTTGGGGACAGAGAAGGACAGGACAGGAGAGGAGGAGAGGACAGTGTGTGTGTGTGGTGTGTGTGTTTTGTAGGTGCCTGTGTGTATGTGACTGTGTGTGTGAGTTTGACTCTGTGTGTGTGTGCGTGCGTGCGTGCGCGCGCCACGTAAGTGTGTGTGTGTGACTCTGTTGTTGTGTGTGGTGCGCGCGCGCGCGCGTGCGGGTTGTGTGTGTATGTGTGTGTGGTTGTGTGTGTGTGCTGTCTGTCTGTCTGTCTGTCTGTCTGTCTGTCTGTCTGTCTGTCTGTCTCTCTCTCTCTCTTCTCTCTCTCTCTCTCTCTCTCTCTCTCTCTCTCTCTCTCCCCTGTGTGTTTCAGTGTGTTTATTATATTTTTTAAATTCTTTTATATCGAGGATAGTGGAATAAGCACTTATGTGCTTTTTTTACATCCAGTCCCTGTGTGTATGCGGTTTTGTGAATTCTGTCATCTGTTCCCACCGGCACACAATGGCCTACTCTTACGAAAAGCGGAACAGGATTTAACGTGTGCGCAAGATGTTCTGCATGCGTTCGCACACGGGACCTCGGTTTATAGTCTCATCCGAAGGACTTTCGGGGGGAGTAGAGTCTGTACTGATGTTAACTCCAGGGGAAAATATCCCCTTGAACGGGAATCGAACCCGGGTCGTCAGATTGCGAGTGCAATGTTCTAACCACTAGGCTATCCCGTATGCGTATGTGTGTGTGTGTGTGTGTGTGTGTGTAGTGTAGTGTGAGAGAGAGAGAGGGGGAGAGAGACGTTGGTGTGTGGGTGGATGGGTGGGTGGCTGCGTGTTATCGTGCGCGCGCGTGCGTGCGCTGCTCGCCTAGGCATTTCATTTTGCTTGTATATCATTTACTTCTTTCTCTTTTATTCTCCCTCTTTCCCCATCCAAGATAAAACAGATCAGGAGAAGAGGGTTGAACTTTCCATGGGTTAAACTAGAGGTGAGTATGAAACAATGTTTGATTAAAGAGAATTGGTTTTATTGGGAATATGCATTACACACACACACGCACGCACGCACGCACACGCTCAGAGCCATCTCTCTCTCTCTCTCCTCTCTCTCCTCTCTCTCTCTCTCTCTCTCTTCTCTCTCTCTCTCTCTCTTTCTCTCTTCTTCTTCTTCTTCTTCTGATCTTTTCTCTATATTTCTCACTGTGTTTTTGCTGTCTTCTTCCCGTTTTTTATATGTCACCCAAAAAAACTGACCGTAGTAAAATCAACCCCAAAAAATTAGTTCATTTTGTCCTACTTAACCAAACTGACTCGACAGGACAAAACAAAAACGAAACCAAATGAACCGTAAAAAACAAAATACTGTATGGAATTTATATAGCGCTGAATCTTGTAAAGCAACAAATCATTAACAAACCAAAAATAAAAAATCGGCTGACTTCTGTCCATGTTTTATTATATCACCAACCTGCCGTGAAACCAAACACAACAAAACGAACTGAAACGGGGGAAAAAAACACCAAAATCATTCATTCTTCCTTTCTTTTCTTTCTTTCTCTCTTTCTTTCTTTTTTACATGAACACTACTGCTATGGACCGCGCCTCTCCAATACATGGCGTAGTGTGGTGCTGAATAGAAAGCGGTCAATGTAATCGTTACAAAATGCGCAGAAGGGTCCGATAGAATCGTGTGTTTGCTTCCTTTTTTATTTTTTTTTTCTTCTCTCTCCTACCCTTTCCACAGAATACACGTTTGATAGGGAAAATGTCTTTCTGTTATTACACGTGGCTGTCTAAAGGTTCCATTCTTCTTCCTGCCTTACCTGCCCTTACACCTGCAGGTTTTCTTTGATGTGTGCTCCTCCCTCCCCTCCCCGCTCCCCCCCCCCCCTCCCCCCCCCCCCCCCCCCCACACCTCCAACCCATTCATCTCTATTCCCTCTCTTTCTCTTCCCCCAAGCCTCCTTGTCCCTTCTTTGTCTTATTGGTTTTGTGGGGAGGCTTGGTTGTTGGGTGTTCTTTTTCCACCCCCACCCGTTCCTCAGATAGAGTTCCGTGGCTGACCAATGGGGAGATGTTTGGGTTTGTGACCGGTTTTTTTGCCCACCATTAACAAGGTAGCCGCATTCCGATTTCGGGGATAGCGTCTAAAAGAGACACCTGTGTGCATGCTTTTTTTTCATTCTATTCTTTTTTCTTCTTTTATATCGAGGATAATGGAATAAGCACTTATGTGCTTTTTTTTTACATCCAGTCCCCGTGTGTATGCGGTTTTTGTAAATTCTGTCATCTGTTCCCACCGACACACAATGGCCCACTATTACGAAAAGCGGAACAGGATTTAACGTGTGCACAAGATGTTCTGCGTGCGTTCGCACACGGGGCCTCGGTTTATAGTCTCATCCGAAGGACTCTTGGGGAGGGTGGAGTCTGCACTGATGTTAACTCCAGGGGAAAATATCCCCCTTGAACGGGAATCGAACCCGGGTCGTCAGATTGCCAGCGCAATGTTCTGACCACTAGGCTATCCTGTTAAAGTTTTGCTATGCGTTCCTGCCGGGAGCAATGGCCTACTCTTCTGCTCGGTGGAACGGGCTTTTAACGTGTCTGCAAGATGTTCTACGTGCGTTCGCGCACGGGATTTCGGTTGTAGTTGCATATGAAGGTTGTTTTCTTTTTTTTTTGGGGGGGGGGGGGGGGAGTGGTCAGTACGATGTTGACTGCAGGTACTTGTGGCAGTTGTTTGACTGACAGAATGAGATCTTTTGTTCTCTTTCTACAGGATAACCCTCCTCTCTGTTTTTTCTTTCTCTCTCCTCTCTCTCTCTCTCTCTCTCTCTCTCTCTCTCTCTCTCATTCTCTCTCTCTCTCTCTCTCTCTCTCTCTCTCTCCCCTCTCCCTCTCTCTCTCTCTCTCTCTCTCTATCCTCTACTCTCTCTCCGTCTCTGCTCTCTCTCAGACCGGACGGGATAGCCTGATGTGAGTAATGTGCATTGCGCTCGTGATCTGCTGACCTGGGTTCGAATCTACTTCAAGAGGATTTTTTCCACTAGAGTTAACACCAGTACCGACTCCACTTCTCCCCAAAAAAGTCTTTCGGGTGAGACTATAAACCGAGGTCCCGTGTGCGAACGCACGCAGAACATGTTGCATACACGTTAAAACCTGTTCCGGAAGAGTTAGGCCATTGTGTGCCGGTGGGAACGGATGACAAAATTTACAAAACTGCATACACACGGGGGTTGGATGTTTAAAAAAAAAAGCACATGAGTGCTTATTCCATTATCCTCGAAATAAAAGAATAAAATCTCTCTCTCTCTCTCTCATCTCTCTCCTCTCTCTCTCTCTCTCTCTCTCTCTCTCTCTCTCTCTCTCTCTCTCTCTCTCTCTCTCTCTCTCTCTCTCTCTCCATCTCTCTCTCATGATCGCAGTTGCAGGGCCCATTATGTAAGCAAGCACAGGAGGACACGGTACATTTTGTGTTGGGTTGTGCTGTGCAGTTTAACAGGAAGTTAAGCCCCCAAAAATGTGTAGACAATCTAATTCATTAAGACATGTTTATTTTTTGGCAACTAGTTATCCTGAGGATGTGCGTGCAAAGTCTTTGCTCTATAATGTTTTGTGAAAAGCTTTTTAAGATAATAGATATCTTGTTATTTTAATTTACAGTTCTGGTAACTTGACGATTCTTGTCACAAATCAACTTTGCTTTGCTATGTTTCTGTTGGTTTGCTTTCTGTGTGTTTTCTTCTGCTTTTGTTTAGTTTTCTTGGTTGGTTGTTGCTGCTGCTGTTGTTGTTGTTACTGTTGTTGTTGTTGTCTTTAGTACTGTTATTATTTTGTTTTTGTTTGTGTTGTTGTTGGTTAGGGGGATTGTTCTTGTCGTTGTTTTTCAATTCACCAAAACACTAAACAACCAGTTACCCCCTTCATGTATGGGTCAATGGCCTGTTTGTGAATAAGCCATTGATTTCCAGTTCATGTTGGTGTTCGAGTTCTCTCTATATATATATTTATATTGGTGTCTGCAGCCTCTTGCTATGCTCATTAGACAATGCAATACAAGGAAAGCTGTAGACTAGAGACAATACACAGAGTGAAGGGAAGGAAGTGTGGCAGGAGCTCTAGATGAGTGAGAGGGTAAAAGGTAAAGGTATCCTATAACCTATGTGGTCGTAGGGAAGCCAGGCGTCAGAGACCTGAGGGCGGCGCCATCTCCTCTCCCTCGCTGCTTTACCTTCCCTGACCCTAAAGAGGGCAGGTACCCATTTACAGCTGGGTGAACTGGGGGAACTGTACTGAAGCCAAGGCGCGCAAACGGTCACCCATCCAACTGGTAACCACGCTCGATGCTGCTTTACTTGGCTGGGGGAAAGCGAGTGCTCCAACCACTGAGCTACCCGTGAAAAGGTGAGTGAGAGGCCTTGTGAAAGGTGAGTGAGAGGCCTTGTGGGAGGTTAGTGAGAGGCCTTGTGGAAGGTGATGAGAGGCCTTGTGAAAGGTGAGTGAGAGGCCTTGTGAAAGGTGAGTGAGAGGCCTGGTGGAAGGTGAGTGAGAGGCCTGGTGGAAGGTGAGTGAGAGGCCTTGTGGAAGGTGAGTGAGAGGCCTGGTGGAAGGTGAGTGAGAGGCCTGGTGGAAGGTGAGTGAGAGGCCTGGTGGAAGGTGAGTGAGAGGCCTGGTGGAAGGTGAGTGAGAGGCCTATGGAAGGTGAGTGAGAGGCCTATGGAAGGTGAGTGAGAGGCCTGTGGAAGGTGAGTGAGAGGCCTTGTGGAAGGTGAGTGAGAGGCCTATGGAAGGTGAGTGAGAGGCCTATGGAAGGTGAGTGAGAGGCCTATGGAAGGTGAGTGAGAGGCCTGTGGAAGGTGAGTGAGAGGCCTATGGAAGGTGAGTGAGAGGCCTGGTGGAAGGTGAGTGAGAGGCCTTGTGGAAGGTGAGTGAGAGGCCTATGGAAGGTGAGTGAGAGGCCTATGGAAGGTGAGTGAGAGGCCTATGGAAGGTGAGTGAGAGGCCTGTGGAAGGTGAGTGAGAGGCCTTGTGAAAGGTGAGTGAGAGGCCTTGTGGAAGGTGAGTGAGAGGCCTTGTGGAAGGTGAGTGAGAGGCCTTGTGAAAGGTGAGTGAGAGGCCTTGTTAGAAGGCATGTTTTTGTCCAAGGATGGCTCCTTGCTTCCTGTTATTCAGTGCTGAAGTGTTTGGTCGTTTGTTTATTTCTTCTTTTTGTTAATGATGGGCTTGGTCAATGAAACAATTTATTACTCTTTCTGGGGTTGCCTTGGAGACTTGTCTTGCTCTGTTGTGTGTGTGTGTGTGTGTGTGTGTGGGTGGGTGGGTGAGGAGAGGGGTTGGTTCTGTGCATGCGTGTGTGTGTGTGTGTGTGTGTGTGTGTGTGTGTGTGTATGTTGTGTGCTGTGTGTTTGTGTGTGTGCTCTGTGTGTGTGTGGTGTGGTGTGGTGTGATGTTGTGTTGTGTTTGTATGTGTGTGTGTGTTGTATTTTGTGTGTGTGTATATGTCTTCGATTTTACGTCTGTTCACTGAAAGTAATATTAGACTACAAATTATTGCGCATGCGTGTGTGTGTGTGTGTGTTCGCACGCGTGCGTGTGTGTGTGTTCACTCAATCTGTGTGTGTGTGTGTGTATGTGTGTGTGTGTGAGAGAGAGAGAGAGAGAGGAGAGAGAGAGAGAGAGAGTGTGTGTGTTTACATTGGTGTCTGTGTCTTGCTAAGCTCCCTCATTAGACAATACAAGAAGGAAAGCTGTAGGTAGACAAGACAAGACAAGACACATTATAAACAAAGAAGAAGTGAAGGAAGTGTGGCAGAAGAGGTAAAGTAGATGAGTGGCCTTGTGGATAGACACACACACACACACACACACACACACACCACACACACACACACACACAGACATGACTGTAACTATGTGTATGGAAGGAATGGCTCCATTCTTCCTGTTGTTTAGTGCAGTGACTGTTTTTATTCTTTTTGGTCTTCTTGTTTATTTCTTCTGTGGTTTGAGGGGTGGGGGTGGGGGTGGGTTCTCTTTCTCCTTTATTTATATTTTATCTTTGGTTGTTTTTTTTCCTTCTTTGGTTTGCGAATGATGACACTGCTTCCTGCTTTTCAGGGATGATGTGCTTTGGTCTGTGTGGTGTTTTTTTTTTTCTTTTGTTCATGATGTACTTGGTCAATGATTACTTTTTCTGTCCTTGGGTGGGAGATCGGTCTATCTGTATGTGGGTGTGTGTGCGTGAGGGAGGGAGGGTGTGTGTGTGTCTGTGTGTGTGTGTGTGTGTGTGTGTGTGTGTTGTGATGTGTGTGTGTGTGTGTGTGTGTGCGTGTGTGTGTGTTGTGATGTGTGAGTGTGCGTGTGTGTGTTGTGTTTGTATGTGTGTGTGTTGTATTGTGTGTGTGTTATATTTTTGTGTGTGTGTTGTATATTGTGTGTGTGTGTTGTGTTGTGTTTGTATGTGTGTGTTGTGTTGTAGTGTATATATATATATATAGATATATATATATCTATATATATATGTCTTCGATTTTACATCTGTTCACTGAAAGTAATATTAGACTACAAATTATTGCTAATGTGTGTGTTCGCGTGTGTGCGTGCCTATGCGTATTCACTCAATCTGTGTGTGTGCGTGCGTGGGGGCCTTCCTGGTGCATGCCTGCTCACTCAATCTGTGTGTGTGTATGAGAGAGAGAGAGAGGAGAGAGAGAGAGAGAGAGAGAGAGAGAGAGAGTGTGTGTGTGTTTACATTGGTGTCTGTGTCTTGCTAAGCTCCCTCATTAGACAATACAAGAAGGAAAGCTGTAGGTAGACTAGACAAGACAAGACACATTATAAACAAAGAAGAAGTGAAGGAAGTGTGGCAGAAGAGGTAAAGTAGATGAGTGGCCTTGTGGATAGACACACACACACACACACACACACACACACCACACACACACACCACACACACACACACACACACACACACACCACACACACACACACACACACAGACATGACTGTAACTATGTGTATGGAGGGAATGGCTCCTTTCTTCCTGTTGTTTAGTGCAGTGACTGTTTTTATTCTTTTTGGTCTTCTTGTTTATTTCTTCTGTGGTTTGAGGGGTGGGGGTGGGGGTGGGTTCTCTTTCTCCTTTATTTATATTTTATCTTTGGTTGTTTTTTTTCCTTCTTTGGTTTGCGAATGATGACACTGCTTCCTGCTTTTCAGGGATGATGTGTTTGGGTCTGTGTGGTGTTTTTTTTCTTTCTTTTGTTCATGATGTAATAATAATAATAATGTATAATAATAATAATAATAATAATAATAATAATAATAATAATAATAATAATAATAATGTAAGGAATTTATATAGCGCTGAATCTTGTAAAATGTACTTGGTCATTGATTGCTCTTTCTGTCGTTGGGTGGGAGATCAGTCTATCTGTATGTGGGTGGTGTGTGCGTGAGGGGAGGGAGGGGTGGTGTGTGTGTGTGTGTGTGTGTGTGTGTGTGTGTGTGTGTGTGTGTGTGTGTTGTGTGTTGTGTGTGTGTGTGTGTGTGTGTGTGTTGTGTGTGTGTTGTGTGTGTGTGTGTGTTAATGTGTGTGTGTTTGTTTTTCTTTTTTTCCTTTCTCTTTTTCATTTTATTTCGAGGATAATGGAATAAGCACTCATGTGTGTGTGGGGGGGGGGGGGGGGGGAGGTGTTACATCCAGTCTCTGTGTGTATGCAGTTTTGTAAATTTTTGTCAGCCGTTCCCACTGTCACACATTGGCCTACTCTTCCGAATAGCGGAACGGCTTTTTACATGTGCGCAAGATGTTCTGCGTGCGTTCGCGCACGGGAGCTCGGTTTATAGTCTCATCCGAAGGACTTTTGGGGGGAGTGAAGTCTGCACTGATGTTAACTCCAAAGGAAAAATCCTCTTGATCGAGTGTCAGAGATCCGGCGCTTGGCGACCCTGGAGCGCGCGAGCGCGACGCGAGACGCGCGCGGCGCGAGCGCGTCGCCGAGCGCGGAGAGCGAGAGCCCGCAGGGCGATGCCTGCGCGTCCGAGCGAGCAGCCCTCCCTCACTTCGCGGGCCCGCCCGCAGCATCTCTGCACGCTTCCTCCTCTCAGCTCCTGCTCGTCGTCCCTCCTCTCGCTCTCATGCCTCCTCTCTCTACATCTCCTTCTCTCTCTCTCCCTTCTCTCTCTCTGTCTCTCCTCTCTCTGCTCTCTCTCTCTCTCCCCTTCTCTCTCTCCCTCTCTCTCTCTTCCCTCTCTCTCTCTCTCTCCCTCCCTCTCTCTCTCCCTCCCTCTCTCCTTCTCTCTCTCTCCCTCTCTCTCTCTCTCTCTCCATTCTCTCTCTCTCCTCCCTCCTCTCTCTCTCCCTCCCTCCTCTCCTTCTCTCTCTCTCCCTCTCTCTCTCTCTCTCTCTCCCTCTCTCTCTCTCTCTGTTTATGGTGCTGTCTGTGTCTGTGTCTGCTGGGTCTTGCTAAGATCCTCAGACATTCTGGGAGGATGAAGTAAACAGGAACGGCGCACAGCGAGGAGAGAGAATGATGGTGGTGGTGTTGGTGGCGTTGTTGTTGATCATTATACATACTAGGGGATTGTTCCTCGCTTCCTGCTTTTCACTGAGGACTTGTCTGTTTTCTCTGTTGCTGTTGTAGCTTGTTGTTGTTAATGTTGATGATGTTATTGATGTTGTTGATGATGATGATGATGATGATGATGATGATGGTGGTGGTGGTGGTGGTGGTGCTGCTGCTGCTGATAATGATGATGATGACGATTACGACGATGAGGAGGAGGACGACGACGACGGTGACGACGACGAGGTTGATGTTGATGATGATGATGATGATGATGATGATGATGATGATGATGATGATGATGATGATGATGATGATGATGATGATGATGATGATGATGATGATGATGATGATGATGATGATGATGGTGGTGGTGGTGGTGGTGATGATGATGATGGTGATGATGATGATGACGACGACGATGTTGTTGATGGGTTGAACAGACCCTACAGCCGAGTAGTTAAGACCATTTGACTTCAAACGCCTGGAACCATGAAGTCGTGAGTTCCAACCTTGGCGGCGATGTTGGTTGCATTCTTCTTCTTCTTCGTCGTCGTCAAACGCTCAGTCAGCAAGCACCACTGCCTATCATATGAGGGATAATGTGTTGCTGCTACCGTTAACTAAGGGCTTGACAAACCAGGCCCAGTGGCATCCGATTTTAGCGGGATTAAAGGGTGCGTTTTTGTTGTGTGTTTTTTTTGGGGGGGGTTGTTTGTTTGTTTGTTTTGGGGTTTTTGTTGGTTGCTTTTTTGTTGGTTTTTTTTTTTTTTTTTTTTTTTGGGGGGGGGGGGGGGGTTACTATCTCTAAGATCAACTTCAAGTACAGATCTGCTAGATCCTGAATTCCATTTGTGTGATATCTTCAGTTTAACGTTTATTCACATTTAGTGATTTTAGACGGTAAAAAAGTAATCTAAATAAGAGAACGCAAACAATAACAGAGAAGTGTCAGATAACAGTACTTAATAAAAACTAACTTTAACATACTACAAAAACTGAATTATCGGACTTCTTATCAATCCTAACACAATGAAATGTGTGTGTGTGTGTGTGTGTGTGTGTGTGTGTGTGTGTGTGTGTGTGTTGTGTGTGTGTGTGTGTGTGTGTGTGTGTGTGTGTGTGTGTGTGTGTGGTGTGTGTGATCGTGCGTGCGTGCGTGTGTGTGTGTGTGTGTGTGTGTGTGTGTGTGTTGTGTGTGTGTGTGTGGTGGTGTGTGTGTGTGTTGTGTTGTGAGCGTGTGTGTGTGTGTGTGTGTGTGTGGTGTGTTTTTGTGTGTCGTGTGTGTGTGTGTTGTGTGTACATGCAGAGGATCAAACACACACGTTAAAGATCCTGAAATTCTTTGTCAGCGTTGGGTGGGTTATGGAAATACTAACATACCCAACATGCATCCTGTACAACAGATAATGAGCTGCTCTGAAATGGAATGTGGTGGACGGGAAAGCCTAGTGGTTAGAACATTGCGCTGGCAATCTGACGACCCGGGTTCGATTCCCGTTCAAGGGGGATATTTTCCCCTGGAGTTAACATCAGTGCAGACTCCACTCTCCCCGAAAGTCTTTCGGATGAGACTATAAACCGAGGCCCTGTGTGCGAACGCACGCAGAACATCTTGCGCACACGTTAAAATCCTGTTCCGCTTTTCGTAAGAGTAGGCCAGTGTGTGCCGGTGGGAACAGATGACAGAATTTATAAAACCACATACACACGGAGACTGGATGTAAAAAAAAAAAGCACATAAGTGCTTATTCCATTATCGTCCATATAAAAGAATAAATATTTAAACTTAAATGTTAAAAATGTGGTGTCCTTAAATGGTTTTCTTGTCACTAACTGGATTGAGACCTTCAGCTGCACGAACCTGGTCCAAGCGTAACTGAAAATGATTGTTGAACTGCTTATTAGTACATCGTTTTAACTATAACCATATTATAAATTTAATTATAAACACACATGAAAAAAACGACCCAAAATAATGGCAATAAAAATATATAACAATTTTTTTTTTCAAGTTGGTCAAGACTGCGAACGTAAAGCGAGTTCTTCCAGACTTTGTAGGGAACGTGTGTTGTTTTATTCAACTGCCACGTTCATGAATACAACAGGAATTCTCAGATTTGGAATTGTTCGTCTTATTCAATTTTTAAAAAGTTATTCTTTTATTTCGAGGATGATGGAATAAGCATTCGTGTGGGTTGTTTTTTTATTTTTTACATCTAGTCCCCGTGTGTATGCGACTTAGAGGGAGAGAGAGAGAGAGATTTTCATTTATTTTTATTTTATTCTTTTATTTCGTGTATGATGGAATAAGCACTCGTGTGCTTTTTTTTTTTATTTTTTTTTTTACATCTAGTCCCTGTGTGTATGCGACTTGGAGAGAGAGAGAGAGGGGAGGAGAGAGGGAGAGAGTGAGGAGAGAGAGAGATGAGAGAGAGAGAGAGAGAGAGAGAGAGGAGAGAGAGAGGGAGAGAGAGAGGGGATTTTAATTTATGTTATTTTATTCTTTTATTTAGAGGATAAAGGAATAAGCGCTCATGTGCTTGTTTTTTTATTTTACATCCAGTCCCCCG
>CM054138.1:58199120-58201620 GCA_028751875.1 Rapana venosa
GACTAGAAGTGGCATACAAAATACAAATACGTCATTCCCTGCAAAAATAAAGTGGCACACAGAACCGTGAAGTGAAAGCAAGTTAAAAATCAAAAAACAATACTGGGAGGAATAAGGGCACAAAACAGCACCATGAACTTATTTCTTCTTTCATCATCATCATCAATCGTCATCATCATCATCATCATCATCATCATCATCATATAAATAATAATGGATATTATGTAGCGCTATATCTTGTAAAAAGAACAAATCAAAGCGCTTGCATTCAACCCACTCCTATACATGCAACTAACAATGATTAACAGTTGAAACAAATTCAAATACGCACACACACACACATGCACACACACACACGTGCGCGCGCGCATGTACGCAGAGAGAGAGAGAGAGAGAGAGAGAGAGAGAGAGGAGAGAGAGAGAGAGAGAGAAGAGAGAGAGAGAGAGGTTATTCTCTTCAGCGTATAAATAAATATACAAAATAAACAGAAAGAGAATTAATGGGTCCATTGCACACAAATTTCTTTGAGTTTTTGTTTTTATTGCTGTTGTTGTTGTTGTTGTTGTTGTTTTTGTTACCACAAACGCATTTACAAACAAACAAACAAGCAAGTAAGCACACAACCAGAGAGAGAAGCGGCAGGACTCATTCTTCTGCGGTGATGTACACACACACACACACAAGAGTCCACACACGCTAACTTCTCATCCAGTGTGCACTTCACCATCTCACAGGGATTCCCAGGCGCGAGGAGTGAGACAAGAGTGCACGTTCTGGGTGACCTCCTGGGTGTTAACCTGGGGAACGCCCAAAACAACAACAACAACAACAACAACAACAATATATGGACTCCTATAATTTTTGCCACAAACAAACAAATTTTAAGATAATGCATGTCCAGTTCACGTGAACCCTTGCAGGTTCTCGCTCTCTCGCTCACTCTCTCTCTCTGTGTACACACACACACACACACACACACACACACACACACACGCGCGCGCGCGCGCGCGCGCGTGCACAAACATACACACGCATACATACATATAAACATACACACACGCACGCACACACCACACACACACACCACACACACACACACACACCACACACACACACATACATACAAACATACGCACACACATACACACACGCATACATACATATAAACATACACACACGCACGCACACCACACACACACACACACACACACACACACACACACGCATACATACATATAAACATACACACACACACGCACGCACACCACACACACACACACACACACACACACCACACACACGCATACATACATATAAACATACACACACATATACACACACGCATACATACATATAAACATACACACACATCACACACCACACCACACACACACACACACACACACACACACACACACACACACACACACACACACACAAAACACACACCACACACACCACACACATACCACACCACACACCACACACACACACACACACACACACATACACCACGCACCCCCCACACTCACCACACACACACACACACACACCACACACACACACGACACACACCATACGCACCCCCCCCCACACACACACACCACACACTCACACATACACACACACACACACACACACACACACACACACACAAGCAGCAGGTCAGCTGAACCTGTGCGGCTTTTGGCCACAAACACAGAAACAAACAAACAAGGTCAGCAAATAAACAAACACAAAAGAAGAGACAAGAGGTCAAGTACAGGGAAGCTCCTGTAGCCTTTGCCCCCAACAAGCTACAAACAACAGCCAACGAACTCCGGCCACAAACAAACACACGAAAAAACCAAAACAGCAAACAAATAAAGAAACCAAAGCAACAAACCAACAAACAAAAGACAATACAGCAGCCCCCAGTTCATGTTAACTATATATATACATAATATGTGGGTTTTACCTTTTTATACCCTGCCTTGTATGTGTCAATGGTTAGGATAGTGGAATTATGAAAAGAAAATAGTAGTGCTCTCCTTACAAAAGAAGTCTTGTTAGTAGACAGTGGATAAGCCTTAACGCTATGAATCTGTAAGAGATAATATTTTAGCTGATTAGGCTTGCAAAACTAAACATAAAAAAGAATCTACTAACAAACTCGGTAACTAACTTTTAAAAAAAATATAAACACGTAATCTTAACCAGGTTATTACATTAAAAACAAAACATCAAGAACAACAAAACACATAAACCAAACCAAAAATGAAATAAAAAATAAATCTACTAACAAACTTAGTAAATAACAGATTAAACAAAACTATAAATACATAATCTTAACCAGGTTATGGCACGACCAAACTCTGAAAGAGAAAAACTTAGATAAAGAACTAAATAGACAACAACAAAAAATACGAAATGATATCAAACATCAAAATTAGCAACGGGCACTTTTATCTAAATGCGTTAAGATTTTTAAACATTGTGAAACACACACACACACACACA
>CM054138.1:58209120-58214120 GCA_028751875.1 Rapana venosa
TGCCACCTGGCTCTTGAACTTTGAGCCCGAAAACTTGTGATGTGCAAAGTCCTCTCTCTCTCTCTGTCTCTCTCTGTCTCTCTCTCTGTCTCTGTCTCTCTCTCTCTCTCTCTCTCTCTCTCTCTCTCTCTCTCTCTCTCTCTCTCTCTCTCTCTCTCTCTCTCTCTCTCTCTCCCTCCATGGGGACTGGATATTAAAAAAAATAGCTTATTCCATTATCCTCGAAATAAAAGTCTCTGTCTCTCTCTCTCTCTCTCTCTCTCTCTCTCTCTCTCTCTCCTCTCTCTCTCTCTCTCTCTCTCTCCCCTCTCTCTCTCCATGAGGGGACTGGATGTAAAAAAAAAAAAGCACATGAGTGCTTATTCCATTATCCTCGAAATAAAACTCTCTCTCTCTCTCTCTCTCTCTCTCTCTCTCTCTCTTCTCTCTCTCTCTCTCTCTCTCTCTCTTCCCCACCTACAAGGGGACTGGATGTAAAAAAAAAAAGCACATAAGTGCTTATTCCATTATCCTCGAAATAATACTCTCTCTCTCTCCTCTCTCTCTCTCTCTCTCTCTCTCTCTCTCTTCTCTTCTCCTCTTCTCTCTCTCTCTCTCTCTCTCTCTCTCTCCACAAGGGGACTGAATGTAATTTTTTTTTAAAAAGCACACAAGTGCTTATTCCATTATCCTTGAAATAAAACTCTCTCTCTCTCTCTCTCTCTCTCTCTCTCTCTCTCTCTCTCTCTCTCTCTCTCCTTTATGTTGAAAGATGGACTTTGAACTGCATCTCTTCTTTTGTGTGTGCGATTTGACCTTGTTCTATGATTACTTCATCAGAAGGGTGGCCTTTGTCAGGAACTGATCCAGCACGTGTCATTCTCGTGAACAAAATTTAAAAAGAAATCGAAACAAACAAATCTGATGGTGGATTAAGATAAGCGATCACGTGATGGTCGGTTGATAGCAGAAGTGGACTATGGACTGACTGATGAAGATCAGCTAGTAGATTATAAGCTAAAAAGAGATGAGAGTGGGAGGTTACAGAGAGGGGGTGGGGGGGGGGGGTGGTAGGCAGTAGGGACAGATGGAGAGTTGGGAGAACAATGCAGGAAATCTGAAAGACCGGAAAGAAAATGTGCAAATGATGAATGAAGGAAAAGTTCTTGTCGTAATGACTGTGCTTCTGCTTCTGCTGCTTCTGCTGCTACTACTACTACTGCTGCTGCTGCTGCTGCTGCTAATGCTACTATTACTGCTGCTGCTGCTGCTGCTGCTGCTACTGCTGTTTCTGCTGCTGCTTCTGCTACTACTACTGCTGCTACTATTACTAGTACTGCTTCTGCTGCTGCTGCTACTGCTGCTGCTACTATTACTACTACTGCTTCTGCTGCTGCTGCTGCTACTGCTGCTTCTTCTGCTGCTGCTGCTGCTACTACTACTACTGCTGCTACTATTACTACTACTGCTTCTGCTGCTGCTGCTACTGCTGCTTCTGCTGCTGCTGCTGCTACTACTACTGCTGCTTCTATTACTACTACTGCTTCTGCTGCTGCTGCTACTGCTGCTTCTGCTGCTGCTGCTACTACTACTACTGCTGCTACTATTACTAGTACTGCTTCTGCTGCTGCTGGTGCTGCTACTACTACTGCTTTTGCTGCTGCTGCTGCTGCTACTGCTGCTTCTGCTGCTGCTACTACTATTGCTGCTGCTACTACTTTTACTACTACCACTACTACTACTACTACTACTACTACTACTACTGTGCGTGCACACTACTACGACTAGGACTTCAACTCTGTGTGTGCGCGCGCGCGTGTGCGTATGTGTGTGGCTATAAGTGAATATGACAGTAGGCACTGTTCAGTCTTATCAATATTGAGTGAATGTCCACCTATGTCTGTGTATTTCACTTTCCTGTGAATTACCATTTATCTCCATGAAGAATATACTGTAATGAATATTAAAAATATTACTTTATGTTTTTATGTGCAAAGGTGTCTTCCATAACAGATTTGATGATGCATTGCTTGGTGTTTATGCACTGTTTTATCCTTTTGGGTTGTTGTAAATCAAAGAGGTTTTTTTTAATTCTTAAAATCTGTTATGCGACCAACAATAAAGCTCGGAACTTATACTGTACTCTTCCAATGGAAAACATACATAACAAATACAAGCAATAACGAAAACGAAAATACATAACAAAAACACAAACAAATCATGCGTTAAAGACTGTTCATCAAAATGCTACTTGTCAAAAAAACACTTTTTTTGCCAGTAAAAAGGGGCGTGAGAGAGGGATGGACGGACATGCCCTTAAGGGCTTCAGATACTTGGCTTGAAACTACTACAATTAGGAGCTTAGTTGGTGATTGAGGTGTGTTGAAATGGCACTAACTCTCTCTTGTCTCCTAACCCTCTGGCAGTCTTGAGAACGTTGCACGGACCAAGGACTGTGGCCATTGCGGTGAGGAGAGGGTAAGGTGTCGGTAAGGTGCACTGACCACCTGTCTGCACTCACTGTCCCTCCCCCACAGCTTGTGATGGACAGAGAGATGAGGACCTGGGTGTGTCAAGAGCTGACCTGTGTCCACTTGGCATTGTTGTGTGTCCATCTATTCTTGTCTTGTCTTCCTTGTCTCCCTTGTCATGTTTTCTCCGCTTGAATGTGTGTGTGTGTGTGTGTGTGTGTGTGTGGGAGGAGTGTCTTTGACAATCCTCTGGATCTGGTCACATTGATTGTTCTAGTTTGCTTGTGTGTGTGTGTGTGTGTGTGTGTGTGTGTGTGTGTGTGTGTGTGTGTGTGTGTTTATTGCAGTCTGCAGGGTTTGGGGGTTCTTTATTCCATTCCAGGGTTTTGTGTGTTGGTTTTTTAATGGTTTTGACAGGTTTTCACTGCTAGTGGGATGTTGTGTATTCTTTTGATTTAATTATGTTTTCAGTTTTTTATTGCAGAGCATATTTTCATTCTAATCTGTTCTTCTGTTTCTACATTTGCAATCAGTAGATTTGTGAATCAGCTGTTGCGTATTTTGTGTTTGATGTGTTTCTTTGTTTTTCATTGCAGTCAGCAAAATGTTATACTAGTTCAATTTTCTATTTTGATGGCAGTAATAGCAATTCAGTTTTCTGTTTTTCATTGTAATCAGATTTTTAAAAATTCTAATGCAGGTTTCTGGTTTTCACTGCAATTAATGGATTTATATAGTGAGTCAGACGTTGGGTATTCTCTGTATAATATTCTTTCTGCTTTCTATTGCAATGAACAGCTTTTCATTTTGATTATGCTTTCTGTTTTTCGTTGCAATGAACACATTTTCATTGTGATTCTGTTTTCCATTGCAATCGGTAGATTTCATCGTGAGTCATACAGTGTATGATGTACCAATTTTGTTCCTTTTTGTTTCAGCTGAAACTGAAACGGCAGATTTTTCTTGGCATCAGCTGACTGTACACATTCAAAACATGTAGGTTATTTCTACAACAGCCTGTATCCACAACAGCTTACATCCACGTTGTAGGTTATATCTACGTTGTTGCCAACAGACAAATTAAGCACTAAAATGGCACGTGGCATCGAGAACTGTGAAGAAAGAGTCGACAGGAAACTAAAGAATTCATAAGAAGACAAGATACACAGCCAAATACATACAAAAAAGAAAGGAACACAACTTAACCTAGAAGTTAGAGAAGCAAAACTAGTAGAGAGGAAAGAAGAAAGAAAGAAAGAAAGAAAGAAAGAAGGAAGGTAAAAGAAGAAAAGAAATGCAGAGCTGGAAAGCCAGGAAATGAAAAGACAGATAGACGATAGCCAAAACCTCCCCCTCCCACCCCCACCCCCCAACACACACATACAACAACAAAACAAACAATCAAACAAACAAACAAAAAGAAACACAGAACAAGCTTTAAACAAAAAAACGCACACAAACACAAACTTGCTTCTTGTTGAGGCAAACCATGGAATTAAAAAGTTAAGACTGATCGTTTTTGGAAGAACCTGCTGACAAAACAATGAAAAATTTAACAAAAGAAAAATGAGTCCTGTCCTTTTCGATTTTACTATCTACACCTCCGCTTTTGTGCACTGATCAGATCATATGTTTTACACCATGGGCCAAGTTTCTTGAAAGTGTACATGGTATTTTTTTAAGTTTTGAAAATATCTGAAAAAAAAGGTTTAAAACGTGCTATATATGAAATTTACAAACTTTTTAAAGCTACTCAAGAAAAATATTTTTGGAAAAGCTTATAAAGTACACAGGCATACACACACACACACTCACACCACACACACACACACACACACACACACACACGCACACACACAGGTTTTGACTGATTCAGAGAGGCAGGTGGAAAACATAAAATATGACAGCAGGTGTTGGGCATGTTTTGGGCAGGTTGTACAGAATACACACACACGCATATGTCACTTCCATGTAACAAATACTACGTTTGCACATGCTAGATACACGTGTTTTAAGCAGATGCCCTAACTTTGACGAAGAATTCTGTCTTTTGATCACGTGCAATATGACCCTGTGCAGGTTGATGGTTGCGTGATAACATGATATCTATACCATATGGTTTTTAGGTCAATCGAAGTCAACTTGGTACTATATACTTTAATACCACATGGTTTGTAGGTCAATTTAAGTCAACTTGGTACTATATATTCATAATACTACATGGCTTGTAGGTCAATTGAAGTCAGCTTGGTACTACATACACATAATATCACATGGTTTGTGGGTCAATTTAAGTCAGCTTGGTACTATATATTCATAATACTACATGGCTTGTAGGTCAATCGAAGTCAACTTGGTACTACATACTTTAATACCACATGGTTTGTAGGTCAATTGAAGTCAACATGGTATTATGTATGGTACTATATATTCATCATACTACATGGCTTGTAGGTAAATTGAAGTCAGCTTGGTACTACATACACATAATACCACATGGTTTGTGGGTCAATTGAAGTCAACTGGTATATGCGTAATACTACATGATTT
>CM054138.1:58219120-58221620 GCA_028751875.1 Rapana venosa
GAGATTGTTGCGTGTGCCACCATCCCCCCCCCCCCCCCCCCCCCCCCCCCCCCCCCCCACCACACACACAATACATACAGACCATTAAGGTAGCCGCATCCCGACTTGGAAGATCCTCTCAGTATAATCAGTACACCCAACCCTCTGGAAATTCTGTATCAGAAACCAACAAAAAATTGTTAGTTCTCTCTCTCTCTTTGGGGACGGGATAGCTCAGTGGTTGGAGCACTCGCTTTCCCCCAGCCAAGTTAAGCAGCGTCGAGCGTGGTTACCAGTTGGATGGGTGACCGTTTGCCTCCCCCATCTCCCTTTTTTTGTCCTTCTTTTCTTTGTTTTTTCTCCCCTATTTTGTGCCCTGTGTGACACACCTCTGCCCTGCCCTCCTCTGGCTGTTTCCTTCTGGTGTGAGATGAGACCGTGACGCTGAGCTAGAGAAGCCTGGGATAGGCAGTGCAGACGATGTTCACTGTGCAGTATTATTTGTCTGTGTAGCTTTTCTGATATACTCCTGTATACTTCTAGACCTCTGCTTATTTAGGATAGACAGACGATGTTCACTCTGCAGTATTATTTGTCTGTGTTACTTTTCTGATATACTTCTGCATACTTCTAGACCTCTGCTTATTTAGGATAAGCAGACGATGTTCACTCTGCAGTATTATTTGTCTGTGTTACTTTTCTGATATACTTCTGCATACTTCTAGACCTCTGCTTATTTAGGATAAGCAGACGATGTCCATTCTGCAGTAGGCCTATTATTTGTCTGTGTAGCTTTTCTGATATATTTCTGCATACTTCAAGACCTCTGCTTATTTAGGATAGGCAGACGATGTCCAATCTGCAGTATCATTTGCCTATGTTATTCTGCAGTATTATATGCCTTTCTTATATATTTCTGCATTCTTTAAGACCTCTGCTTATTTAGGATAGGCAGACGGTGTCCATTCTGCAGTATGTGCAAACGCATGCAGAACATCTTGCGCACACGTTAAATCCTGTTCCGCTGTTCGAAAGAGTAGGCCATCGTGTGCCGGTGGGAACAGATGACAATTTTTTTTTTAAACGCATAAACACGCATAACTTTTTTTTAAAAGTCATCTGAGCGCTTTGATTTGTTGCTTTATAAGATTCAGCGCTATATAAATTCCATACATTATTATTATTATTATTATTTGCCTATGTTATTCTGCAGTATTATATGCCTTTATGATATATTTCTGCATACTTGAAGATCACTGCTTATTTAGGATAGACAGACGATGTTCAATTTGCAGTATTATTTGTCTATGTAGCTTTTCTGATAAACTTCTGCATACTTCAAAACCTATGCTTATTTAGGATAAGCTGACGATGTTCATTCTGCAGTACTATTTGCCTATGTAGCCTTTCTGATATACTTCTGCATACTTCAAAACCTATCCTTATGTAGGATAAGCAGACGATATCCATTCTGCAGTATTATTTGCCTATGTAGCTTTTCTGATATACTTTTGTATACGTCTATAATAATAATAATAATAATAATAATAATAATAATAATAATAAATGGTATTTATATAGCGCTATATCTTGCAGAGACAAATCAAAGCGCTTGCACTCAACTCAGTAACAATGAACAGTTCCATCAAGTCCAAATGTGCACACACGCACGCACGCAAGCACACACACACACACACACACACACACACACACACACACATACACACACAGGTCACACACCCTGGCAGGGTAATAGAATCTTGGCTGTTGAAGGCAGGGAAAAGCTATGAGATGAAGCAGGAGAGAAAAATCTTAGGTTTGAAATAAATATGTCTTGAGACTGGATTTAAAAGTGTCATAAGAAGGCTTTTGGCGGAGAGAGAGAGGGGGGGGGAAGTCATTCCAGATCGATGGACCAGAAATAGAGAAAGAGCGCCGGCCGATGGTGGATTGGTTGAATCTAGGTATTCGTAAGGACAAGGTATCTGCAGCAGAGCGGAGAGAACGAGAAGGAGTGTACAAGTGAAGATATTCACAGAGGTAGGCGGGTGCTGTTTTGTGGAGACATTTGTAACAGAGGGTACTGATCTTATAGTTTACTGTCTGTGGCAAAGGTAGCCAGTGGAGAGATTGCAAGAGAGGGGTAATATGTTCAGATTTTTTCTTTCTGAGGATTAGTCGAGCTGCAGAGTTTTGTATACGTTGAAGGGATTGGATTGATGATGGTGGCATACGTCTAGACCTCTGCTTATTTAGGATAGGCAGACGATGTTCAATCTGCAGTATTATTTGCCTATGTGGCCTCTCTGATATACTTCTGCATGCTTCAAGACCTCTACCTATTTAGGATAGGCAAACGATGTCCACTGTGCGGTATCATTTGTCTGTGTATGCTTTCTGATATCTTTGTGCATACTTCTAGAGTTTTTCTTGATCATTTTGATATTACTTTTTTTTCTTGTAACCTGGAGATGAAAATTTAACATACTTAACACATTCTAATACTGCTTGTCTTAATGAC
>CM054138.1:58226620-58231620 GCA_028751875.1 Rapana venosa
TGTATGTATGTCTGTCTGTCCGTCTGCATGTCCCTCCGTCCGTCCTTCCGACTGTGTAGATACGACCCTGCACGTAAACCAAAGGTCAGTTGTTAAGTCTCAGGCAAAACAGGACCCACAGTCAGTACACTGGATATACAGAGCGTTGCCGCTCTAACTCCTTAGCCAAGAACAAAGTTTTCTTATACCCTTCTGGGGGAGGGGGTCACTGGTTCGATGGTGATGGCGGTTCACAGAGAACAATAGGTGACGTTTGGGTCCGTGCCAGTCCGTACTGACCACAGTAGGTAGGCCTGCTGTTCTTGTTTGTGCGTGGTGTGGTCACTGCATGCGTGGAATGTCCGTGTGGTTTATTGTGTTTGACTTTTCTTTAGGTCTCAGTCTCTTTTTTTCTTCTCTAGTGTCTTTTTCCCTAAGAGTCTTGTTCCTAGAGTCGTTTTCCTAGTCTTTTTCCTAGTGTCTTTTTTTCCCTGGTCTTCTTTTTTCCTAGTGTTTGTTTACTAGTCTCTTTTTTTTCCTAGTGTCTTTTTTCCCCTAGTGTTTTCTTTTTCCTAATGTCTTTTTCCTGGTCTTCTTTTTCCTAGTGTTTTTTCCTAGTGTCTTCTTTTTCCTAATGTTTTTCCTAGTGTCTTTTTCCTTGTGTTTTTTCCCTAGTGTCTTTTTCCTAGTGTTTGTTTACTAGTCTCTTTTTTTCCTTGTGTCTTTTTCCTAGTGTCTTTTTTTCCTAGCGTCGTTTTTCCTATTCTCTTTTTTCCTACTGTCTTTTGCCCACTGTTTTTTTACCTAGTGTCTTTTTTCTGGTTTCTTTTCTCCTAGTTTCTTTTTTTCCTAGTGTATTTTTCTAGGCTCTTTTTCCTAGTCTCTTTTTCCTAGTCTCCTTTTCCTAGTCTCTTTTTTTCCTAGTCTGCATTCCTCTTAAACGTGAAGAACATATCCTCTGAAGTCACATTATGGCTGCCTATGTGGTAAGGTGCTTGAAAAGTAGACATCAACAAAAATTTCCCATCCAGAGTGTATATTCAATTTCACAGTGATCCCCTGGTAGGATAAGTCAAAGTGCATAATTATTCTGGGTGACCCACATGATGTTAAGCTTGGGAGTGCACACACCAATACGAATCATTTATTATCTCAAATAGAGAAACTCATCTTGTAAGACATAGCCCAGGGAGGCAGAAAAAGAGGCAGACAGAGAAAGAATGGCCCCCGGGTTTATAAAATCTGTGAATGAACTCAACATGGCTTTGTTGAGACCCAGGCATTGGTACACGAAAATTTGTGTTGAATTGATCGACACATGATCTGAAATATGAAGTAAAAAGTCATTACCAATGGCGCTACGGATTCTAAACACAGTTCAGTGTACTTGTCAATGATGACGAGGAGGAGGAGGATGAGAAGAAGAAGAAGAAGGATGATGATGATGATGATGATAATAATAATAATAATGATGATGTAATGATGATGATGATGATGCTGACTTTAGGTGTCAAAGTGTGTTGTAAATGATATTTTTACTCATTGGCATTTACAGAGAGTTGATTACAGTAATTCACAAATATCCTGGGTTTTGTGAGAGACTTCGAAATTGCAACGTTTCTTGCAAATCTTATTGCTTAATTAAGTGTTTGTTTGTTTGTTCAATGTATTTCATTCACTTCTTGCTTTGCATTTCTCTCAAGTATTCTGTTGATTTTTTGTTTTTTTAAGGGAATAGGAAAATGAGAGCATAGGGGGTGGTTGAAGGTTGTAGTTTTGTTTTGTTCAGATTTTTTTGTTGTCTGTAGTTTGTTTTGTTTGTGTTTTTGTTGGTTTTTCGTGTTGTTGCTATTTTTTGTTGTTATTGTTGTTTTTCATGGTGGAGTTTTTTCGGGGGGGGGGGGGGATTTTTGTACTTTTTTTCTCATAACCAGTAATCAAGGCATGCTATGTGCATACCAGATTTCAGTTTAAATTTATGTGTTTGGCACACACACAAACATATTCCACAAATACCAAAATCTTGAAGTTTCCTATAGTTTCAGCAATCCTTTTTTCAGCTTTCTGACTATTCATGTGTTTTAAGCCTGTTTTTCCCAGCGAATAACAAAAATCAGTGCTGAATGTATAGGTTTTTTTTAAAGACAAAAATAAAAAAAGTCAATGAATCAAATTAAACAGAAACAAAAAAACATTGGAGCTCGTTTCCTTTAGCCCCACCCCCACCCCACCCCTCTCTCTCTCTCTCTCTCTCTCTCTCTCTCTCTCTCTCTCTCTCTCCCCTCTCTCTCTCTCTCCTCTCTCTTCTCTCTCTCTCTCTCTCTTCCTCTCCTCTCTCTCTCGTCCTTCCTGCTCCTTCTCCTTCCTCTCTCTTCCCTTCCCTTCCACTCCTTTCTTCCACCCTCCTTTTCTCTCCCCCCTCCCCCCTCTCCCCATCCCCTCTTCTCCCTCCTGTTTCTCTCTCTCGATCCAACGACTCTCACCCGTATTAGTGTCACTATCACACTATAATCATGCTGTCAGTGGGAAGGCTGTGGCATCTTAAAGAGCGAGAGACAGATTCCAGTGACAGGTCCACTGACTCTGTACCAAACAGTCTCCCAGATCTTTACACTTGGTGACTTTCTCTCTCTGCTACTACTACTACTATACACAGACACACTTGGTCACCCACCCTCCGGGCTGAGAAATGTTCCCATCTGATCCTGGCTGGTTCTGTAAGAGGGTAAAGGTGCGTTCAGAACGTCACTTAGGCTACACTCTCACCTTGAGCTTCCAGGTTCAGTAGTATGTTCTATAGAGTGCTAGTCACTTTTTTTGGGGGGGGCGGATGATTTTCACAATATTTTTAAAGCATGAAAAAGGTGCAACAATACAACACAATGCAATGCTAAAGGATATGATACTACATAATACAGCTAATATCAACTCAGAGTCCACAAAAGCACCGATTTGTGTATTAATTCCTTACAGTCATCCCACACAAGTCTCCATACTGAAATGGTTTTCTCCCGTTCAGCCAATTCAACACTTAAAAGCAAATTCTGCGTAGAAAAACAGCCTCTATAACCCAGGTGGCAGTTGGAATGAAAAAACCCAACTTCTGTTTTGAAAGGCAGGCTCCTTCTGTTTTGAAAGGCAATGGCTGCTTCTTGTGATTCGAAAGACAAGGGCTAATTCTTCTTTCACTTCAGTGTTGTTAGTGACAATGTCTGGAATAGCTCAGCAGACAAACCCATGTATAGAAGTCTCTGCCACAATTGTTGCAGGCAAAAATGGACACCGGGTTGATGGCCTGTTTTATCTCTTTTTCCGACGGCTTCTTTCGTCCTTCAATTTGGAGTCTCTTAAAACCACAGTTGGGGTCCGACAAGGATGCCTGTTATCTCCAGTCCTGTTTAATCTGTTCTTGGAAAACATTATGAGAGAGACCCTCCATGACTTCCACTCTACCATCTCCATTGGCAGCAGACCCCTCAATAACTTGCGGTTTGCCGATGACATTGACCTCATGGGCGGAAGTAACACAGAGCTACAAGATCTTACGACCAGACTTGAGAACAGAGCTGGAGCATATGGGATGGAGGTGAGCTCGGAGAAAAGTAAAGTACTTGTAAACAGCACGAGCAACGCCACTGCTAAAATTTACATGAACGGCCAGCAACTGGAAGAGGTAGACGCTTTTAAATACCTTGGCGCTACACTCACAAAGGACGGGCGATCGACGACAGAAATCAAAGTCAGACTAGCCATGGCAACATCTTCCATGACAAAACTCACCATCATATGGAAAAGTAAAGAGATCAGTTTCCCAATCAAACTAAAGCTTTACAAAGCCCTAATCCAGACTATCCTGCTGTACGGAAGTGAAACCTGGACATTGACTGCTGAAACAGCAAAGCGAATCCAGTCATTTGAAACAGAATGCCATAGAAAACTGCTGGGCATATCCTGGAGAGAACGAAAGACCAATGAATTTGTCAAGAGGCAAATAACACGGCTGGCAGGTCCACAGGAACCCCTTCTCACCATCGTCAAGAAGAAAAAGCTGACATGGTTCGGCCACGTCATCCGCCACAACACTCTGCCAAAAACAGTACTGCAGGGAACACTCGAAGGTGGCAGAAAGAGGGGAAGACAGAACAAGTCATGGATGGACAACATCAGAGAATGGACCAGGATGAATGACTCGGCACTACTGCGCAGAGCCGAGGACCGAGATGGATGGAGGAGGCTTACCACGGCATCGTCTTTCGTGTCTCCCCTGCAAATTTCCTCACATAGTGTGGCCCAGGGCAAAATAGTGTTCAAGAGATGACAAAGAAGACCACCGCTTTCCTACGTAGAGATCCTAGTCAAGTAGCCAGGGCTGCCTGAAGATGAAATCTGCAGAAGGAGTGAAGACAGAAATAAATGGGGACAGTTGACGCGACATGCATCAGCAGCTACCATCAAAAGTGATGTCCCCAACAGGTGAACATGTAAACTGCAAACATCCACCCGTTACCACGTTCATCAAGTGCTTGCCCAGCTGTCAGAGTTTATTGCCTGTGCTGCTTTTAGCTGAACGTACCCGTGGACGGGCTATGCTGGCGATTGGGTGTTGATGTCAGGAGAAAAGTTTGTCTAGGAACTAACTAACTACGTTGGTCAGTGGTGTGACTGACTCATGGTGAACCCGCTGACCCCCTAGTGAAGTCCAGTGGAGAGTTTGCTGGTCAGTTAGGCTTGACCAGGCAAGGCTGACTTTTTCACTCTCTGTTTTGGTCACCCCGATTTAGACCTGTGTGTGGGCGAGAGACAGTTGTTGTTATCGTTGCTCTTGCTGTTACTGCTGATGCTTGTGTTGTTATTGCTGCTAGTAGTCTTGTTGTTGCTATTACTATTGTTGTTGCTGCTGCTGCTGTTACTGCTGCTGCTGTCATTGTTTATAATTTTTGTTGCTGCTGCTTAGTTTTTGTTGTGATTAAAGCCAGGCCACACTTTGAAATAATTATTAGATTATGAGCACACAAACCCCA
>CM054138.1:58239120-58241620 GCA_028751875.1 Rapana venosa
TCTTATGGTGATGTATTTGTGACCTGCTGACCCGAGTTCGATTCTCGTTCAAGAGGATTTTTCCTCTGGAGTTAGCATCAGTGCCGACCCCACTCTCCCCAAAAGTCTGAGGATGAGACTATAAACCGAGGTCCCGTTTGCGAACGCATGCAGAACACCTTGCGCATACGTTAAAACCCGCTTCACCTTTCGGAAGAGTAGGCCATTATGTGCCGGTGGGAACGGATGACAAAATGTACAAAGCTGCATACACATGGGGACTGGATGTAAAAAAGCACATGAGTGCTTATTCCATTATCTTCAAAATTAAAGAATACAATAAAAATAGATAAATAAATATCTCTCTTCTGCTGATCATGTTGGGGTTTTATTTTTCGTACCTCAACTAGAGTTTCGAGGTTTTCCAATGATGAGATTTTGCGTATGCGACTGTTTGCCCACCATTTATCATGAAGGTATCCGCATTCCGATTGCGGGGAGAATATGCTATAACTGTTGTTTAGATCCTTTGGGGATGTGCAGATGTCTTTCTGAACGACGGTTTCAACTCTGTCTGTCTGTCTGTCTGTCTGTCTGTCTGTCTGTCTTCTCTCTCTCTCTCTCTCTCTCTCTCCTCTCTCTCTCTCTCTCTCTCTCTCTCTCTCTCTCTTTCTCTGATCATCTGAGCCATCATCATTAACATCAAACCAGTCGTTAAGACTGTTTGTCTATGGAAACTTAGATGCACAGGTAAAATTATCACTGAATATTTCTGTGTCGCTGGTTCTCCCATTTGGTGTTATTGAAAAGTCATAACGATGTTGTTGCTTCCTTTATTGCAGTTCGTTGATTTTGTTGTTTTGGTTTGGGTTTTTTGTTGTTGCTTTTACTTTTGCTTCTGCTTTTGTTTTTACAAAGACATAAAAAGCTTTTGTTTGTAAATTTCTCTACCCAAGGTCATAAAAAACAAAAAGTCTCCCACCCTCCCTCCCCAACTTCAGCTTGTGGAAATCCCAGGTTAAATAAGAGCAGCCGTACGTACAGACTGTTCTTGTTTGCATCTTAATTCTTGCCCTGTCGGAAAATATTTTGGCTGTTCACAGTTCTGAAACTTGGCTTCCGTCATCAAACTGAAGGTGCCTGCAGTCACAGAACAACTACACACTTCCGATTGGATTTGTGAAGAGAGATTACTCCGTCCAAGCGAACAACTGCACATGAAGACCTGGTAAACCCAGACCACCACAAGACGTCGCTGACCAAGTCGTTTTCAGCTCGAATTCTTCACGCGGACGAAATGTTTTCCTTCTGCTCGTATGAGCAGTAGTGTATCATTTAGATCCATGTCTAAACAGAAACTTAGTGACCCAAAGCAGGGCGTCAGCTGTGTTGTCTCATTGTCTTAGCTCCTGTTTCAACGTCGAGGGGGTCCCCCGGACCCACGCTCAAGAACAATAATCGTCTTTTCTTGTGACGGAGTTGACTCCCGTTGTGGTTGGGTTCAACTTCCTGTCATACACTCAGGGGGTATGGGTTTTCCCCTTGTGTTTTCAATCAGAACCGTTGTGTTGGGACTCAGTGAACTGTCTGGAGGCGTTAAAATCCGATTTTCTTATTTCCGATTTTTTTGTTACTTGTGACCTTGTTTTGAGGTAATGGACTAGAGATCTGATCAAGCACAAGGGTCTAGATCTAGGCTAAATGACATTGAGGATGGCCAGCTCAAAATCCCATGTGGGTGGATGAGGTGGTGGTATTGGACTAGTAGCTGGGTTTTCTCTTCTTTGGGGTTGGGAAATCAGGTGGGGTCAGGTGGATTTGATGTTTTGATTTGTATAGGCCTATCCAAGATTGATCGTTTTTCTTGTGGGTTGGCTTGTTGGTGGGTGGATCAATTTTGCCTGCTCTCTCTCTCTCTCTCTCTCTCTCTCTCTCTCTCTCTCCCCCTCTCTCTCTCTCTCTCTCTCTCTCTCTCGCTCTCGCTCTCTCTCTCTCCTTTGTATTTGTGCGCACGTGTGCGTGTGTTCATGCTTGCCAAGCATTTTAGCATATAAACATATTATGTTCGCCACTAAAAAAAAATTTTTTTAACTCAAGTCGGAGTGTGGCTGTCTTTATGGCAAGGTACAAAAAGAAACAAACAAACAAAAAACAGCCATAGACGCACTAAATTATCATCTAGTGTGTGTAGGTATTAGTCTCACAGTGATTCCGAGGTCTGATGAGTGAGACAGAGTGCATATTCTGGGTGACCCTGGCCCCAGTGTTTGTAACCTAAGGAACGCCCAACACCAACACCATTAACTAAACTGACAGTCTTCTGTTGTTGATCAGAATGAGAACTTTGTCTAATATTTCAACAGCGCAGACCGGATATTCTCTCAAAATGGGATGTCAGGGGAACTTAACAGTGTCTGACATCCATCATTTATTTTGAAAAATCTCGTAATCTCTTGACATGAATAATGGAGAAGGAGCCTGTATGCATAACGAGTGATAGTTGTAATCACTTTCTAAACAA
>CM054138.1:58244120-58274120 GCA_028751875.1 Rapana venosa
GAGAAACAGACACCTGCAGTGTTGGTCAAGTGATTTGAACAACAAGTCTCAAAATCGCATCAGTGAAGTGAAAGGTTCGATTGTGTGGTCCCTGTCTTCCCAATGAGCTCACAGCACACTCACTCCGGGTAGAAGCTGGCCAGAGTAAAATAATAATAATGATAATAATATGAAATATAATGATAATAAAGAAAGAAAGAAAATAATCCAAAACATCTAATAATAATAATAATAATAATAAAAATAATAATGTATGGAATTTATATAGCGCTGAATCTTGTAAAGCAACAAATCAAAGCGCTCAGATGACATTGTTTTTATGGGTGTGTATGCGGTTTTGTAAACTTTTTCATCTGTTCCCACTGGCACACAATGGCCTACTCTTTCGAACAGCGGAACAGGATTTAACGTGTGCGCAAGGTGGTCTGCATGTGTTCGCACACGGGGCCCCGGTTTATAGTCTCATCCGAAGGACTATGACATTCAGTTCGATTTTTTGGTCAAACTGGGAAGAAAGGGCGAGGCTGGGAATCGAACCCAGAACCTCACGGTTTACATGTTGGCAGGCAAACGTCTTAACCATCCTGCCACCTTCCTTTCATAGGTTCCACAGTAACAACAACAAAACATTACTTTCTTTCTTTTTTTTTATTTTTTATTTTATATCGAGGATAATGGAATAATAACATCCAGTCTCCGTGTGTATGCGGTTTTATAAATTTTGTCATCTGTTCCCACCGGCACACAATGGCCTACTCTTTCAAAAAGCGGAACAGGATTTAACGTGTGCGCAAGATCTTCTGCATGCGTTCGCACACGGGCCTCGGTTTATAGTCTCATCCGAAGGACGTATTAGTATATAGTATTTCTGGATACTATTGCGCCTACGTGGCTTGTAGATGTGGATATCACATGGTGCATTGTACTGGATTTTGTGTTGTATTGTACAGAACTTTTGCTTTGCGTTGCTTTTTGCACTGGATTGAACTAAACTTCATTAACCTTTTCAGACCCTATACGACGGACACTATCGCCGAGTGGTTAAGACCGTTTGACTTCAGTAAGTCCATGAAGTTGTGGGTTCGAACCTCGGCGTCGGCATCTTGTGAATAAAGGGTGGAGAGTTTTATCATCTCCCAGATCAACATCAAGAGCAGGCCTGTCAGTTCCTTAATTCCTTGTGTGTATACACACACACACACACACATGCAGAAGATCAAAAAATACACGTTAAAGACCCCGTAATTCATGCCACCGTTTGGTGGGTTATATACCCAGCATTCAGCCCGTGCGTTGAAATGAGCTGCTCTGAAGTGGAAATGTATCGGCTGAGGCCAGCGGGCAGACCTCCTGGTAAAGTGACAAGTACAGGAGGAGGAGAAGACCAGGCACTACGCACCCCACCCTATAATATAATAAGAGAACGCAGAGGAGGGAAGAGAAGACGCTTTCCCTCCCCAACGCTGTGACAAATTGATCTCCATTTCCCTTGCTACACAGACTGATACTTGCCGCTTTCTCACCTGATAACCATCACTGTGGGACTAAGTAGGCTACACACTGGATAAAGAAGTTTGAATGTACAACGGTTTCCAACGTCCTCGCCATATAGGCTGCCATACACCGGATTCAAATGATGTTTATTTAGATAATAGGTTCTTATGCTAAGAGTTTGTGAATGACGAAGACAATCTCATTATAGCATTTCAAACACAACAGGGGAGACGGAATGGCCAAGTGGTTACAGCATTGTTTGTGCTCGCGTTTGATGGCCCGGGTTTGAGCCTTCCACCGAGACACCCGGGTTCAAGGGGATATTTTTCCCCCTGGAGTTCACATCAGTACAGACTCCAACTCCCCCTAAAGTCCTTCGGATGAGGCTATAAATCGAGGTCCCGTGTGTGAATGCGCGCAGAACATTTTGCATATTTGTTAAACCCGTTCTGCTTTTCAGAAAGAGTAGGCCATTCGTGCCGGTAAGAACGGATGATAATTTTTTTTTTAAACTGCACGTACACTGGTGTCGTGTTTAAATATCATCCCTGAAGTCAGAATGCGGCTACCGTAATGTGGGCAAAAACGGTCGTATACGCAAAAATCTCACCAATGGTGAACCTCAGAGCTCTAGCCGAGGAACAAAAAAACCCCACAAAAACAAACCCAACAACAAAGACCAAACATTTTAAGAGAGGCAGGCCTTGGCACTTTGCTTACAGTACTAATTGACGCAGCTTTTGGCCTCAGTCATCTTGGTTGATTGATCTTGATGCCCAACACATGTTGTACTGGTTGACCGAAATAACATCAACACGTGCCGAGTACATACTGCACAGAAACAAAACAAAACCAAAAACGAAGCAGGGCAAAACATACAGAAAAACAAACAAGCAAAAAGAGTGACTTTTTCACGTTATAACACTAGCACTTAACTTTTTTTTTTGTTGCAACTTTTGATTTCAATCAGAAATCTAGCCCATCACTTTCCACAACAAAACTGGGGGGGGGGGGGGGGGGGGGGGGGGGGGGGGATCTAGACATTTCTAAGAGTAAACAAAAAAAAGTCAGTTAATTAAAACCCAAATAAGGTTAACTAGCAGCACTTCTTTTTTTAGAAAACAACTCAAGAAAAGGGTGTGAAAAGTTCTCCTGACGTCACCAATGCCTCTGACGTCACAGTAGCTGTGACTTAGTCCCCTCCCCGTTGGTCCATGTTTTAAGTAAGACCTGTGGCGTGGTCGAGTGGAGGACCACGCAGTTGTTCACGGGTGGCTGAGCCAGTACCCCGTGATCCTGTCAGGGGGGGACTTACATTTCATGCTCCATTTTTCTGCACGCCTGGGTGATGCTGCGATTGTGATTGTACCCCCCCCCCCCCCCCCCCCCCCCTTGTCTTTCTGTTAGTAGTAGCCTATACTAATCGAATACTGGTCTAGCGTAATATAGCAACCCTCTATATCAATAGGCTAATTGTTAGTGTATTAACAGAAGCATGGATGACAGATAGATAAATAAGTAAATGACTACAAATGAAGAAAGAAAGAAGATGAAGAAAGAATGAAGATATGACGGACAACCATAGTTGCTGTCTGAGCGTTCAACGACGACGAAGAAGAAGTAACATCAGTTGGTGTGTTGATGCGTGCTCCCAGCTTAACACCCTGGGGGTCATCCAGAATACATGACTCACTCATCCCACCTGGCAATCACTGCAAGACATTAGTACACAACTGAATAACAAGCTTGCATGTGCGACTGTTTTCCAATACTTCAACATGATTATAGGCAGTTGTATTGCAGCAACTTCAGGCGATTTTTTTTTTGCCTTTGAAGGAGAGTGCAGGTTGTTATGCTAAGAGCTTATTGTGACTGTAAGACAATGTCAACATAGCATTTCAAAACATAACAACGTTTGAATGTAGGCCTTAGTGTTTAGCTTACGATCGATATACCTGACCAAGTTTTTGGCCTGGACCAAATTCAGTTGTTTAATGGTGCATGCCTGTGAAAGACAGACTGAGAGGAACCTTGGGTGTTAAAGCAAAAGAAAATGTGTATTTTTTTATCATGTGAACTTCTTCAGTGTCCTGTTTCTAGTTGCGGTTGTAACTGTTTCAAATGGTTTGTGATATTGTTTTATCCGTGTATGCATTTTCTTTTCTTAAGTGTATCCTTTATGAAGTGGCATGACACATTGAATATTGACTTACAACAGCCTGTAGTGAGAGAGAGAGAGAGACAGAGAGAGGAGAGAGAGAGAGAGACAGAAGAGAGAAGGAGAGAGGACAGCAGACAGGCAGACAGAGACAGGGAGAGAGAGAGACAGACAGACATAGACAGAAATCAATTTGGGATAAAGTTGCACACACAAAACAATTATAATGTACAAACACAACTATATTGGCATAGCAATTTTCTTTATTGTGAATATGTACAGCACATCACTGTTTGACTGATTTCACATTGATTACTACACTTCTTTTCCACACATTCCACGATATAGTGGCATGAAGAAAACATAACAACACACACACACATACACACATACATTCATTACACATGTGACATGGAATGCAAGATGAACACACAGGTTTTAAGATGCAGTTTCATGCCTATGCCCTTTTCTACTTCAAAAAACCACAATCATGGCTCACTCGCTCTCCCTCTCCAGATTCCCTTTGTGTACACAATGGATATGCATGAACACAGACATATGCATGAGCACATGTACAGTAAAATTACACATACAACATAAAGCCTTTCATGGCACGAATGTGTGGAGCCATTAGTATTGCCTTTTTCTTTCTTCTTCTCCTATTCTTCCTTTCTTTTTTCCAAGGAAGGAGGGGGGGGGGGGGGGGGGGAGAGATTGGGGGCAGGAGGTTACCTAGACAAGACACTGTCTCCATCACCTTTCCTTTGAAACACAACCCCACAGCCCATTCTTTCTTTCCCTCTCTCTTTCTCTCTATCCCTCATCCACAACGTGTTCTCTGTCCCTGAGTTCTCCTATCTCTGGTGATGTCTCACAATCTCTACAATCACTGATTTTTGTGGCAGAACATTGAAACACGATTCCTTCCATCCCACATAAGTGTATGTACATTTTTTTTTCTATGAAAACTGCTTTTAAAAGTGACTTTAACAATTAATCCATTTATTTCATTTCTTTTTGAAAATCAACTGGCCAGGAAAAAAAAGATACAATTCCAGCAGAAAAATTCGTGATTTCAGCAGATACATATACAACCAAAAAAAAAGTAGAACTTGTATATTTTCCATGGTGACATTTTCCCAACAAAAAAAAAAGTAATTGTGTTTGTTTTCTTTGTTTTTGTCACTGTTGCTGTTTTGGTGGGTGTTGTCGTTGAGGGTTATTGTTTTCTTTTATTTGGCTCATTTTCTTATTTCTACTGTTGTAGCAAATCAATGGAAGCCAAACAGAAATGTGGACTACGCACTAAGCAATCTCCCTCCACATCCCCAAGTCCAGCATCCATACAGGGGGAAAACACTACACAATCATCCGAATGACACATTTGGCAAACAAACTTCCTGTAGGTCCTCAGAATAGCCTTGCATTCCTTCATTAACTACAAGGAGTCCAAAAAGTCGATCTAAATGCAAGCGTAACAGAGTGGTGACAGATTTGCCCCCATCCCTGTAACAAACTCCAAAGCCACACGGCACAATCAGTACAACAGGCCTATGGTCTCAATAAAGAGTCTACTGAAATTCTACAAACCACGATAAAGGCAAGGTAAATGATGGGGAAAAAATCAGAACAAAAACAAAACACTCAAAGTATAACACAGCCTTGCACAATTCGCCCGTGTGTCCCATTTAAGAAACATCACAGAGATGTGTTCTTGCTCTTACTGCAAGGGAAATGATTAGGATTACCCCAACACACAAGTATTCGCAATATACAAAGTGTCAATCAAAATGGCTAATACAATTGAAGAAAAAAGAATAATTTAAACATCCTAGATATGGAAAAAAGGTAATAAAATACACAAAGTATCAAGCAAAATAGCTAATATAATTCAAGAAAAAAAAGAAGAATTTACACATCCTAGATATGGAAAAAGGTAATAATAAAAGGATCTGATAACAAGGTCCATAGAAAGAATAATATTAATGAAATACAGGTGAAAGATTGACCTGACCAGAAAATAAGTAAAAAGGTCATGACAGGTCAAGAAAGAAAAGAAGAAGAAAAAAGTGTTTCTAATTCAAAATATATACACATACAGAAGGTGGCTTAGTGTTTCTACTGAAAGAGCTGCTGGTATTCTGTAAGGGAGACTTGTATTGCTGTACTTGGGGTGGTAAGTACATTGTCATGTGGACAACACTTGTTTAACCTGACACACAACAACAGTGACTCAGTTCATCCTCAAGCAGTGTGACAATGCAGGGCTTGTAACTATGCTCATCGAGTACCTGACAAGGATGTTAATGCAGATACAGCCTCAGTCAAAGACTTTTCATACCTGAGAACACCTTCACATCAACATGCATACAAATGCGTGTGCATGCACAAATGTCCACACGCGCACACACACACGCGCACACTAACACACACATGCCAGACTTGCTCATGCAGGCACACACACTCACACACACACACAGAGGATAAAAAAAATTAAGGGAACTAATTCATAAGACATTCCTCAGCATTACTATTTAAAAATCCTATATATATATTTTCAGCATCTTTGTTTTTCAGAACAATAACAAAAAAGGAAAAGAATACATGTTTTAAAAGCAAATGTCTCACGCCCTAAAAAAAATCTCAGCATATATTTTTTAAACTAAATGGAAATTATGCAAACAACAGATTGCAGAGGGTGCTCCACTGAATAAAGCAGCATTGTTTTTTTCATCATACTGTGTTTTTATGGTTGTTCACTTACTTCTGTGTATGTAGCATTTTACTTGGCAAATAAATATACATAAAAAGTCGAAAGAAACATTTTTTTGCTGTGTAAAACAGCATTTTCACAGCAACAAAAGTTACTTGACATATTCAATGAATAAAAAGGATGAAGAGGGGGTTTTTCTTTATGTTTGCTTCGATCTAATTTGGTTTTTGTTGTTATTGTTTTGATTTGTGAAACAAACCAAAAAAGTGTTTGTGTGTGTGCGTGCACATACGTGCATGTGTGTGTGTAGATGCAAGGGCATATCAATTGTGTACAGGCATGTATGTGTATAGCTTGTGCATATGTATATGAATGTGTTGAGTATGTGTGTGTGGACATGTAAGCATACAGACAAGAGTGTATGTGTGTGTGTAGGTGTTTGTTCAAGAATATGTGTGCGTATGTACATATGTGCATGCATATGTTCATGCATATGTGTGTAATTTACCAATTCATATTTGCTTTGAACAGTTCAAACTGCCTACATTTCATTCCTGTATAAAGCACTAGAGATCAAAGCACTGGCAGTACAAAAATAAGCACTAAGTACGAAAGCAATGCACTGGCTTCTTCATTTCAATAAAGATTTAACAACTAACAATGTTAAAGCACATCAACAGAAAATCACAGGCGAGACATATATCTCCTGCAAATCATTATCACAACAGAGAACAAGCATCATATACACACAGTTCATGGTCAACTCCCTACTGTAACAAATTACTAGTTGATACCACATCCATTTAAAAAAAACACCCCAAAACGGCACAGTGAATACTTATTTTCCTAATGTCACAAAATATTCAATTTCACATCATTTAAAATTTGCACAATGCATATTCAATTTTCTAGCGTCACAAAATACAAATCAGTCACATCCATTAAAAACTACACATTAAACTTTTAAAAAAAAAATTTTTTAAAATTATATAAATAAGGGTCACATCCATTTAAAACAGCACAATGGTTACTTCTAGCTATCATGTCACAAAATATTCATGTCATGTCCGTTAAAAATTGCATGAAGCAAACTTAATTCTCTAAAAATCACAAAATATTTGATGCCACATCCATTTAAAAATTGTACGTTAAATACCAACATCAAACACGGGTTCACAGTCTCTTCACAAACATCAATTAACAGATCTAATAAATCCAATAACAACACTGGATTTCTATGGACTGTAAAACAAATAAGATTAAAACTATCTCACCATATCATGGGACAATAATTATGCTATGCTGTAGACGTCAGCGTGTATGGCTTTGTGGTGAAGGTGCCTGGGGCAATAGTATACAGGAAGAAACAATGTGAAGCCAATCAAACTGAAATAAACTCACTGACCCATGGGACAGAAACTAAGCTGTAGTGCTGATATCACTGTGTATGGCTTTGCAGCAAAGGTGTCTGGGACGATACAGGGGAGAACAAAAAAATGAAGCAAATCACACTCATTAACTCAACAACCCATGGGACAAAACTATATGCAGACGTCACTGTGTATGGCGTTACGGCCGAAGGTGGAAGGGATGGCAAAGGGAGAAGAATATAAAGTGTACAATACTGACACGTTGGGTGATGCATTCAGCTCCATAAAACACTTTTTTTTTAAAAACATCTTTGCAAATATGGGCAATTCTGAGCTGACTGACATCCCTTTAAAAAAAAAATTGATGCTAAAATTGAAATATGCTTGAAACACAAAATACACAGATATGTGATAAGAGTGTACACACACACACACACACACACACACACACACACACACAAAAGAAAAAAATGTACTGATAAATGCTAGGGCAAACAAGAACTACACACACACACACACACTACTATGACATCCAGGTTTCCAGATTTTCATTTATCACACAGTTCTGGGCAACAAGTAGATTCAGTGCCAGGCAGGAAAACTAAAATATGTGTTCATAATCTAATATCAAAAAAGCAAACAAACTATTTGCAAATCTTTCATAATGTTGCAATAAAGATTACACACAAAAAACACACTCCAATATGTAAGATTGCACTTCAATTGCACATTTTGTTTTAACTTATACATCATTCAGGGCATTTACAAATTGACAAATTTTCGCAAAATCACATGGATTCTCTTCCATGTATGAATTGAAAGACAACTTTTCAAACAGTTAAGTCTACTTTTTTTTCTTTCTGGCTCTTGTCTTTCTGCCCTTTGAGAAAATGAAAGTGGAGTGGTGCTAGTGACTCATGGGATTGTAGCTAAAAATGTGCACTACCTTAGAACAAGCTCAAACAACAGACTGCAAGCTAATTTTTAAATCCCAAACCAAGCTCAAACAACAGACTGCAAACTAATTTTACAAATCCTAAAGCGTGGAGTTCTTATTTGCTATCTTACAACATACAGATATGTAATCTAGTTCTCAGTTGTCTTGTTTGGTCTTTTTTCATGTATTATCATCCGCTTTTATTTTTTCTCTATTTCTTTTGGCTATTAATGATTTTGTTTTAAAATCTTGATTTTTTTTTCCTTCTGCCATTACTATGTGTTCAGCTAAAAAAAAGAAAAAGTAAGAAAAAAACAATACCTTCAATAAATCACAATTATTCAAACGCTAGAGATTTATTCCTGCTAAGCAGATGGGGATGCTTTTTCCGCATTATTTTCAACAAGCACAAGAATCTTACTTCACTTGCATTTCTTTTCCTTTCTTTACTTCTGAATCATTATTTCCATGCAAAACATACACTAGAACACTCTACATATAAGTCACTGTAAAACTGCATTGGCTAGACCACTCTACAGTAATAAGACACTGTAAAACTGCATTTGCTAAAACATTCCATATCGATACATCACTGAGAAACTGAAGCAGTAATAAAACACAATTTCTATGTACAAAGACGTTGCACACGATATACTATGTGATGGTAAAACTAAGCTGCCTCCTTTGCTGTTCTGTACTGACATGAACCCTGACATCTATCATAGCCTGCCATGGATATTTTGTTACATGTTATTACATTTATAGTTCACTACCATTTATATCAATGGCCACCACCTCCAATTCATATCCCCCAAAAAACCAACACTGTAAACCGAAGTATAGAAACTTAAACAGTCATGCGTACACATACATACACACACACACATACACACACAAGGCCTTCAATTGAGACCATAAACCAAGGCCCTGTGCACAAACGCACGCAAAACCTGTTCCACCTTTTGGAAAAGTAGGCCATTTGTGCCGGTGGGAACGGATGACAAAATTTACAAGACCGCAAGCATACGTAATCGGATGTAAAAAAGCGCATGAGTGCTTATTCCATTATCTTTAGAGTAAAAGAATAAATAGATAAAATAAACATGCACGCACACATACACACATGCGCACCACACTAACATCTGAGTGTTGTACTATTGCAAACAGTTTCAGTTGCAGGAAGCAAGTTGAGACTGCAATTATCTAGCACTGTATTAATCAGCAAAACCAGTGTCTTCATACACATCAGCAACCTACATTATATTTGGCATTCACAGACATCAGCAAGCACACACACACACATGCATGCATGCACACTCACATGCACGCACACACGCATGCGCACACGCACACACACATTTTTATTTATGAAGTCCATAATTCTTCCTTTCTCCTACAGCCTAGTTCCCTCCCCCCTTCTTGTATCCCTTCCCCCCCCTCCCTTCCCCTACACTTTAACCCCAAGCCACCCACTTGCCTTTCACCTCTTCTCCGATCCCCCCTACCCAGAACATGTTCATCCAAACTAAACCTACCGCCTGCAATATCACACATTCTTCTGTCTGCAGAAACATTCTTGCAGGTTACAAAGTAGTAAGTATAGCTCAATTTGGCTTTTGATGATCACAGCAATTTTTTTTTCAGAGACAGGTTCATTTACATACACGTATCCTTCTTTACTTCATTAATCGTGCCCTTAGATAAGCCATAGTGGCACAGCACACTGAATTTTTCATGTAGTGTGCCATGGGCAAGTTGACCGTGGCAGAGTCCCGCCCTCTGCAGGATGCATGCTGGGTATGTTCATGTCATCCATGCCATCAGCTATAGCTGGGCAACTTTTCTGTGAAAGACAAATGAGTTTCTAACATATGAGCTGGCATGAGTGATCTTGGTTTACAGTTTTCATCTGAAGGGCCTGCAGGGGAATGGAATCAGCACTAAAGGGTTTGTTTGGGGTTTGTTTTTTGGTGGGGTTTTTTTTTGGTTGGGAAAGGGGGGGGGGGGGGGGGAAGGGGGCTGTGAGGTTCACCAATGATGAGATTTTGCGTATGAAACCGTTATTACCTACCATTTATGTAGCCAAGTTCCAACTTCATCAATAGTGTTTAAACATGACACCCGTGTGCATGCATTTCAGTTTTGACATACATTCCTACCAGCACACAACCACCTACTCTTCTGAAAGGCAGAACGGGTTTTTAATGTGTCTGCAAGATGGTCTGCGTGCGTTCTCACACAGGGCCTTCTAATCTGAAGGACTTTTGGGAGAGTGAAGCCAGTACTAATGTTAACTACTGGTCAAAATTCTCTTAAACAGGGGCATCAGATCACAAGTGCCACGCTCTAATCACAAATCTATCCTTCCCCTTAGCACTAACGTTAACTCTAGCGAAAATCTCCTTGAATGAGCACCTCTACCAAGACATGAACTTACAACCTCAGTTACCATCACAAAATGGATTCCACACTCTAAACGCTATGCTATCCTGCCATTAAAGGTTACATACACTCGTCTTCAAGATCAGCTGCACACAAACTTTGCACCATTTCATGCCTAAACTATAACAGCGCAAGTAATACTGAACAGAAGCAAAGCATGCCTAAGTTACCATGGTGTAACTAATACTGCACAAAAGCAAGCAAGGAAGCACTACTTACAAACCAGAAATAAATAATCTATCAGATCAGCATTAGTTTGAGGTTCCTGTACATCGCTAATTTTCGCTGGGATACTTGTTTATGCAGTGAACATCTTTTCGGTACTTTGGTAATGATCTGTTTCAGGTGGTGGAGTGTCTGAGGCAATGAGATTTTTTTTTTTTTGGTGCCATATGAAACTTGAGCATTACTCACAGGGCCTCAATTCAAAGACAGTGTCAATTCTGGATTAAAATATCACAAACAGACAAAGACTATACACAATTTAAAAATATGTCAAGTTTGGTTTTTCTCACAGTCTCCTCCAATTCACAGAATAACTTTTTTTTCCAAAACAAAAAATACACTGTTTCTTGAATACTAAAAAAGTGAATGATAGGATAATTGAAACAAATAAATTGAGTAAAAAACCCAAAAATGACAATTTATAATTGCTAAACAAAAAAAGAGTAAACAGCGCTCATTTGTGGCACCTTTTCACAGGCAGTTATCACATGTGTTAGCACGGAATTTGTCATCATCATCAGACATATTCAAACGTCATCAGATGTATTCCAGGCTGTTCCAATCTATGCCGGAGAAAAAGTTATGGGCCTTGATTTCCTCTGCTCCTGCCATGCCTGCCCCCAGACGTTCTCGTGGATTGTAGCGCAGTAACTGAAACATACAACAGCAGAGTATCTGTACAGAAAATATCCTACTCACAAGCACACACACACACAGTGTAATGAAATGACTGAAAGATAAACAGCAGGGTATCTGTACTGAAATTTTCCCACTCACATGCACACACACACACACACACACACACACACACACAGAAAAGTGAAATGACAGAAAGATAAACAGCACGGCACCTGTATTGAAAATATACCACTCACATACACACACACACACACACACACACACACACACACACACACACACACACACACATTGTAGTGAAATGACTGAAACATTAACAGCAGGGTATTTGTAAAGAAAATATACCACTCGCACACACACACACACACACACTTTAGTGAAGTAATGGAAACATGAAACAGTTGGGTATTTGCGCTGAAAATATCACACACACACACAACTCTATTTGGGTGCTCCACACATCTCTCTTCACAGGAAAAAAAATTACACACAGACATACACACACACATGCACACACACACAAACACACACACATGAACAGGCATACCAAAATGTGAATTAACATTCACAGTAACCCCACTGCCATAATTTATACTGCTGCCAAGGGGAGATAATGTTGTGATCAGTCACAAGCAGTTTTGAAGCAGTTCTTTCCCTTCTAGAAATACTGTTTCAACTCTACTGGGGTTTTTTGTTTGGTTGGGGTTTTTTATGAGGTGAATTTCACCAACACAGTGCTGTAAGTATACAAGGGTTTTTGTACATTTTGTACACCTATGGTAGATTTGTAGCTATCTTGTGTTTTGTTTTAATGGTAACTTCAGTTTAAAAGGGAACAGTGAGTGATACTAAATATGTGCTGTCAAAAAGTTTTGCTCTTTGGCCATGAAAAACTTAAGGTTTACAGTACTGTTGTTAGTGGCTTTTTTTCTAACCATTTTTGCTGCATGAAAAACATTGCTCAACACGAAAGAAACCCACAGGGCAGCTAAGCTCAAACACTGCTGAATTACCACATATGCATTTTGTCAATGACAAAGCTGTGGCACCAGATATTTCTACATATACCATTTTATCCATAGATTTCACACAGATGCTGATCATATCATGGCCTCAGAGTTAAGTATTTAACTGCTTCAATATACAGAATAAAATCGAAAATGTTTTTTTTTTTCAAATCTTACAATAAAAAACAATGGCAAGCATAAAAAAGACTTCAAAAACAGTTACTGGATATACCAGAACAATATATACCATTACCTTTAAAAAAAAATCCATTTTGGCATCATATATCATACCCCATGCCTATACCAATTTAGGTGGCTTTTCTCTACACATGAAACAGGAAAAATGCACAGCTGGTCAGACTTGATAACTCTGAGGAGAGCCCTCCAATTTTCAAGGATGCACACAAATGACAATCATTCCATCTATTCCAAATGCTTTAGGCAGCTGTTACAAACAACATTAAACTAAACAGACAACATCTGCAAATGACAAGAACTTACATCTTGCAACAGACTGCGTCCCTCATTGGAGATGTGGCTGGGGATGAAGATGTTGGTGTAGGGCAGGATACCCTCCGGGTGACACACAGTCAGACTCTGAAACACACCACACACACCATCTGTAGTGTTATCAACTTTATGATCATGATACTGAGAAGGTCTTCAAGAAACAACAGCAGACTGGATCTACAAAAGCAGTTATGCCAGATAGATGTTTTTGTTCTAAATCTATTTTCTAATAATAAATTATTGATGTTCAGTTGTAATGTTTCAGAATAATACACAAAACATCATGCTACTACAGTGAAAAGAACATCTTCCACAGAATCTCTAATGATATTTTCACCAGTAACCAAATCGACCTTTTATTGTTATGTTCTTTGAGTTCAAAACTGACAGCTAATGTCACATTGTGAATGGGAAAGAAATTTCTTCCTTCATTTTCATATTCATGCCTTTTCAATCATACATTTTGCTTCATAATTTTTCAATCACAATGACATTAATCTTCTTTCACTTACAGATTGGTGCCAGATGAAACAATGAGATGAAACTGGATATTACGTATTTGTCCAGTTTCTTACTCACCAATTTGGTACCACATTTTGACCTCAAGGATAAATTAATTTATGCCTACAGTCATTTTAACTGTACTATTCTGCGTTGTTCTCTTTGCGAAAAATTTCAGAAGAAACACCTGTAGCTCCACAAAGTCAAAATGATACTATCTGCAACCTAATCACACTCAGTAAAAAAAAAAAAAGTTTATTCTTCAAATGTTCACACGATTTTTAAACAGTCACAGTGATAATACCGTGTGCCTACTACCCTGACTGTTGTCCCTGTCCCTGGCTTACCTTGCCCACCAGCAGTTCATACAGCAGGGCCCCCAGACTCCACCAGTCACAGGCAGCATTGTAACCGTTGATGGACCGCACCTCTGCACACCAATACACACAGCCAGGGGTCACAAGCATTTCACAGCACAGCTGTCACCTCCAGAACGTCATGTGGAACTGCCATCATAACCAAGAAACATTACTCTCAGCACTAGAAGAACTCCTAATCAGAGGTTTCCATCAAGCAGCCCTGGACAGAGTGAACCACATTCGACAGAGTGAAGGAAACTATTTAAAGTAGGGTTTTTTGGGGTTTTTTTGGGGGGTATGATGTGGTGTGGTTTCCTTTGGTTTTATATGGTTTGTTTCCTTCCACCTGTATCATTTCAGATAGGGTTGTTGTCATGAGTTTTAAGGCTATTAACTTTCTTACATTTAGGCTGCAAAACAAAGTTTTCATACAGCTGTGGACATACACAAATAATACACACGCACATTGTGCACGTGCACACACACACACACACACACATACACACAAATACTTCAGCCCTGATATTTCTCCATTGTAAAAAAAAGCCTTTCAGCATTTGGTTTCTTTCTTTTTGTTTTGTTGTTTTCCAATAAACACTGTCACTATGAGTAAACAAATTATCAACAGGGTTCAGATCACACTATCCAACCTCCCGATCAATCACAACACCAAAAACATGAAAAAAAGAGAGCGATGATGATCTGACCTGGGGCGACGTACATGTGCTCCACAGCGTTCCAGTCAATCTCCTTCTCCAGCTGCCCCACTTGGCAGAAATAGGTCAGAAAGATGTGACCCTTCTCACCAAGCAAGACGTTGTCAGGTTTCAGGTCTCTGAAGAGCACATTCAACACAAAGATGGTCAAGATTCTTCTCCCAACTGTCTTCTGGCAGGCCAGTAGATCAATCATAAAAATATGATTTTTTTTTTAATGTGTTTTTTAAAACAGCAAAGAAATTGAACAGTGGTCCTGTGGCCTATGACAGTATGAGTGAGTGCACTGGTCTACAAAGCAACTTACCTACAGATCAAATCTGATCTCATCTGCATTGTTATCTTCCTTTTTACTGGACCAAGAGAGGTGGTCTGAATGTTTATCTTCTTTTTCTACTGGACCAAGAGAGGTGGTCTGGTTTTTATCTTCCTTTTCTACTGGACCAAGAGAGGTGGTCTGACTTTTATCTTCCATTCTGCTGGACCTTAAGAGGTGATCTGGACATTAGGTCTTCCAGATGAGAGATGAACCAGCTTAGGTTTTATGCATGATGTGTGTCTTAATTCATGTAAAAAGAAACCCATGGCAACAAGAAAGTTGTCATTGAAAAAGAACACAACTTTCTTTCAACCAAAACCATATAGGCAAACAAACAAAGAAATGAACAGTATTCATTGGACTTCATATTGTTGAAAGCTTAACCAATACGAAAGTTATACAAAGTATGATGCTTTGTCAAAGTAGTAAATAACACAAATCGTATGATATTGGCAGACCAAAGACCAATCACTAACAATTTTAAATTTTTTTTAAAAGCAGAGAAAAGTTGAAAGAACAAACACAGCATACTGCATAATAATACACCCTGTGTAAATAAATCTAGGAGTTAACAACAACAGCTTGGATAAATCTATTCTATACCATCACATTTCTCATTAAAGGCCCCTATTCTCCCCCATCCTCACTCCCACCTCCCCTCCTTTCCAGGAAAAATGTTAATGGCCCTCTCTTCCTTAGAAAAGAGCAATCAGTAACACATGAAAATATGTACTGAAAAAGTATGTAAAGTTTTCTCAAACCAAACACATAAAAAGTACATTAAAATTACGCAAACTTTTTAAAATCAAAAAACAAAGAAACAACCAAAAGTTCAGTTCACCTGATGGTGAATAAATGATGTATCTATGGTGCAAAGAAATGTAACAATTTAAAATTAGAATCAAAACCATACAGATAATTTCTTGCCAAAACATAGGAGAAAAGACCAATGTAAATTTGCAAGAAAGATGACCAGAAAATGTCAGGAAAAAAAGACAGTGAAAGAAAAGAGGATACTTTTTGCAGAAAAGAAGAGTGAAAGAAAAGAGAAAGAAAATCTCATAGAAAGAAGAAAGTGAAAGAAAAGATGAAATTTCTGGCACAAAAAAAGGAGTAAAAGGGAAAAAAAAAGGAAATTTCTGGCCCAGAGTTTTCAGAGGAAAGGAATAGAATTTAAACCCCAAAAAACCCTATGTCTCCAAAAAGTCAGTAAATATGAAAAAAAAGAAAGTGTTTCTACTATTACAGTCTTTCTTCCTGAGGACAGGAGCCTGGATGTCAGACTAAAATCTGTTCTGAAAACAAACAAAAACCAGTATAACATACCATAACACTTTGTGTAACTCAGAACATCATTAAGTTTCTGAAAATGCCACATTAAAACAAAGCAGAACTATACTGAACAACTCAGCTCAGTTTGTTCCAGCCAAACAAAACAGCACAATACAATGTAACACAGAATCAAATAGAATTACATTATTTTCATATATTATGTTTGCCCAGTCTCCCACAAACACAACCTTCATACAACAATAGTGCTAGGTAAACAAACAAAAACACAAAAATCCAAAACAAACAAACCAAATCAAACCAGAAAGTTCTTACCTGCAGATGATGCCCAGGGAATGCAAACGGGACAAGGCAATGACGATCTCAGCTGCCCAGCGCTTGACCACAGTCTCTGGCAAAAGCACCTGCTCCAAACTTTCTCCGTCCAGCTGCTCAAACATGTCGGACACAAGCCGACCCCGATGGCGGGTGGGAGACTTCAAATCATACTCAAAGGAAGCAGAACGCGCCATTTCTCCAGAAATGCTCCTGCTGCTGAAGGACACTTTTCTTGGCACAGGAACAACGTCAGAATGCTGAGAAGTCCCTGATGTTGACCTGTGTCGTGTGGATTGTAGCACAGCAGGCTTGCTCAGCTGAACAGGCTCAACTGGTTGAGCTGGCTGATCTGGAGCTTCTTCTGGCTGTGAGGTCAGTGTCTGGCTGTCAACCATTGGTGTTATTGTTCCGCTTTCTGACAGAATACTGCTACCCATTGCACTAATGCTATTCACACCACCAACACACTGGTTGTCTGTATCAACACCACCTTCAGACTTTGGTAAATCCTGATTCTGTGTCTCATTTGCGTTTTGCGCCTGTGATACGTCACCCTCCCCACTAGCTTCAGCTACAACAACAGTGTCCTGAATTTCAGCAGCAGCACTATTACCTATTGACTCATCGTCAGAATGTGTCTGTGAATCATAAATACTGATTTCAGGTGAGCAGTTGGAGTCTGTAGAAAATATGGAGCTCTCTTTCTGACTCGTGTCCTCAGACTTGGAAGGAGTGTCTGAATCTTTTGAAACAGAAGCTTCCTCCACTTGGGACAATGTTCGTTCTACAGTGCGCAACAGTTCCCGTGAATGTTCTAAAATGCTGCTGACTTCTTCACCACTGTCTTTCTGTTGTTCGGCGGGTGAGTGACTAGATGGAACATCAGAGAACACTTCATCTGGGATGGTGGACAGAGGCCCTAACCGGGAGTGAGGTGACACCACCCCTGAGGACAAGTCCAGGTCTGGGTGACCATCCCCAGCAGAGAAGGAACTGCTGAGGCGGACAGAGTCGCTGTCAAAACTGTTGATGGAGAAACACTCCAGGGTGACGTTGTTGTTCTGCAGAACAGCCTGGAAATAGTCAGCCTCTTCTCCTGTCTTTGCCGACACCTTGCCCTCCATCTCTCTCTCCTCATCCTCCTGGCTGATGGAGTGGTGGAATTCATCAGAGGACAGGCTGGACAACCGATGGCTGACCTTTGTTTTCTGCACACCTGAGCTGTCATCACCTTTAGAAGAAGGTTTCTGCGTGTCATCAGTCTGGCCTGAAGAAGGCTGGGGCTGAATGCCATCTGTTGCCTTCAGGGTTCCACTGAGGTCATCATCAGGGGAACACACCATGGCCTTCAGCTCTGAAAATCTCACCCCTGTGTCCGACAACAGCAGCTTCTGGGGAGACTCCTCCTTTCCCTGGGAGCTTTGGTCGGTAGTGCTTTTGTCCTCACCCTCAGCATTGGAATCATCATGCATTTTCTGCCCCATATAAACGTTGGTGGCCGATGGACCTTGCAGATAGTGGTCACCTCCAGCACCACCACCATGACCCATGGACTGCTGCAAGTAGCTGGCAATGTAGGACCACAGCCGTCCACCACTCGCATACTGCAGCAGGAGGAAAATGGCATTGTCTGTCTCAAAGAATCGATGCAGCATGACCATGTAAGGGCAGGTGGTGGGTAAAATGCTGCGCTGGCTAGAATCTGCCAGAACACTACCACTGGCCTGTTTGTAGATTGTCTGCAACACAGATGTGTGAACTGATATGCATAGGTGGGTAAAATCATGAGCGGATAAAAAAAAGTATGGCACTTAACATATCTTGTGCAGAGAATAGCATTATACTAAAATGAAGGTGAACAATGTTAACTCTTTCTGTTTGCTCTTTACAAGGTAATGGATGGAAAGGTTGTAATTTATTGTGAAAATATACAACAGATTTCAATCTGTTTTTACATTTTTTAGTAAATGGAGTCAATGCTTTGATGGCTCAAAATAAAACAAATCATATGTGTGATTTTACAAAGTTCTTTCTTTTCTGCTGGATGATGCACTTTGACTTCAAAATAAAGGCCAAATATTTTTTGCTTAAATTCTTCCATCAGTGTAGAATTACATGCACAAACTTACCTCTGCTCCATGAGTGCTACATATATTATTAAACCACGACAAACAACAATATTATCTCCATAACATTAAATCGTGCTTGACAACAATACGACCTTAAATACATTCATTCGTGACAAACAAGCACCTTTATTATTACCTTGATAACATAAGTTTCCTCCGTCGACCTGTCCAGCACGAGGATGTTTTTATCGACCGTGCCCAGAACCTGGTAGTTTCTCAGCTCGTGTCTGGAACCGCTGATGAAGGCAAAGGATGGATCCAACTCCAGGGAGGGAGACACGTAACTGTCAGCCTGAAACAACAATGCGTTTTCTGCTTCCTTTAACGCTGTGTCAACACTGATCAAGTTAATGAATTAAAAGGTAAAAAGGTAAAGGAGTCCCATAACCTATAAGGTCGTAGGGGAGCGAGGCATCAGAGACCTCACTTCTCTAGGGCCAGCATATTGAGGGCGGCGCCCATCTCCTCTCCCTCGCTGCTTTACCTTCCCTGACCCTAAAGAGGGCAGGTACCCATTTACAGCTGGGTGAACTGGGGGAACTGTACTGAAGCCAAGGCACGCAAACGGTCACTCATAATAATTATACTAAACTGAGAAGCCAAGCAGAAAACGTTCAAGAAGAAACTGATCCGGAAGAAAATGTTCAAAAGGGATACATACCATGCCACTGATGATTTCCGCTACCATTAATAATTCATCTCTTCTTTCAGCACGGCATTCAACATCGATTCTCTCAAGAAAAAGATCGTAACAGACTCCCTATAGCAGCCACTTCCTTTTAAAATCTACATTAAAAAATAACCCAACAATAAATACAACACACACAAACACACCATACACACACACAAAAAAAAAAAACCACACAACACACAAACAAACAACACACACACAACACACACTCACAGCCCAACGGCGTTCATCCAAGTTTTCCGTGGCAAGATGCCTGTTGTACAGGTCCTCGGCTTTCATCAAGTACTGCGCGGTTTTCCTCCTGACGGCGTCGCGGCGGGCTTTGTTGGTGTCCCCCTGTACCCCTTGCAGCAGGATGCCGACGCCTGTCTTGTAGTGGCTGAAGGCCAACTGGTACTGTCCTGTGGCCTCGCAGTTCTGAGCCAGGCAGATCTGAACACACACGCAGGTATATATATGTTTGTCCGTCGTGTTCGACGATGACCTCCAAAACAGCAGAGGAGGCAGCTGCTGTTTCGGAAATTGGGCATAAATTTGATTATAGTGGAGATGCCTTGCCCATAGTACATCCCCACTCTCTTGGCCAAGTGGGCATAAGGACAGTCAGCGTTGGAGATGTTCTCCAAAGGCCAACCAGCCCCCAGGGCTGCAGCACATAAGGACTGTGCAAGTCAAGCCTCCTAGTCAGAGAGTCATAGTCGATCACTAAAGACTAAGCTGTAAAGTGGAATTCCACGAGTGGGAAAGAAAGCCACTGGTCATACAGCCTCTTACTTTGCTGTTGCCCCCAGCGTCAATGGTTTAATCAAGAACTGTGATAAAGCCCAGGCACTGACAGCATAGCAGGTAGAGTGGGGTGGTGTGGTAGACTGGGGTGGCGTGGTGTGGTGTGGTGTGGTGGAGAAATCCGTTGTGTTGTGTTGTTTTGTGTTGTGTTGTGTTGCGTGGTGCTGTATTGCAATGCATTGCAGTGTGGAGTGTTGCGTTGAGATGGCACTGCTGTGCTCTGCTGTGTTTGTTGTGTGGTGCTGTATTGCGTTGCATTGCAGTGTGGAGTGTTACGTTGAGATTGCGCTGCTGTGCTCTGCTGTGTTGCGTGGTGCTGTATTGCATTGCAGTGTGGAGTGTTGCGTTGAGATTGCACTGCTGTGCTCTGCTGTGCTGCGTGGTGCTGTATTGCATTGCATTGCAGTGTGGAGTGTTGCGCTGAGATTGCACTGCTGTGCTATGCTGTGTTGTGTGGTGCTGTATTGCAATGCATTGCAGTGTGGAGTGTTGCGTTGAGATTGCACTGCTGTGCTCTGCTGTGTTGTGTGGTGCTGTATTGCATTGCATTGCAGTGTGGAGTGTTGCGTTGAGATTGCACTGCTGTGCTCTGCTGTGTTGTGTGGTGCTGTATTGCAGTGTGGAGTGTTGCGTTGAGATTGCGCTGCTGTGCTCTGCTGTGTTGCATGGTGCTGTATTGCATTGCGTTGCAGTGTGGAGTGTTGTATTGAGATTGCACTGCTGTGCTCTGCTGTGTTGTATTGCATTGCATTGCAGTGTGGAGTGTTGCGTTGAGATTGCACTGCTGTGCTCTGCTGTGTTGCGTGGTGCTGTATTGCGTTGCATTGCAGTGTGGAGTGTTGTGTTGAGATTGCACTGCTGTGCTCTGCTGTGTTGCGTGGTGCTGTATTGCATTGCATTGCAGTGTGGAGTGTTGCGTTGAGATTGCACTGCTGTGCTCTGCTGTGTTGCGTGGTGGGGTGGGGTGGGGTGGGGTGTGGTCTGGTGTGATCTGGTGTGGTGTTACTGTGCTGTGGCTTAGTGTGGAGTGATGTGGTCTGATGTGATCTGGTGTGGTGTGGTGTGCAAATATATGAATAAAAGAGAAAGCCATATATGGCAAAAATAAAATCAGCAAACATAACACAGATCTCTTTAAAATGAGAAAATAAGAAGATGAAATGTATGGGTTTTTTGCTGTCTTTTCCAAATAAGATAATAGGTAAAGGTATTCCCATAACCTAAGCGGTTGTTGGGAAGTGAGGTGTCAGAGACTTCAGCTCCTCTAGGGTCCAGCATTTTGAGGGTGGCGCCCATCTCCTCTCCATCACTGCTTTACCTCCCCTAACCCTAAAGAGTGCAGGTACCCACTTACAGCTGAATGAACTGGGAAACTGTACTGAAGCCAAGGCGCATGAATGGTCACCCATCCAAGAGATAACCACACTCAACGCTGCTAAACCTTAGCTTGGGGGGAACAAGTGCACTGACCACAAAAACTCTCCTTTTTTTCTACTTCTTACCAATACTGAATTTTTGTGAATTTCTTTCAAACAGGCTCAAACCTCAAACCAAGTCAACCATCACTGAAACAAGACCAGTACAAAACACACTGTCTCACAGTAATTGCTGAGCACTGAATTTACAAACATACGCATTAACTTACAGAATTTTGATCAAAATATGTTTCGAAAAAAAAAAAGAAGCTTTATACACACCTGCCCTGCCGCTGTGTAAATGTAATCCTCCTTGCCCCCCAAATCCATGGTGGAGACACTGGTACCTGTGCCAGAACGTGGTTTACTTGGGCTCCGAGCAGGGCTCTTGGCAGGGCTCAAAGACGGGCTCTGGGATCGCACCACAGCGGTGGGCAATGGGGCTTTTAGGGAAGGGGAGGATGAGGGCGCGGCTTTCACATCCAGTGACTCTGGTATGGAACCAGTCCTGAAAATTTCATGCAGACAGTGGTTATAATTATATCTTGGTTAATATGCTCCACTTGATAGCAACATAATGACAACAAAACCACCACACATAAGCCTTCTTCGCAAAAATCTGGTCGCCGAAAGAGACAAAATGTATGCACACACAATTCATGTCTGTCTCTTGGACATAATCCTATTCATCAGATGCCCCCCACTTCAATCATTCACCCTCCCCCCCCCCCCCACCACCCCAAATTTCTCAATTGGCCAAAATGACACTCAAAAGATTTTTTTACTTCAATCTCTCTCTGTAGATTTTTTCACATCTGTCTCTCACAAACATCACACACACACACACACACACACACACACACACACACACACACACACACACACACACACACACACACACACACACACACAACACACACAACAATTTTCTCTCCCTGTTCCTCTCCTCCCTGTTTCTGACGATTCTTTTGCCCTTCTCTCTCTCTCTTTCCCACACTCTCCTCCCTCCCTCCCTTTATAACATCCCTCCCTTCCGATCCCAAGCTCTGACCTTGCCCCATGTGAGGGGGTGGACAAAGCACTGGAGGTGGACACAGAGCCGGAGACAGGGCTGCAGGCAACGCCCTCCGTGGAGAGGTCAAGGTCGCCTTTGCCACAGGACACCCTGCTGGACGACCGGCTCTCCCGCCCTCCCACCTCCAGGGGGGTGAAGTTCTCGTCCCCTGACCCCACCTCCACCAGTGACCCCCTGGAGCTTTTGCGCACCTCCACACTGTTGTTGATGACAAGAATAATGATGATGTTAGTGGTGGTGATGATGATGATGTGATGATGATGATAATAATAATAATGTATGGAATTTACATAGCGCTGAATCTTGTAAAGCAACAAATCAAAGCGCTCAGATTTTTAAAAAAAAATTTTTTAATCGAGGATAATGGAATAAGCAATCATGTGCTTTTAAAAAAAATTTTTTTTAAACATCCAGTCCCTGTGTGTATGCGGTTTCGTAAATTTTGTCATCTGTTCCCATGATGATGATGATGATGATGTGATGTTGATGATGTGATGTGATGTGATGATGGTGGTGGTGGGTGGTGGTGATGATGATGATGATGATGATGATGATGATGATGATGATGATGATGTGATTATGATGATAGTGTGATGATGGTGGTGGTGGTGGTGGTATTGTCGTTGTCATAATAATAATAATCATGATGATGATGATGATGATGATGATGATGATACACCTTTCAAATCTAGTTCCTATATTGAAAGCACTGGTGCACATCTCCATATTCGAAATAATTCATCTTTTTATCCTCAAATACTACTAATATGAGAACCATGCCTTGAGTTTTACTGGATGACTACAAAAGTCTTATTACCTGCAAATATGTTTTATTACTACAGACCTATGAGACCAATAAGATCTCAAACATTTCTAATGAAATATAGCCATTTTTGTAATCACCTCATGAGTGCTTTGATTTGTTGCTTTACAAGATTCAGCGCTATATAAATTCCATACATTATTATTATTTATTATTATTATTCTTTAAAACTTATGAACAATACGCTGAAACGTTTTCTCACATCATAAATGAAAACATTTTTTTAAAAACCTGATCAAAAACTAACACCTAAAAGCATTCAACAAAAAAATGTAACCATAATTATATTCTTGCATGAATAAAACATCAACATCTTTGTTTCTAATTTTGTGTTTACCTGCTAGAAGGACTCTGGCCATATGTTTGGCCATCTGGCTGTGACGAAGGCAGGCTTGCATCCATGGAAAGAGACAGGCCGTTATCCAAGGTGGCGGGGAGTCCGGAGCCCTCTGCTGGCTGAGTTGAGGTGGTCTCCGCTGTCAGGGCTGCCTCGTCCATGAGGGCGCATGTGGAGATAGCCTGTGTCAGCCAGCTGTTGGTTCGGGGAAGGCTGTCTGTTAACACAGTTCCAACCCCATGCGTTTTAAATACTGTCTTGAAAGGATGGGTATAATCGTGTCTTCTTGTTTGCGGTTAAAGACTTTGCAAAGTCCTGAACAGAATCAGTATCTATTCCCAGTTTGAACAATTAAAGAAACTACATACAGACTTTACTGTTCTAGATTTGTTTTCTTATTATTAGTTATTCATATTCTAGATATCTTTGATTAGTTGACTGCCATATCTACACAAATGTACGTACTCTAACCAAGTGTGTCTGGTGGTGTTATAACAACTAAGATATTGTTTAACGACTCAATAAATGTCTTAAGGTTCTTTTCAATGGATAGTATGTTCACTTATCTTTGAAAAAAATCAGTTACACAAATTTTGTTCCCAAACTCTTCTTGCTGGCATTTTTTTTTTCAATCATTATCTTCTCTGACAAAATAATGACATCAGCAGTAAAAGGATTAAATGAAGTGTTTTCCAAAGCATGAAACCAGCAGCAATAAAAAATCCCTAGAAATTTATCAAAATATATCAAAATCCAGTTACAGAGATTTTGCTTGATTTATAACTTATATTTTGTTCATTTGTTTTACAATCCCCAATTCAAATTAAATTTCTACCATCAGCAGAACACTAAACTCAACACAACATGCTGCACCTGAAAAAAAAACACCTCTAACTCAAAATCTTTTTTTTTTTTTGCTCCTAAGCTAGAGCACCAAAGTTCACACCAATGGCGAGACTTTTGCGCATACAACCTTTTCCCCCACAAACATTTAGATAGCTGCTTTCCAATTTCAAGGATCAACTCTAAATCAAACAAGACATACATAAAACCATACCTGACATCTCCTCTCTTTTATCACCAGACAAACTGTCCGTGCGCAGGGGATCAAACATGGCGAGGTCGGCATCAGGGAGGGAGGAGCTGAGGATGGAATCCATGTCCCCCGTGTCTGTGTCATCGTCACCCATGGAGGAGTCCAGGCTGATGGAGTCTGGCACTTGGGGAAAGTTCCATGTGCCCTCCAGGGGCTTCGGGCTGCAGCAAACACCAAACACTTCTTCGTTCAATCTAACAATACAGGCTTGCTTCTTTTTTTTTTCCCTCTGTAAACTTTTTGTCTTCATTAATCTAATTTTATTACTGATTAATACATAAAACCAATTTGCTTATAAATCCACACATAGATGATCATCCCTAGGGTCATACATTCAGTGAATATATCCCACCAAAGCAAACACATTCCCACATCACATACTTCCATACATTGCCTCACACATATCTAAGCAGTCATAAACTAGAAGAACAAACAAATCGACACAAACACTGACATCAGTCCATATACTGTATCCCTATCATGCCTACCCCTCCCAGACAGCACACATGTAAACACACACACACACACACAACCACACACACATATTCCTATCATACCAACCTATACCCCTCCCCAGCCACATGTATGTATACACACACACGCACATGCACCCACATGCACAAACACACACACACATACACACCACACACACATATTCCTATCATACCAACCTATACCCCTCCCCAGCCACATGTTCGTACACACACACATGCACATGCACCCACGTGCACGCGTGCACACACACACACAAACACACACACACACAACACACATATTCCTATCATACCAACCTATACCCCTCCCCAGCCACATGTACGTACACACACACATGCACCCACGTGCACACACACACAAACACACACACACACATATTCCTATCATACCAACCTATACCCCTCCCCAGCCACATGTACGTACACACACACATGCACCCACGTGCACACACAAACACACACCACACACACACATATTCCTATCATACCGTCCTATACCCCTCCACACACACACACACACACACACACACACACACACACACACACACACACACACACACACACACACACACACACACACACACACACCCACACACGACACACAACACACACACACACACACACACACACACACACACACACACACACACACACACACACCCACAACCACTTACGCGGCCACTTCCAAAGACAGCTGCTGACTAGAATCTCCGTCGCTGTGACTGATGCTTTCAGAACCACTTTTCTGGCTCTGCTGACCCCCCTCCACAATGCCATCCAACTCGGCTGATCCAGGAACCGAGGCAACACCCTCCACTGGAACCATTCCTTGCTTGTTTTCTGTGAGGAGCGCAGAAGGTTTGCTGTGGCTACCATCCAAGCCAAGCTGTGAGGACAGGGTGCTAGTCTTGCAGTCATCACCGCCCACAGGTTGGGGACAGAGCAGAGCTGGTTTGCTGCTCTCTACCCTGCCATCCTGTTGACATAAGGGAGGGGGAAAAAATGAATTACATTTTTTAAAAGTCTGATGTCATTTCCGTCCTTTTCGCATGTATGGCAATAACAAAGGGGAGTGTCATTTTCTTTATTTTATTGATAAGAATGTGATATCAAATTAATGTATTTAAGAGTTTGGATTTTACCCTCTTAATGCCCCATCCCCATCCAAAACCAAAATCACTCTACCTTGTTTTTGCCACTACCAAATCACCCAATTCTACACTTACATTAACTTTGTTTTCATAATCAACCTCAAGTAATTGCATACAGCTTTCAAGCCCCTTATGTTCCATACCAATACCAATTTTGTTTTTGAGAAAAATTTAAACTAGAGTACTTAAAGGACCACAAAGTTTGACCTTCCTCATCTACATGAATAAACGACAAGCACAGACTTCAATACACACCAACACAGATAAATCCCTACCATAGAAGAAGGCCTTTTGAACGCAGCTTGCCTCAGTGCAGCACAGAATTATATAAAAAATCTTTCCTTCCTTCTACTACTGTATTGTGGAACTCTTTCAGATTGTATTAAAAATAGTCATTCTTTAACCCTCTTGTTGTTGGATTCTATAGAGCTAAACTGCCTGTAGATTTTGAATTCTTTGAAGGTTTTCTACCTCCATCTGACTTACTTTACTCCTAAGACAATTGTGTGTGTGCATGACAAGTTATCAAGCTGAAATTTTGTCACAAGCTAGGTATGTCTTTGTACTTGCATTTAGGCGCAAGTTTATGTGTCTGGTCACCAGATGTCTTGTCATTGTCACCTTATTTGTCACCAATCACAGGTAAAAGTATGGTATATATGATAAAACAGCAAATCCTGCATGGATCTGACAATAGTTCAAGCATGTTAGTGTTGAATAAGGAAGTGATATCCAGCTGATGTGTTTACCAATGGTTATGTGCAATAGTACTTCAAGAATGTGTCACACAATGTCCCCATTGCACCTGTTGTTTTATGGTATTTCTTGAGGAGACAGAAGTTTTGTTTAACTATTTTTTCTTTTGAAAACAAGTCATATTCAATCAACATGTGACCTTTATGCTGCACTTCATATCTGCGTGTGCTACCACATGTTTGTTAAGTGTACAGAAGTGTATTATTGTACATGACTGTCACACTGTCACCTGTGTCATAGCACAGGTGTGACAAATTCGAAACAACACAGAACTTCTGTAACCCTACAAAATGTTAATGTTGGTAGTCTCTAAAGTAGTCGTAGTGGTGGCAAAGGGTCACATCACATCACAAAAACACAAATTATGGATGTGTGGGTGTGGGGGGGGGGGGGGGGGGGGGGATACCCATTGCTCTCACCTGTCGAACCTTGGCAGACCGGAGACCTATTTTATTTTCCTTCTTACTAGTTTCGTTATCGGCATATCTGTTCGTTTCTGCCATTGCAGTTTCAAAGCAAAAGTGTGATAATAGTGAGAAAACAGTCAAAAGGCATCACATTTTCAGGCGTCTATGCCGCGGACCGGCCAGGAGGGCAAATTTCTCCACAGTCGTGTGTGTAGCACAGGTCAGGAATGTGCCGTGTAGCACATTATTTTCAGGCTCACTCTTCTCCCTAACTGCAGCATTTCCTTCCTCCTCTTCCTCCTAATCGTTTAATATCGGACTCACTTAACAATTCTCGTTCAAATATTTCTACTTCCAAGACAATAACATTCAATTTATCATCTAGCTAATCAGATGAATCATCTGCTACTAAAGAAAATGCCATTTTTTTCGCCACACTGCACCATTGAAAAGCGTTCCAGTCGCTGGCTGTTATTTCTTCCTTCCCTCCCCACTACACGCATGTTAGTGGTCTAAATTTATCACTGGCACCGTCTGACACCCTCCCTGCATCGCCCCACCAATTTTCAGACACACTGTGTGAAAACCACGAGATCTGTGTGTGATGGAAAAGTACTGCCCACGTGGCAGCACCAACTGTCGGCTGTGGTCGGATTGGAATCTAGCGGCAGCCTCCGTTACTATCGGCTGCGGCCGGATCGGGGACAAGAGGGTTAAGTCACCTCAAACGATCCTGTTGTACCTTTGTATTTTTATCATGGTGAAAAGAAAGAGCAGATATTGTATTGTCGACTTCGACTCGGAATAAGTGATTTAAAATATGATATGTTTCATAGCCACATAGCAAACGATCCATCATGTGCCTGTGGTAACGCGCAAGAGACAGCCGAACACTATTTGCTGTTCTGCCCTAACTTTGATCTAGTACGTGCCTACACAATTGCCTCCCTTCCCCCCCCCCTCCCTCCCCCCCCCTTCCCCCGAGTATGTTCATTTTCAAATTCTTTTATCAGGCAGCCCTGAATTCAGCATGAAAACAAACATTTATATTGTTGAAATTGTCCATCAGTTTATATCTGATTCAAAAAGATTTTTGTAGTGTTTCTTGTTGGATGGTAGCCTATTTGAGGTTGTCTTCATTCAGGCTGGAGGTACTTAATTAACTCTTCTTGCTCTCCCCTGATGTATGTGTGATTGTTGAAAAGAACGCAAGAAACATTTTGTAATAGTGAATAGAAATTTTTTGCAATGATTACTGACATAGTACATGATTTATTTAATAATTGTCCTGCTTATGTAAATTATATCCTTGGTATTATATTAACTAATAGCATTCTTGGCCTTGTGGATGTTATTTTCCTAAATTGCTCTCTCTCTCTCTCTCTCTCTCTCTCTCTCTCTCTCTCTCTCTCTCTGTGGTTTTCCTATTCCAACTATTTTTGTTTGTTTTTATGTGTGTTTTTTCTACAAATTGATATGTTTCTTTGTGTTGTTTTCCTTTTTTCTTACATTAGCAAAGATTGTAATTGATAAAAATGTTTGTTGTTGTTGGTTTACATTTTTCAGCTCAGCAGCCGTTATGTTCATGTTAATCTTCATTGTTTAATTGAGCTCACCATAAGCTACAAGCTTGTTGTTGCTATGATTCCAAAATGCTGTTTGTTTTCAATGCTTATACTCAATTCTGAATAAAAACTATTTAAACCATCAATACACACCAATTTCTGGTTTGCTTTTGTGAAAAATGAACTTTGCATAATCAGAAGCCACTCAAGGTGTGTATAAAACTTGCAGCAAAGATACTTACAGCCAGGAACTGTGCTAAGACCTGGGACTTGTACA
>CM054138.1:58284120-58299120 GCA_028751875.1 Rapana venosa
AGGTTGAATGTATGTGATGTGATGCCCATGAGACTTCCAGCTCCTGCTGGTAAAAGATCTCACTCGAGTCGCTTAGAATACCATCACTCAGGCATGAATGTATGAGGGTGCCAGTTTCAGAAAAATGACGAAAAATGACAGTTACTTATGTGTGGTAGTATTGTCAAACAGCTAGTGATGTGGGTTTTGTTTGGAGAGCTTGTGAAGCAATACATGGACGATGGTTCATGATGCTAAAAAAGATCAGTTCTGTTTTGTTTGTTTTAGTCAAAGTTGTATGTTGATGTATTGTTTTTTGGTAATAAAACAAAAGAATATGTACTGGATGGTATTCTCTTATCATCTAGATAGAGCTCTTGTCCTCTTGTGCAACAAAGTGACTTCATGTTTTCATTTTATATTGTGTGTGTGCAGTGCTTATGTGTTTGCCCTAATGGAACACTTTCATCCAAAATCAAATTTTATTTCTTTCCAAATTGTGAATGTGACCACAAGTGAGTTATTTAAGGCTTTGCCTTTTGTTTTCTGTGTAACTGTTTTGTTTAAGATCTGGAGAAAAGATGCAGATTGTTAAATTTTTTTAATATTCAATTATAAATGAAAAGTAGCTCATATGTACAAGTAATATTTTACAAGACTTGAAAATGAAAGAGACGGGACCCAAAAAAAAGCATGTGAAAGATGGGGGGGGGGGGATGTAAAACTGGGTTTATTTTAGCTGTTTTGTAATGTGTAAATGACCTACACTGCATTCTTTGCTACCTTAGTCTTCATCACTAATGCCACATGAAAAATGTCTTTGATGTATGTAGCATGATTTCATGTTGATGGATCCCAGCATGCCCAAGTAGGCACACCATTTTTTATTTAAATGTTGCCGCTTGCAGAGTCTGAGATATATTAAGTTAGTGTTGTGGCAACGTTATCATTTGTCGAAACTATTTCACCATATAAGGGGGTGATGGAGGTGGTTCAGAATTTATACATGTAAAAATGTGTAATTTCCAAAAGAATTTTTATATATAGTATGTTGTTTTTACAAGTTGTAAAACCGTTATTTACAATCTGCCCACTTCTGTAAAATGTGATACAGAAATTAAAATGTGAAATTCAAATATTTTTTTCTTTCAGACCAGTATTTTGTGATGAAGTGTTGATTGTTTCTGGGGTGTAAAACACAAGTATGTTGTTCTTCAATTTAACGTCTATACACATTAAGTGATATTAGACACAAAACATTAACAAAACACAAGTATGTTATCTCACAGATGCACACAAGAGACACACAAAATATCTTATTTCTTTTTTTAATACACTGTATGCAAACCACAAACTCACTTTGCCAATTACTCTGCATTTAAGTACACACTCACACACACACACACACACACACAAACACACACACAAGGGGGACGGGATAGCCTAGTGGTTAGAACATTGCGCTCGCAATCTGATGACCTGGGTTTGATTCCCATTCAAGGGGATATTTTCCCCTGGAGTTAACATCAGTGCAGACTCTACTCTCCCAAAAGTCCAGATGAAACTATAAACTTAGGCCCCATGTGCAAACGCATGCAGAACATCTTGCGCACACGTTAAATACTGTTCCGCTTTTCGTAAGAGTAGGCCACTGTGTGCCGGTGGGAACAGATGACAGAATTTACAAAACCGCATACAAACAGGGACTGGATGTAAAAAAAAGCACATAAGTGCTTATTCCATTATCCTCGATATAAAAGAATAAAATAAAATAAAACGCACGCACACACACACACACACACACTCTAACACAGAGTAAGATATCTTGTTCTGCATTCACACCTACGATTCTTCACCCACTCTAAATCCATGCGTCACCTTTTCTTCTCGTTTGGAACAATCACTATCAATTCTTACATATCATTCTGACACCTCTTTAGTACCTGACTGCTTTCATGGAGCTGCACACAATATCAACTTTACGGATGCACCTTATCATAAAAAGCCTTCTGTTTCCAGTTGAGATACCTCACGAATCACTTTGTACCCAGTTTATGGTCTCTTTTTTTCATGTTACAAATGATGGTACTTTTCAAACTAATAACAGTGTGTGGCTGCTGAAACTAAAAGAAAGATCTTGTTAAAAGTGTTGGCAATTCAATGACACATCAGTTGACAGCCGGAGAAAAGTAAGTTCACAGCCCATGTGAACATTCACCCGGAGAGAAACTTGAGCGCGGTGACAGTCTTGTCCATACACCCGATGACCACTTCTTTAGACCCATCTTTGTCCACATCTGCTGTCACCACCGTGTTGATCCAGTCACTGGTGGGGTGGCGATGAACTAACTGTCAACATAATGTTGTAAGAAAAACAGTTAGGATGTTTGTATCAAGACATCAAGACAGATGTTTTGTTTGGAAATCTCGCCAAATGAAAATTTGGGAAAAATCATTTTAAAAAATGCAATGTCACCCATCTACACTTTCAAATTAATCCATGAATTGAGAAACTGACTTGTTTACGGCTTTCTCATTTCACTTATTTACATTAAAGAGAAATGAAAAATAGAGTAATAAGTACAGTTAACAAGATTTCACCAAAAAGTTTGCCCACGTTTCATTTCCTTTTCTATAACAAAAAAATGTCCACAAAAGGCAATGTAGAAAGAACAAGACAGAATGAACAGCATTATGATTAAAAATCATATCAGGCTGTTCACCATACAAGCTATGCCTCAGTGACTCAAATCAATAGCACTATACTGAAAAGAAGGGGAAAAAACACAGAAAGAAAGAAAAGCAGATACATTACTGATTTCAAGTCATCTACGGCATTCAAAGTCTCCTTGCAAATAATAACTGATTGTGAAAGAAAAAACTTTACATCTCCGTTTCTGTAAAATTAAAAATAAAATAAAAAACTAAAAAGAACAACAAAAACCCTGGTCATGAAAGAATATAACCCAAAACAAAAACTCCCCACCTTTCCTTGCCGATAGACACTGAGGGCTTTGAAATGTCCGGCACACAGCAGCAGGTCCAGAGGATTGTCGGCCAGGGACAGAGTGGCCAGGTGTGTGATGGGGCTCTCTGCCCGGACAATCTCTTCTGCTGTTATCTGTAGCAAGCACACACACACACACACACACACACTTTGTCATTAAGTCATACTCCTATTTTCAGACTCCTTTAATGTAAGGATAGCTTCTGGTTATATGAATTGCAAAGTTAATATTTTGGCTGTTCATTTTTTTCTTTTCAAAATTCTTGTTTATGCTTTTTTCCTAATAGTTGTTTATTGCGATTGATTAATTATGTGCACACCCCTCCCCCTACACACATACTCACATCACACACACACACATGCACGCACACATACACATACACTTTCCTGTCTGATATCACTGTTTAGTGGAAGGACAAACTGAAGAACCACGACTACACACACACACACAAACACACACACACATATATATATATATATGGAGTATGAAGGTATCCATGAACATGGGCTGTTGAAGTTGGCTGCTGGAAAAATTGTGCCACTATGTACAAAGAAGCAAAACTAATTGACATGGGGATTAATTTTCTACACATGTTCTTGGGGTGGGATGTTTGTTTTCTTGCAGAGTTTTTTGTGTTCTTGGTGCTGGGGATGGGATGATTGTTTATTTGGGGATTTTTATTTTCATAAGACAGTAAATTTTGAAACACAGTAACTAGTAACTATAATCATGCCATACAATCATTAGTATTTTCATGTGGATCATCTCTGACATCTGACTCTACACCATAAAACGTTTTTTCTATTATTTTTGTTTTTAATCAATCTTATCGAATGGGAGACAAGCGATTATGCAGATCAATATGTCATGAAGTGGCAGGTCTGGCAATACAAATAAGCAGGTTTTGACAATGCTTCATAAAAAAACGAATGTTCTTCTATCCTTCATCTGAAGGCTTGTAGGAAAATTACAACTTGAAAAGTATTCTTTTATGCCAGCTTCAGCTGTCATTGTGGTAATCTCTGGTAGGCTAAAAAAAATCAGTCCACATGGGGGTTTTTTTTTCTTTGTTTATGTTTGGTTTGTTTGGTTTTTGTTGTTGTTTAGTTTTGTTTGTTCTCTTTTTTGAGGAGGATGGGAGGGGGGAGGGTGTTAGCTCAGTGAATAAAACACCACCTGCAGATAAGATACAAAACTTTCTGCATATAACAATAAGACATAAAAAAGAAAGGTTCTACATGTAGCCAATGTTTGAATGCCAAATCTTATTTCGTGGTCATCTCAACATGATTCTATGCAATATGAACAGAGTGAACTGTGGGAATTCAAAGCTTCAAAGACTGCTCTGAGAATGAGTTGGTTAACTCTATCAGAGATCAGCTATGGCATGAGTTCTCAATGGAAGAGAGACAACATGGGCATTTCAAGTCATAACTGAATGTGCAAGAAATTCTTTCCCTTCAACTAAAAAGATGCAGCAGATTTTTCTATAAGTACTGTTTTGCTGTGTGCCAAAGATAAACTGTACCAACAATGAGCATAAACCAAAATTTTCTCATTGTAAGTTGTAATACAATTTGCACATGAGGCATTCATTAAATGGCTTCCAAAAAAAAAAAAGACAATAAACATAACCCTCAAAGTCATCTCATTCTAACCTTTGGAGAATAGGACTTAAAGAGTTCTCCAAGCGTTGTTAACAACTCTTCCATTTTAGCTTTCAGTAGCGCTTAAAATTTTTCAATACAGAGGCTTCTATGAGAGATCTGTTTTTAAACAAAGACAGTACGCATAATCTTTCGACTACCTTCAAATGGATGTTTGCCCAATAACCACAAACAACAGCAGATTGATATACTTTTCACATTAACAACAGATAAAGACCAACACAAACACACAAAAAAGGGGGAAAGGGACACGCCAGAAGACAAAAACTTACAGCCATGTTACAGAAGATGTAGATGCTCCCTGTGGCAGTGCCCAATGCCACCTGCTTACTACTGCTTCCCAAAGACGCAGGGTTGCTACCTACATCCAACTGAGAGGGAGAAACAAATGTCCCTTGAGCCATCTGCAACAAGAGCATGAACAAAAATACTGATATATAGAAAGAAAGCCGTGAAAATGATAGAGGGCACAGTTACAAAAATACACAAACATGTAAATAACAGACAAAACAAACAATGACGATCAGACTTTCAATCTTTTTTTTTTTCTAAGACTGCTACAACAAAGAAAATGAGACAACAGAGAAAATGAGACAACAGAGAAAATGAGACAACAGAGAAAATGAGACTAGTCTAACGATGCTGGAGTATGGCTGGCTTTCTGGCAATGTACTTTATGAAAACTGCCATACACACTAACTTCTCAAAGAGTGTGTATGTATGCCATATTTATCTTTTTTCTTCTTCTCAAGAGTGTCTGATTATCAAATGATATAATTTATCATTATGTCTTGATCACAATTCTAGGTAAGACTGTGTTGGCAAAACATGGTCATAAAGGTGAGCATACCTGAGTACATGTGTGTGTGCGTGCACACGCGTATGCGCTTGTGTATTTGTGTATGCGTGCATACATACAAGATATCTTGCTACATCACCAAATCACTAATTATAAGAGTAGAAAATACATTGGCACAATGAACAGAAAAAATGAAAATTCTTTAAACCACAAGCTACATGTAATCACATAACAACTAAGAAAACAAAAAAAATCAAAATACTATTCATGCCATGAAAAAACAAAATTTCCAATTTTATCGACACTATGACCAATCAAGTCAGACACACACTAAACAATCAAAACACTACCAACAACAACAACAACAACCAGAACAGACTCGGCACAACAAAACAGACAACCACTAACAACACCACAACATATTCCTACACTCCCCCACATACAGCAGTGACGATGGCCGGGGTGGGGAAGGAGGAGACGATCTGCCCATGAAGGATCAGGTGGAGGTGACGTGTGTCGTCAGCCACAAACAGGTACTGCAGACTGTGCCCGTGACAGTCAGGTAACTCCACGCTCAGCAGACACTTCACCATCACAAACGAATTCCTGGGCACCTGCACACCCCACAGATTTTAGGATAGGAGTAGGAAGGGCTGAAACTGAAGATGGGGTGTGGGGGAGAGGAGGTTGGGGGGCAGGGGGCAGGATAACCTAGTGGTTTGAGCACTGCACTCACGATCTGACAGCATGGCTTTGAGCCATCACCGAGATGCCTGTTTGAAGGCATTTCTATCTTAGAATTAACATCAGTACTGACTTGACTCCTCCGGTGGAGACTATTTACAAACTGAAATCCTTCGTGCAAATGCATGCAGACCATCTTACACACACTTTAAAAAGAATTCCACCATTCAGAATACGCCCCTGCGTGCTGGTAGAAATGGATGACAAATTTTTTTTAAAATTCATACGCAATACCTGCATGTTTAGACATTAACCCTGAAGTCAACATGCAGCTACTTCGTCAACGGTGGGCAAACAGTCTCATACACAAAGTCTCACCACTGGTTAATCTGGGAGCTCTAGCCCAAGGAATGAACAAATAGAAGGAATGTAAAGGAAGTTTATGTTTCTTTTTCCCTTGTTTTTAATAACTATATAAGTGTATATATTTTGGAATCGGGTTATTTAAACTGCTGTTTGGTTAATTCATCTGTTTGGGAAGAAGCTTTGTGCTAATCCCTTAACCCTAAAAAAAAAAAAAAAAAGTATTCATACTCTCTCTCTCTTCGGATGAGACTATAAACCGAGGCCCCGTGTGCGAACGCATGCAGAACATCTTGCGCACACGTTAAATCCTGTTCCGCTTTTCGTAAGAGTAGGCCATTGTGTGCCGGTGGGAACAGAAGGCAGAATTTACAAAACCGCATACACACGGGGACTGGATGTAAAAAAGCAGATAAGTGCTTATTCCATTATCCTCGATACAAAAGAATAAAATAAATAAAATAAAAATAAATAAATCTCTCTCTCTTTCCCTCTGTCCCGCACGCACACACACACACACACACACACAAAGACTACACTTACCAAAGGGAAGGGGGGGGGGGGGGGGAATGGATCAACATAAGAACTGACCTTGATAAAGTCGTTCAGGTTGATGGTCCACAGCTGACTGGAGGACTGGCTTGCCGTGACTAGACCTCTATCAGAGCTGCTGACAATTTCTATGTAGCCACCTGGAAGGGTACACAGACAGCCCCAGCTGAAGACTACATACATTATCTTTCTTTTGTTCCGCTTCTACAAAATCTTTGTAAACTGATGCACATGATTTGTAGCTTAATCGATTTAAGGGTAGTTTCGCTGAGTTGATCTATTTGGAATATTGCATTGTACACTATCACATATTTTTGTGTATGTATAATCATCTTTTAAAAAAAAAAACAACTAAACATACAGACAAGGTCAAATGGCTTTTTTTTCTGGTGGGGGGGGGTGTATGTGAGTGAGTGTGTGTGTGTGTGTGTGTGTGTGTGTGTGTGTGTGTGTGTGTGTGTGTGTGTGTGTGTGTGTGTGTGTGAGTGTATGTGTGTGTGTATGTGTGTGTGTTTGTGCGCATATCATTTGCTACTTTTCTCTTCAGTAGTGACAGGTATGCTCATGATGTTATAACTAAACACATGCAGAACCATTTGCCTTTCTGTAGATTCTTTTTTTTTTTTACCACATAAAGACAACAAAGAGCTCAGAGGGTAAAAAGAGATCAAAATCCCTTTATTATCATTGAACAGTGACAAGAACTTTTTCTGTTAAAAGCCTATAACAGCAGAACTATAACAATAATGAGAACTTATGAATAAAACAGCAAACAGATAAGGTTAAACTCAAGCAGTTACGTCTAGATCTAAAATTTTGACAACGATTCCTGAGCAAAAAAAAATATTCCACTGCACATGGCTTCGTTTATCTCACATATTTATTCAGCATGGTGGTACATGATAAGGAAAAAAATTTTAATTAATTTTTTTTGTAATGTCTTAAACTCTTAACTGCCCAGTGCAAGTGCACCCTATATGCCGGGGAATAAAATTCTTATGTACCACTGCTATATTCATACCCCTCTTACTCAGAAACTACTAAATAAATATTCCTGATAGTCTACCCAATGACAGTATACATATCGTAGATTACTTCGAGGCAAGCTCAAATTAGTTAGCATGATATTTCACTGCGAAAATATATTTAAAATGTAAAAAATTTACAAAAAATACGCTTTCTTCATCACCACTGTCATTCTGAGTACCCCCCATCTCAATAACACCAAACATAAGTCCAAGCCAAATCTCATTCATTGTTTTTTAAATGCACTATTTTCTGAATCATACACGATCGTTTTCATCACTGTTAGGTAAATATACAGTTTTATTTGCCATTTTTACAGCTGTGTAAAGTTGTTGATGCCTTCAACAAGAAGTGTCGGCCATTTTGAACAAGAACTTCCCAAGCAGTCATGCATAAAAACACAAAATACGAGCTAAAAAACGATCGTTTTTGCCACGGTTTTTGCAGCTGGATTTTGCCAAGCATCAGGAGAGTGATCTTCACTAATTTTGGAGTTCTTTCCCTTTAACAGTAGTCAAGGAAGCTGGCTTGTTTACTTCTGTTGGGAAATTTTGGGGTTGTAGGCGTATAGGGTGCACGTTCAGCCCCGGAAAATTTCCGGGGTGGGGCAGTCTAGTGGTTAAGATGACAGAAAACACACAAAAGGTCTTACGTCCATCCTCCTGCACCAGCAGGCCAGTGACAGCATGTGAGGCCAGACTCTGCCTAGACAGAATCTGCTGGCCACACACCACAATTAGCGTTCCATGGGCATCAGCAGAGAGCATGTCGATCTGACCTAAGCGGGTCACGTTGTGCGTGGCAAGACACAGGATAGGCCCACCTTTGGTGTCCACACTTGCCTGCATCCATTCAATTTTTTCCATTATTATATTGTTTTCTCATGCATGATGATGTATCTTTCATTCTCTATACTACTCTGTATCATTTTGTATAAGTTTACTTTTGCTTTTTTCCATAATTTTTAAAAACATGAAGTAGATGAGTATCAACAATTATTATTTTAATGAGGATGTGTTATCTTATCAAGTATTATTTTTATCTCGGCATCCTCCAACCACCTTCAATCTAGGGCTAAGGCAACAAAATAAAAAACCAGTAGATTTATGGTGGGTTTGTTTTGGGTTTTTTAAAATTAGTTTTGAATAAAAGTTCAAACTTCAATTATTCTTGACCTGCAATCAGGTCGATCCTCCAAGTTCAAACTTCAACGTAAAATCAAGAATTTTCTTTAGTGAAATAATCTGTGTGCTTTCTTAAACATTTCCAAAAAGAGAATAAGCAAAGAATTTATCTGCGATATTCTTCATGGCGTTTTATTCCCCAAATTCCTGTTGGAATAACTCTGCTGGTTAAATTACTTCCTGGTTGATACTGGCTTTGAAAACCCTGAGATGAACCTGACAGCAGGTGAAAATGGAAAAGAAGATGGTGCTGGAAAGCATTTCTCTAAAACTCACAACGGCAAAACTCAGGTGACACTTTCCCTGACTTTCTTATGAAATGAAATATTCTGTGGTACATTAAAATCAGCAATTGAAAATGAAAAACTTTTTTTTTTAAAGAGTTTACTTTGAATATCAATAAAACAAGTACAGATGAATTTCTCAGGAAACACTGTATGTATGCTAGCTCATTGGCTGGCTGGCTGGCTGGCTGCTGGCTCTCTCTCCTCTCTCTCTCTCTCTCTCTCTCTCTCTCCTCTCTCATCTCTCTCTCTCTCTCTCTCTCTCATCTCTCTCTCTCTCTCTTTCTTTTACTCCCACCTCAACCCACCCTCTCACACACAACCATTTTCTAGAGTATTGAAAAACTTCTTCTCCTCTGGCTACTTCTCGGCATAATTGTGCAGTCTTTGGGTTTGTTTGTTTTTTTTAAATATTGATCAACGGTTAAGTTCACACACACACACACACACACACACACACACTAACACACACACACACACACACACAAACACACACACTCATGACACACACACTCACAGAGAGAGACAATGACTAAAATCACCTTTGGCTTGGACGATGACGGGAGAGCCTCCACATCGAAGACCCTGATGATTCCATCCTCCCCTCCCAGAATGAGGCTCAACCCTGAAGGACTGAAAGTGAAACAACACTGGTCCATTTTAACTTTCTTCAGTCTGAATCAGCATCTGATTCACTAATTCAAAATGCAAAATTGTCATAATTCTAAGTGTGTGTGTCTTCAATTTTATGTCTGTTCACTTAAAGTGATATTAGACGAGTAGTTCTAAGTGCATGAACGTACAAGTTATAAATTCTTTTCCTCAAGAATCTTTAAAAAAAAAAAAAAAAAAAAAAAAAAGGTAAACGTACAATAATGTGTGTACGTCAGTTATCACTGTGTGTGTGTGTGTGTGTGTGTGTGTGTGTGTGTGTGTGTGTGTGTTGTGTGTGTGTGTGCACACACACACAATATATCATTATAATTTATATGACAGGGCACACCACAGGGCAAACACACACACACTACACACACACACACACACACACACAACACACACACACACACACACACACACACTCATGACACACACGCTCACAGAGAGAGACAATGACAAAAGTTTATTGTAATAAGCAAGATGCGTTTTCCAAGGGGACAGTGGGAAAGGGACTGGGCACAAAACACATAATGGCATATTTAGAAAACTTAGTTTACAACAGCCCAAACAGTCATCATGGCATGGATGATGGAATCCATAACATGGTTAAAGGATAGATTCAGATACCTTTTTTTTTCATAAGCTTTGGTTAGCCCTTACAAAAGTAACTGGTAAGATAGAGGAATTTCCACAAACTGTACAAATTGAAAATCAGCATCTTACAACCAACCCATCTGCAACAAGGAAACTAGGTCACAATTTCTCTTCTTCACTTTTTTCCATGGCTTGTGCAACTTTGCACCACTAACATGTGATAAATTCATGATGATCCAGATGGCATGTACTTGATGTAGCTTACATCTATCCTCCCCCCCCCCCCCCCTCCTTCTCTCTCTCTCTAACACACACACACACACTCTCACACACACAAAAACGCATGCACACACGTACGCATGCACTCACGCATGCACGCATGCACACACTCATACATATACATACATGCACTCGCACGCACACATACACACACGCATGCACGGCATAAACACACACAGACACGTTTGCATGCACAAGTGCGCACATACACACATACACACAACAAAGACACATGCACACAAACACACGCATACACACGGATTATCTGAGCGAGAATCATACTGCGTCCACTATTACATGCACACACACACACGCACACATGCACACGCACACAAACACATGCATACGCATGGGTTATTCGAGCAAGAATCGAACAGCGTCCACTATTACATGCATCACATCAAGTCCGGCACTGATACGATCTTTCAGTTTCTCCCGGTCAACAGGGCACCACAGCTTCAGCTTCTGATAGACAAAACCTTCATCATGGGTCATCAGCCTGATGTTCTTCTTCACAAACCAAAACAAATCCGGGGGTGTGTCATCAGCTACAGTCCATTGAAACGAAAAACAAGATCGTCAGTTTCACAAACCAACGTGTACATGCGACGAAATTCCTGATTCCTACGTGTGTCCCTCAGCTTCCTCTGCAAGGATCTATCTGTCACTTCAGCAACATATTACATAGTCCTTGATGACACTAGTTCCAACTGCCTGAACTTTCGCTATAGGATCGTCACAGTCCAAGGTTTCCGTGGTAAACATGTCCCCAAGGTCAATGTCACATTGCACGACAGCATGCTTTTTGTTCTCCGACTCTTTGATTTAATTAGTGAGAGACGGATTTCACATGCGCCCTCTTGCAACAGTGTGTTGTTGGCAGAAGGGGGTGTGTGTCAGTGTGTAACACAGCACAGTTTGAAGGAGGTATGGGCACAAATAAACATTGTACATTTTCGCCTGTCGTTACATTCTCACTTGCCTCCATTTCTTCTTGCATCTGTGCTGTCCTTCTCCTCTTCTCTGTCCTTTTGTCTTGGGAAATCTGAATGGGAGGCTTCCTTCGGTAGCTGTGAGAGATGAAAGGAGTGTGCTGTTGCGCCATGTTGCTGTTGTTAGCTGGGCTGGCTTTCAGTCATAGCACGACTGTCCTGTCACCACTTCCACTAGTTCCAGCAATTTTCCAAGAGGTGAGGTGATTATCTTGGAGCAGGACATCCAAAGTCACTTTCAATGTTGTTGGGAGAGAGAGAGAGAGAGAGAGAGAGAGAGAGAGAGAGAGAGAGAGAGAGAGAGAGAGAGAGAGAGAGAGAGAGAGAGCAATCAAAACATCATTATACAGAACACATTGAAGACACACTTTTAAGTTATATTGTTATATATATTACATACCATATATATATAGAGAGAGATACATTTATAGATATAGATAGATAGATAGATAGATAGATAGACAGATATATAGATAGATAGATAGATAGATAGATAGATAGATAGATAGATCACACACACACAACATATGAATGGCTTGATGACAAAGTCCTGTACTTCAAGCAAACTCAGCATGCACATGGGGCATGTGTGTGTGTGTGTGTGTGTGTGTGTGTGTGTGTGTGTGTGTGTGTGTGTGTGTGTGTGTTTGAAGTATCTTATTCAAGTTATTGTCATTATCGATCACTGTATACTCTGAATCTCGTTCAACCTTTGGAAACACTGCAACCTTAATTTCTAAAATGCTTACATCAGGCTGACATTTTAGCTTTATCTGCCACATTTAATTATTAATTTCGACAGCTCTTTCTCTAGTTCATCATGATCACCGAGTAAATTGGTGATTCCAGTTTTTCCTTTGTAAGTGTGTTCTTTTTCAGTTTTTAGTGTACAACAAAAATACAAACCTTAATACTCTGTCGACACACAAAGCATTGAAACTTTCTTGGGCTGTAAACTGCCACAAGACAATGGCCTGTGGTACGTCACTGTTTTCCTTTTTAATTTTCATGACAGAAGAGAAAGTGAAGCGGTTTTATTGTAATGCATCAAAAACAGAAGCCTGCTACCGTGGTTGCCGCCATCTTGTTTGAGTTGAGTGTTGTGAGTGATTTCCCCTTAGGCTAACATAGCTACGCAGCCTATTCATACTGCAGCTGAGCGGCGCCAACCCTATGTTGCCGATCCAGGCTTCTTGTCAACCTGCATGACGTCATTACGCTCGTGATCTGCTGACCCAGGTTCGAATCCCGTTCAAGGGGATAGTTTCCCCAGGAGTTAACATCAGTGTTCCAATCTCCCCCATCAGACTCCACTCTCCCCCAATAATCCTTCGGAGAAGACACCGAGGTCATGTGTGCGAACGCATGCAGAACATCTTGCGCACAAATAATAACCTATTCCACTTTTCGGAAGAGTAGGCCATTGTGTGCTGGTGGGAACAAATGACAAAATTTACAACACTGCATACACACGGGATCTGGATGTTAATTTTTTTTTTTTAAACCGCGCATGAGTGCTTATTCCTTTATTCTCGAAATAAAAGCGCACACACACACACACACACACACACACACACACTATTCAATTTGGATTCCCTGAAAACAACAGATACCCCTCCGCTTGTGTGTGTGTGTGTGCGTGCGTGTGCGTGTGTGTGTGTGTGTGTGTGTGTGCAGGCCCGCGCACGTTCAGATTTGAGCGTGTGTATATTTTTGTTTGATAGTCTGAATTCTCTCTCTCTCTCTCTCTGACTCTCCTCTTTCTTTCTTTCTTTCTTTCTTTCTCTCCCATCCCCAGTTTTTTACCTCCATCCCCTTCCTAAAATTGACTTTTATTTCGTTCTTTATTTTGGGTTGGGGGTTTTCTTCCTTTCTGTATTTTTTTCTTTTTCTTTGTTGTTGTTAGAGCTTTCTTGTTGTTTTCCCTGTTTTTCATTTTTCTGTTGATATTGCTTCTTTTTTTTCTTTTTCTGAAACTATCTCTCTCTGCAGATTGTTTTTCCTTCAGTTTATCTAAGTTTTCTTTTTCTTTCCTATTTTTCTTCTGTCTGTCTTACTTTGCATTATCCTTTTCTTTCCTTTCTTTTTCTGTTTTCTGTTTTTATTCTCTCTCTCTCTCTCTCTCCTCTCTCTCTCTCTCTCTCTCTCTCCTCCCCCCCCCCCCCCCCCCCCCCCCCCCCCCATCTCTCTCCCTCTCTCTCTCTCTCTCTCTCTCTCCTCTCTCTCTGCGTGCGTGCGTGCGTGCGTGCGTGCGTGTGTGTGTGTGTGTTCTCCTTTCTATCTTCTTTCACAGTATATCATTTTCATGTGCAGTAAGTAACACAAAACCAACGTCAGGCAGCAAGCAAATGCACATGCAGACAGGAACACCCAAAAAATCGGGACACGCTTACGGCAAGCTGAACGAAATAAGCCAGCCATTTAAAGAACAAAAGGTAACCCCCCCCCCCCCCCCCAAAGTTACATCACTGTCAACGCTGATGCCCCGAAATGCACGCTGAACTGAACTCTGCTCACCCACCCAGGGTGTTGAAGTGTGTTGCCAAGCCCGAATCATCATTTCTGATTTGGCAACGAGGGAGACAAGATCGTGTGGTATACGCATATGCAGGAAGATCCACACCATGCATTGCTTAATGCAATTGTCCACCCAAGGTTCCAGGTAACTGTTTTATTTTTGTGTAGTAGGCTGATTTGTTTGTTATTCATGATCATGTTTGAGATAATAATAATGTTATCAAAAATGTATAAAGGGCTAGATCTATATATATCTTGTAACAACATATCACAGGGCTTGCATTCACCCCATTCTTTCTCATGCAACCAGTCAGGAATAGGCCTAGTCTTAACAAATTCAGGTTTACACACACACACACACACACACACACACACACACACACACACAGAGTTTTATACTGTGGTGGGATGATGG
>CM054138.1:58304120-58316620 GCA_028751875.1 Rapana venosa
TCATCTGCTCCATGCTGTCATCGCTCCATGAGTGGGGCTGTCATCTGCTCCATGCTGTCATCTGCTCCATGAGTGGGGCTGTCATCTGCTCCATGAGTGGGGCTGTCATCTGCTCCATGAGTGGGCCTGTCATCTGCTCCATGCTGTCATCGCTCCATGAGTGGGGCTGTCATCTGCACCATGCTGTCATCTACTCCATGAGTGGGGCTGTCATCTGCTCCATGCTGTCATCTGCTCCATGCTGTCATCTGCTGCTCCATGAATGGGGCTGTCATCTGCTCCATGCTGTCATCTGCTGCTCCATGAGTGGGGCTGTCATCTGCTCCATCAAGTTTCCTGCGGGTGAGTATACAGCTGTACAGCTACAGCTGAGTGACTTTCTGATACAGGATTCAGGTATCATTTTTTAAAAGTTCTTGTACATTTTGGGGTGGGGGTTGGGGGTGAGGGGTAAGGGGTGAGGGGTGGAGTTCGTATTCTCTTGAAGCGAGTCACTTAGGGTTTTTGGGGTTTTTTTGTTGTTGTTGTTTGGTTTGTTGTTAATGGTGGTTTTAGTTGTTGACACCTGTGTGCATGCTGGTTGTTTTTTTCTTTTGTCATCTGTTCCTACTGGCACACAATGGCCTACTCTTCCAAAAAGCGGAACATGTTTTTAACATGTACACAAGATGCTTCTGCGTGCGTTCGCACTCAGTCTCAGTTTATAGCATCATCCGAAAGACTTTGACATTCAGTTCAAATTTTTCCTTTAAACTTTAAAGGAAGGGCAAGGCTGGGAATCGAACCTAGAACCTCACGGCTCAGTTTTTGGAAGGTGAACGTGATGTTGTGCATGATATGGAAATGATGGTATTGTATTAGAACTTTGAGACTACTTGAAAGGGTTGCAGTCTTCATTTCTGCATTTCATATGCTCTGGTGTCAGCCAGGCTTTACAGATGATAAACACCTGGAGAGTTGCTGTGATTTAAACATTTCTCAATATTGCATATATAAAGCAAATGATGCTCAACTTTGTGATTCCAGTCGCCCCTTTAAGGCTGTAGGTTTTGCTCTTGCTGGGAGTAGACTGGAGTTGAAAAAGAAAAATCCAACACCATAAACTTGCCAATTATGGGATTTGAACTCTGAATTACCAACTAGGAGTCAAGTGTGTTAGCTGCTGCACTATGGGATGTGGTCAATGTATAAATCAATATATATATATATATATATATATATATATATATATATAGAGAGAGAGAGAGAGAGAGAGAGAAAGAGAGAGGGATAGATAGAGAGATAGAGAGAGAGAGAGAGAGAGAGAGATAGATAGATAGATAGATAGATAGATAGATAGATAGATAGATAGATAGATAGATAGATAGATAGATTGCTAATGTTTGATTTTGGTCTATTTTAAAGTTTGCAATTTGTGTCTATTCAACTAGGTGCCATGTCAGCCAGAACAGTTCCAGGGAAATCACCAAAACCAAAGGGGACTGCTGAACCAGACCATCAACTCGCCATTCAGTTTTGACATTTTGTTCCTCAGTATATGCTGGTCCCTGGAGAAGCTGAGGTCTCTGACATGAATGTTTAACTCCTAAGCCGCCATAGGCGACTTTCGTCGACAGTGCAGGTCATGTTAGAAAGGACAGTTTTTCATACAGTAACAAGGTTTCACACCTACAAGTCACTTGCGTTCATGATAGCAGACATATCCCCCTTCACTCCTCCGCCCAGTTTTGAGTGGAAAAACCGTGTTATTCTGACACAGACTTACCAAGAAATCGGCAACAGCACTGAGAAATATTTGGTGCTGAAGAGTTCTTCAGTCAGCGACTTAGGAGGGGGGTGGGGGGAAGGGGACAGAAAAAGTTGGGTTTGGTTTTTTTGAAAAGGGGAAAAAAGAAACGGATTTTAAAAAGGATAAATTTCGGGAAAAAAGAAACGGATTTTAAAAAGGATAAATTTCTATGTCCATGTTCACGAGACAGACAGTAGCTTGTGAATATTTTGTATGAGTTTTGTTTCTGAAATGAATCTGATCAAATGATCGTTAGAGAAATATTTCTGTTCCTGACATAACTTCGATTGTTTTGTTAAAAAAAAATCGTAATGTTTGATTTTTTTAAAGCAAAAGTGGTGTTCTTTTGGGTTTTTTCTCGTTTTAAATGATCCAATGTTGGCTTGAGAAGATACTCAGATCCTGACATGACTTTCATTAAATGGATTGGAAAGAATGAAGGCTTTGAAAAAACATTTAATTGACACAGTGTGAATTATTTGTGATGCTGATTCAATGATTAGAATGATTGAATCCGATTTAATTCTGGTTCCCAAAAATGCTCTTGTTGCAATATAACCTTGTGGGACTGACAAATATTTTTCCCCACTGAATTGGATCAAGTGCAAGAAAATACTTTTATGATAAAATTTGCCCCTTGATACTTGCATAATTTGCAATCAAAAAATATCCTGGTCATGAGATGTTAAAGCAAGACTGTTCAGTGGTTATGGCAAATCAATGCTCTGGCCACCACTGACAATTAGGAGTCCAAGATCTCAGGTTAGTTCAAATCTAAATAGTTTGTTTTTTTATGTTAGCAGAATTAGTAACTGGTTTTACAGTATTGTGAACAAATCTGTGTGATGATTTGCCTGTCGTATACCATTCCTAATTGGTTTGTGGCATCCAGTACATCAATGAAAGTTTCAGAGTTAAAAATCCTCCCAACCCCACCCCACCCTGTTCCTGGACTAGAGCTCTTAGGTTCGTCCATAGTGCGATTTTTGCAGAGGTGACGGTTTCTGCTCACCATTAAGGTAGTCGCATTCCGACTCCAGGAATGACGTCTAAAATTTTATAATCGATTTTCATGTTCCACAAAGTATTAATAATTATTGGGTTGGTTTTGCTTGTGTGTGTGTGTGTGTGTGTGTGAAGGGGATAGTACTGGGGAGGAGACAGGGTCGGAAAGAGGCAAGAAGGAAGGGGGGGGGGGGGGGGGGGGGGGGGGGGGGGGGGGGGGGGGGGGAGGGGGGGGGGGGGGGGGGGGGTTGGAGGGGTACGGAGGGGTACAGATGCACAGTTAGAGCAGAGCGGATAGAAAGAGGGCTTGCTGATAGTTTTTTTCCTTATAGTTTATTTTGGGCTTTTTTTTTTAAAGATAAAAGCAAATTTTTCTTATGTCGTTTATTCCAGGGTCTTTTTTTTTAAAGATGAAAGTAACTTGTTCGAAAATGTCTTCGACCTGAAATCACTGTTATACAAAACTGAAAATTTGTGGACACTGAAGTCCAATGCATAGCCTTATTGTTAGGATTTATCATTGGGACTTGAAGCTCCATACCTTTACAAGCTAGTATGGCCTTCGTGGCCAGCGGGCCTATAAACATTAAATTAAATTGAATCAAATACCATTGTGTCTATAGCTACATACCAGTTGTCTATGCGCTATTGTGTTCACATGCATTCTAACATTCGGACCGACCAGCTGACAGACAACCCTTACCTGTTATTAACTAACACTAACCCTAACACTAACCTTTACCCTAACCCTGGCCCAATATGTGGACACAAAAGGCTCATGGACAACAGGTATATGCTGACAACAATGGCTGAACATTTTTTACTTTTCTGTTGAATTGAATAAAATTATTAGTAAATGATTAAGCACAGGGCTTCTTTACACCTTGCTCACGAAAGTAAAAACAAAAAAAAATCGTGTGCGAACAGCGATCAACAATATTACATGTTCCAAAATTATTTGAAAAATTATCATAATAAACTGCCAGTAAGTGTTATCATTTTCATTTCTTATTCAGCTAGAGCTCCGATGATTCACTAATGGTTGGATTTTGTGGACGCGACTGCTTTTGTCCACCATTAAGGTAGCAGCATTCCATTTTCAGGAATGTGGTAAGATAGGATTATATTCTACTGCTAGGGTTGGTAGGAGGAGGGGCGTTAGAATTTTAGGGGATGTTAGAATGCTGTGGCATATAGGAATGGTGGAAGAGGTAATGACTGAGGATGGGGATGATTTCTTGTTTTGGATGATATAGTATTCATATAAGTATTTTCGAGATGGTATTCGTATTCGTATTATTTTGTACTTATGGGTATACGAGGCAGGCAGTCAAACTTTTGTGAATAGGTTCAGGGGAGGGTGGGGGCGGGGAGCATTTCAGGAAAAAGTTTACATTTCAAAAGAAAAGCTGTTTTATAATGCATGATGGAAGGGATGGTAATTTTTTTTTTTAAACGGAATGGGATGCTGGTTTTAGAATGCATTATTGAAAAGTCATTGGGGGGAGGTACTGGGAGATGGTGAGGATTCATTGCAGAAAAGGGGCATCGTTAAAAAGGAGGGTCGGTGGGAGTGAGTGCGTGTGTGGTGGTGTGTGCCCGTTTTAATTTTGATTTCAAGGATAATAGAATAAGCACTCGTGTGCTTTACATCCAGTCTCTTTATGTATGCAGTTTTCGAAATAAGGATAATGGATAACCATTAGTGTGCCTTTATACATCCAGTCTCTGTATGCATGCGGTTTTTATAAATTTGTCATCCGTTCTCATAGTATGTGTGTTGGAAAGATGGACTTGTGCTGCAAACAATATACGGAATGGTATGCCACAGGCATTTCTCATCACCAGTGTAGGCTATATTGTGCAACTAGCACAAAAGTTAGCTACCCCTCTGTGTGTGTGGCTTTTTGTGGCAGCGGGGAGGAGGGGGGAGATGTGAAGTGTAAAATAGCACTTACTGAAACATGAATTTGAAGTGTGTGTGTGTTGGGGAGGGGGGGGGGAGTAAGGAAATTTAAAATGCTGGCTTTGCAGCTGTACCCCGATTTTGGCTTTAAAGAATTTGTTGTTATTTTGGAAAGGATGGATGTGAAGGAAGTATTGGAATGTTACATAAAAATTGCGGAATTTGAAAAGATATACATTTTTAACAAACTTGCATTGGAAAAGGCTTTTTTTGGTTTTACTTTTGTTCTTTTACAAAATCTAGCATAAGAAAACCATTTTTGCCTTTCATTCTGTGTGTATAAGATTGCAGGCATGTTGTAGTGGTGTGTCCTGTTACCTCATTCCTTTCTCGACTTTTAGTTTACTCTGTCAGGAACACGTCCATTATTACCTAGGTCATGTCACTCCCAGCTCATTAACAGATTGCTCCATCTGCATCTCTCCCAGCAGTCTGATTTCCCTTGTCGGCACAAGTGTACTCTGTAGCCTGTTGTTTTCTTTTTGTAATCTGAAAAAAGTATTATAAAAATAAAAGGGGGTGGAGGCCCCACAATGTAACTTAGAAAAAAAAAGCAAAAAGAAATCTGAAGAAAATCAGGAAAAGACAAATTTTCAACAACAAAAAGTAAAGAAGAAAAGTGGGGTAAAGGGTTAGATGCCCCCCCCCCCCTTTCCCTCCAAAAAAAATATATTGGCAAGACTAAAGTGAAAGATTGACTTCGATCAGTGTCCATAGATGCATGATTTGTCTTTCTTGCATTTGTCCAACCTTTTCACTCCATCCTTTATGTCCATTTGTGTTTTGTTTCTTAAAGTATTGAACTTCACACTTCAAATTTGTGTATTCTTAAATTCCAGTGTAGCAAATGTGACCTGATGTATTCTGGCAGATCACTGCGAAAACAGTGTGGCGCAAGGTGGTCGTTTTGTTGTTCAGCCTAATTGCTTTTGTGCTCTCTTGAAACCTGGGTTGTGAAAAACTAGAAATTGGTATAAAATGTGATTTTGTTTTAGTGGTTGGTTGTAAACTGTGAATATTTATAAACAGTTGTACAAAGCACTTGGCTGTATTGGTTTGTGGGTTTCTTTGTTTTATTTTGTGAGGTGTTTTTTGAAGGGGGGGGGGGGGGCTGAGATTCTTTAAATCAATTTTCAAGCAGAATTATGGCCACTTGTTGCTTACTATATTTTGTATTGAAACATTTGGCATAAGTTTTCTTGGACTTAATTACCAAAAAGCAATGTTGCTTTTATTCTTGATATTTTTATGTACTAAATTTGAAGCACTGAGAGCAGAGTGAAGCAGTTCATTGCTGATAGGCTTTTTTCCCTTTTATTACTTTCTTTAAAATAAAACATTGCCCTCTCTTGGATGAATCGCATAATGCTCTTAGATTTACATGTCCAGTATTTTTTTGACATTTCATGCTTCAATATATATTTTGGAGGCTTGAAATGTCTCTGCTTTATCTGTGCAGTTGTGTATAATTGGTTGGTTTGTGTGTAAGCATTTCAAGGAATGCCCTCATTTTTCATCTTCCAACGAGGGATAATGTATGTGTATAGCTGGTTGTCTGTATCAATTCTTGATCATGACTGCCTGAAGGACATGGCTTAAACCATGCCTTCAGTGTATCTTCTGTGAAATGTTTTAGACAGTGGTTTTGCATAGTTGACTTGTTTGTTATGCAGTGAATGCCCTCTACTTTGTTTGCTCCCCCCCCCCCCTTCCCCATTTCCAATTATTCTAGGGTCAATGCTAGCTTTATTATGTGCATTATTGTAAAATGTATTGCATTTGAAGCTCCTTTTCAGTTGAATTTACTCCCATGAAAGGGTGAATTGGAAACCCCATTTGCCAGCAGCATGTGAAGTTTTTTTGGTTTGGGGGTTGTTGGTTTTGTTGTTGGTGGTGGTGGGGTTGTTTGTTGGTTTTTTTGGGGGGGGGATTATTGCTTGTATTGTCAGGGGTTTCCTTGCTCTGTTTACAAGTACATTTCTTTTTTTTTAAACACGTTATTGCCCCAAATCCAGTTAAACGTATTCTAGAATCTCAACTGGAAATGTACTTTTATAACTCGGTTTGATTACCGTTACAATTATGTGATCAAATTCAATGTTGCATGGGTTTTTTAGAGGATCAAAAAAATGTTTCCTGTAACCAGTATTGCTTCTATTTTTTCTGAACATATCTGATAATTATATATTGTTTCATAAGGTGGTGAGCACACACCCTGGCACATGACTACCCAACTGACTTTTCCTGAGAAAAATGCAAGCTTTTTGTGATTGCTATAACCAACCTGAGGTTAGATGAAATGAAAACTTAGCACAACACCTTTAAAACTTGCAAAAGCTGATGTTCTGCACATATTTTGTATGTTGTAGTTTCTAGCTGTATAGATAACATGGCTGCAATTAAGCTTTTTGCCACTTTTGTCATTCAAAATCGGAGAAACGATGGGAAGACGTCAGAGAGTGGACTGGCCTTGAGTGGAACGATTTGCTAAGGAAAGCAGGAGTTTTGGGAAGTGGAGGAAGCTGGTTGCAACATCTTCATTGGCGCCCTCACGGTCCACGGGACTACGGGATATGGTGGTGATAATGGTGTGAACATTCACAAGCAAACAAGTCGGTTGGTCAGTCATTGTCACTGCTGGTCAGAGCATTGGGAAAAGCCTACCTCCCCCTTCAGCCCCAAAAGAGAGGCTGGAGTTAGGGTTGGGTAGCCGGCTCGCAGCTGAAATAGAAACGGGTTTTATGATTTGGAAACATATTGCCAAAGCTTAATGAAAATGAATAACAAAAATGAAAAAAAAACATGACAACGTTCTTTGTCCATAGTTCCATTCATGAATGACTTTGCTTGCAAATGTAGATGTGTACAAGATGCATATACACTGTAATTGGCTCTCTCCTACCCTCTCTATTTGTCCGTCTCTCTTTCCCCGTGTAGAGAGTAACTTCATAGGATTGCATTACTTTATAATTGGAACATGTTCAACATTGGGCTTTGATTTTTAGGGTGGTCCGCGGCGCCAAAGTGGGATGACTTGCGGTTACTAGGTAAAGGTAAAGGAGTCCCATAACCTATAAGGTCGTAGGGGAGCGAGGCGTCAGAGACCTCACGCCGCCCATCTCCTCTCCCTCGCTGCTTTACCTTCCCTGACCCTAAGGATGGCAGGTACCCATTTACAGCTGGGTGAACTGGGGGAACTGTACTGAAGCCAAGGCGCGCAAACGGTCACCCATCCAACTGGTAACCACGCTCGACGCTGCTTAACTTGGCTGGGGGAAAACGGGTGCTCCGACCACTGCAGTTCCTAAATCGGATAGCTCCGCTGGGACGATAATATAACCAACAAAAAAACTGGAAATCCATGTGGTAGGAATTCCCTCTTGCCTATCCCCCTCATTGTTTCTGCCTGGTAACTTTTCTTCCTGTCCCCCCTTCTGTCTTGGTCCTTTCTCCTGCCTTTCTTTTTTATCCTCAGAAAGACGTAAAAGACAATTATCTCCCATGCCCATATCGGATTACCGGGCTTGATTTGTAAGGCGCTTAAAGGCAGGGCAAAGCATTTTCGCTCATTTTTATGGACAACACTTGTCTGAGCGTTCGACAAAGAAGTAGTAGTAGGTGGTAGCAGTAGTAGTAGCAGTAGCAGCAGCAGCAGCAGCAGCAGCAGCAGCAGCAGCAGTTGTAGCAGCAGTTGTAGCAGCAGTTGTGCTGTAGCAGCAGTTGTAGCAGTAGTAGTAGTTGTTGTTGGTTGTAGTAGTGTTTGTTGTTGTTTGTAGTGTTGTTTGTAGTTGTTGTGTGTGTGAGTGGTGGTGTGTTGTGGTTGTGGTTGGTGGTTGTTGTGGTTGTGTTGTTGTGTGTGTGGTTGTGGTTGTGTGGTGTGTGGTGTGTGTGGTGGTTGTGGTGGTGGTTGTGGTGGTGGTGGTGGTGGTGGTGGTGGTGTGGTGGTGGTGGTGGTGGTTGTGTGGTGGTGGTGGTGTTGGTGTGGTGGTTGTGGTTGTGGTGGTGGTGGTTGTGGTGGTGTGTTGGTGGTGTGTGTTGGTGTGGTTGTGGTGGTTGTGGTTGTGGTTGTTGTTCCAGGGTTTGATGCTGCTATATCGAAGGTCATTGAGGACACGGGCTCTATACACAGTCTTTATCTTCAGTTTAGCGTTGTTTCAGACCCGTTTTGCCTGAATAAACGATCTTTATTTTTTGTTCAAAGGTTACAGATAAACATTGACGTACTTTCTTTTTCATCCGGCTGGGCCCTTGTCTGAAAAGGAAAGGCGGGTATTCTTGGCATCCATCGTGAGTGACTCTCTGGGCAGCAAATCTATGATTGAATATTCGTGACTGACTAGATTGAGAGCCTGGTGCGTATCGCATGCACTGACAATGGGCGTTGTAGTGGTGCGTACGTGCATGATTGTGTACATGCTAGTAAGTGCATGTTGGGCTTGGTAGGAGTCCCCAGGGGTTCGTGTGTGTGTGTGCATAGTTGTTCGTGTGTTTGCATGTGTGTGCACGTCCGTCAGTGACATGCGAGCAATGAATATTAGTAGAGGATTTGAGTATGCGTGTGTGTGTGTTTCAATCGATCAATCAATCGATCAATCAATCGCATTTATTCAGTTTTTGCAGGCCATAAGACCCATATGAACACAATATGAAAAAGCAACCATGGAGCAATCGAGGTATTATAGTACAGTAAGCACACAGTCTTTGTTGCAGGCAGGGAAAGAGCTACATGTTTCTGATCTTTAGACATTCAATGACATAAACTGCCAGGTTCACAATCAGTTTCTCAGAAGGGTTTGAACACAGCATCTGAACCTTAAAGCCTGATGGAAACCTGTGATAATAAAGGGGTCTATAACGTTTACGCAAAGCTGCATATTTTGGGCATATGAGCAAAAAATGACATAAATCTTCGACAGATCCGTCACACTGCACACAATAAGTGTGTGTGTGTGTGTGTGTGTGTGTACACGAGTGTGCTTGCCAAGCGTGTGTCTGCCAGTGTGTCTGTGTTGGTATATCTGGTCGGCGCGCACCCGTGTGTGTGTGTGTGTGTGCTTGTGTATAAGTTTATGCACGTGTACGGGCAGAACGCAGATGTGTGTGCGTGCGTACATGCGTGCGTGCGTGTGTGTGTGTGTGCGCGCGCGCGTCCACGTGCGTACGCGCACGCTCGTATGGCTTATAGCGCACCAGACAGTGACAAGCTTTTGCTGGCAAGAGAACTTCCATAATCTTCAAACCTGTCAAGTTGATTTTTGTCAGTGTCAAGCAAATCATGCGTGAGTGTGTATGCGCGTATCAGTGCGCCCCTGTGTGGCTTAAGGTTTCAGGTCTATAATGACTGTTAGCAAGTACTAACTGGCGATTTCCTTAATCCGTAACTACTAGACGAAAATGAGAGCAGTCAGCGCGCTGACTCGTTCATAGTGTTCTTTTAGCGAGTGGTCGCCGGAGAAAACGGTGTAGCCCGTAGTGATCAAGGGTGTGTGTGTGTGTGTGTGTGTGTGCGTGTGTGTGTGTCTGTGTGTGCGTGTGTGTGTGTCTGTGTGTGTGTGTGTGTGTGTGTGTGTGTGTGTGTGTGTGTGTGTGTGTGAGTGTGTGTGTGTGTGTGTGTGTGTGTGTGTGTGTGTGTGTGTGTGTGTGGTGTTTGAAGTTTGTCGTGGGGGTTCTTGTTTGTTTTGTTTTGCTTGATTTATGTTCCTGTTTGTAAAAGTTGGAAGGTTTTCATGAAATATTTGTTTGGGTTATATTCTTGTTTGTTTGAATCAGTTCGTGGATTTTCTTGCTGTGTCGATTTTGCTTGATTGATTGTTTGTTACTTGCTTTGCTACAATTGTGTTTGTTTTTCTATTTTTCTTCAATTCTTCGCTTGGTTCGTTTTTATGGCAAAAATATTTTTGTTTTGGAACACATAAGAAAAATATAATCAAATCAACATTTAACATAGGTGCATAGTTTTCGTGTAAACAAAGTCTACTTGCAAAAATATCAATAAAAATGAAGAGCAAGCAATAAAATGCACAACAAAATACTTGGAACAAGGGACAAAAGAGGGAAAGTGCATATTATCATGTTTCGTTGGATTTTCGTAACATAAACGCAAGAAGAAGAAGAACAACAACAACAACAACAAAACAAAACAAGAAAAAGTACAGGTCAATCAAAAAAGTTTAAATGAATGCCAACATTTGTCGAGATTTTACGTTCATAACTTCTCCACTCACAATCTACCCCCATCTCCCACCCACTCCTCTCTCCTTCTCTCTGTAAGTCAACTGAAATTGTCTTTTCTTTGTCGTGGATCGCTCAGACAGCAACTCTTGTTGTCGTGTCAAGTGAGTGGAAATGCGTTGCACTGCCAATAAGCGCCTGACAAGTCAGGCCCAGCACATACGACTTTGGCAAGGGAGATCGTCTTCTTCGTCGAACGTTCAGACAGCAACTATTGTTGTCTGTTATATGAGCGAAAATGCGTAACGCTGCCGTTCAGCGCCTGACAAGTCAGGCCCAGCGCATCCGACTTCGGCACAAGAGAGAATAGTTACCTTTTTAAGTTATTTCTGGAAAAAAAAGGCAGGAGAATGGACCAAGAAGGCAGAAAATAGACAAGAAGGAAGTAACAGGAAGAAAAGGAACAAGGCAGAAACAAAGAGAGTGATAGAAAAGAGGACATTTCTAGCACAGAATTTCCAGAATGTGGGGATGCTATTTATACTGATAGCCCCCCCCCCCCCCCCCCCCCCCCCTCTGGGAAGGCAAGGGAGATCATCTTTTAAGTCTTTCCGGGGAGAAAAGAAAGGCAGGAGAATGGACCCAGAGGACAGAAAATAGACAAGAAGGAGGAGGTAACAGGAAGAAAGCAAAGAGAGGGATAGAAAAGAGGGAATTCCCAGCACAGAGTTTCCAGAAGGTGGGGATGTCATATATACTGGCAGGCCCCCGACATCTCCACGAGGGTAGTCGACTGAAATAGAACCATTGATTCATGAATTTGTTGGAAGTCATAATAAATTATGTACAGAGGGTTTTTTATTTTTCATTTTCTCTTTAGATACGGTTTAAAGTTCTTATAGTTTAGTTGGGTAGTGTTTTGTACAGTTTACATTTTTTTGTGTGTTGTGTGTGTGTGTGTGTGTTGTGTGGGTGTGTGGTGTGTGTGGGGTGGGGGGTCTTGTATCGGTTGGATAGCTTGTTTTGCGCTTGAAAAGAACTGCTGTTTTGGTTTCTTTTCTTTTTCTTTTTTTTTTTTTTTTTTTTTTTTTTTGGGGGGGGGGGGGGATGTGTGTGTGTTTGTTTTGCTTTAACAGTTTTGGATTTTTTGATGGGTTTTCTTTCTTTTTTCTTTTTTTTTTTTTTTTTTTTTTTTTTTGGGGGGGGGGTGTATGAATTATACGGGTTTGGATAGATTGACCGTTGTTTAGTTGGTTCTGTTTGTCTATTTGTTGGCTTGCTTGCTTGCTTGTATGTATGTATGTATGTTTGTTTGTTTGTTGTTTACGATCGACATTTACCAAACACAAAAGTTCCAGACAGCGAACAATTGCCAGACCACTACTCCCTCTACACAATCATCTACATCCAGCCTCAATCTCACCCCTCCTCCCCCTCCCTCCTTACCTCACCCTCACCCACACCCACCCCCTCCACCCTTATGCCCTCTCCAAGCACGTGTGGACAGAACAGCAGCAAGAAGCATAAACGATCTAGTCAATGAAGCATGCGCTGGCTGTGACGGATCAA
>CM054138.1:58327852-58332852 GCA_028751875.1 Rapana venosa
CCTGACACGCCTCATGGCACACCACTACCAAAACTATGAAGTTTTTCAAGAAAATACTTCCCTGCAGTCTGTGGTCCCACCACTGCTAAATCCACCCAACATAACGTCGGCAGTGTAGGATGTTGGTGGACTGCCTCTTCTTCTGCCCTCATCCTTTACCTTGGAGAACTGTCGTCATCAGATTTGTATGAGTGTTTCTGTTTGCATGACCAACGTGTCTCAGTCTGGGCTTATCAATTTCAGCCAACATTTATCTTTGCTCTGAGAGTTCATCAAGAATGCTTTGTTTTTTTTCTGTCTGACCATTTGACTGTTAGAAGTCGCCTGTAGAATCACATTTCGGCCGCGTTTATTTTGTCTCTGACCAAGTTTGGTTAGTGTCCAGGCTTCTGACCTATACAGCAATACAGGCCAAATACGTGTTTTGACAATTCTAATGTTAAGATATTTAGGTATCTCTCTGTCTTTCTAAATGTTTTTAACTGATTCATCTGTTGTTTGGCCATACTGATTCTAGCTTGACGACTTGTAGACAGGGGCCATTATTTTCTTTTACAGTCCAAATATTTGAAATTTTGTAACGAGTTCCAGATCTGATAAACCAAAATAAACGAACGAAAGTAAGGCAGATAAGAACAAAAGAGAGACAAATACCACAAAAATTAATGACAGATTGAAAATTGTATTGTATTGTATTTATTGTATTGTATTGTATTTACTGTATTGTATTGTATACCACTTTAAGTCATGATAGGTTTCTCTGCATAAAATTCGGGCTTCTCTCTCCGGGAGGAGTGCGTCGCCACAAGAGCAGCGCCACCCATAATTTATTTACCTTTTCCTGTCTGTATATGTATCTGGTTTCCTATCAGAGTGGCTTTTTCCTACATAATTTTGCCCGGGACATCTCTTTTGTTGTTGTGGGTTCTTTAACGCGCACTAAATGAGTATTGCACACGGGGCCTCGGTTTATCGTCTCATCCGAAAGACTAGCACCCAGACCACCACTCACGGCCTAGTGGATGGGGGAAAAGTTTTGGACACAAAAGGGGATCGAACCACCACACACCTGAAACCCGGAGTTTTCGCTTTCTAGGCAGGTACATTACCTCTAGACCACCGATCCACAAATCAAGACTTGAATATTTCTTTTCCACTCCATATCTGTGGTAAGAGTGTACAAGAAGAACCTCTCTCTCTCACCTCCTCTCTCCTCTCCCCTCTCTCTCCATTCTCTCTCATCTCTCTCTCTCCTCTCCTCTCATCTCTCTCTCATCCTCTCTCTCCCTCCCCTCCCCCTCTCTCTCTACCCTTTCTTTCTCTCTCTCTCTCTTTTCTCTCCTTTAATGTGCTATGCAGGAAACAGAAAAGAATTCGGTAAGACGAGGGGTGAGATCAGCCACCCCATTCTGTCGACGTCCAGTGACTGTAAATATTTAAAAAAGACAGAAAAGAGAGACACACACTGCCCGCTGAAAAAACAACAACGGACGTGGTAGGAATCTCCAATTTCAGTCCAGAAAAGATAGTGATACTGCCTAGGAGGAGTTTTCCACGAGAACAAGTTTACTAGAGCACTCACTGACCTTTAAGTGCTGAACTGGACTCTTCTTCTTCTTCCTCTTCTTCTTCTTCTTCTTCTTCGTCGTCGTCGTCGTCGTCGTCGTCTTCTTCTTCGTCTTCTTCTTCTTCTTTCTTCTTCTCTTCTTCTTCTTCCTCTTTATTTCGTTTTTTCTTCTTTCTTTGTTGTTGTTGTTTCGTTTTGTTTTTTGGTTTTTTTTGGGGGGGAACAGAGTCGCCATGCGAGACGGGTGTTACTCCTTGTACTCACGAGCGAATATTATCATATCAACGTGCATGTAGGCTAAATGTAGTGTCCGTTCTCAAAATAAGCATGGAGCCCCGAAGTTGGAATGTGGCTATCTTATTCGTGGTGGGTAAATTTAAAACGGGTGGTACATGCACAAATCTTGATAATTGTTAGACCTTCAGAGTTCTAGCTGAGGAACACACACACCTCACACACATGCACGCACGCGCACACACGCACGCACTCATACACATACACACACAAACACGACGCACGCACACACACACACACACACACACACACACACACACACACACACACACACACACAAAAGCATGGATACTAGAGTACTTTTGCAATATACATGCAAGCATACACATCCATGCATGCGCAAAAGCCGCAGACTGCACTTTAGCAAACGACTTTGGTATAGATCAGACACGTCACCCACACACACGTGTTCACGCATACACTGGCATGTACATACAGTAACGTGCATCATATTCATTTCTTCAGGGGGGCATCCTCAATGTTGACATCACTCTGTGATGAAGATCAATTCTAGCATAGCATCAAGTTGTGAATATTTATTTTGATTTTCAGTTCAAGGAGAATTTTGGAAACGACAGGGTCACTGCCAACACTATATCCTATCTAAAGATTTAACACACACACACACACACTCACAAAACACACACACACCACTACCACCACCACCACCACCACTACCACCAACAACAATAACAATGACAACAACAACCAAAACTCCAAATACGCCAAAAAGTTCTCAATGCCTTTCATAGACAGGCTAGGCTCTCATACACCTCACAGCTACAACTTTAGCAACTACTAGGGGAAAAAAACCCACAAAAAACAACGCACACACACGCGCGCGCGCGTACGTTTACCAACCATTTCAAAAACGGACTCTCCTATGCTACACAACAACAACAACAACAACAACAGCCAAAAACCCCAAATACGGTAAAAAGTATTATAAAAAACAAATCAAAGATGAGTTGTCATATACTTATAACAACGACAATCAAAAAGACCCAAACATACAACAACAACAACAACAACAACAACAAAAACTGTTGTTTAATAGGCTCTCATTTGTTACCCAACTACAACTGCAACAACGACCAAAACCAAAACAGCAACAACAACAAAATCCAACCAATCAAACAAAACCAAAAAAAAAAATTTAAGTTGTCAGGAACCTTTACAAAATTTGATTTTTTTTTTAAACGCAACAACACTAGTGGTGTCTGTTTAGACATCATCCCTGAAGCCATAATACGGCTACCTTAATGATGGGCACAACACAAAACAAAACCAAAAAAAACGGTCGCATAATATACACACTAAATCTTATCTTTGGAGAACCTCGGAGCCCTTAACCCTGGAACGGACCCCCAAAAAATCCCACTTATAAGCTACACCATATTCAACACTCGTTGATTTCCACAATTTATACCTCCCCACCCCCCCCCCCACCCCCCTTCCTCCCTCCCCCCTCCCCCCCTTCCCCTCCACCCTCACCCCCCACCCCAACCCTTCGGCTATGAGGACAGAGGGCTAGTAGTTCTTAACAGCCGGACCCTTTTTTTTTTTTTTTTTTTTTTTTTTTTTTTTTGGGGGGGGGGGGGGGTCTTGACCACAAAGAAAACCGCTGTCTCGGCCCTCCGACACGTATGGAAATGACAAGCGGCACCGTAAAACTGTCTGCCACTGGGGCTCTGACGACACGGCTCGTGCCGCGCGACACTTTATGGTGTAAAAGCGAGTGCAATCTGCCCCCTTGTCTGCCTGCCTTTGTCTTTTCGTTGCTTGTTGGGGTAGAGTGTCTTCTCTGGCAAAGCCATAATGGGAATGTTTGGACAAGAACTGTTTTAGTTACTACTTCTTTCTCTTTGTGTGTGTGTGTGTGTGTGTGTGTGTGTGTGTGTGTGTTGGTGGGGGGGGGGGGGGGGGGGTTATGAGTGGGGTGGGGGTGGGGGTGGGGGTCACGTGTGTGTGTATGTGTGAGGTGGGTTGGTTTTTTTCTAAATCGAGGATAATGGAATAACCATTATGTGCGTTTTTTTTTACACCCAAGTCCCCGTGTGTATGGGGTTTTTGTAAATTCTGTCATCTGTTCCCACCGGCGCACAATGGCCTACTTTTAAACGAAAAGCGGAACAGGATTTAACGTGTGCGCGAGATGTTCTGCGTGCGTTCGCACACGGGGCCTCGATTTATAGTCTCATCCGAAGGATTTTGGGGAGAGGGGAGTTCTGAATTGATGTTAACTCCAGGGGAAAATATCCCTATCCTCTGTGTTGTGTGTGTGTGTGTGGTGCGCGCGCGTGCGTGCGTGCGTGTGTTGTGTGTGTGCGTGCGCGCGCGCGCCGAGGAGGGGAGGGTGCAAGGGGGGTATGTGGGGGGGGGGGGGAGGTATGTGTGTTGAAATAAATTGTATACCACTTTCAGTCCTTTTTTCCCGCGTGAAATTCAAGCTGCTTTCCCAGGGGGAGGGCTTTTGGGTACAAGAGCAGTGCACCCTACTACACACCCAAAAAAAAAAACCTATCTGTGTATGTATTAAATATGTTTCCCCCTGAAAATAGCTTTTTACTTCAAATTTGCGGAACAAACTCTGCTGTTGCTGTGGGTTCTTTTACGACTACTGGTAGCCTGCGTGTACGCACGGGACCTCGGTTTATCGTCTCATCTGAAAGACTAGCACTCAGACCATCACTCTGGATCAGGTGGATGGAAAATTTGGGAGCTCCAACAGGGATCGAACCCAGACTTCTTGTCTTTCTAGACTGGTGCATTATCTCCTGACCCCTGCGTGTGTGTGTGTGTGTGTGTGTGTGTGTGTGTGCGTGCGTGCGTGCGTGCGTGCGTGCGCGTGCGTGCGTGCGTGCATGCGTGCGTGCGTGCGTGCGCGTGCGTGCGTGCGTGCGGTGTGTGTGGTGCGTGCGTGCGTGCGTGCGTGCGTGCGTGCGTGCGTGCCCTGTGGTGTGTGTGTGTGTGTGTGTGTTTTGTGTTTTATATCTATATTTATTCTTTCATACGATGATAATGGAATAAGCAATCATGTGCTTTTTACATCCAGTCCCCGTGTGTTTGCGGTTTGTAAATTTGTCATCTGTTCCCACCGGCACACAATGGCCTACTCTTTCGAAAAGCGGAACAGGAT
>CM054138.1:58340352-58350352 GCA_028751875.1 Rapana venosa
TGGCACACTTGACCTCGGTTTATAGTCCCACAGGAAGGACTTTTGTGGGGAGTGTAGTCGATACTGATGTTAACTCCTGGGGATTTGGTTTCATTTCCTTAACCGAAAGCATTTTCTACATAAAACCCGGTAAACATAAACAAACAAACACAAAACACAAAACAACAACAATAGCGACAACAAAACTGCTTGAGGATCTGAAGATCAAATTAATATACTGAATTTCGGAAGGAAAGAAAATATTCATATGTGACAATAGCTTTCAAAAGTTTATTATATAAATGACGTTGATGGTTTCTCTTCGTTAATAACTTATGACGCATCATGTCACTTTCCTCAAATTCGCAGTTCCCGCGTTTTCATCAAGTGGTTTAAACTGGGGCCGGTAGTACAGGATGGCAACATTTGTTTTTTAAAAAAAGCCTGACCTCCAGTGTCGTGTGTTTAGACATCATCCCCGAAGTCGGAATGTGGCTACCTTCATGGTGGGCAAACGGTGGCAAACGAAAAATATCACCATTGGTGTACCTCAGAGCTGTAGCGTAGGAACAGGAGGGGGGGGGATAATAGTTTGAACAGGTTTTTTTCCAAAAAAATTTAACAACCCCCCCCCCCCCCCCCCAGCTTTTTGTAGCTTTAATAGGACAAGTAACCTTAATGAAATCCTGTTGTATCTTTTTTTTTTTTTATTATCTGCCTTGATATATTTTACCCAAGCTGTGACGGATGTCACACAATAATATTTGACTACATAGAAGAATATTGACAGTAGAGGAATTATGTTTTCAGAAACAAAACAGACCAGCATGATTATTGAACAGTGTCACGCTGACAGTAAAAAGAAATAATCAAACAACAAGAGAAAACAAGCAAAAAAAAATAATCCAGTGAATTGATCATTCGTTGATCTTTCAATGAACCTAAAAATTCATGTCACATAGGGAATATATACGGCTACCTTAATTGTGGGTAAAAACGAGCCCATAAGCAAAATATAAATACCCCCCCCCCCCCCACCAAAAAAAAACCCAAAAAAACCCACACACAAAAAACAAGCAAACCCCCAAAAACAACAACAAGCAAAAAACGGTCGCACACGCAATGGTACACACCTAAACAGGCAGACAGAACACTTGAACCAGAAGGAGCAAAACCGAGCAAACTCGCTCTGTGGGTCGATAGATTTGCTGATAAAGTCTTCAACCCTCTTGTTTAACAAACTCTGTCCTGTGAAATACAGGCCAATACGCCCCATACTCAGCAACACGATCCGACACGATAGTGCTGATAGGGTGATTAAAATTAGCAAATATTTTGGCCCAAACTCACCGTTTGAGCGACAATGATGATAAATATTGCAATTTTCCGCTTTTTTATTTTCTTAAAGCCTTGTCAAATGATTAATAAACCGTGAAAATTCAGAAAAATTAATCGTTGGCTGGCCGAGACAAGAGACTGACTCCGAACACTGTCAAACGTCTTCTGCTTTGTTCTGTGTATTCCCTATCTCTTTTATTTTCATATTTGATAGTGTCATCCGTTCTACCAGCACGAAATAGCCTACTCTTGCGAAAGGCGGAACGGGTTTTTAACTTGTGTGCAAGATGATCTGGGTGTATTCGCACACAGGGCCTCGGGTTATAGTCTCATCCGAAGGACTTTGACGACCAGTTCGATTTTCTCGTCAAACTGGGAAGAAAGGGCGAGGATGGGAATTGAACCCACAACCTCACGGTTTACTAATAAATATGTATACCTTGTTGTAACAACATGCCATGAGATCACTCATAACAACTCGTCCCAATCAGCAAAACAACAAGAGCATACCATCATTACATTTTATACCAGCAGCCAGAAAAATGGCTATCTGTATCACTGCTCAAACCACTGTGACAGCCTGTGCCCTCCTTTCCAGTGTGTCAAACGTTTACATCACACAAAGAGTTTCTCACACACTACAAATAAACGAGCATTCTACGTTTCTACATCCTGATGGTCGTCATACTTTCCGTATTTCTGGGACCTGAGTCTCGCCATTTAAAAAAAAATACTCCCCTGAAGTCGGAATGCGGCTACCTAAATAGGGCGGGGGGGGGGGGGGGACGGCCACACGTGCAAAGTGCAAAAATCTCACCCTCGGAGCACCCTCGGAGCTCTAGCCGGGGAACGAAAGACATAAGTAGATTTTTTTTTTAATGAAACAATATTCATTTGTGTCTTTTTCTTCTCTTTATGTTAAAGTCATATTTCAAATATTAAGGTAGTTAGTTTGCTATCTTACCGCGATTTTTCTCTCCTCACCCCCCTCACCCCCCCCCCCCCCCCCCCCCCCCCCCCCCCCCCCCCCCCTTCCAAATAAAAAGCAAGGAAACTGACAGAAATCGAAATAACAGGCCTTAGTTGATAGAAATCCTATCACAGATTTCATGATCAAGCGAAGTGGCCTTACTGGTACATAAAAAAAACCCAACCAGTGAGGGCCTCTAGATTGCTGTGTTGAGGTCTCCTAGCACAGTTTTACTACTGATTGCAGTGTCAGCCCTCTGCTGATGTGGACAGCAGACTGTAAAGGCTGGGCTGTTTCGTGGTCAGATTGGTCACTGCGTTGCTGTGATTGTTTTATCCGTGAGTGGACAACAGCGATCGATTTCTATCCCCGTGAGTCCTCGAAGTCGCGGGATCGAATCCCGGCAACTAGTATCTGGACGATTATTAAGGTTGGAGGATTTCTTTTTTGTTAAGGATCTCTCGGGTTAAGTTTAAGTGCAGACGTGGCAGTGCCTTGATTATTCCCTTCGTGACTTTCGTACTCGTGCACATGGTCGAATACGCATGATCTAGATCCTGTAGTTCATGTCAGCGTTTCGATAGGGTATGGATAGACGAACGTACCCAGCATGCACTGGAGAGAAGGATGGGCTCCGCCATGTTCAGTTTGCAGGAGAGGTACAGCCTGAACAGTTCTGTGCAGGTGCCCCAGCCACTCCTCAGAGAGAGAGAGAGAGAAGAGAGAGAGAGAGAGAGAGAGAGAGAGTGTTGTGTGTGTGTGTGTGTGTGTGTGTGTGTGTGTGTGTGTGTGTGTGTGTGTGTGTGTGTGTGTGTGTGTGTGTGTGGTGTTGTGTGTGTGTTGTGTGTGTGTGTGTGTGTGTGTGTGTGTGTGGTGTGTGTGCGTGTGTGTTGTGTGAGTGTGTGTGTATGCGTGTTTATTTATTTATTTATTATTTTATATAGAGGATAATGGAATAAGCACTCATGTGCTTTTTTTTACATCCAGTCCCTGTGTGTATGCAGTTTTGTCAATTTTGTCATCTGTTTCCACCGGCACACAATGGCCTACTCTTCCGAAAAGTGGAACAGGATTTAACGTGTGCGCAAGATGTTCTGCATGCGTTCGCACACGGGGCCCCAATTTATAGTCTCATCCGAAGGACTTTGACAGTCAATTCGATTTTTTTGTCAAACTGGGAAGAAAGAGCGAGGCTGGGAATCGAACCCAGAACCTCACGGTTTACTTGTTGACAGGCGAACGTCTTAACCATCCTGCCACCTTCCTTCTCATAGTGTGTGTGTGTGTGTATGTGTGTGTGTGTGTGTGTGTGTGTGTGTGTGTGTGTGTGTGTGTGTGTGTGTGTGTGTGTGTGTGTGTGTGTGTGTGTGTGTGTGTGTGTGTGTGTGTGTGAGTGCGTGTGTGTGTTGTGTGTAGTGTGTGTGTGTGTGTGTGTAAGTGTGTGTGTGTGTGTATGTACGCGCGCGCGCGCATAAATGTGCATGTTTGTGCATGCATAATAAAACATGTGTGTGTGCGCGTGCGTGTAAATGTATGTGTGTGTTTTGGAGACAGAAGTGAGGGGGAGGGGGGGGGGCTGGATGGGGAGGTGTTTATGTCTATGTCTGTCTATGCTGCAAGCTTACAGTTACATACGTGTGTCCAGTATACGTCCTCCTTTTAAAACAGATAATACCCCCCAAAACCCCAACAAAATCCTCCATCACCCTTTAAATCAAAAGAGCAGTGATCAATACAAAAAGTCACCAATCGACAACGAAAGCTTCTAGATCCCTCTAGAGATTCAGCACACAAAAAAAGACCCAACTCTGCTACTACTATACAGTGCCTCTGGCAGTCTGTGTGTGTATGTGTGCGTGTGTGCGTGAGCGCAGGTAGCAACGAAGTTAAGCCAGTACTCAGCAGTTTAACAGCTCTCTTTTGTGCCTCCTGAATCCCTTAATCCCTTAACGAGCCGGAGTCCCTGCTGGCAGGATTAAGGGCTGGACTGGCTGGGCTGGTGTGGGTGTAGAGAGCCTTCCCCTCTACTCCCTGCCTAGTTGGACCCAAACCAGTAGGCCTACAGTAGCTTGGTGTGACAGTGTACCTCCCGTCTCCTGCCACTTTCTTTTTCTTTCTTGTCTTGTCTGGCCTTGCCTGCCCACTACACTACAGCGAGTAGCTTCTTCTTCGTCGTCGTCGAACGCTCAGACAGTAACTTGTGTTGGTGTCATAGGAGCGAAAATTTCGTCGCGCGCGCTGCAGTCGTTGTTGTTAAGCGCCTGACAAGTCAGGCCCAGCACATCTGACTTCGGCATGGGAGAGAATTGTTATCTTTTAAAGTCTTTCTGGGGAAGGGGGGGGGGGGGGGAAGGGGGGGCAAGAGAATGGACTAAGAAGACCAAAAATATAGACAAGAAGAAGATTACAAAGAAAGAAACAAGGCAGAAACAAAGAGAGGGATAGAAAAGAGGGAATTCCTTGCACAGAATTTCCAGAAGGTTGGAACGCTATTTATACTGACAGCCCCAGCTCCACCCCTACCCCCCACCCCCACCCCGCATTCCCACGAGTTATCTTGTCTTGTGGTTATAATATCCCGTTATGGGTTGTTGTTGTTGTTGTTGTTGTTGTTGTTGTTATTTTAAATCCAGAGGATCGTCTGCAAATGAAGACAACCTTGGGATTTTTTGTTTGTTTTTGTTTTGTTGGGTTTTTTTATCTGGTGCTGGTGGTTGTCTTTTTACGGAGGGGAGGGGGGGGGATTGGAGGTCCTGCCCTCTTGGTCTGTGATGCTCCTATCTTGCTTTTCCAACGCGGCTCGTCTTGAATCTTTCTGCCCCACCTATACCCAGGCTTGTCATTTGTGTTCAGTGCCCTGGGAGGGGGTGAGGTGGGAGGGGGGTGCAGATGTTGTTGGGTTGGTTTTTCTTCCTTGCTGGGCTAGAAGCTCTAAAAGTTCACCAATGGTTAGATTTTTACGTATGTGACCGTTTTTGCCTACTATGAAGGTAGCTAGCCGCATTCCCACTCCAAGAATGCATGCTGGGTATTTCCGTAACCTACAGAACAGTTACATGAATTAGGGGATTTTTAACGTGCATATTTGATATTCTGCGTGCGTTTTATACAGGAAGAGAATTAAGACACTAGGAGGCCTGCACTTGAAATTGACCTGGGAGATCGTAAAAATCCCCACCCTTAAACAAACCAGAAGCCACCGAGATTCGAACCCACGACTTCATGGACCCATGGGATTGAAGTCGAAAGGTCTTAACCACTCCGCTATGGCGTCCGTCAGTGCACTGTTTGAAACTGATTATTTTTCTAAGGGACATAATCTAACTGTCCTGAGTCTTTTTCATTATTTCTGTTGGGCGCCCAATTTAGACTTAGGCTATCTCTGTCCTGTGTACGGTATGATAATGATATCATCATCATGTTCGGTCTGAATCCCTGTTGAAAACAATTAGAAGTCTTCTGCTACTGAAGTTTTGCCACAGATTATCATGTATTAATTATTGTAGTTTCATGGACAGTTCTTGCATTCATGGATAACTGATTTAGTGCCTGCTAGACTAGAGACCAGTGGGACATTCCTCGTGGAGAAAGCTGGTTGCAAAAATCTTCAGTGGTGCCCTAACCGTCTGCTAGACTACGGGATAGGTGAGGGGAAGGTGAAGAAGACTACAGTATAGCATGTTTGGTACTTGTCATACGATCCTGATCTCTATTTTCTCGTATCAGAGCTCTGGTAGGTCTGTCTCTGTACCCTGCTGCCTTCCTGCTATGTCGTAGACATTAATTAATTAATTTATTTATTTATTCTTTTATATCGAGGATAATGAAATAAGCACTCATGTGCTTTTTTTACATCCAGTTCCCGTGTGTATGCGGTTTTGTAAATTTTGCCATCTATTTCCACCGGCACACAATGGCCTACTCTTCCGAAAAGCGGAACAGGATTTAACGTGTGCGCAAAATGTTCTGCACGCGTTCGAACACGGGGCCTCGGTTTATAGTCTCATCCGAAGGACATTAATGTTACATTGACTGCCTTAGGGTTATCTCACTGCCTGGCTGGTCCTTACATCCCCTCACCTTAGGCTGTCACTAGCGTACTGATGTATTCGTCCAGTGGTCTAGAGTTGTGTCACACTGGCTGAGACAATAGGCTGTTCACCCAATGACCGTGGCACAGTGGTCAGCTCGTTGTGTTCCTAGCTGAAAAGTCACGGGTTTGAATCTCGTGAGAGTCGTGGAGCATTGGTCTTTTTTATATTCTGGCGGGCTCCTACCCAAAATGAGTTTGTTATAAAGACTGGCGCCACACGACCGAGCACCATTCTCCTTGCAGATGTAATTTTTGAGAATGTTGCTCAAAATTATCTGACCGGCATTACAGGTGTCTGGGGACGAAATAGTGTAGTAGTCAGAATACTTGACCTCCCCAAGCTGAGGTTAAGCAGCATCGAGAGTTTCAGCTGTGCCTGTTCCGAACTAGCATGCGCAGGACACCACCTGCTATACCCCCTAGTAAGGACAGTATTAGCTCAGTCGTGGATCCAGACTGAGTGAGACACCCACCCGGGGTAGTGACCACCACAACGTCCCTCCAACGACCTTTTCTCGTGAAACACCAACCCTGAGGGCTTTGACACTAACTTACCACAGGCACAAAAGTGTAAAGGAAAGCGAAAATGAGGTCACTGTGACACCAGAGATCAACCAGGACCCCGAATCAGAGAGTTTTCTTTTGTTGCATGATGATCAATGATAATGAGGATGATGTAATGATGCTGCTATGGAAGTTGCATGTGCTTGAGACTACTTGAGAGGGCTTTACTATTTACTTCCTATCCTACGTCAACTGGGCCTGAAAGATACAGACACCTGCAGTTTTGGTCAGATAATTTGAGCAGCACTCTCAAGATCACATCCGTAAAGTGGATGAAGCTCGATTGTGTGGTCCCAGTCTTGCCAATGAGCCCATAGCAAACTCACTCTGGGTAAGAGCCAACTGGAGTAAAAATGAAGACTAAAAAAATAACTGACTATGGGAGTCGAACTACTGTGACTATGGGAGTCGAACCCGCAACCTTCCAGCCCGTAACCCAAGGCACTAACCACTTCATTTTCATTTATTTCATTTATACCACTTTAAGTCACGAGATTTCTCTGCGTGAAATTCAGGCTGCTCTCCCCGGGGAGAGCACGTCGCCATAAGAGCAGCGCCACCCTTTTTTTCTTTTTTGGTCTGCAACTGTATTTCTTTCCCTATCAGAGTGGCTTTTTTCTAAGAATTTTGCCAGGGACAACTCTCTTGTTGCCGTGGGTTCTTTTACGTGCGCTGCATAATTTTCTGTAACACACGGGACCACGGTTTATCGTCTCATTCGAAAGACTAGCGCCCAGACCACCACTCATGGTCTAATGGATGGGGGAAAAGTTTCGGGCCCAGACGGGATACGAACCACGCACACTTCCGACCCGGACTTTTCGCTTTCTAGACAGGCGCGTTACCTCTAGACCACCGATCCACACTTCACCATGGTAGCTAGTTGTTTCCCCGAGTCCTTTTTCACCCGCCAAGATTTCTTCTTGTTTAGTCGGTGGCAAGACTGTCAACAGACCAAGGAGGATACTAGCTAGATGTTCACACAGAAGCGGAGAGTGGAGCGGTGACTGTAGTCAAACAAACAGGGCTGCCATGCCACGGTCAAAGTTTGCAGGACACAGCACTTATCAGCCTGTCAGCCGAGATTCAAAGAGGAGGCCACTTCGTCGTTATCACCAGCTTCAGCGCATTTTTCTCTCCAGAAGCTTCTGTATAGCCATTATCACATGTTTACCAGCAGGTCTTTGCGTGAGTTGTACAGTCTATAGGAATGAGGAAAGCCTTGCTGGGATGTAAGTTATACATCGAGAGAATATTGCCTTCAGAACTTTTAAGCTGAATGTATTAAGTCAGATCTTTCTAGTTTACGTTAAATGAAAGTTAAATACGATCCCAAACAACCAGAAGAAGAAAAACTTTTCAAATTAATATCATACAGCCCTATAAGAAAAACTTCTTTTTTAAAGCTTGGAAAAGTGTGGTGATGTAAAGAATCAGATCTCTTCTATTTTCCAGAAAAATAATATAATATACATGGTCTCCTTTTTTCTGTTTAAATCGAAGGTTTAGATTTTTTTATCATTTGCAATGCAGGGGAAATGTGTAATGTGTTTTCGCGTCTCCTTAGTGAAGAGTAGTTGCTTTGACCGATAACTTTGCTTTCAATTTTGGTGTACAATGGAAGAACAGAGCTTTAACTCTCTCTCTCTCTCTCTCTCTCTCTCTTCTCTCTCTCTCTCTCTCTCTCTCTCCCCTCTCTCTCTCTCTCTCTCTCTCAAAGGTCTGTGTGGGCCTTTGATTTGTCTACGAACTGCCAACAAGTTGTCACTTCGCTTGTTAAAATGCTTTTATTGCAATGACAATAAAGTCTCAGTACTCAGTGCGCTCTCTCTCTCTCTCTTCTCTCTCTCAACTCCTCCTCCTCCATCTCCCTCCTCCTGGTCGTCCTCCTCCTCCTCCTACCTCCTTCACCTTCATCCTCTACCATTTTCTTTGCTGTCTTTTCTATGTCTGCAATTCCCCCCTCGTGGGGATGCCGCGAGTCTGTCAGTAAAAATAGTATCCCCACCTTCTGGAAAATCTGTGCTAGGAATCCCCTCTTTTCTATCCCTCTCTTTGGTCTGCCTTATTTCCTTTTCTTCATGTCACCCTCTTCTTGTCTATTTTCTGCCTTCTTGGTCCAGTTCTCTGCCTTTTTTTTTTTTAACCAGAAAGACTTATAAAATGACAATTCTCTCCCAAAATAACACGTCTCCGCCTTGCCGAAGTCGGATGCGCTAGGCTTGATTTGTCAGGCGCTTAACGGCAGCGCCACGCATTTTCCCTCATAATTATGATGACAGACAACAAGAGGTTGCTGTCTAAGCCTTCCACGACGACGACGAAGCAGAAGGACTCTGTAATGTACACCACCTGCAGTACTTCATAGGGAAAATATGGGGCAGAACAGCAATGCCCTTTATATAGTCAGATGATACCGGCTTCTACTTCAGGCTGAAGTTGATCATCCTCACTGTCTGTAGCGTCTACACGAAGATTAAACACGGAGAGTGAAGAGCGAGCGAGGCCTGTTGTGACTGTCAACATCTGGTGCTTACTTACCACTGCATTAGGAATCAGTGTGGGGAGTTGTTCAGACCAGAGACCTAGCCTAAAACACACAGGACTGTTCTAGACAGGCTGGGACTGAGATTCCTGCTGTGGATATTGGGTTGATATTCATTGTGGGGGTGGTGGCTCATTACTGTCGTGGATATTGGATTGATATTGATTGTGGGATGGCACATTACTGTCGTGGATATTGGGTTGATATTTTATTGTGGGATGGCTCATTTCTGTCGTGGATATTGGGTTGATATTTTATTGTGGGATGAGTCATTTCTGTCGTGGATATTGGGTTGATATTCATTGTGGGGGTGGTGGCTCATTACTGTCGTGGATATTGGGTTGATATTTTATTGTGGGATGGCTCATTTCTGTCGTGGATATTGGGTTGATATTTTATTGTGGGATGAGTCATTACTGTCGTGGATATTGGGTTGATATTGATTGTGGGGTGGCTCATTACTGTCGTGGATATTGGGTTAATATTTATTGTAGGATGGCTCATTTCTGTT
>CM054138.1:58355352-58357852 GCA_028751875.1 Rapana venosa
ATGGCCGCATCCTTTCATGGTCGCTTCCTTTCATGGCCGCATACTTTCATGGTCGCATACTTTCATGGCCGCATACTTCCATGGCAGCATACTTTCATGGCCGCATACATTCATGGCAGCATACTTTCTTGGTCGCATACTTTCATGGCCGCTTCCTTTCATGGCCGCATCCTTTCATGGCCGCATACTTTCATGGCAGCACACTTTCATGGTCACATACTTTCATGGTCACATACTATGGTCACATACTTTCATGGTCACATACTTTCATGGTCGCATACTTTCATGGCCGCATACTTTCATGGTCGCATACTTTCATGGTCACATACTTTCATGGCCGCATACTTTCATGTCGCATACTTTCATGGTCGCATACTTTCATGGCCGCATACTTTCATGGCCGCATACTTTCATGGCCACATACTTTCATGGTCACATACTTTCATGGCCGCATACTTTCATGGCCGCATACTTTCATGGCCGCATACTTTCATGGCCAATCTTTCATGGTCACATACTTTCATGGCCGCATACTTTCATGGTCGCATACTTTCATGGCCGCATACTTTCATGGTCATGCACTTTCATGGTCACATACTTCATGGCCGCATCCTTTCATGGTCCGCATACTTTCATGGTCGCATACTTTCATGGCTCTTCATGGCCATACTTTCATGGTCACATCCTTTCATGGTCACATACTTTCATGGTCGCATACTTTCATGGCCGCATACTTTCATGGTCACATACTTTCATGGTCGCATACTTTCATGGTCGCATACTTTCATGGCCGCATACTTTCATGGTCACACACTTTCATGGTCACATCCTTTCATGGTCACATACTTTCATGGCCGCATACTTTCATGGCCGCATACTTTCATGGTCGCATACTTTCATGGCAGCATACTTTCATGGCAGCATACTTTCATGGCCGCATACTTTCATGGCCGCATACTTTCATGGCCGCATCCTTTCATGGCCGCATACTTTCATGGCACCATACTTTCATGGCAGCATACTTTCATGGCAGCATACTTTCATGGCAGCATACTTTCATGGCCGCATACTTTCATGGCCGCATCCTTTCATGGCCGCATACTTTCATGGCCGCATACTTTCATGGCCGCATACTTTCATGGCCGCAGACGCGAAATCTCACCATTGGTGAACCTATGAGCTCTAGCTCATGGACGGGGGAAAAGAAAAAACAGGAAAGAAATTGTAATATCGCTGGCAACCCCAAGCTGATATTGGAGAGGCCTTAAAACAAATGAAAAACTGCTCAGCTCCAGGAAGTGATAAGCTTCACCACAGAATTCTCTCATTTCTTCTGGCTCAAAATCAAAATAGCATGATGCTCCTTAGTATTTTTTTTCTCTTTCTAGTAAAGACGGGCATTACTGATGCATTAAAAAGAAAGGAAATCTGATACCAGTACATAAAAGTATGCCGTCAGAATATCTGTCATGTATGTTTGTCCGTCGTGTCCGACGATGGCCTCCAAAACAGCAGAGGAGGCAGCTGCTGTTTTGGAAAATGGGCAGAAATTTGATTATAGTGGAGATGCCTATTGGCATCCAATCACTCTCCTTAACACAAATTACAAAACTTTAGCTAAAACAACAGCAATAAAGCTTAATAAACAAACTCATTGGCAGAGGACCAGCGTGGCTTTACTAAATGTAGAAATGTACTTACTGTCCTGAGAACAACTGATGATATTAAGAACAAACAAAACCAAATGCGCCCGGAATTCAAGCGGCAGTTAGACGTTACTAAAGCCTCAGACACAATCTCAAAACCACCCATTCGGAAAAGCCTAAAGCAGTACGGACTTAGTCCCAATTTCTTGACGTGAATCAGAGTCATAACAGCACTAACAGAAAGCTCAATAAGCCATTATGGTTGGATATATAAGCCATATAAGGTGGAGAAAGGCATCTGTCAGGGATATCCTCTGTCCTCCCTCCTTTTTGTGTTTGTGTTGGTCAGTCAAAACTAGAAATGATAGTTTTTAAAAAAGGAATCAATCCCAAACGTGGAAAACAAACAAACAGCAAATCAACATCACACTAGTTTGCAGATGACACAACTACTATACAATCAAATACGCACGTTAAAAATCTCGTAATTCAGGTCAGCGTTCAGCTAGCGGGTTACAAAAACAGGAATATGCCCAGCATGTATCCTGTACCTGAAGAGGGATGGGCTCCACCACGTTCAGTTTGCCCCGGAGACACACCGCCTGAAAAATTTAAGTGCAGTGTCCCAACGACTCTTTAGCTCAGAGAATTAAGGGGGAAAAGAGAGAGAGAGAGAGAGAGAGAGAGAGAGAGAGAGAGAGAGAAGAGAGAGAGAGAGAGAGAGAGGAGGAGGGGAGAGAGAGAGAGAGAGAGAGAGAGAGAGAGAGAGAGAGAAAGCAAGAGAGGACAAGCCTAGCCAGATGCACAGAAGCTATTTGATCGAAGAGAAGAGTCAGAGAGAAAGCATAGAGGGA
>CM054138.1:58362852-58375352 GCA_028751875.1 Rapana venosa
TTTCTTTTTCTATTTGTTTTACTGTTGGAGCACCAAGCACTTTGCCAGTATAACGTCACTTGTCTTCGCATTACCACAGTATAACGTCACTTGTCTTCGTATTGCATAGTATAACGTCACATATCTTGGCATTATAATGTCACTTGTCTTCGCAGTACAACGTCACTTGTATTCGCATTACTACAGTATAACGTTGCTCCTCTTCGCATTACCACAGTATAACATCACCTGTCTCCGCAGTATAACGTCACCTGTCTTCACATTACCACAGTATAACGTCACCTGTCTTCGCAGTATATATAACGTCACCTGTATTCACATTGCCATAGTACAATGTCACCTGTCTTCGCAGTATATATAACGTCACTTGTCTTCGCATTTCCACAGTATAACGTCACTTGTCTTCGTATTACCACAGTATAACGTCACCTGTCTTCACAATACCACAGTATAACGTCACCTGTCTTTGCATTACCACAGTATGATGCCGCTTGTCTTCTTTTTTTCTGTACCTGCCTATGCTTGATCACCTGCAGGTGTGGCTTCTCCTTACCTGGTTTGCCAAGAACAACAGTCTTTTTCCCTCATAGGCTCCTAAACGCGCTTTGATGCATACTTGCAGTGTGGATCAGTACTTTGGGAGGTTATTCACCCTTCTAGACAGCGAAAAGTCCGGCTTCAATCCCCGTTTGTGCCCGAAACAGTTCACCCCATACCACTAGGCCGTGAGTGGTGGTCTGGGTGCTAGTCTTTCGGATGAGACGCTAAAATGAGGTCCCGTGTGTAACACGCATTTACGGCACGTAAAAGAACCCACATCAACAAGGGAGTTGTCCCAGGCAAAGTTCTGTAGTAAAAAGCCACTCATATATCGGGAAACAAATAAGTTCATATGCAGACAGGAAAAGAAAAAAATTCATGGGTGGAGCTGCTTTTTTGAATCACGCGCTCTCCTCGGGAGGGAGAACTGCCCTTGTGTCACGCATAACAATCTGAAGTGACTTAAAGGGATGTACACAAACAAGACCTCCTCAAAGAAAAATCTTTGTGTCTAATACACTCTCTCTCACTCTCTCTCTCTCTCTCTCTCTCTCTCTCTCTCTCTCTCTCTCTCTCTCTCTCTCTCTCTCTCTCTCTCTCTCTCTCTCTCTCTCTCTCTCTCACACACACACACACACACACACACACACACACTCACACACACACACACACACACACACACACCCCACGCACGCACGCACACGTTAATTCCTGTTCCACTTTTCGTAAGAGTAGGCCATTGTGTGCCGGTGGGAACAGATGACAGAATTCACAAATCCGCATACACACGGGGACTGGATGTAAAAAAGCATATAAGTGCTTATTCCATTATCCTCGATATAAAAGAATAAAATAAAATATCTAAAAAACCACGCGTGCGCGTGCACACACACACACACACACACACACACACACACACACACACACACACACACACACACACACACACACACACGTTAATATCACATTGAGTGAACAGACGTAAAACCAAAGCAACACACATACACACATGCAAACACACACACACACACAAAACACACACACAAACACACAAACACACACACAAACACACACACGCACACACAAACACACAAACACACACACAAACACACACACACACACACACACACACACACACACACACACACACACACATATGCACGCACCAGCACGACGATCTTGTTCATTATGACCACAAAAAGACACACCAACTCAATACTATGACGATTCAAAGTGTGCAGGCATTTTAAAACATGGAACAGCCGTTTGCTTGTTCATTCGTGTTTTTGTTTGTTTGTCTGTCTGCTTGTCTGTCTGTATGTCTGTCTGTCTGTCTGTCTCTCTCTCTCTCTGTCTGTTCAGTTGCTTGTTTGATTTATTGATATCAATTTGTCCGTTTTACCTTTTCTTTCACTAACCTACAAGAGGATGAGAAAACAGTTGTTATAGTTGTTGTACGTTCCTTAGCTTAACACTCTAAAGGGGTCACCCAGAAAATGCACTCTGATCCACTCACCCGACCTGGGAGTCACCGCGAGATAAACCAGTACACACTGGATGAAAAGCTTTGTGCCTATGACTCTTTTCAAGCACCTTACGTATAGGCAGCTGTACTCCAGCTTCAGAAGATCTTTTTTTTCTCTCCCTTTAAAGAAAAATGCAGGTTACTATGCAGAGAGTTTGTTTTGGAGGAAGGCAATCTCACACATAACATTCTAAAGCTTAACAACATTTTGATTTTTTGATTTCGTTCCTGGACTAAAACTCTAGCGCTCACCAATGGTCGTTTTTATCCAAACAATAAGGTAGCCGCCTTCCTTCTTCGGGAAGATATTTTGATATTATAACCTATGGTATTTAGCTTACATCAATTACTGACGAAGGTTTTTAGCCCGGGGAGTGGGGGGGGGGGTCAACATCACTTGTTTTGACATTAAACTGTCTGAAAAATCGTTCTCCCAGTAACAAAAGCAGTGCAAAAGTAACTTCAACAACCAGACCAGTCAAAACTGCTGTCACACAACCAAACCAAACGAGAAGGAAGGAAAAGATACAGATATTGTTTTGCTACCGAAAGTAACCTCAACAAGCACGTTTTCACGTATCATTTATCGTCTAGTTTTTCCCTGCAAAGCAGCGTGTTTCCGTTACAGTTTTTCTGCAGAGCAAAGGGATCGTTGACTTCTCAAAATGACCATTTGGACAACTTTGCAAGAGGTCGTTTATCTTAACACACAAAAAATCGTTTCACGTTAAAGCTAGTGATAAATTCTCTCTCTCTCCTTCTCTCACACGCACACACACACACGCACACACACACACACACACACAACACACACATACACACACACACACACACGAACACACACACACACACACACACACACACACACACAATGTAGTATTCCAAACAGCCGCGGCATAACATAACCCAACTAATGAACTGATCTGACCCAAACACTGTATAATAGATTTCCAACAATGCCAGCAACACCACTTGCGAAAAGCCAAGCAAACCTCTGCAGTCAGTCTCTCGGCCTGTTTGTACCAAGTTCGTGATAAATGCTGCCTGGTTTGCCTGGGTGGTCAGTCTATGAGAAGGGCAAACTCCGTCCTCAATCGCTTTTGACCAGGCTCAGACTTTTCCGGCTGTTTGTACTTCCAGCCTATTTCCCCCCTACCACCGGGGAAGTTTGTCAAAATCCTAAACTAGTATAGATAGTATAGTAGAGCTCTGTACTGCTATAATAGTGGAGCTTTTGTCCTACACTGTCTCTTTAGAGTAGGGAGGAGGGTCATTTTTAAAGTGGCGATCTGTCTGGGTTCGTGCTGTGCTTGTGACGAGTAGGTGTGTGTTCAGCTTGTGCTAGCTCGCTCTCTCTCTGTCTGTTTGTCTCTCTCTCTCTCTCTCTCTCTCTCTCTCTCTCTCTCTCTCTCTCTCTCTCTCTCTCTGTCTCTCTGTCTCTCTGTCTCTGTCTCTGTCTCTGTCCCTCTGTCTCTTTCTCTCTCTCTGTCTGTCTGTCTGTCTGTCTGTCTGTCTGTCTCTCTCTCTCTCTCTCCTCTCTCTCTCTCTCTCTCTTCTCTCTCTCTCGTCTCTCTCTCTCTCTCTCTCTCTCTCTCTCTCTCTCTCTCTCTCTCTCTCTCTCTCTCTGCCCTTCCTTATTGTGTAGGGTGCATCGTGGAGGCCTGCTCGATGGCCTCAGCCAACTTCAGAAAAGCTCATTTCATTATAAAGATTGCATGCTCGGTATGTTTGTGCGTCCGTAACCCACCGAATGCTGACATGAATTACGGGATCTTTAGTGAGCATATTTGATCTTCTGCATGTGTATATACACGTTTAAACCCGACAGATGGTTGTTGTATTTTAAAAAACGAACATATCGTGCACAAATGCATAAGGATCAACAATAAGCTTACAGCTTTCAGTTCGCCCCAGACAATGTTACCTCACTGCGCAGAAAGAAACAGGTTTGGCACTGGCTGAACACCCCCTGCCTCTACAGACTGTTGACAGGAATCATAATGGCAGTGTTGTGGAAGTTTTCGCAGTGTGGATAGGTATCCACTGTTTTGTCTTGTCGTTTTGCAGTACCGTCCTTGCAATTCCACACAATGATACTGTTTTGAAAGGTGAGGTGAGTTAGGTCTTTGTAGATAAGCTGAAGAGGTGCTCTAAGAACCTAGAAAGCGTTGGAGTAGAAACAGGAAAAGATTTCATCGTCTAGCACTTATGTGCACATACTGTGCGTGTGAGCAATCATATACAGTTACATGCATTTTTTTATTTTTTTTCCTTAGGATATTGTAGTTGGAGAAGACGGTGTTGAACTGCAAACGAATACTAGTCATTATTAACTGCAAACGAATACTAGTGATTATTAACTGCAAACGAATACTAGTGATTATTAACTGCAAACGAATACTAGTGATTATTAACTGCAAACGAATACTAGTGATTATTAACTGCAAACAAATACTAGTCATTATTTGACCATTCTTATTGCATACACAGTAAGAAACGTGTCACATAGTCTATCAGAACTGCAACCATATTACATTATTTTGTGAAATTCAAATACGCGAGTACATCAACTGTATAAGACTTCGTCATACATGGGAAAACTTAGCTGCCAAATAACACGGTTCATTACAAACAGGAGAAACTGCCTTGTCTTGCCTTGTCGTGTATTGTGATGTATTGAAGCAAAAGCAAAAGAGAAGATGGCTTCAGCAGCACCCTAATTTCAACAGTAAGGATGACTACTACCTCCTACCCAGAGAAGACCAAGTAACAATTGTGAGGCTGAGGACTGGACACTGCAGACTCAGACGTCACATGTTCACCAAGTTCAACATTGGTGATTCTGAGGCGTGCCCCTGTGGCACTTCTCCCATGACAGTGGAACACTTCCTCCAGACCTGTCCAATACACCAAAACCTGAGGGCCGATATCTGGCCTACTGACCTGCCGATGAGGGACAAACTCTTCGGACCCCTGGAGGGCCTTCAGCGCACGGCGGCATTTGTTAGGGCCTCAGGAGTTGCTGTCTGAGCGTTCGACGAAGACGTTGTATTGTGTTGAAATGTTTTGTGTTGTATTGTTTCGTAATGTGTCACAAAACAGTACGGTCACCACCGCCCTGTCAAAAACGTACTCCATGAAGCAATTGTCTTGTCTTGTCTTGTCTGGGGAAATATTGTACTATATTCTCAGTCTTGTATCGTGTCAATTGTGTTGCTTTGCATCACATTGGGTTGCATTGTCAGTACTGCAGTGTAGTACATTGATTTGCACTGCACAGTGTTGTATTATCGACCCAGGTGCAGGTCTAACGACAAAACTGTACGGTCATTACTGTATGGTCCTATCACTAACGTGTTTTACAGAGTAACTGTCTTGATTTGTCTTGAATTGCCTTGTCTTGAACTGTATTGAATTGTGTTGTACTGTCCTGTACTATCCTGTCCCGTACTGTACTGTTTAGGTCCATTTCAACTTCACAGTCGTGGTCGACAATGATGATCATCCTAGGAGACCTCGCCCTTTCTTCCCAGTTTGACAAAAAAATTCGAACTGAATGTCAAAGTCCTTCGGATGAGACTATAAACCGAGGCCCCGTGTGCGAACGCATGCAGAACATCTTGCGCACACGTTAAATCCTGTTCCGCTTTTCGAAAGAGTAGGCCATTGTGTGCCAGTGGGAACAGATGACAAAATTGACAAAACCGTATACACACGGGGACTGGATGTAAAAAAAGCACATGAGTGCTTATTCCATTATCCTCGACATAAAAAAAAAATGTCATGTCATCACCTACAAAAAATCTGACTCTTTAGTCTTCACTAACGAAATCTCTCCTTCACCCCCTCCCCCAAACCCCCCTCCCCCCACCCCCACTCCAAAAAAATAACACACACACAACCGGTGCTAACCGTTAGCATGTCCACCCACAGCAGGAAGGGCCGGCCACGGACACATTTTCTCCTCCTCACTGGCTGTCGGCCCCGGATAATAATTGCAGACTGCACGCCAGGCCAGCAGACCAGGCCCTCCTCTGTCTAACTACCATTCACACCCTCCCTCCCTCCCTCCTTCTCTCCCTTTACTTGCCAGCATGCATGATAGATACAGCCGTGGTACTTTTTGAGACAAGAAAGGAGGAAAGCAGATCGCGTTCGATGGGATGAGAGACGACTAGGTGATGTCCAGGGAAGTCCCTGTGTCCTGCGGAGTTCTTTGATGTTCGGGGGAAGGGGGGTGGGGTGGGGGTGGGGGGGGGGGGGGCTTCATGAAGACCATTACCCGTTAAGGGGAAAGGGGTAGTAGTAGTAGTAGTAGTAGTAGGAGGAGGAGGAGGAGGAGGAGGTAGGGGCCCCAGAATTGAAATTGAATGCTTTACACAGTAGTACATTTCCAGCTGTCCCCTCTGCCTGCCTCTCTACATTGTGTTTAAGCATTGTTAGGCTTGTGTGTGTGTGTGTGGGGGGGGGGGGGGGGGGGGGGTGTGGTGGTGTGTTGGGTGTGTGTGTGGGGTGTGTGTGTGTGTGTGTGTGTGTGGTGTGTGTGTGTGTGTGTGTGTGTGTATGTGTGTGTGTGTGTGTGTTGTGGTGTATGTGTGTGTTGAAGAAAGCTTAATGATTAGCCTGGTGAGGGAGGCCTGACTGACGTGTATAGAATCTTAAGTAAACATATCCCTTCACATGGCTTTCAATAGGGTTTTTTTTCTCAAATGCCACATGTGTGTACAGACACTCAGTGTTCTTTCTTTTTTCTTTTTTACCCTGGTCCTCGGCTAGAGCTCCGAAGGCTCACCAAAGGTGAGGTTTTGGTGTATGCCGCCTTTTTTGCCCACTGTCAAGGTAGCCGCATTCCGACTTCGGGGGAAGATTTTTTTGAAAATTATCAGAAATCTCGTATTGGTCATACTAACTTATTCATAACGATGATAATAATAATAATAATAATAATAATAATAATAATAATAATAATAATAATAATAATAATAATAATAATAATAATAATAATAATAATAATAATAATGTATGGAATTTATATAGCGCTGAATCTTGTAAAGCAACAAATCAAAGCGCTCAGATGACATGATTTTTTTTTTAGATCGAGGATAATGGAATAAGCACTCAGGTGCTTTTTTTTACATCCAGTCCCCGTGTGCATGCGGTTTTGTAAATTTTGTCATCTGTTCCCACCGGCACACAATGGCCTACTCTTTCGAAAAGCGGAACAGGATTTAACGTGTGCGCAAGATGTTCTGCATGCGTTCGCACACGGGGTCTCATCCGAAGGACTTTGACATTCAGTTCGATTTTTTTGTCAAACTGGGAAGAAAGGGCGAGGCTGGGAATCGAACCCAGAACCTCACGGTTTACTTGTTGGCAGGCAAACGTCTTAACCATCCTGCCATCTTCCTTCTAACATTCTACAGCAGTTTTCTCCTACACCTTCATAGAATTACCACTTTCCCAGATGACATGATTTTCATTCAACACAGTAAAACAAGTATCAGGGATTTGATGCCTCTTCAGCTGCAGAGCTTTCCAGCCTTTAGAGCAGCATTTCTTCTGAGATAGGTTTACAGATGTACACACTATTGACATATTATTCAAGAATGAAGTTAACAGTATAACCGAAATGATGTGATATTTCCTAAGATTGTCTGTCTTCTGATCTTGGTTTTGGGTGGAAAGGGGTGTGGGTGTGTGGAGGCTTTTTTGTGTGCATGCTTCTGGTTTGTTGTTGTTTTTGGTTTGTGTTTTGGTTTACAAAATGATTTGTGAATAACTGCAGGTCATAGGGTGGATCGGTGGTCTAGAGGTAACGCGCCTGTCTAAAAAGCAAAATATCTGGATCGGAAGTGTGCGGTGGTTCGAATCCCGTTTGGGCCCGAAACTTTTCCCCCATCCATTAGACCATGAGCAGTGGTCTGGGCGCTAGTCTTTCGGATGAGACGATAAACCGAGGTCCCGTATATTACACAAAATTATTCAGTGCACGTAAAAGAACCCACGGCAACAAGAGAGTTGTCCCTGGAAAAATTCTTAGAAAAAAGCCACTCTGATAGGGAAACAAATACAGTTGCAGACCCAAAAAAGGGTGGCGCTGCTCTTGTGGCGACGCGCTCTCCCCGGGGAGAACAGCCTGAATTTCACGCAGAGAAATTTCGTGACTTAAAGTGGTATAAATAAATACTTAGCACCACTTTGAAAGGGATGGCTCTGATATGGCCTCTGAGATGGGCGAGGCTTTGAATAAAGGATTCAAGTTGACTGGGTTACTGCTTTGGGACAGTCTTTCTCCACCAAGGGTTCCTTCTTTTGATTTTTTTGGTTGGCAGGGTTTTGGGTAGCTGGGTTTTGTGCTTTTGTTACTGTTGTTTTTGTTCTTGTTCTCTTTGTTTTCGTTGGGGGGGGGGGGGATTGGGTGAGGGGGATTGTGTATGGGGTTACGCTGTTTGACTAATGATGCTCCAGAGCTCCACAATGCTGCACAATTTTTCGTAGACAACAGTCGCTGGAATAGACTATGTGGATGTTTCATTGCGAAAGTGGCATTTTTCTTAAACGGAATTTTTGCCAGGGACAACTCCATGGGTTGCGTTAGATGTAATAGAATCGCGAAACGTGTTTGCGCACAAGACCTCGGTGTATTATCCCATCCGACAGACTGGCTCCCAAACCACCATTCAGTCTGCTGGATGAGAGGCAAGTCCATGTCAGACTACATTGGATGGACGCTGTAGCCGAGTGGTTAAGACCGTTCGTCTTCAATCCCATGATTCCTTGAAGTTGTGGGTTCGAATCTCGGCAGCGTCTGGTGAGTTAAGGGTGGGGAGTTTTACGATCTTCCAGGTCAACTCAAAGCGCAGACCTGCCAGTGCTTTAATTTCCTTCATGTATATATATACACATGCAGAAGATCAAATTCGCACGTGAAAGATCCTGAAAACCGTAACCCAACGTTCGGTGGGTTACGGAAACAGGAACATACCCGGCATACATTCCCCAAGTCGGAATGTGGCTACCTTCATGCTAGGCAAAAAAACCAACAGGAACTCTAGCCCTAGCCAAGGAACAAACAAACAAACAACAACAAAAGAAAACGAGACTTGATTCCAACCTGAGTCTATCGCTTTCTACACAAAGCGAATAGACCACCCTCTGTCCACCTTCAGTCCACTATGCTGTGGTCAGCAAGTGTGGCGTCTGGTCAGTCCGTCAGTCCATGGTCACGCTGCCTGTTCCCAAGCAGTATGTACAGTGGTAGTAAAGGGCTGACTGACCACAGAGCCGGCACACACACACACACACACAGAGGGGGGAGTGGTCACCTGTCAAAGCCCCAGCAATCTCCGCCCCTACTACACCCATAGTCCTACGACAGTCACGGTGGACACACCAAGGTAAGAATGGCCGGGAGGAGGAGGAGGAGGGGAGAGGGGTAGCAAAATGAAGAAGGAGGGGGAGGGAGGGGGAGGAATTCAGGTATGGAGGATAGGTAAGGTGAGGGGGGACGGGGGAGGGAGGAGGGGGGTTAAGCAGACAACCTTGGGGAGAGGAGAAGGGTCTACTTCCTGTGATTGTCAAATCAACGTGTTGTACAGGAACTGTGTGTGTGTGTCTGTGTGTTATGTGTCCCGTGGGATAAACAACGCTTCTAAAGAAGAAGGTGAACGTTTTTAACCAGTTCAACGTTAGACCAAACCAAAAGACTTCGCAAGAGAGCATCCACCAAAAACGTTCTACTGGCTGTCTTCAAAAACTCACCACACCACTACACCACTACACCACACCACAGCACCACAAGCACAGCCGTGTCTCGGACTTATTTTCCCCCTGGATAGTGGATTTTCGGAACAGCGTGGCTAGCTCTGCTCCCCTCACCTCACCTCACGGATCCAACCCAACTGTGTAGAGTGTAGTACATACATACAGCAGGGAGCAGCAGTAGGCTAGTACTCGGTGACTCCTTTCATCCCGTCCTGTCCTCCTTGGTGGCTGGCTCGCATGTAGTTCGAGCGGCATGAGTGGAGAAGAGGAGGAGGAGGAGGAGAGGACAGTGCAGAGCCTCTGGCATCGGGATACAGCTAGGCCTCCCTATGAGCGGCCAACATCATCAACTGACCACAGCAGCGGCGGCGGCGGCTCCCAGACCCTTAGACCCCGCTGCCGCCCCTGGCCTACCCGTCGGAGGTGACCCCGCATCTGTGGCAGGTAAGTCTTGGTTCTTGGTTGGCTTGTTTTGGGGGCACATTCGTTATTCTGAAATAGATGATGATGATGATGTTCTTGTGAGGGGGGGGGGGGGGGGGGGGGGCAGGGGCAGGGTAGCTGTGTGGTTTGAAGCTTCGACTTCTCAGTCTGAGGATTACTGATGGCAACGGTATAAGCCCTGCAATTTAGCACATCGAATTCAAGAGGGAAGGTGGCAGGACGGTTAAGACATTCCTTACTACTTGCCTAACAAGTCAACCGTGAGGTTCAGGGTTCGATTCCTGGCCTTGCCCTTCCTTCCCAGTTTGACAAGAAACTCGAACTGGATGTCTAAGTCTTTTGGATGAGACTATAAAACCGAAGCCCTGTGTGCGAATGCACGCAGAACATCTTACACACACGTTAAAAACCCGTTCCGCCTTTCGGAAGAGTTGGTCATTTCGTACGCCTAGGAACGGATGGCATTTGAACAAAAAAAAGAAGAAAGAAACGCATGCACGCAGATGCCGTATTTAGACACCATCCCTGAAGTAGGAATGCGGCTACCTATATGGTTTGGGGTGGGGGGGGGGGGGTTGAACAAAACGGTCGAAAAGGCAAAAATCTCACCATCTGTGAACTTCGGAGCTCTAACCCAGGAACAAAACAAACAACAACAACAAAACCAATCAACCAAACAAACAAACAAACATCGATATCGTAATCTAACACTGACTGAAGAAACAGTTTCAGCAGTATCTATATCTTCCTCCATCAACAGAAAAAAAACTAAAACAAAAATCTGAAAACTAATCAAATTTGAAAAAAAATGTCGAGTTCGAGTATGTGCCGGGAACGGGGAAAAACTGCGGATACTACCACAGATTTTGAATCTCTCTCCTCGAGGGGATTGTCTTCCCTGGAGTTAACATCGGTACTGACTCAGCTCCCCCTGAAAATCCTTCAGGTGAGACTGTAATAGTGCTCTCCATTGACACACAATGCACGGCACCTTAAGGAAAAACTAAACACCTCGGTGGTCTAGAGGTAATGCACCTACCTGCCTAGACAGCGAAAAGTCCGGATGGTTCGATCCCCGTTTGTGCCCAAAACTTTTTCCCCCATCCACTAGACCGTGAGTGGTGGTCTGGATGCTAGTCTTTCGGATGAGACGATAAACCGAGGTTCCGTGTGTTATACATAACTATTTAACGCACGTTAAAAAAAAAATTTAAACCAGGGCAACATTCTGTAGAAAAAGTCACTCTGATACAGAGCCGAAAACAGTTACAGACAGGAAAAGGAAAAAGAAAAAAATAATAATGGGTGGCGCTGCTTTTGTGGCGATTCGCTCATACCGAGGAGAGCAGCCCGTATTTCATGCAGAAAAATCTGCCGTGGCTTAAAGTGGTATACAAAATAATAAAGCAAGGTCTTGTGTACGACCACACGCAGATCTCTCTCTCTCTCTCTCTCTCTCTCTCTCTCTCTCTCTCTCTCTCTCTCTCTCTCTCTCTCTCTCTCTCTCTCTCTCTCACACACACACACACACACACACACACACACACACCACACACACGTTAAAACGTCATCCACTTTCGCTAGAAGGGTACAGCAGTTATGGCCGGTGGGGTGAATGACCTGAACATACCCAGCATGCCAGTTCTCCTCAGAGAGCTGGGCTCCCTCCGCCAGATTCAACCTACCCCCGACACGGCTTGAGAAGTTAACTACAGCGCTCCCCTATGACTTCCCAGGAAGTTAAGAGGAAGAAGAATCAAGTTCACGTGAACACCTGGCCTCGTGATAACGCTAAACCGGGAGGGTAGTTAGTTATCTGGGACTGATTAGAAGCGAAATAAAAGGCCTGCCTTGTCTTCCTATGGTTTCTGTTGAAAACCAACAGAGCTTAGACCTCCACGACAGCGATTGCGCAGGTTATGATTGTACGTAGTTTGATCAGGATTGTCACTTTTAAAAAAAAAATTACAAACTGCCCCTAGAAGAGCACAATCCTCCTGATTGATCAATCTGGAGCTCAAACCGACACTGATGTGGATATACACATATATTATAATTATACTGTGCGGTGTTGAATGCCTCACCGAGAGGAAACAGACAGTCCCGCTGAGGACTCCGTGTCTTCACTGACATTTGTGTTGCCAGGTAAGGGAATGATTACATTATGTCTTTTCATTTTGTTAAGTCTAGTTGCTGGGTTAGGGTAAGGGTAGGGTGTACGCCTCGT
>CM054138.1:58380352-58402852 GCA_028751875.1 Rapana venosa
ACGAACACATGCACACACGCGCGCACTTACACTCACACTCAAACACACACACACACATACACACACAGATAAGGAGCCTACGCGCGCGCGCGCGCACACACACAACACACACACACACACACACACACACACACACGCATACATACCACAGAGGGACAGTCGTACCGACAGACAGACAGAGAAAGACAGAGAGACAGACACACAGAGAGATTGAGCGACAGAGACATAGAGGTATTACTGCTATCACAAGCGACAATCTGAACGACAAACAAGAGCGATGTGATAAGACGGGGACGGCTCTTAACTCTGTACTCAACGGCCACTTTACCTAATCCCCTTTCACTTCAATAAAGCCCATAGGCTTAACGTCCTTCTAGAAGAGGAAAACAGAGAGACGGTGTCATCCGTTAATTTTAACGATGATTATCCAAGACTTAGAGCAATTATTATACTTTTTTTGTCTGATCGTCATTGAGTAAGGAGTAGGCTATATCGCGGGCTTCGTTGGTTGATCGTTGACTTCAAGATAATTCATTGGCCCGGGCCAAAAAGTTTTTGTCAGTTATTGATGTCAGCTAAATTTACCAAGACCTACTCTGAAATGTTTGTTATGGTGTAAAAAATGTTGTGTTGAGATTTGCCTTCAGCCATGACAAGCTCTTAACGTAACAACCTGCACTCTCCTTTTAAAGGAGAATAAAAAATCCCGTGAAATCGGAGTGTGGCTGTCTATAATTATATGGCGAGGTACTTGAAAAGAGTCACACACACGCAAACTTCTCATCCGGTGTACTTCCTATCTCACAGTGATTCCCAGGTGGGATGAGTGACTCTCAAGTTGCAAAGCTGGGGAACGCACAACAACAACAACAACAACAAGAGCGTTTATAAGTGCGGGTTTTATTTTTGTATCCCTAGTTGGTACACATGCATACGTGAGCATGAGTACATTACTTTGGGTTCATAATACTAGTTGTGTGTACCAATGAACACATTATCTCTTTCACAAGGTTTGAATGACAATTTTGGTCATTACTACAAAAGACAGGCGATGGGGGGAAAAAAGTTGGTGTGGTGGTGTTGTTGTTTTTGTTTGTTTGTTTGCTTGTTTGTTGTTGTTATTTTGATACGTCAAAAATGTGGTTTCGGCTGATTTTTTTTATCGAAAATTTGCTACATCGGCTGTGTCAAAAAGAAAAAAAAAGCAAATAAAATAAACATGTTAAAAATGAAAGGGTTTCAGTTTGAAAAAAAAAAAAAGGTTGCGACATGCTGCTTTATACTTTTCTGTTTGTTAATGTTTTCTGTTTGTTTGAGATGGTTTGTTTTACTTTTTGATCCTCAACTCTTAAGTTATTTGTCGAGTTTCGTTCATGCTACACAGATTAATGTTATGAATGGTAAAATTAAGTTTCGTTATTTTTCCCACCGCCATATAAAGAAAAGATAGCAGTAGACGAAAAAAAATGGTCTCGTGTAACAAAGCTCTAAATACTTACACTTGGCTGAGACTGTTAACACTTCACTTTTACCTTTGCCATAGGGGAAAAAAGTGACAGTCCACAAACACAACACGTGCACGTGACATTGCTGGGAAGTCAAGTCGTTTTGCGCAGAAGTGTGAGAAGAGAAGGCTTCCATTGATTTGCTGTGAAGTGCTATCGACTTGCCTTAGGTCATTCTCAGAGCGTCAGCACAGTGAATGCCGAACAAGGTTGCCTTCGATTCTGTCGTTTTGTTTTCACTTCCAGGGTTGGTGTTACAGTTTTTGTGCCACTTTGAAGGGGAATTCCTTTTTTTTTAAAGACTCCTGTGGAATCCAATGTTCTTTTTAATCAACGGGAGATAATTACAGCAAAATCTGTTTTCAAATAGAGAATGTGGGTGGGGTTTTTTGTCATAGAGAAGCAAATACACTGTAAGGCGGTGTTAACATTCAATTTTTGCTATACAATTTTCAACCCGATTTTTCCATCCATCCACAAGATTATGACTGGCGGTCTTGGCGCTAGCCTTTAGTTATAATAATAATGATGATAATAATAATAATAATAATAATAATAATAATAATAAATGAAACTTATATAGCGCTATATCTTGTATAAAAAAAAATCCAAGCGCCTTAGGATGGATAATAAGCCTCAGCCCATTGTTCAACAGATATTTATTACACGTAAAAGAACCAGCAGCAACAAGAAGATTGGTTGTCCCTCGTAAAAGTTTGTAGAAGCCGCAGGATACTTTTGGTTAATGGGTGGCGCTGCTCTTGTGGCGGTGTGCTCTCTCAGGGGAGAGCAGCATAAACTTCATGCTTAGAAATCTGCCGTGACTATAAAAAAAAAAGGTATGCAGCACATAATAATAATAATAATAATAATAATAATAATGTATGGAATCTATATAGCGCTGAATCTTGTAAAGCAACAAATCAAAGCGCTCATTATATGATATACCGTACCGTACAGGACAGCATAACACAACACTACCATACCATACAAGACAAAATCATACACAACAATACAACACGATATAAAATGCTATATACCATACAATACGATACATATAATCCGTTTGTAACTCCTACACAGAATTCTGTCTAAATGCTGAGCGGGTTAGTGCTCTGCTGCTGTCACCTGTCTGTCACCTGTTAAAAGGAAAGTCTGTGCAGAATGCAACCCTCTGCCTCTCTGTGCCATACCTCCAGTCAGTCGAGAGATTCAGATTCAGATTCAGAATATTTTATTGCCATTTAACTCATGCAGACTTATTTGACACAACAAAAACATCAGTTATAATTATTATCTATTTTGGCTAAAAGTGATGTACACTAAAAACACGTTGTATTCTACTTCTCTTGTTCTCTTTTTTCAAAACACTCATACACATATCTGATGATACCTGCTTGATATATATATCAACTGTGATTGTGTCACTTAATTTATGTACACAGTTTTTGCGTTCTTTGTCTTTCGTTTTGATTTTTAATAACAAATTATTTCTGAGTTCATCATATAAAATACATTCATCGAGTAAATGAAATTCACCTTCTATTTTGCTACAATATCTACATTTTCTGTCCTCTCTGGATATATTTTGGTTCCTCCCTTTATCTATCATTAAATTGTGAGAGCTTGTGCGAAATTTACAATAAGTCTTCTCATGGGTTTTGTTTTCATAGTTTACTAAATATGGTTCCAGTCTGTATTCTTTGGTAGCATAATCATAAAATTTTAGTTTTGCAAACTCTTTCTTCTGGTAGATCCAAAATGTTTTATACATGTCCTCAAGCTTTCTTCTAACAGCATAACTCAACCGATGAACATTAAGAGTACTTTGGTTCTTCCAGACATGTTTGAATCCAATTGTGTACAAAATATGTTTCACTGTGTTGATCCATTTATCATATGTATTCGTCTGATACATAAAGTCGTATACTATTCTGATATAAGAGTCTGATTTTGATTGAGTGTGTGAATCGAAGCCAGAATTTTATTTCTGATTTCCTTTCCTTTCTAGGTGGGAAGGGGGGGGGGGGAGTGTTTGGTTTTATACCTTTATTTGTCTGTGTGTTTGTTTGTGTGTTTGTTTTATACATTCAACACAGACACCCCCTCCCTCCCCAAAATGGCATGTTGTTGTAACCCTGGGGTTTCTCCACAATAATTATGCACTCTGCCTCACGCCTCATACCTGGGAATCACCGTCAGGCAGTATGCACACGCTGGATGAGAAGTTTGCGTGTGTGACTGTTACTTGCTGTTTATACTACAGATGGGGACGGGATAGACTAGCTCAGTGGTCGGAGCACTCGCTCTCCCACAGCCAAGGATAAGCAGCATCGATTACCAGTTGGATGGGTGACCGTTTGCGCGCCTTGGCTTCAGGATAGTCCCCCAGTTCACCCAGCTGTAAACGGGTACCTGCCCTCTTTAGGGTCAGGGAAGGTAAAGCAGCGAGGGAGAGGAGATGGGCGCCACCCTCAATATGCTGGCCCCTAGAGAAGCTGAGGTCTCTGACGCCTCGCTTCCCTACGACCTTATAGGTTATGGGACACTTTTACATACTACAGGGTTGTTGTTTTTTTCTCCTTTAATTAAATGATAGTGCCTATTATTGTTATGCTAAAAGATTGTTACATGGCTAAAGACAATGTCAACGTAACATTTCAAGCGTAAGGTTTGGAATAATATAGAAGATCTAGGACCTTGGCACTTTTTTTCTTACATGGATAACTGACAAAGCTGTTGGCCTGAGTTAACTTGCTGTGTAAAGCCTGAACATTTATTGGGGGTGGGAGTTGCATGAATGTGTGTGTGAACACAGTGTTCCGACTTTGCTTTTCATTTTATTCTTTTATATCGAGGATAATGGAATAAGCACTTATGTGCTTTTTTACATCCAGTTCCCGTGTGTATGCGGTTTTGTGAATTCTGTCATTTGTTCCCACCGGCACACACTCAGCGGAACAGGATTTAACGATTGCGCAAGATGTTCTGCATGCGTTCGCACACGGGGCCTCGGCTTATAGTCTCATCCGAAAGACTTTTGGGGAGAGTGGAGTCTGCACTGATATTAACTCCAGGGAAAAATATCACCTTGAACGGGAATCGAACCTGGGTCATCAGATTGCGAGCGCAATGGTCTAACCACTAGGCTATCCCGTCCCCCCAAGTGTGTGTGTGTGTGTGTGTGTGTGCGTGCGTGCGTGCGTGCGTGCGTGCGTGCGTGTGTGCGTGCGTGCGTGCGTGCGTGCGTGTGTGTGTGTGTGTGTGTATGAACATAGTGTTCCGACTTTGTTTTAGCATTCTGATCAACTGGCCATCTTTCAAACGTATCATCACACACATTCAGCTTCTAAAAAAAGTATGGTTAGGAAAAAAAACGGTGTTTCTGAAGCAAGCACACCTACGTGTATATGACCCTGCTGCCTTATCCTTAGTGGGGAGGGAGAGAGTAGGGGTATAAAGGGTCCAGTGACACCTATAGACCTAGGTGGTTCCTCCCCCCCCCATCCCACCCCCCCCCTCCACCCCCAACCCCCACCCAGCAACACCTCGTCAGTCAGGCTGGGTGGGGTACCGATACCACCCCCTGACCACCTCATCCTCACGCTGTCAGACTGATTGGCCATTGAGCGGTTCTCTTCAAAGGCATCGTGTGTATCACGCGCTTTAAACTTGCCGCTGTTTCTGTACTACTCCGCGTGTGTGTGGGGGAGGGGGGGGGGTGGTGAGTGGTGGGTGGGTGGTGGTGTGTGTGTGTGTGTGTGTGTGTGTGGGTGGGTGGGTGGGTGGTGAGTGTGTGTGTGTGTGGGTGTGGGTGTGTGTGTGTGTGCTATGGTGAAATGTTCGTGCTGTAAGAATCCCCTCTCTGTCTGTACGTCTTTCTCTCCGTGTCTGTATTTGAAGCAACCTCTCTCTCTCTCTCTCTCTCTCTCTCTCTCTCTCTCTCTCTCTCTCTCTCTCTCTCTCTCTCACACACACACACACACATACACACACATATACACACACATTCACATTCATAGTCATAATGGATGGGATGATGGAGAGAGAGGGTTAAGTGAGGGGGAGAGAGAGAGAGAGAGCGAGAAGGAAAACTACTGAAAGAGAGTGATACATAAAAAGGAAACGTCTAGCACAGACCACTCAGAAGGCGGGGATGCTGTGTGTACTGATATAACCTCTAGCATCGAAGGGTAAGGTGGGACTCGTACATTGATTTTCCAAGTCACGAAGTAGTATAGTAGTAGTATGTTCTTTCGAGCCAGAAGGCCCATAGAGCCGGAGCTTATCCGGGTTTCTGTAGTGTTAAGCGAACTGATGGTTTTTCACCACCCCTGTGACAGGACGCTAGTCTGTCGCCAGATACTTCCCCAGCAGAGCTGGTACCCACTTGTACACCTGGGTGGAGTGAGGAAAATAGGAGTAAAGTGTCTTTCCCAAGGACACAACACCGAGCCGAGGGGGGATCGAACCCGCGACCTCTGGATCACGAGTTGACCGCCTAAACCACTCGACCACGGTGCCTCCGTTAAGTCACGAAGTAATGTGTTATATATAGTGAGTCAAGTAGAAGAAGAATTTCTCTGTTACTTTTGTTGTTGTGGCTCCAGCGTGATAATAACCGTACAAACAGCCCCATTTATGAGAGGAAGAAAACTGGTTTACCTGTTGGAGAAATAAAAGATATACAAGTCAATCATTCAAAGTTGTGAAACTTGATCTGTCCCATCAGGATAACAAAAACAACTCCGCCAGCTTAGTACTAATTTAGTATGTCTTCTGCTTTGATTATAATAGAGTCCTGGCGGAATAATCCGATTTAGGGATTGTACCATCAACCAACTAATTGTACCATCAATTAGGGGGACGGGAAAGCTCAGTGGTCAGAGTGCTCGCTTTTCCCCAGCCAATGTTAAACAGCCGTCGAGCGAGGTTACCAGTTGGATGGGTGACCGTTTGCGCGCCTTGGCTTCAGTATAGTTCCCCCAGTTCACCCAGCTGTAAATAGGTACCTGCCTCTTTAAGGTCATGGAAGGTAAAGCAGCGAGGGAGAGGAGATGGGTGCCTCCCTCAATATGCTGGCCCCTAGAAAAGCTGAGGTCTCTGATGCTTCGCTCTCCTACAACTACATAGATTATGGGAGATCTTTACCTTTATTTTTTTACCTTTTACCATCAACTAATAACCACCACCACCATCAAGCAGCTCTCTTCGACTGAGACCCTCATCATCATCATTAACCATTACACCCAGTGGTGTGTAGGGCAGCAACAAAGCGCTTCCACTCCTGCCTATCCTGGGCCAACCTAGTCACTGATCCCCAAGAGTGCTGCATAGCCTTCATCTCACTTTCTACAGTCCTCCTCCACATTGCTTTTGGTCTTCCTTTCTTTCTCCTTCCTTCTGGGTCCAGTGCAATGCTGTTCTTGTGATTGACTGTGGGTCTCTTCGGAGGATGTGCCCATTCCACTATTGAGACCCTGGACATATTTTTTTTAGGTATTGAAATTTGATGGATTATTCTAACAAAACTTTACAATTAAATCTAAACTTGAAATTTTGTCAGCATCGGTTTTACTTCGGAGTTCATGTATGTTAAATTTTCGCGAAAATATGAAGGGTTTCACATTTTTTACGCTAAAGGTAGATCATACACACTTCACAGTAGCTCTACTGTCTTGTAGGTGAGGTAGAGGTAGAATCAGCGTCCTGTTTAACTACTGCTTCCTTCCCTGTTTTTGCGGATCTCAGTCTGTTGCTACCTGTAGTTATAGCCAATTTTTGAAACTACTTAACCTGAAGACTTCCGCACTTATGCACGAATATACAGACATCAACCTCCTCTCCCCACCCCACCCCCTTTCTTATGATTTTTTTTTACTTCGCGCCCCATTCATCTTTCCCTCCTCAAATCCCCTCCACTCACATATAATTATGCATAGACGCTCGAGCTCCGTTCCTCATTCACCTTCTTCTTTCCCTCCCTGTGTGTCTCAGAGAGAGAAAGAGAGACAGACAGACAGACAGACAGACAGACAGAGACAGACAGATAGTCAGAGACCAAGACAGACACAGAGAGAGAGAGAAGGATGGAGAGAGGGAAGGAAGGAAGGAAGGAAAGAGGGAGAAAGGGAGGGATATTACACCCGTAAAAGATGGAGGGGGGAGGAATTTATTTTTTTCTGCTCCAGAACACCTAAAAGGAGTCCCATAACCTATAAGGTCGTAGGGGAGCGAGGCGTCAGAGACTTCACTTCTCTAGGGGCCAGCATATTGAGGGTGGCGCCCATCTCTTCTCCCTCGCTGCTTTACCTTCCCTGACCTTAAAGAGGCAGGTACCCATTTACAGCTGGGTGACCTGGGGGACTGTGCTGAAGCCAAGGCGCGCGAACGGTCACCCATCCAACTGGTAACCACGCTCGACGCTGCTTATTAACTTGGCTGGGGGAAAGCGAGTGCTCCGACCACTGAGCTATCCTGGCCCCTAGAACACCCACCAACTCATAAAAGAATTATGATTTTCAGAACTGAATGAATTCCTGGTCGTCTGTCAATCTGTTATCTCATACAAGGGAATGCTGACTTGATAACGCACTGATGAAAACTGTTGTTCCGAACCCTCTGACTCCCATCTCCCACGCACATAACAGCCGTTTGACAAGCAAACACAAGCAGACAAATTTGAAACAAGGGAGATAACTCGCATGGAAAAGGTGGATGCAATCGTCACGGCCACAATAGTAGCGTGAAGACTGTCAGCTGTGTTTGTCGCTGGCCCGGTTGCCATGGAAACCCTATCAAGCTACCGGTGTCGCCCTCCTGTGTCGGTGACATCATCAAAGGACTGGAAGTGGAGTTAACTCTTGTAAAAGGGGGGGGGCGGGGGAGACTTTCTCCCTGTTTGAAAGATATGTCAGTAGCGATATGGCAGGGGGGGGGGGGGGGGAGGGGGGGACATTGCTACAATGAATGGTTTCGTTTCTCCCAACGCGTCCACGCTCGATTCTGACTACCTCCTTCTCCACACACACACACACACACACACACACACACATGCACGCACACGCACACGCACACGCACACACATCACACACACACACACATACCATCACCACCACCCTCTCTCGGTATCCCACCTCACCGTACTTATCCCTTAGTCTTGTAGACTGTTTGGGGCCCCATTGAAGATGTTGTAACCAGCTTCCTATACATATCTCTCTCTCTATTTCCTTTTCCTCCTCTCTTTCCTCCTCCTCCTCCTCCTACTCCTACTCCTCCTCCTCCTCTCTGGTTACCAAACTACAAACATTTATTTTTATTTTATTTTTGTATATCGAGGATAATGGAATAGGCACTTGTGTGCTTTTTTACATCTAGTCCCCGTGTGTATGCGGTTTTGTGAATTTTGTCATCTGTTCCCACCGGCACACAAAATGGCATACTCTTACAAAAACCGGAACAGGATTTAACGTGTGCGCAAGATGTTCTGCGTGCGTTCGCACACAGGGCCTCGGTTTATAGTCTCATCCGAAGGACTTTTGGGAGAGTGGAGTCTGCACTGAAGTTAACTCCAGGGGAAAATATCCCTCTTGAACGGGAATCGAACCGGGTCATCAGATTGCGAGCGTAATGTTCTCTAACCACTAGGCTATCCCGTCCCTGTATGTCTATGTATCTCTTCACAATCATTAATTGGAAGGAAGGTGGCAAGATGGTTAAGACGTTTGCCTGCCAACAAGTAAACCGTGAGGTTCTGGGTTCGATTCCCAGCCTCGCCCTTTCTTCCCAGTTTGACAAAAAAATCGAACTGAATGTCAAAGTCCTTCGGATGAGACTATAAACCGAGGCCCCGTGTGCGAACGCATGCAGAACATCCTGCGCACACGTTAAATCCTGTTCCGCTTTTCGAAAGAGTAGGCCATCGTGTGCCGGTGGGAACAGATGACAAAATTTACAAAACCGCATACACACGGGGACTAAATGTATAAAAATATAAAAAAAATAAAAAAGCACATGTGTGCTTATTCCATTATCCTCGATTTAAAAAAAAAAAGTTATCTGAGCGCTTTGATTTGTTGCTTTACAAGATTCAGCGCTATATAAATTCCATACATTATTATTATTCATTATTATCTTATTAATATTATAACTTATCATTATTATTTTATTCCCATTATTAACTCGTCCTCATTAAAACATCGACTAAGCAACAGCTGCGCAGCTACCGAGAGCCTCGCGTAGACCCTGCCCAGAACCCGTTACTCCGCTTCTCGAGGCACTGCCGGGCAGGACCAGCAAGAACCTACCCGGTGGCTGACCAGCCTTGTATAGGCGTTCACTCATACCACGAGCAGGAGCGATGCATCGTCGATGGTGTGGAGAGTTCTGAGCGCCTTTTCTTAATTGGCGAAAGATCCCTGCTCTTTTGAAAATAATTGATTATGTAGGTGTCTGAAAGTTTGGCGTGATGTTCACTGAACAGGTCCTCAGTCTAAACATCCCTGGTCCTCGTCCGCCTGGTTGGTGTCGGTGGTCTGGTCCGCGCGAGCGAATGGGCGAAAATTTCTGGGGTGTCGTCTGAGAGATTTGAGGCTTTGTTGTTGTAGTGTGTGCAGAAAGATCTGGTCGTGTTGTGTTTAAAGATTGACTTGTGTGTGATGTGTGCTGAAGATTGGTTCTTGAGTGTGTGCTGAAAGAGTCGTTTGGTCTTGCTGTTGTGCTGAAAGATCTGGTCTGTGTTGTTGTGTCTGTGCTGAAAGATCTGGTTTGTGGTGTTGTTGTTGATTGCTGGGGTGTGGCTGAAAGATTTGGTCTTGTGTTGTTGTTGTGTGCTGAAAGATCTGGTCTTGTTGTGTCTGTCTGAAATTCTGGTTGTGTGTGTCTGTGCTGAAAGATTGTCTTGTGTGTGTGCTGAAAGATCTGGTCTTGTGTTGTGTCTGTGCTGAAAGATCTGGTCTTGTGTTGTGTGTTGTGCTGAAAGATCTGGTCTTGTGTGTTGTGTGTGCTGAAAGATCTGGTCTTGTGTTGTTGTGTTGTGCTGAAAGATCTGGTCTTGTTGTGTGTGCTGAAAGATCTGGTCTTGTGTGTGTGCTGTTGGTGCTGAAAATCTGGTCTTGTGTTGTGTCTGTCCTGAAAGATCTGGTCTTGTGTGTGTGTCTGAAGATTGGTCTTGTGTTGTTGTGTCTGTGCTGAAAGATCTGGTCTTGTTGTTGTGTTGTGCTGAAAGATCTGGTCTTGTGTCTGTGCTGAAAGATCTGGTCTTGGGTGTGTGTGTGTTGAAAGATCTGGTTTGTGTTGTGTGCTGAAAGATCTGGTCTTGTGTGTGTGCTGAAAGACTTTGTGTGTGTCTTGAAAGATCTGGTCTTGTGTTGTGTCTGTCCTGAAAGATCTGGTCTTGTGTGTGTCTGTGCTGAAGATCTGGTCTTGTGTGTGTGTCCTGAAAGATTGGTCTTGTGTTGTGTCTGCTGAAAGATCTGGTCTTGTGTGTGTTGCTGAAAGATCTGGTCTTGTGTGTTGTTGTGTTGCTGAAAGATCTGGTCTTGTGTTGTGTCTGTGCTGAAAGATCTGGTCTTGTGTGTGTGCTGAAGATCTGGTCTTGTGTGTGTCTGTCCCTGAAAGATCTGGTCTTGTGTTGTGTCTGTCTGAAAGATTGGTCTTGTGTTGTTGCTGAAAGATCTGTTTGTGTTGCTGAAAGATTGGTCTTGTGTGTGTGCTGAAAGATGTGGTCTTGTGTGGCTGTGCTGAAAGATTGGTCTTGTGTTGTGCCTGTGCTGAAAGATTGGTCTTGTGTTGTGTCTGTGCTGAAAGATCTGGTCTTGTGTGGTTGTGTGCTGAAAGATCTGGTCTTGTGTGTGTTGGTTGGTATGTGTTTTGTGTGCTGAAAGATTGGTCTTGGTGTCTGTGCTGAAAGATCTGGTCTTGTGTTGTGTCGTGCTGAAAGATCTGGTCTTGTGTTGTTCTGTGCTGAAAGATTGGTCTTGTGTTGTGTTGTGTGCTGAAAGATGTGGTCTTGTGTCTGTGCTGAAAGACATGGTCTTGTGTTGTATCTGTGCTGAAAGATCTGGTCTTGTGTTGTTGTGTCTGTGCTGAAAGATGTGGTCTTGTGTTGTGTCTGTGCTGAAAGATCTGGTCTCGTGTCTGTGCTGAAAGATCTGATCTTGTGTAGTGTCTCTCTTGAAAGATCTGGTCTTGTGTGTGCTGAAAGATGTGGTCTTGTGTTGATGTTGTGTGAAAGATCTGGTCTGTGTTGTGCGAAGATTGTCTTGTGTGTGTCTTCTGAAAGATCTGGTCTTTGTGTGTGCTGAAAGATGTGGTCTTGTGTTGTGCTGTGCTGAAAGATTGGTCTTTGTGTTGTGTCTGTCTGAAAGATTGGTCTTGTGCTGTGTGCCTGAAAGATTGTCTTGTGTGTGTGCTGAAAGATCTGGTCTTGTTGTGTGTCTGTGCTGAAAGATCTGGTCTTGTGTTTGTTGTCTGTGCTGAAAGATGTGGTCTTGTGCTGTTCTGTGCTGAAAGATGTGGTCTTGTGCTGTTGTCCTGAAAGATCTGGTCTTGTGTGTGTGCTGAAAGATCTGGTCTTGTGTTGTATCTGTGCTGAAAGATCTGGTCTTGCATTGTATCTGTGCTGAAAGATCTGGTCTTGTGTTGTTGTGTCTGTGCTGAAAGATCTGGTCTTGTGTGTGTGCTGAAAGATCTGGTCTTGTGTCTGTCCTGAAAGATCTGGTCTTATGTTGTGTGTGTCTCTTGCCTTATTGGCTGGAGTGGTAAAGAAAAGAAAATGAATGAAGCCGTGTAGTGCGTTGCAGCAGAACAAACGAAAAGGATAATGAGACTCTTGTCAAATTTTGCCATTACAGCTTGCCCACTCTTTTTAGGGATGGGGGTGGGAGCTCAGTGTTTTTTTGTGAGATGTTTATGTTATTGTTGCTGCTGCTGTAGCTGCTGCTGCTTTTTTTTGGGGGGAGGGGGTCTTTTCTACTTTAATGTTTCTTAAATCATATGTTTATGTGCATCATTATTATCTTATGAATTAGTAATGTGACCAGTCTAATCTCCATTTATGTGTATTACCCCAATGTGGGAATAGTATCGTTTTTATGATGGTTTCATTTATAGATAATATAAGCTAGGCTGAAGGGCTAAAACGAATGATATTGTGTTTGAGGGAGAGCACCTACGATCGTGCTATAAATCCCAGCGCAAAGTTACATCCCTTGTTAGTTTTCTTTCTGGATGGGTGGGTGATATTCTTCTTAAATGCAGAGGTACACATTTTGGTACCAAGACCTTAAAAATTATCACGGATGAGGGCAGTTTCCACAGAACATCTCAAAAAGTGTAACGTGTGGTTTCCAATTCTTTTTTCTTTGGTTTCCAAATCTTTTTTCTTTGGTTTCCAATTCTTTTTATCTTTGGTTTCCAATTCTTTTTATCTTTGGTTTCCAATTCTTTTTATCTTTGGTTTCCAATTCTTTTTTCTTTGGTTTCCAAATCTTTTTTCTTTGGTTTCCAATTCTTTTTCCATTTTTTCTTTTTTTTTGGCAGAGGACGTGTTGCTGGGCACCACGTCTCAGCGGGAGAGGCTGAGTTACACCCCATACCAGCTGGGGCTGCTGAACGGCATCTACGAGGCCATCCGCTATCCCAACAGCGTGCAGAAACTGAAGATCGCCTTCCGCATGGGCATCACTAAGGAGCAAGTGAAGGTCAGTGTGTGTTGTGTGTGGGTGGGGGGTGTGGGGTGGTGGTGTTGTAGGTGGGGGGGGGTGAGGGTTTGCGGGGAGGTGTGTGTGGGTGGGTGGGTGGTGTTGGGGGGGGTGGGGGGGGGGGTTTGAGTGGGTGCGTGGGGGGGTGAGTGTGTGTGTGGGGGGGGGGGGGGGTGTGTGTGTGTGGGGGGGGGGGGGGGGGGCATGTTGTGTGTGTTTTGATTTAACGTCTTTTCACTCAGTGGTATTAGGTGTGTGTGTGATGTGTGTGTGTGTGTTGTGTGTGTGTTTTGATTTAACGTCTTTTCACTCTTAGTGATATTAGGTGTGTGTGTGTGTGTTTTGATTTAACGTCTTTTCACTCTTAGTGATATTAGGTGTGTGTGTGTGTGTGTGTGTGTGTGTGTGTGTGTTGTGTGCGCGCGCGCGTGCGTATGTGTAAGTGTGGTAAGTGTGTGTGTTGTGTGTGCGCGCGCGTGTGTATATGTGTGTGTGTGTGTAAGAGTAGGCCATTTCGTGCCGGCAGGAACGGATAACAAAACTTGAATTAAATTTTAAATAATCAAAAACTCGTGCACACTGACGTGGTGTATAGACACCATACCCGAAGTCGGATTGCAGCTACCTAAATGACGGGTGGGGGGGGGGGTGATGGTCGCATACGTAAAAATCTCACCCATTGGTGAACCTCGGAGCTCTAGCCGAGGAACGAAAAAAATAAGACACCAAAAAAAAGACAAAAGACAAGTCTGACAGTATTTTGCTCTTAACACGTTATATGATATTTTACCTACACTATTTTGTTCTGGCAACCAGGCAGTAACAACAGTATAAACACTGGCATGTGTACAGGATGTTCTTCCCAGTTTGACAAAAAAATCGAACTGAATGTCAAAGTCCTTCGGATGAGACTATAAACCGAGGCCCCGTGTGCGAACGCATGCAGAACATCTTGCGCACACGTTAAATCCTAGTCCGCTGTTCGAAAGAGTAGGCCATTGTATGCCGGTGGGAACAGATGACAAAATTTACAAAACCGCATAGACACGCATAATTTTTTTAAAAATTCATCTGAGCGCTTTGATTTGTTGCTTTACAAGATTCAGCGCTATATAAATTCTATACATTTATTATTATTATTATTATTATTATTATTAATGTTCATTCTGCCGAATCATTTGCCCGTAGCGCACTTCATACGTAGCCTGTTGTTGTTTTTTATTGCTACGAGGTGTTTGTCATCTTCCTTAAGCTTTTTTTAATTCATTTATTTCGGGGATAGTTACATGCAGCAGACTAGCTAATGTCTTCAGCACAGCCTGGTTCCCTTTTTTCCTTTTTTTGTTTGCCTTTTTTTCTGAAAGAATAGATTAGTTCATGCCGAAGTCAGATGCACTGGGCCTGATTTGTCAGGCGCTTTACGACAGCATTTTCCCTTATAATTATGCCAGACAATATTTCCTCTCTGAGTGTTGGACGAAGAAGGTTAAGGTACTGTGCCATTTGATGTCTACTTTCTCTCATATGACAGACCACAATACTTGCTGTCTGAGCGTTGGACCCGAAACTTTTTCCCCATCCATTAGATCAGGAGTGGTGGTCTGGGCGCTAGTCTTTCGGATGAAACGATAAACACGAGGTCCCGTGTGTTGCACATAATTATTTAGCGCACGTAAAAGAACCCACGGCAACAAGAGAGTTGTCCCTGGCAAAATTCTGTAGAAAAAAAAGCCACTCTGACAGGGAAAAAAATACTGTTGCAGACAGGAAAAAAGAAAAAAATGGGTGGCGCTGCTCTTGTGGCGACGTGCTCACCCCGGGGAGAGCAGCCCGAATTTCATGCAGAGAAATCTCGTGACTTAAAGTGGTATAAATAAATAGATAAAGAAAGAAAGAAAGAGCGTTGGACGAAGAAGGTTAAGGTACTGTGCCATTTGATGTGGCTCTCTCTCTCTCTCTCTCTCTCTCTCTCTCTCTCTCTCTCTCTCTCTCTCTCTCTCTCTCTCTCTCTCTCTCTCTCTCTCTCTCTCTCTCTCTCGCTCTCTCTACTTTCGCTCATATGACAGACAACAATACATGATGCTGTCTGAGTGTTTGACGAAGAAGAAGATTAGTTAAGGTATTGTGCCATTTGATGTGGCTGTTTTTCAGACTTACGGTGTTAGAAGTGATTAGAATGAGTCATCTCTCTCTTCCGTTTGGACTTGAGGTGATTATTCAAGCCGCCAGTTTAGGTATTGAGGGAGCTGACAACCCTCATTTGGCCTTCGTGGTCGGCGGGGCTTCAAACAACGTGAAATGCAATGGCGGCCTGAGGGGAAAGCACCCTCACTGAGCTGAGGAAGAATATTTGTTTATGTATTTATTTATTTATTTATTCTTTTATTTCGAGGATAATGGAATAAGCGCTTATGTTCTTTTTTACATCCAGTCCCCGTGTGTATGCGGTTTTGTAAATTTTGTCATCCGTTCCAACCGGCACACAATGGCCTACTCTTACGAAAAGCGGAACAGGATTTAACGTGTGCGCAAGATGTTCTGCGTGCGTTCGTGCACGGGGCCTCGGTTTATAGTTCATAGTCTCTGGTTCAGTGCTGTCTCCCCCACCGCTTGTTTTCCCAGAGTATAAACAAACGCTAAAGGGAGTTAAATGAGCGCATCAACAATTTTATACGTTTATGTCAACTGTCAGTGAAAAGGTAAAGGTAAAGGGTATCCCATAGCCTTTAAGGTCGTAGGGGAGCGAGGCGTCAGAGACCTCACTTCTCTAGGGGCCAGCATATTGAGAGCGGCGCCCATCTCCTCTCCCTCGCTGCTTTACCTTCCCTGACCCTAAAGAGGGCAGGTACTCATTTACAGCTGGGTGAACTGGGGGAACTGTACTGAAGTCAAGGCGCACAAACGGTCACCCATCCAACTGGTAACCACGCTCGACGCTGCTTAACTTGGCTGGGGGAAAGCGAGAGCTCCGCCCGCTGAGCTATCCCGTCCCCTCAACTGTCAGTACATTAGGAGAAATTTGGACTAAGCTAGAGCAGATGTACATTACACACACACACACACACACCATCACACACACACACACACACACACACACACACACACACACACACACACACACACACACACACACACACACACACACACTGCTTTTCGATCGATAAAAAACGAACCTATTTAATCAGCAATTTAAAAAAATTTCTGTTCATGTGTCATGTGGCAGGTCTGGTTTCAAAACCGCAGACGGAAGGACGTGGTGACCAATAAAGTTCCACCATCATCATCATCTTCAACATCAACATCAACTGCAACAGCTTCAACAGAAGCATCAACATCATCAGCGGAAGCCGCAGAAGAGAAGTCTTCCATCACCAACGACGTCAAATCCTCTGCTTCCATGGACTCCTCCTCCTCCTCGCAGCAATCGGAAGACAGTGAACAGGCGCCTAAACAGGGCAAAACGCTGGAATATCCAGGAGAACGCAGTGGCGGGGTCTCTCCCGAACTCCTCGACGTCATTGTCAAAGAACTACGCTCCTTCAGTGACGAGAAAATCAAAGAGCTCAAAGAAAGAAAGAAAGCCAAAGCTAAGCGGAAATCTCGCGCTGCAGTTCTCTCCCCTAGCAGCGGCCATTCTCAGTCTGTGACGCACAGTTCAAACCAACCAATCAGCAGCCTGTTTCAAACGTTCGACATAGTCTCCCCGCCCAATCGCGTCACTCCTACCGCTCCCTGTATCTTGACCTCAGCCAATCGTTTCAGCCACTCGCTCAACAGCTCAGCCTTCACCAACCCTCGCGACAATCTTGTGGCGGGCTCTAGGCAGACCTCCGCTGGCTTGGGAAGTCGGGGAAGTGGGTTTGAGCCGACCCCTGGGCGGGGGCAGCCTCGCCGCCAACCCTTACGGCGAGTCCGGTGTTTACAGAGGGTTGGAGGCTCCGGGCTTAGGACTGACGGGGCTGGCGCCATCCACTCAAGGTCAAGCTCTGGGAGTGCGGAGGATTCAGGACACGCTTCCCGCGCTTTCCGATCTCATTACCTACAGGCAGCAGTTGCAAGGTAGCGGTTCTCTACGAGGCAGTCGCGAGGCTTTACTGCCTCAGCCACCGTTGCCCTCGAGCTGGGAGTCCTCCAGGCTTTTAGACGCTCTGAGCGCTTCTGCGGGTGTGGGTGGAGCCTCTGTCTTGGAGCGCAACAGGATAGTGGGCCCGTGTCTGACGGTCCGAGACGCCACGTATCTGCAGCCTGGGATGCTCGTGCGTCCTAGACACCCCCACTGGGAGTTCAGTCACTCCTCCTCCCCGCCCTACTCGCTGTCCCAGCTGGCTGCTTTGTGTCGGTACAGACCCGTTCAGATCTCCTCCCTCAGCAATCCGTATTACGATCCTCCTTCCCTGTGGAGTCAACAAGGAGCTAACCCTCCTCCTCCTCCTCCTCCGCCTCCTCCGCCTCCTCCTCGTCTGCCTCCTCCTTAGTTTATGGAAGTGGACTTTTTTTTTTTTATAGAGTTGATGATGGTGTAGATGTGTGTAAGTCTTCCTCTTGTTTTCGTTCTCCTTCGTCTGAGGGAAATGGATATTCTTAGAGATGAAGAGTGTGTGTTTTGTGTGTGTGTGTGTGTGTGTGTTGTGTGTGTGTGTGTGTGTGTGTGTGTGTGTGTGTGTGTGTGTGTGTGTGTGTGTGTGTGTGTGTGTGTGTGTGTGTGTGTGTGTGTGTGTGTGTGTGTGTGTGTGTGTGTGTGTGTGTGTGTGTAATAAGTAAGTAAGTAAGTAAGTAAGTCTTCAATTTTAACGTCTTTCCACTTTAAGAGATACCAGACGACCCTAAAGTAGGAGACTGAATATGAGAGAGAGAGAAAGAGAGAGTGAGAGAGAGAGGAGTGAGAGAGAGAGAGAGAGAGAGAGAGAGAGAGAGAGAGAGAGAGAGAGAGAGAGAGAGAGAGAGAACTCGAACTCGAACTCGAACTCGAAATATTTATTCACAAAAAGGCCATTGGCCCATACATGAAGGGGGGTTGCCGAGCTGCATAGTATTTTAGTGAGAAAAATAAGGGAGCACAAAAAATCAAAAAACAAACAAAAATGCTATTGTATAACCACAACAATCACAATAAAAATCAGTTACAAAAAATATGACTTAAGAAATCAAGATATCTCAGAAGAGAGAGAGAGAGAGAGAGAGGAGAGAGAGAGAGAGAGAGAGAGAGAGAGAGATCTACTCTGTGTGTGTGTGTGTGAATGTGCGTGTGTGTGGGCGTCCCTGCATGCATGCGCGCGCGCTCATATGTGTAATAAATAGTAACAACAAAGGAAATAGTATTCTTAACATGAACAAATCAAGAACAGTATTTTTTTATGAAATTCAAAAATAACTACAAGAACTACAATAAATGCCCTATAGGACTTAACAATAAACCCTTAGCAATGTCAATTGTTAACTTAACATTGTTCAACATTTCTTCTCAGAAAAGGCAAGGAGATGAGGTTTTAACTTCTCACATTCAAGTATGATATGGGTATTTGAAATATATTCACCACATAACCATAAGATGGTTATCGGTTATTAGAAGAAGCATCATTAAACAAATTTATAGAAAAGCATCAGCAAAACAATCGGTTTTCACATTCAACTCTGAGTGTGAATAGTGTAGTCGAATAGATTGATCACTTAGAGATTCATACAAATGCTGTAGAAGAAAGACAACTCAAGGCATTATTTTTCAGGATAAGATTAAATGCATTCATGACAAAATTCAGCAAAGATGTTAAATGTGTGTGTGTGTGTGTGTGTGTGTGTGTGTGTGTGTGTGTGTGTGTGTGTGTGTGTGTGTGTGTGTGTGTGTGTGTGTGTGTGTGTGTGTGTGTGTGTACATGTAAGGAACGGAGGAAGAGGGTGTAAGTGGGTTGGTGAGCGGATTTGAGTCAATGGTGGTGGGCGAATTTGAATGATTATGCCGACGTTGTATTTCCAGATGGTACAGTGTGTGTGTGTGTGTGTGTGTGTGTGTGTGTGTGTGTGTGTGTGTGGTGTGTGTGTGTGTGTGGTGTGTGTGTGTGTGTGTGTGTGTGTTTCAATCTCTGGCAAAAGTCTCAGATTAGATGACATTATGAACTAAGCGGTATTGAAATAATTATTTGTTAAGAAGAGACATATATGTGTGAGTGTGTGTGTGCTCTGTGATCTACATATTAGACATGTGGGAACGTGTGTGTGTTTTATTCCATGATCTACATATTAGATATGTGGGAATGTGTGTGTGTGTTTTATTCCATGATCTACATTTTAGACATGTGGGAATGTGTGTGTGTGTTTTATTCCATGATCTACATATTAGACATGTGGGAATGTGTGTGTGTGTTTTATTCCATGATCTACATATTAGACATGTGGGAATGTGTGTGTGTGTTTTATTCCATGATCTACATATTAGACATGTGGGAATGTGTGTGTGTGTTTTATTCCATGATCTACATATTAGACATGTGGGAATGTGTGTGTGTGTTTTATTCCATGATCTACATATTAGACATGTGGGAATGTGTGTGTGTGTTTTATTCCATGATCTACATATTAGACATGTGGGAATGTGTGTGTGTGTTTTATTCCATGATCTACATATTAGACATGTGGGAATGTGTGTGTGTGTTTTATTCCATGATCTACATATTAGACATGTGGGATTGTGTGTGTGTGTGTGTGTTTTATGCCATGATCTACACAACTGGTACCTAAATGTGAGATGCATGCATATGTCTGTGTCGTTTTATCTTATTTGTCTACCTCTGGATGTGTTTTTGAATTACAATTCGTTATCTTTTTTATTGTCATGAACACTAGATAATAGTTTTCAGATGTTATATATATATATATATATATATATATATATATATATATATATATATATATATATATATATGTATGTATGTATCCTTCCTCATTCCTCATTCTGAGCGCTTTGATTTGTTGCTTTACAAGATTCAGCGCTATATAAATTCCATACATTATTATTATTATTATTATTATTATTATCCTTCCTCATTCCAAGAGAGAGAGAGAGAGAGAGAGAGAGAGAAGAGAGAGAGAGAGAGAGAGAGAGAGAGAGGAGGAGAGAGAGAGAGAGAGAGAGAGATTGCCGTTAAGTTGAATTGAAAGTCAACATTTTAGGGGGTACAATTGATAGCTTGCACACTTCCTCTTCTTTTTCACCCAACATCTTTTTATAAAGAAAATGCCTTTGTCATTCTAACTTAAAAAGTAGCCAAAATAAAGATAAAACTTCGAAAGCTTTGTGTAGATCTATGAAAAAAGTAAAGTGATTTTTTTAAGGCACACTTACACTTTCCAAGTATGCTTAAACCTACACTGTCATTGCAAACAATATGAATGCCAGCAAGTGGTTTTCTTCACCAATGCCCCGTCAGTCCTACAAGTCCTGTCTGCAGACAAAGAAACGGAACTCCAAAGGGAACTACAGCTCCTTACACAAAACAAATGCGTAATGCTGCAATGGATCCCTGCCCACTATGGTATCATCATCATCAATGCCTTTGTGCCTTATTGGCACGTAGGGCAGCAATACCACTATGGTATACCTGGCAACAAATAGGCTGATGAACTTGCGAAACAGGGAGCACAGAGAGAACAGTGAGAAAGCAGCCTCACCTTCCACGAAAAGAAGACAATCATCGAATCAATGGTCCGACCCAGAGTAGAGAAGGACGACTACCACCATCTCAAAAAGAGAAGAACAAGTCATCATTCTAAGACTCCGCACTGGGCACAGCAGGCTAAATCACCACACGTCCACAAAGCTGAAACTCGTTCCTTCTCCCCTGTGTGTGCCTGTTGTAAAGAAAACCAGACTGGCGAACACATCCTTCAGAGGTGCACGCTATTCAGCGACCTGAGGAAGATTGTGTGGCCGACAGAGATAACCCTGCAAACCAAGCTGTACGGCCCATGAGAGGAGCTGGAAAGGACATGCCATTATTTTTCCCAAACACATCTGACGGTGTAAAAAAGCGAAGAAGAAGAAGAATTGCAAACAATTCTGCTGCTCAAATACGCAAGTAAAAATTGTAAGCGATCATTTTTAACTAGAGATAAGAATAATGAAACATTTTTGATACTGACAATCAAGTGAAGGATAGGATAGTTGTATAAAAAAAATTCACAAAGTATATCATTATATAAAAAGAATACCTTGACACAAAAAGAAAAGGATAAATAACGCTATAAATAAAATGAACAAAACGTGTATAAAAAAGGCCACATGATGAAGAAAAAAAGTTATGGCCTGATTCAGGAATGGAATAATGAAGAAAAAAATTGCCCACCGAATTTTGTTACTTCTATTAGTTATCCCTCCCAGTTGTCTCTGCCGCCTGTCTAAAAGAAAAAGAGAAAAAATATCTCAACAAACAAACAAAAAAGATTTAATTCATAGATTTTATTTGTGCCTGAGTGCTTTCCCTTTGGGATATGGGGTGGTTTTTCAGTATAGTCTTCCCACAGTGTGGAAATTTTGTGCCAAAAATGTCGCGTTTTACAATCACTTTTTTTTTTCTTTTTTCTTTTTTGTTGTCTTTTTCCTGTAAGTTTATTTTGCTTATTTTCTGCCCACCCAGTCCACTCTTCTGACCTTTTCAAAAAGGCTGGGTTTTTTTTCTACCTGTTGCCCACAGTCTATGGCATGTCATCGGTACTGTGTTGTTCTAGCAAGTAGGAAGTGAGGTTGCTAAGACCGGAATAATAACAAAAATTAAGATGTTCATTTTGCAGTGTTCTTTGCCACAAAGGGTTGTGCTTTCATATGCGTGTTTTAGATACATTCTATCATTGTAATGCATGTGGGGAATTCAGGTCGATAAACTGGAGAAAGGGCTTTGTCTTTAGCATCCATTGCTTTTATTAACCTTAATCAAGAGCTAGTATATGATGTTAAATCTTTTACTGGAGTCTTTTGTAGATCGGTAATTCGGAGTTTAGCATCTTATGTGGTTGGTTAGTACTTTTGGTGGAATTGAAGAGTTTTGTTGTTGTTGGTGGTGGTGGTGGTTTGGGGAGTTGTTTTTTTTGCTATATAGATCTATAGCTGTAGCAATTTTTTTTTTTTTACCCAAGCTTCATTTTCAATACGATAATTGTTCTGATAAGACTAATGCAATCGCCCGTCAAGAAATAAACATCTGAATCTGTATAATTATATCTAAATAGACTACTATACAAGTAGGTATAATCAGTATGTTATCTCATTTGCAGTAGTACCCTGATTTACGGGTGCTTATATACAA
>CM054138.1:58407852-58412852 GCA_028751875.1 Rapana venosa
CGCTCCTCGTTTCAGGGTACGTAACCACTGGTCTGATTTTGTAACACATAAGTTACTTCCCTTGAATTTTATTTCTAACACTATAGCCCAAGAGAGTTAAAGGGAATAAACCATTGTGAGTTGAATTGAACAGATCAGACAGATAATAATAATAATAATGAAAGGAATTTATATAGCGCTGAATCTTGTAAAGCAACAATCGACCACCAGTCGATCGATTAGATAATAAAGAGAGAGAGAGAGAGAGAGAGAGAGATTCGGATGGTTTATTCATTTATAGGCCAAGGCCCCTTATGGCTTATGAAGGGGAATGCGAACATGATTTAATAACTAACACATGTAGTAAGATCCAAAAATGAAAAAAAGAGTTAATACATACTGATTGCATATAATAAAAATGATGATGATGAGAGAGAGGCATCTGCATGTTACATCATTATCAAAACAAGCCCCCCCCCCCCCCCCCCAAGAAAAAAACAAAAACCCCCCACAAAAATATGACAAAACACCCTCACGAAACCCTTCTTTAAAACAATATTATCAATGAAACATAACTGATTCACAATGTGGCTAAAATTCTAATTAAAAAACCCAATTATTGTTAAAAAAACCCACCAAATCAGCAACAAAACAGCAATTACAAGTTAGACAAACCATCTGTAAATCAAACTCAATACATTTCCTAAGACATTGTATACTAATGAGGAAGAAAAGGAACTTTGCATGTTTTTAGGACGACGATAAACAAGGCATCACATAATCTGTAAACCAAACGTTCATATAAAGTAATACATTCCGTGTATAAGGGAAACACCGAAAGATGGAAGAAGAGACAGAAAGGGGGGAAAAAAAAGACATGGAGAGAGCGAGAGAGCGATAGAGCGAGCGAGCGAGTGAGAGAGAGAGAGGGGGGAGACAGACAGACAGAGACAGACATGTCTGTCAGACAGACACATACAGAGACAGACAGACAGAGGGTAGCAATCTTTGGCTGCACACCGGTATTAAAAAATCACTCTTTTCCTTCTGTTTTTCTATGTAACTCTTATATTCATACCGCACGTACTAAGGCATCCACAGAAATAAAAACCACTTTTTGTGAAAGACTAGCCTCTGACTCAAAACTCAAGTGATTTTGAACAAATTTGGAAGGTTTGAAATTTTTGAATTTTTCAGCAAACACTGTACCCCCTCAGTCCTTTGTCGTCTTTATGGCAATATGCATGCGCGGGGTCAACGCTGTAGGAATACAGGCAAACCTCATTTGATGGTTATTTCCAACTTTCTCGTGACTACCTGGTATTGCTCTATGTCCTCAATCCAAAAAACAAGTGCACAGTTCATTTTTTCATGCTTAAAAAAATCTGTGAAAATCACCAACATTTTTTTCCTCTCGCACTCTATACAAGATACTACTTGACCCCCAAATTAATACCGGTGTGTAGCCTTTAAATATAAGATCTCACATTCCGTCATCAAAAGGTTTCATTTTCTGATTTTCTTTTCTTGGGAAACAGACGAAATCTTTCAGAAATTATTGTCATAGAGAGGAAGGAGTTGCAACTTATTACCCCTAAGGTTGTTTTCCTCCGCTTCTACTTGTTCAGGGAACGGGATAGCTCAGTGGTCAGAGCACTCGCTTTTCCCCTAGCCAGGTTAAGCAGCATCGAGCGTGGTTACCAGTTGGATGGGTGACCGTTTGTGCGCCTTGGCTTCAGTACAATCCCCCAGTTCACCCAGCCCTCTTTAGGGTCAGGAAAGGTAAAGCAGTTAGGGAGAGGAAATGGGCGCCGGCTGGCCCCTAGAGAAGTGAGGTCTCTGACGCCTCGCGCCCCCCCCCCCCCCCCCCCCCCCCCTACGACCTTATAGGTTATGGGACACCTTTACCTTTTTTTGTTTTTACTACTTATTCAAGTATAGTTTGAATCTTTTTTCCTTTCTTTCCTCCGCTAGGTCTCAGCGGTTCACCAATACTGAGCTTTTCGCGAATGCAACCGTTTTTTGCCTGTTATTTCATCAACATTATCCATTACACCCAGCGGTGTGTAGGGCAGCCACAAAGCGCTTCCACTCCTGCCTATCCTGGGCCAACCTAGTCACCGATCCCCAAGAGTGCCGCATGGCCTTCATCTCACTTTCTACAGTCCTCCTCCACGTTGCTTTTGGTAGGTCTTCCCTTATCCTCTCGGCTTTGGCCATCAGCATTCATACGAGTCTCACTGGACCCGGGAGGTCCTTCGCACGCAAAAGTAGAAATGTTCTCTGTTGCTGTTTCCGTAACTTCTCTTCTTTTATGGGACAGGGTTGTTAGCCCTGTGCCCAACCCCCAACCTGGAGGAAGGGTTCCACCTTAGTCGCCTCTTATGACATGCCTGGTTGGAGGGCAGGGATCCTATTCTTGCAATGCTCGCTTTGCAAGCATACCCCGGGAGTCCCATGGGGGTGCCTGTTATTTAGGTAGCTGCATCCGACTTCGGAGATGATGTCTGAACACTCCCCCACCCCCCCCCCCCCCCCCCTCTCCTCTATTGAATCAGCAGATTTGTCATGTAAAGTCTACATTGGTTGATTTTAGTTTGTGAATAAATGTGTTTGTCAGCTGATTTGATGTGTGGTTAGGATTTGTTAGTCTCAGTTTCCAAATGTATTCATTGGTCAGTTGGAATTAGTAGTCCTGCGACTGAACCAATGTAACAGGGCGTACAAGGCATATTAAAGTCTTTCTCTTGCTGGCTGTCTGAGGCAACTTTCTTCTTGAGTTAGGCTGTGGTGCCGTAAGACCTGACAGAATGACTTAGAAGGAAACAGCAGTTTTGTTCTTCTGCTTGAGCTGTAAGTGAACATTTCTCTCTTGATAGCACTTGTCCCTTAAAGAGATTTGTTAATGTAAGAGCTGATTTAATAAATGAATTTCATTTGTGTGTAATAGCTGAATTTAGGTAACGAGTAATGATTGAATATTGTGACTCGTACAGTTAAAGTGTGTGTAGTTGCTTTATATATGAATGTTGGCTAAAGTCATGAGACTTTTACTATTTAATTGTGTGTTGTTTGGTAGATAAAAATAAAAAGTGTTACCATAACACCCCTGTGTGGCCTCAAGTCATTCCTTTGAGTGTGAAGTGCCAGTGTCCTAACATCCCCTCCCTGTACCTACACCCTCCAACATATAGATAGATAGATAGATAGAGAGAGAGAGAGAGAGAGAGAGAGAGAGATAGATAGATAGATAGATAGATAGATAGATAGATAGATAGATAGATAGATAGATAGATAGATAGATAGTGCTGTCTTCTAGAGTTGGCATGCATCCTTAGTAGGCCTATATACATCTCATTACTCTTTCACTATCGAGTGAACACACATAACGTAACTTACCACCCAACATGATAATAAACCACGATAACAACACAACATAGCACAACATTCACCTCATGCCTGGACCCCCTAACAATCAAAACAAAAGAAACAACAACAACAACAACAACAAATCCGTCGACCCTGGGTCATCGGTTAAGACTTTCTCCACAAAACAGTGAAAGGCCATTCCATGAAGTTCTGGGCAAAGAGCAGTCGGCCAGTCATCAGATTATAGGGTTTGTAGTGTCTTTCTTGCATGTAGTTGATGACGTATTCCCCTCCGTATTGTCGTCTGTTCTTGACGTGTCCCCATTCCATCCATACGAGGGGGAAGTCCACTTCCTGGAACAGCCGCGTCGCTCCAGCTAGCACGTGACCCTCGTGACCCTCTACGTCAATCTGTGAGGAATGTGAACGACTATTGATAATGTTGATAATTATGAATGATAACGAATAACAAGTAGAATATGGGTGTGTATTAACAATGGTAATAAAACGGTACAAGTGTTCCCATAACCTATGCGGTCGTTGAGGAGCGAGGCGTCAAGAGACCTCAGCTTCTCTAGGGCGGCCAGCGTATTGAGGGCGGTGCCCATCTCCTCTCCCTCACTGCTTTACCTTCCCTGACCCTAAAGAGGGCAAGTACCCATTTACAGCTGGGTGAACTCAGGCACTGTACTGAAGCCAAGGCGTACCAACTGTCACCCATCCAAGATGTAACCACGCTCAACGCCGCTTAACCTTCACAGAAAGAGTTTAAAATTGTTTGTCGCAGAACAGATTTAACATGGACGGGATAGCTCAGTGGTCGGAGCACTCGCTTTCCCCCAGCCAAGTTAAGCAGCGTCGAGCGTGGTTACCAGTTGGATGGGTGACCGTTTGCGCGCCTTGGCTTCAGTACAGTTCCCCCAGCTCACCCAGCTGTAAATGGGTACCTGCCCTCTTTAGGGTCAGGGAAGGTAAAGCAGCGAGGGAGAGGAGATGGGCGCCGCCCTCAATATGCTGGCCCTAGAGAAGTGAGGTCTCTGACGCCTCGCTCCCCTACTACCTTATAGGTTATGGGACTCCTTTACCTTTACCTTTTATTATAATTTTGTTCTTCCTTTCTCGGTTAGACACCGGGTTCACCGATGGTGAGATTTTGCGTATACCACCGTTTTCACCCACCATTAAGGGAGCCACGGAGAGCAGAGGACCACGGGGAGTGGATAAAGCCGGTTGCAAAATCGGTGGATCGGTGGTCTAGAGGTAACGCCGCCCGTCTAGAATGCGAAAAGTCCGGGTCGGAAGTGTGCGGTGGTTCGAATCCCGTTTGGGCCCGAAACTTTTCCCCCCATCCATTAGACCATGAGTGGTGGTTTGGGCGCTTGTCTTTCGGATGAGACGATAAACCGAGGTCCCGTGTGTTACACAAAATTATTCAGCGCACGTAAAAGAACCCACGGCACTGATTCCGTTCACCTACACATCCATTGGGTTCTAGACCAAGATCCGGCTTGTCAACACGCCCATAACACGTTCAACAAAACTTTTTTTCGCAACAACAACAAGAACAACAACAACAACATCAAAGAGTAGCACCAGGTATGACCAGTGGCTGCATCGGTGAATCGGTGGTCTAGAGGTAACGCACCTGCCTT
>CM054138.1:58417852-58420352 GCA_028751875.1 Rapana venosa
TCAGTAAACGTTAAAAAGCAAACACTGTGTGATCACAAAAAAGTTGTACACTGAAAACTTTGAACAAATGTTAAAGCAAACGAAATCGAAAGAACACACATACTCCACAAAATCAGGATAAGACAACTCAGAAAGTAAGCCACTGACGTTCTAGTGAAGAAAAGAGTATTGTTTACTACATCCTGCTCTTGGCAGATCTTCAGAAGGGGAGTTAACAACATTGCCTACAGATTTCTGCACACTAACACAGTCACACGCATTTACTTTTTTTTTTTTACAATCATAGTAAACATCATATATTTACTTCGTTGGCTGTGTTCAGAAACAATTTACAAATAACAGTAAATTATATGTTACCTTTGTAGATTTTCAAAAGGCTTTTGACTCGATTTTTAGAAAACTCTTTTGGCCTATCCTCATTAAAAATGGTGTAACATGGAAACTTTATATCTGTGTGAAAAAAATATATAAGATGTAAAAGCAAGAATAAGGGTTGGTGTTAAGTTTAGTGATTATGAATCATGTACTCAAGCAATGAAACAAGGGGATGTATGTAGTCCTGTTCTATTTTCTTTATTTATCAATGAATTAGCTCTTGAAATTATTGGAAACGGAAAACAAGGTGTTACATTTGATTTATTAGAATTATTTACTTTGCTCTTTGCTGATGATGTTGTTTTGTTGCCTGAAACTCTTGTTGGCTTGCAGAATCAGTTGAATAGCATATTCTATTCAGCTCAAAGATTAGAACTTAAGGTGAATATGGACAAAACAAACATAGTAGTTTTTCGAAAGGGAGGTTATTTGGCAGCAAAGGAAAAATGGTTCTAGGGAAATTCCAAAGTTTCAATTGTGAATGCATATAAATACTTGGGTATCTACTTTTCTACCAAATTAAGTTTTTCCCTTGCTTGTCAAGATCTTGTTAGCAAAGAAAAGCCAGTTGTCATGAATTTATTTCGTTTGTTATATAAGTTTGAAAATAATTCAGCACGTTTATTTTTTAGGTTACTTGATTCACAGATTCAGCCAATAGGTCAGTGTGGTGCTGAAATCAAGGCCTATGAAGCAGAGCGGGAAATTGAAAAATATCACCTTTTTGCCATGAAGCCTTTTTTATTTGTTGATAAAAAAAACTCCGAATGAATTGATCTATGAGGAACTTGGAAGATTTCCAATATATATATATAACTGAGACAAAAGAGTGTCCAGCCAATGGGTCAATTTTAGCTGGATAGCAATGTTAACCCGAACATTGTCAGACACATTTGAGTGTTGACACAGGCAGAAGAAGTTGAAGATAAATGGCCTTTACTTGGATCTCAGAAGAGATGCTATTTCCCCACTTGACCAATTATATAACTGAGACAAAAGAGTGAGGAAAAACAAGTGCAGGTAACCAATTACAACTTCATTCCGATCATAAACTAATTTAGGTCCTAGATTCGAGGATAAAAAAAAAAATCACTACAAGATAAAACTTTGAAGGCAGCATTAGGGGAATATTTGAGTAAGGACCATGCCTTTGGCCTGACCTGACTCGAGTTTCGGCTCCTGGTTGAGCACTCTTCAGAGGTCCCGGCACTCTTTGAAACCTCACTCCTCCTTTGTGGTAGGTAACAGCAAGACACTCTCCAGAATGTATGTGTCTATTGCCATATATATATGAAGATTTCCAATATATATATATATAATATATATATATATATATCATACACATATACAGTTTCCTGTTACACCAATTTAATATGATTATTAAATATTGGTTAAAACTAGTCAGTATGCATGAAGGGAGACTACCTGCCCAAGCGGGATAGCCTAGTGGTTAGAACATTGCGCTCGCAATCTGATGACCCAGGTTCGATTCCCATTCAAGGGGATATTTTCCCCTGGAGTTAACATCAGTGCAGACTCGACTCTCCCAAAAAGTCTTTCGGATGAGACTATAAACCCAGGCCCCGTGTGCGAACGCATGCAGAACATCTTGCGCACACGTTTAATTCTGTTCCGCTTTTCAGATGAGTAGGCCATTGTGTGTCGGTAGGAAAAGATGACAAAATTTACAAAACCGCATACACACGGGGACTGGATGTAAAAAAAAAAGCACATAAGTGCTTATTCCATTATCCTCGACATAAAAGAATAAAATAAAAAGATAAATTTTAAAAGCTTATAAAACACTAGTTGATCTAGACAGCAGCAACAATCTAGACAGCAGCAACAATCTAGATAGCAGCAACAACTATCCGCAAGTGTTTAGATAGTTGTGGGTTTTCATGAGTGTGGAATAACCAGGGAGTAGATTGTATCGAAAGTTTTTTTATTTGTTTTAAGCAGTGCATAACAGAATGTAGGTGGCAAGAGTGAACCAGTCATATCAAGAATAGTGATCGATTTTCATTGTATAAGCTATTGAAAATGAATAACATTATAGAACCATACTGAAATAAATAGAACAAGTTTATTAGATGTGCCCTGACTAAATTTAGATTTGGTGTCT
>CM054138.1:58422852-58427852 GCA_028751875.1 Rapana venosa
CTGGGCCCGACTTGTCAGGCGCTTAACGGCAGCGCCACGCATTTTCCCTCATACGACAGACAGCAATACTGGCTGTCTTAGCGTTCGACGAAGAAGAAGAAGAAGAAGAAGAAAACAGGGACAAAAGGCTTTATACGTATTTTACAACATGAACACAAATATCTGTACAGACAGAAATGACACCACATTCTCCAAAAGCAGGGTTCTTTTTAACATCCCCTCCCTACTGCTAAACATCATGTTGGGAAAGTTGACGTGTGTGTGCAGGCTTGTTCAATAACTTCATGGACTGACTTACCTTCTACACACAGGAGCGTGTTACAGGCGACACCTGTAGCTCTGAATGCAACGTTCTCGTCCCTGACTGGATTTTTTATTTATATCACACGCCAGTGTTAGGCGAACTCCGCCATCCCTGCTGCTATGTGTGGTTAAAGGCAAGTTCAGCCTGTGACAGGTTGTTTTTTTTTTCTGTTTTGTCTTCGTTCCTCGGCTAGCGCTCCGAGCTTTGTTTAAACAGCGCTTTATTCAGAAAACATAAACGTTACACATACACAAATTGAGAGCAATACCAAGATTATGGCTCAGAGGTTTATATAAATGGTGAGATTCTACGTACGCGGCCGTGTTTGCCCTCTACTCAGGTAGACGTATTCCGACTTCTGGGAGAATGATAAATAAGAGTTGTATTCACTGCAGTATAAGCTTACTGGGAAAGCGTTTCCTGCACACTAGTGCATTCAGACAGCTTATGTATGTATAACTAGACTGCTTTCGGGAAGCTGCTAACGTATACACCTGGTGATGGTTGGTTGATGGTGCAGTCCTGAACTAATCGGACAACTCTGCTGGGACTCAAATGCATCGCTTGACAAACACGCCCCTGTTTCTTGACATTTTTTATATCCTAAAAGATTCTCTCCGTGGTATTCCCTTGTACTCGCCATGATCCTTCGGATGAGACTATAAACCGAGGCCCCGTGTGCGAACGCACGCAGAACATCTTGCGCACGCGTTAAATCCTGTTCCGCTTTTCGAAAGAGTAGGCCATTGTATGCCGGTGGGAACAGATGACAAAATTTACAAAACCGCATACACACGGGGACTGGGTGTAAAAAAGCACATGCGTGCTTATTCCATTATCCTCGATATAAAAGAATACATAAATAAATAAATAAGTAATCATCTTTTTGCCAAACGTGCCTGCCGTCATGCAAGTTTTTTTGTTTTTTGGTGAGCGGTGGAAGGTTGGGAAAGGCTAAACTAACGTCAGGTAAACATTGACGAACAATAGGAAAACCACCATGCTCTCCAATATCCTTGTGTTCCTACGAGGGGGGGTTAATCCAGTGCGTGGACATTATGGTTAAGATGAACATCGATTTCTAACTCTAGGTCATAACAATTTTTACCTTGCAACCGTTCCGACCCCACTACCACCACCCCCACCCCCTTTCCCTCCCGTCCCATTCCCTCCCCCTTGCTCTAGCTCTTTCGCCTCGAGCGCAGGAATGTGTTTTTCAAAAGTGAAAATCTGTGTTTGCAAATCTGAAAATCTGTGTTTGCAAATCTGAAAATCTGTGTTTGCAAATCTGAAAAACGTTACAGTCTGGGTTGGGTTGTTGTTTTTTTCATGCCATTGGATGAACCACTGGCTTTGTTGACAGTCTACTAGAAGTAGATTCAAAATGGCGTCCGAAACTTTGTTGTGCCCATGGTACATAACGATCGTGAAGAACTTATTCAAAATGTAGGTCACCAATGCAGATGATAGGTACAAGTATCAAAGCACCATACCAGGGTAATAAAATGACACTTAAACAGCACTGGTATTGAAAATTGATACAGCCGTTACAAGCGGCACATTGCATAACAAAAAAGCATGGCGTCATTGACACGCATCTAAATCAACTGGACATAAAACTGACTTGTCCGCATTTCTGACTGTAAAAAGGTAAAGGTGTCCCATAACCTATAAGGTCGTAAGGGAGGGAGGCGTCTGAGACCTCACTTCTTTAGGGGCCAGCATAATGAGGGCAGAGCCAATCTCCTCTCCCTTGCTGCTTTACCTTCCCTGACCTTAAAGAGGCTTCTTCTTCTTCAAGTGTCCGGTCTGGTCCTGCAGACATCGACGATCATGGCTCTCCATTCTTCCCTGTTCTCGGTCCCTCTCATGAGCTCATTGTTGGTGCCCTCTTTATTCGTTGCGAATTTGTTTAAGCTGTCTGTGAATTTTGTGCGTTGTCTTCCTCTGCTCTTGTTTCCACAGATTTTGCCACTCCATAACAGTTTCTCTAGTCCGTCAGCCCTGATTATATGGCCGAAAAGTTTGAGCTGTCTTTCTCTGATGGTGTTGAGAAGGGATCTCTTGTACCCAGCCATTTCCATTACTTCTGCATTTGTTTTTCTTTTTGTCCATGAGACTTTCATGATTCTCCGGATGAACCACATTTCCACTGCTTCTAGTCGCTGTTCTGTGCCCTTGGCTAGGGTCCAGCACTTACATCCGTACAGAAGAATGGACCATACGTAGGCTCTCAAAACATGGATCTTTGTCTTGAGGCTTATCTTACTGTTGGTAAAAATACATTTCATGATGTTAAAAGTTGCCTTAGATTGACCGATTCTCTTCTTGATTTCTGTGTCACACTTGCCGTCCGGGGTGATAGTACAACCAAGGTATTTAAAGGTGTTTACTTGTCTGATTCTCTCTCCTTTACAGGCTATGTTGCATTGTGGTATAACAGCTTTTTTCGAGATCACCATGCATTCTGTCTTCTTTGCATTGAGCTGTAATCCTTTCTTTTCGCTTTCGTCTGTTACTGTTGTTAAAATCTTTTGCAGTTTTTCTTCAGAGTCGGCGATAAGGACTGTGTCATCTGCATATCTCAGGTTGTTGATGTTGTGGCCACCTACACTAATTCCCTCATGATTCTCAATATTTCGTAGAATTATTTCACTATATACATTAAATAAATCAGGCGAGAACACGCAGCCCTGCCTCACACCCCTGCAGATTGGTCTATATTGACTGATGTCATTGTCGACTCTAATGGCTGCCTCCTGTTCCCAATATATGTTTCTGAGGACTCGAAGATCTTTTCCGTCGATGTATAGCACTGCCAGAATAACAAACAAGTCGGAGTGTCGTACTTAAAGAGGCAGGCACCCATTTACAGCTGGGTGAACTGAGGGACTGTACTGAAGCCAAGGCGCGCAAACGGTCACCCCATCCAAATGGTAACCACGCTCGACACTGCTTAGCTTGGCTGGGGGAAAGCGAGTGCTCTGACCACTGAGCTATCCCGTCCCCTGACTGTGGTTTTATATTTATATTTATTTTATGCTATTACTCCATTCATTTCATTTCTCATGTATACATTTTTTTTTGTTCGCTTTCTTTTAGTTGACTTCACTTCTGCCTTCAACATAAAACAGCCACATATCATAGCTGAACAGCTTCAAAAACACCCTAAGTCAAATTAAAACTAATGTTATGGATTGTAATTTTGTTTTTAAATCATCCATTCCAATGTGTCTACTTTAAAAGGGCCAATTTCCTGCAAGTAAACATGTAACTGGTGCACCACAAGGCACTGTTCTAACCCTTGTGCTTTTTACACTGTACACTAACAACAGTACTGGTACCTCAGTCACTCCTGCAACAAAATTGTCCACTGCTCCATGTGGGGGGAGGAAGATCCAGATGCCAAAATTGAAAAGGAAAAGGAACCAGAAAAGTTTTGTAACCGAATCAGTTCAGTGTCTTAACCATCCTTGTATACATTTCCCTTTGATAGATTTATAAAGTTCGCGAGCGCGCGCGTGTGTGTGTGTGTGTGTGTGTGTGTGGAGCAAGTGTGCGTGCATATGTGTGTGCTTGTCTGCGTGTGTGTATGGGGGTGTGTTTAAGAGCGTTTATCAGTGCATCTGGAAGTATGTAAGTAGGCGTCTCCAACACCCACGAACTGAAAATATGCTCAGACCTGTTCGTCAACTGAACGTGTGTTGACATGGGGTAGGGGGTGGGGGGTGCAGACAGGGAGATAAGTGACAACCCATTGTTCTCCCAAACAGAGTCATGGTTTTTTCATGTTAGACAATGTTTACTTTAACCGGTCATGCACGAGTATATTATGTATGTCTGAAAGCGAAATGGATTGATAGGAGCATTGCGTTGCCTTGAGTTGTGTTTGCGATTGAACAGCTCCGAGCCTGGTCTCCAGCGACCATAGAGATACCTGTTCCAGGGGATTTTCCCACTGGAATTAACATCAATACCGCCTCCACTCCCCCTGAAAGTCCCTCGGATGAGACTACAAACAGAGGCCCCTGTGTGCAAACTCACTTAGAACATCTTGAGACACCTGTTTAAAACTGGTTCTGCCTTTCGGAAGTTAAAATTAAAGACACACACACACACACAAACACACACACGCACGCATGCACGCACGCAGACTGGTGTCATATTTAGACTTCATTCTCGAAGTCGGAATGCAGCGACCTGGTGGGCAAGAGACGGTCACATGATTATATCCAGAACTCTCACCATTGGTGAACCTCGGAGTTATAGCAGTTGAATGAAAGAAATAGAGAGTGCCATATCGATACATATCTCTCTGTGTGTGTGTGTGTGCGTGCGTGCGTGAATGTGTGCTTACGTACCTGCATGCGTGCGTATTTTTTCTTCTTGTTGAGTCTAAAGTCTGTTTACACAAGTTTTTAACATATATTTTGCACAAAAAGTTATATGTACATTCGCACACGTGGCCTCGGTTTGTAGTCTCATCTGGACTTTGACGTTCAGTTCGATTTTTGGGGGGGTCAAGCTGGGAGGAAAGGGCAAAGTTAGGAATTGAATCCAAGACATCACAGCTTACTTGTTAGGTAGGTGAAAGTCTTAACCGTCCTGCCACCTTCCTTATGTGAGGTTTGACAGTGGCCCATACTGCAGGCCTAGATCTTTCTCTCAGTCTGAATAATCCATGTCACATTGTGCA
>CM054138.1:58432852-58440352 GCA_028751875.1 Rapana venosa
ACACAACACACACACACACACACACACACACACACACACACACACACACACAACACACACTTAACCGTCTAATATCACTTTTTGGTGGAAGGACGTTAAACTGAAGAACTAACTCACACACACACACACACACACACACACACACACACACACACACACACACACACACCACACACAGCAGGAACGTTGAGAGTGTACTCATTTTCTTTCTTCAATATCCCGCTGACAGATGACAGAGGGAACGGGGTACTGAAAATCAGGACAAAACTGTTCATGTCCTCTCCCCACAGCCAGCAATAATCGATTAGTTACGGCCACTCACTTGTAGTAGCTCTGCTTTACATTAATTTTTGTGTGGTAGGTTTTCCAAGGGTTGGTTGTTGTTGTTGTTTTTTGGCTTGGGTGGGTGGGTGGGTGGGGGGATGGGTGGGGGGGGTGTTGTTGTGTGTGTGTGGGTGTGTGGGTGGGTGGGTGGGTGGATGGGTGGGGGGGTGTGTGTCTGTGTGTGTGTGGGTGGTGTGTGGTGTGTGTTGTGGGTGGTGTGTGTGTGTGTGTGTCTGTGGTGTGTGTTGTGGTGTGGTGTGTGTGTATGTGTGGTGTGGTGTCTGTGTGTGTGTGTGTGTGTTGTGTGGTGTGTGTGTTGTGGTTGTGTGTGTGTGTGTGTGTGTGTGTGTGTGTGTGCGCGCGCGGAGTTTTCAGGGTTGGTTGTGTTGTTTTTTGGCTTGGGTTTTGTGTGGTGTGTGGTGTTGTGTGTGTGTGTGTGTGTGTGTGTGTGTGTTGTGTGTGTGTGTGTTGTGTGTGTGTGTGTGTGTGTGTGTGTGTGTATGCGTTGTGGTGTATGTTTTGTGTGCGCTGCGCGCGTGTGTGGAGTGTGTGTGTGTGGGTGGGTAGTGGGTGGGTGGGTGGGTGTATATGTGTGTGTGTTTGTATGTGCGCTGGTGTGTGGTGTGTATGTGTGTGTGTATGTGTGTGTATGTGTGTGTGTGTGTATGTATGTGTGTGTGTGGGGGGGGGGGGGGGGTATGTGTATGTGTGTGTGTGTCTGTTGTTTGTGTGTGTGTGTGTGTGTGTCTGTTGTTGAGTGTGTGTATGTGTTCGTTGTGTGGTGTGTGTGTGTGTGTGTGTGTGTGTGTGTTGTGTGTGTTGTGTGTGTGTGTGTGTGTTGTGTGGGTTGTGTATGTGTGTGAATGTGTCTCTGTGTCTGTGTATGTGTGTGTGGTCTGTGTCTCTGTGTGTGTGTGTCTCTGTGTCTGTGTATGTGTATGTGTGTGTGTTATCGTTTCTCGTCTACAGTTCCGAGGTTCACCAAATGGTTAGATTTTACATAATTAGGGGACCGAGTTTCTTTTTTGCCCACTAAGAAGGTAGCCGCATTCCGACACAACAAAAATTAGGCCATCTTTTATCTGTACGGCGGAACTTTTGTTTTTTTCTGCGCGATCGCAACAATAGAAACGAAACACGAATGCAGTCTTGTAGCATGGAAGAGAAGGTTTAAACGTGATCATGGATCATGTAAGTATTGATACCTCTCATTATTCATTCGGTAAAAATTATCTTCTGTACACAAAGAAAAATTGCTGTCAACATAATACACGTTTCAGTTCCAGTGACCAGCATGAAAAATATCTGTATTTTGATAATGAACTTGTATGAATCTGATTTTCGTTTAGATTGGAAATGCATTTAGAAATTATTTGAAATAAAGTTCATTGTTATACCTAGCCTATATGTGGAAAATTGTCATCAAGACAATATAATCTCTTTTTTTGTGTGTGCCATTCAGACAGGGTATTACTCATTGTGATGTTTATTGTCGAAGCAGATGGTACAAAACAATATCGGCAGTATCTAAAAGTAAGCTACCTCTCAATGTGGTACGTGTTGTTGTTCATTTATACGATCTTTCAACTGTTGTTAAGTTTTACGGTTTTTGACATTTATTGTAGTTTTAGTACAGTTTATGACATTTTCTTCTTTTCAGGTTCATCATTTTTTTTCTCAAATTGATATTTCATTACCTTTGTGAATTAGGCAGCATTTATACACAGACACACGCAAAAGTTATGGGTATTCTGCGGTATAAGTACATTTCATATTATTTAGCTGGATAAGACAAGGCAAGGCAAGGCAAGGCAAGACGAAGCAAGGCAAGGCAAGATGAGGCAAGGAACGGCAAGATGAGGCAGGGCAAGGCAAGATGAGGCAAGGCAAGGCAAGACGAGGCAAGGCAAGATGAGGCAATGCAAGGCAAGATGAGGCAATGCAAGGCAAGATGAGGCAAGGCAAGGCAAGATGAGGCAAGGCAAGGCAAGATGAGGCAATGCAAGGCAAGATGAGGCAAGGCAAGACAAGATGAGGCAAGGAACGGCAAGATGAGGCAAGGCAAGATGAGGCAAGGCAAGGCAAGGCAAGACGAGGCAAGGCAAGATGAGGCAAGGCAAGGCAAGATGAGGCAAGGCAAGATGAGGCAAGGCAAGGCAAGATGAAGCAAGGCAAGATGAGGCAAGGCAAGGCAAGACGAGGCAAGATGAGGCAAGGCAAGATGAGGCAAGGCAAGGCAAGATGAAGCAAGGCAAGATGAGGCAAGGCAAGGCAAGGCAAGGCAAGACGAGGCAAGACGAGGCAAGATGAGGCAAGGCAAGATGAGGCAAGGCAAGGCAAGATGAGGCAAGGCAAGACGAGGCAAGACGAGGCAAGATGAGGCAAGGCGAGGCAAGATGAGGCAAGGCAAGACAAGACGAGGCAAGGCAAGACGAGGCAAGACGAGGCAAGGCAAGGCAAGACAAGACAAGACAAGATGAGGCAAGGCAAGGCAAGGCAAGATGAGGCAAGGCAAGGCAAGGCAAGATGAGGCAAGGCAAGGCAAGACAAGACAAGACAAGATGAGGCAAGGCAAGGCAAGGCAAGATGAGGCAAGGCAAGGCAAGGCAAGGCAAGACGAGGCAAGGCAAGGCAAGACAAGGCAAGGCAAGGCAAGACAAGACAAGATGAGGCAAGGCAAGGCAAGGCAAGATGAGGCAAGGCAAGACGAGGCAAGGCAAGACGAGGCAAGGCAAGGCAAGGCAAGACAAGACAAGATGAGGCAAGGCAAGGCAAGGCAAGGCAAGATGAGGCAAGGCAAGATGAGGCAAGGCAAGACGAGGCAAGGCAAGATGAGGCAAGGCAAGACGAGGCAAGGCAAGGCAATGCAATGAAACGAACTGGGGGCGGGCGCTACAGCCCAGTGGTTAAGGACCTTTGAGTTCAATCCTGATGGGCGGTGAAGCCATGGGTTCGAATCTCGGCAGTAGCTTCTGGTGAAATAAGGGTGGGGATTTTTGACGATCTCCCAGATCAACTCGGTTTACTAGTGCCTGATGTTTCCTCGTGTATATATATACACATGCAGGAGATCAAATATGCACGTTAAAGGTCCCGTAACCCATGTCAGTGTTGAGTGGGCTATGGACATAGGAGCATATTCAGCAGGCATCCCATATATATATATATATATATATATATATATATATATATATATATATATATATATATATATATATATATATATATAGATATATAAAATAATGAATTGCTCTGAAGTGGAACTGTGTCGGCTGAGGCCAGCAGACAGACCCTCTGCAGAGTTACAAGCACAGGAGAAGACCAGGCACTATGCATCCCAACCTGGTAAAGGGAAGCAGAGAAGAAGATGGAGAGAGAGAGAGAGAGAGAGAGAGAGAGAGAGAGAGAGAGAGAGAGAGAGAGAGAGAGAGAGAGAGAACACTGAACACTGAAAGTAATTTATTGCCATTAACAATACAGTCTTTTTGGCAACGAGCACAGTATAAACACAATTTAAACAATATGCTTTTTACAACAAGGAAATAATGAAAACCGAAAGAGGAAAAGGCATCTCTAATAACTCTATTCAACCGAATGCATTAGTTGTTATCATACATTAATTATTATTACAAACTTGTGCGCGCGCGCGTGCACACACACACACACACACACACACACACACACACACACACACACACACACACCAGTGTCATGTTACCTACAAATCAGCAACAGTATAGGACAAATCGACCACCCGACCCTCACATTCAAATAAGGCAATTTAGCCAATGGAAATTGTATTCCACAAATATAGAAAACAAAATAGTGTTACATTGAACAGGTATATTGGACATTCCTGACTCCGTGCCATTTTCTTCAACCCCGAAGAACTTCAATTTGTTCTTTTTGGATTCCTTTTATTGGCTTCCAGCTTCTCTTCCACCCGGTCTATTCGCTCTGCCATCAACTCTCTTTCCTCTCGGAGGTCTGTGATATCCTCAGTATTTCTGTCAACAATCACTTTCAGCTTGCTTACTTCTGTCGTAAGACGTCGGAAATGTACATCTTAGCTATTGAAATTTTTCTTCAGGTAATCGAAAGATATTTGAAGAGTGAAGCTGGAAACAGTTCATCAGCTGAGAAAATCTCCAGTCGACATGTAGAAAGGCACTGGAATGGAGAGAGAGAGAGAGAGGAGAGAGAGAGAGAGAGAGAGAGAGAGAGAGAGAGAGAGAGAGAGAGAGAGGAGAGAGAGAGAGAGAGAGAGAGAGAGAGAGAGAGAACTCGAACTCGAACTCGAACTCGAAAGATTTATTCACAAAAAGGTCATTGGCCCATACATGAAGGGGGGTTGCCAAACTGCTCAGTATTTTAGTGAGAACAATAAGTAACACACAAAAACCAAAGTGTTGATGTATACCCACAACTACCACAATAAAAAAAATCAGTTTAAAAAATATGACTTAAGAAGCCAAGATATCTCTTATTCTAAAGGCTTTATACAAATATAAAGCAAGGCTGCGCACAATCTCAGGGTGACTAGATGCCATGAGTAGACAGAATCTAAATAAATTAGGCTATCTACTATACTTTACCGGAATGTAATTCTGTCTTACATCTTCTAATACTGGACAGCACAGCACAAAATGAACTTCATCTTCCACTGTTTGCTTACATAATGGGCATAGCAACCTGAGGTCATCATCATCATGTTCTATATATCTAAATTTATGAACATTTATGTCTGATACACCAAGTCTAAACTTAGACATAATTCTTTTCAAATGTATGTCCATATCAAGCTTTATATAAGGTTTGACATCGTGTGAACCTATAAATTGTCTGTACATTTGAAATCTTTCACTGTTTTTATATGACCACTCCACTGCTGCCAACGGCAGTCAATCAGACTTTGCCTGAAAACGTTGATAAACTCTCTACAATTTCCGACACCTTGATTGAGCCAAACAAACCCAAAGCCAAGTGAGAGAGAGAGAGAGCAAGGCAAGGCAAGGCAAGCCAAAGCAAGCAAGGCAAGGCAAGGCAAGGCTAGGTTCCAAGAGGCGAGGCAAGGCAAGGCAGGGCAGGGCAGGGCAAGGCAAGCAGAGGCAAGGCAAGGCAAGGCAAGGCAGGGCTAGGCTACAAAAGGCGAGGCAAGGCAGGGCAGAGCAGGGCAAGCAGAAGAGGTAAGTCGAGGCAAGGCAAGGCAAGGCAACAAAAAAAACGCAGCACAACACTCACTTACCTTCTGCGCACAATTTTATTTGTGGGAAAACGGGACAGCCCGCTTAATTAAGAGCACAGTCTAGTCCTGCTTCAGATAGCATCCCCTCTCTTCAGCCTAGCCACTCGATAGTGTGACGCAGATACCCTGCCTCAGTTAGTGTCAGCCCGTCCATCCCGCTCACACAACAATAACTTAGAGCTATTATACTGCATACCACTTTCAGTCACCGTAGATTTCACGGCAGGAAAATTCGGGCTGCATTCCTGGGGGGGTGGGAGGCGGAGAGAGTGTTTGCCACAAGAACAATGCGACTTTTTTTACTATTATTTTTTTTTAATCCTGCCTGTTTCATTATGAGAGTGTTTGTTTGTTTTTGTTTGTTTTTGTTGACAGTATTGCCTGGGACAACTGTCTAGTTGCCGTGGTCTCTTTTACCTGCACTAAATGTGTGTGTGTGGCATGTGGGACCTTGGTTTATCGTTTCATACAAAAAAACTGCCATTTAAGGTCTTGTGCAAAGGGGAAAGAGTTCGAATTCAAATGAAGTTGGGTTTTTTTAAAAACGCCTTAAAAAGTGTTACGAAATACCAAACTTTCATTTCATGATCCCTTGGGAGTTAATCAAGATTCGATTGGTTGGTTCTTCATGAAGCAAAATTAAGGTTTTTTATTTTGGATTTTGTTTTGTTTGTTTGTTGCTTGCTTTTTGGAGGAGGAGGAGGAGAGATAGCGCTCACATATGACTGAGCCTTAAGTTTACTGGATTAATTCTGCGTGAATGCAAAGAAAACTGCTGTTGGTCGATATAACACTGGATCAATTCTGTGTAAAGGCAAACGAAACTGCTGTTGGCCGATATACAGGACTATTTGGTCGATAATATAATAACTATAGGTCAGGTCGGGCATGTGTGTGTTTGTGTGTGTATGTGTGTGTATGCGTGTGTGTGTGCGTGTGTAAATGTGTGTTGTGTGCGTGTTGTCTTCAATTTTACGTCTGTTCACTTAAGTGATATTAGACGATGGAGGCAGGGGGGGGGGGGGCGTGGGGGGGGGGAGAGGGGGGGCAGTATAATGAGATAAGGGCTTTAAGTAGAAAAAATACGTGTTGGTATGAATGCACATTAAAAGACTATTCCAAACTATAATAAACAGTATGTTGCAAAAAACCATGGCAAAGAATACAAAATTAACAAAAACCCCGAACAATGAAAAATACTCTAAAGTTGGAAAACAAACAATTGTGAACTACTTGTAATCGGCAGCTGTGAAACAAGCAAAATATAGATTCCGACGATCTACTTTACAAAAAAGAGAATACTGGGGATTTCAACAGAGACAAGGCTATCTCACATAATAACTCTGGATTGGTTAAAACTTCCTGCAGAGACTTATCTTGAAATGATGGTAAAAACGTTTTTAAACCTTGACATTGATACAGAACATGAACATTGGAAAATTTTTCACCACATATACACATATGTGTGTGTGTGCGTGCGTGTGTGTGTGAGTGTGTGTGCGTGTATGCAGGGCAAGCGCGCGCGCGCGCGCGTGTGTGTGTGTGCGTGTGTGTGCGCGTGTGTGTGCAGAGCGTATGCAGAGCGTGTGTGTTGTGTGCCCTCATATCACCTTTACCTTTATAGTAACCTATTTTTGGATGGGGTGGGAGAAAGAAGAAAAAAGGACATGGACAGAAAGATTGGAGGAAGGCCGCACACGGGTATTAAAAAAATCACTCTTTTCCTTCTGTTTTTCTCTGTGACGCTTATATTCATACTGCACGTACTAAGGCATCCACAGAAATAAAAACCATTTTTTTGTGAAAGACTAGCCTCTTTCTCAAAACTCAAGTGATTTTTTAAAAAATTTGGTAGGTTCGAATTTTTTTGAATTTTTCAGCAAACATCGTACCCACTCAGTTCTTTTGTCGTCTGCTAGCTTCCTTACCGC
>CM054138.1:58445352-58447852 GCA_028751875.1 Rapana venosa
GCGCAAGATGTTCTGCGTGCGTTCGCACACGGGACCTCGGTTTATAGTCTCATCCGAAGGACTTTTGGGGAGAGTGGAGTCTGCACTGATGTTAACTCCAGGGGAAAATATCCCCTTGAACCTTTGAATGGCTGAATAGCTCATTACTCTGGTAGTATCAGTCGGCTCCGTCTTTTTTTTGTTTTATTCATCCGTGTTTCCTTCTTTTGCTGCTTGTTTGTGAGCCTGTTCGTCTGTCTGTTCGTTCGCTTGCTTGACTTCCTTTTCACGTATGCATAGTATTTGTTATCTCCTTAAAAAGTGTTCAATATCTAACAGTCTGCCTGACTAATTTTTTTTCTTTTAATTAATGTTCATCCTCTTTTTTTCCCCTTTCTTTTGCTGCTTGTTTATAAGTCTGTTCGTCTGTCTGTTCGTTCGTTTTGCTTGCGTGTTTGACTTGCCTTCCTGATCACATATGCATTTTTATTATCTCCTTTGTTGGTGACGCTATGATAGGAAATATCAATGCCAATATTATGTGATATCATTTGTGTATTGATTGTGTTTATATCCAAAGGGTCGCTGAAGCTGTTGTTCTTGCCAGAGTACTTTTTAAAAAATTAAAAAATAACAAAGAGCCAACGCTTTTTTTAATGATAATGTATGGAATGTATATAGCACTGAATATTGCAAGGCAAACAGGATTCCCTTGCTGTTATGCAGCTTGTGTTTTCTTTCTCATGTTTATGGTTCTGTTATTGTTGTTGTTTTTGTTGTTGTTGTTTTTGTTTTTGCTGTTGTTTATGATGATTTTTTTTTTCGCTCCTCGTCTACAGCTCTGAGGTTCACCAATGGTGAGATTTTTGCGAATGCGGCCGTTAAACCCCCCCTCCACCACCACCACCACCATCATTTAGGTAGCCGCATTCCGACTTCGGGAATAGCTCATGATTTAAATCTGTTTCAACCAACCGCTTTTATTAAACTGATTTTTTTTAAGTCACATGTAAACTATGTTTCATTGTTGGTGTCAGATGGTGAGCAATAACTATCAATAAATGTGTTTTTTTAATCCTCCTTGCTTAATTAAAATGTTTAATCTGCAGATTTTATCTGCCGGTGACCCTGTGTCGGTGAGCAGGGAGGACTGCATAAAACGTGAACAGAAAATTATAACTTATTGTGGATTTGTGATATTGTATCAATAAAAAAAATTGTAAATGGGTGTTTTTGTAATTAAATAGTGTAGCTGCGTAGCAAAAATATTGAGTGTGTCAGACATAATTCATGTTAGTCTCAGAAATAATGGTAATTATCAGTCATATACAAGTTATAGCCCTATTTATTACGGTTTTATTATTTGTAATAAACTTGCTCAGTTTTTACATCCAGTTTGTGCGAGGCAAAGAACATAATTTCTATTGACAGATCTGGAATAAAGGTCTTTACAAGATAGTGGGCCTATATGTTTTTACAGGGTCGAAAGACTTAAGACATGTTATCTTAAATTCAAACTCATTACCTGTAGTATTCACAATTATGTTTAGTATCGCACATTTGTATTGAGCTTATTACATGGTTTATGATGATCTTCACCTTCACCGTCACCCATTCCATAGTCTTGTAGACCGTGGGGGAGTTGGGGGGGGGGGGGTACCACTGAAGATTTTGTAACCAGCTTCCTCCACTCCCCGCGGTCCTCAGCTTTCAGTAGTAGTAATACGTTCCTCTCAAGGCCAGTCCTCTCTCTGACGTTGTCTTCCCATCGTTTTCTCAGTCTGCTTTCTTTGTCTCCCTCCCGGTACTGGTTCCTGTAGGACAGTCTTGATTTTATGATGATAAATTGCTACAAAACAATGACATAATCATTATTGCAGTTATGTCGCTCAAAAAGGCAAATCCCCTGGAATGGGTAATAACCCAAGTGGGATTTTGGAGAACTCAAGCCCTTCCAGTTTTTAGCTTTTGTTACAAATGCCTCCATAAAACAGTACCTTCCTACCCCTGTGAATGTCTTCGCCTGTACACTCCTCGTTCCCTCCGCTCTGCCACAGATACCTTGTGTTTAAGAATACCTAGATTCAACCAGTCCACCGTTGGCCGTCGCTCTTTCTCTGTTTCTGATCCATTGATCTGGAATGACCTTCCTCTCTCCCTTCGCCGAAAGCCATCTTATGACGCTTTTAAATCCGGCCTCAAGACATTTATTTCAAACCTAAGATTCTCCCCTCTTGTTCCATTTCATTTTTGTCCCTGCCCTCAACAGCCAAAACCCCATCACCCTGCCGGAGTGTACATCCTTTATGTGTGTGCGTGTATGTGCGTGCGAGCGTGTGTGTATACATTTGAATTTGTAAAAAAAAAACAAAAAAAACCAACCTATTAATTGTAACTGGCTGCATGTGAATGAGTAGGATAAATGAAAGCGCTTTGATTTGTTTTTTGCAAGATATAGCGCTATATAAATTTCTTTCTTTTTTTTATCACCATATGTTTGTCAAAATGTTAGAAATGGGCT
>CM054138.1:58450352-58477852 GCA_028751875.1 Rapana venosa
CACGTGCAAGTGTGCCCACACACTCGCACGCACGCACACGGTCACTAAACAATGTTGAAAGGAAAAACAAATTTTCCAATTTGATATGAGTTCGACAGCTGCGCAAAGTAGTATTGTGTCTTGAAATTGATCATAAAGTAATAATCGATAGATGCTTATCTCCTTTATGAGTGCCTTCATTTCTTCTTCTTGCAGCTGCTGTTGCTGTGCCAAGTTTTCATACAAACCGAAGACCCACACAAAAGACACACACACACACATATATATAAAGGCTTATTTGTGCATCATCAAGCTGGGAGGTATTGTTAAACCCCAAGGGAGAGAAGAAACGCAGTAGAGTGTTTGTATTTTTGGTTTTTTAGAGGGGGGGTTCTTTCTTTGGGTGGGGGAAGGGGGTCTATTTATTTTGTAACTGTACTAGGGGTCAATAAACAGCAAGGAAAACAGACAGACAGACAGACAGAAACAAACAAACAAAGAAAAGAAAAAAGTAAGAAGGGAAAAATGATTGAGGAGGAGAAGAGGCAATAAACAGCAAGATAGACAGACAGAAAGACAAGCAGGCAGAATGAATGCATGAACGAAGGGAGAAAGAAAGAAAGAAAGGAGGAGGTAAGTTATCCTGATGGATTGGTGATATTGAAGTACTGCGTTGTGACAGGAATGGAAACGATTTAGTTCCCGTGAAAGATGCAGTGAAATGTGTTATGGTGTATTGTGGTGTGGGTTGTGGGGGGTGGGTGTGGTGTGGTATGGTGGGGTTTATGGTGTGGTGTGGGTGGGTGGGGGTGAAAAATGGTGGGGCTGGTGTATGTTTTACTGTTGTAAGGCGGTATGGTGTGGTGGGGTCGTGGTATGGTATGGTATGGTGGGGTCATGGTATGGTATATGGTATGGATGGTATGGTATGGTAGGTATGGTATGGTACGGTGTGGTGGGGTCATGGTATGGTGGTATGGTGGGGTCAGGGTATGGTATGGTATGGTATGGTATGGTAGGTATGGTATGGTATGGTATGGTGGGTCATGGTATGGTATGGTATGGTATGGTGTGGTGGGGTCATGGTATGGTATGGTATGGTATGGTACGGTGTGGTGGGGTCATGGTATGGTGGTGTGGTGGGGTCATGGTATGGTATGGTATGGTATGGTACGGTACGGTACGGCACGGTACGGCACGGTACGGTAGGGTACAGTAGGGTTTGTTATGGTGTGCTGTGGTCTGTTGAGCTTGTGTTGTGTTGTGTTGTATTGCATTGCATGCTATTCTATCGTAGGGTATTGTTCTGCATATTTTCTTTTTTGGTCGTGACAATCAGCTGAAAAAATTACCTGTGCGCAATGTGATACTTTTCAGTAAAATCATCACACTGAAGCTGTCGTGCAGTGAACCTGGAGTCATCAACTCTGGTGAAATTCCTCCTTCATTGGGCCACAGACTGTATGCTGGATACCCCCACCCCCACCCCACCTCCCCACCCCCCACCCCCCCACCTCCCACCCCTCCGTGGGGTTGCTGCATGGGGTCATGTCAGTACAAACAGCATCCCTATCTTCTGGAAATTATGTGCCAGGAATTCCCTCTTTTCTATCCCTCTCTTTGTTTCTGCCTTGTTCCTTTTCTTCCCGTCGCCGACTCCTTGTCTGTTTTATGCCTTCTTGGTCCGTTTTTTTCCTACCTTTTTTTTCCAGAAAGACTTGAAAAGATAACAATTCTCTCCCATGCCGAAGTCGGATGCGCTAGGCCCGAGTTAAAGGCAGCGCAACGCATTTTCGCTCATTTTGACAGAAAATAACCTTGCTGTCTGAGCGTGCGAAGAAGAAGAAGAAGACGAATGTTGGATGATTTTGTGTCATCCATACCACCGGCCATCACTCGTCTTCTCTTCTACGGTGACCCAGGTTCGAATCTCGTTCAAGAGGATTTTCCTCTGGAGTTAACATCAGCGCCGACTCCACTCCCCTTAAAAGTCCTTCGGATGAAACAACAAACCGAGGTCCCGTGTGCGAATGCATGCCGAACGTCTTGCGCACACGTTAAAACCCGTTCCGCTTTTCGGAAGAGTTGACCATCGTGTACCGGTGGGATTGGATGAGAAAATATACTAAACTGCATACACAAGGGGACTGGATGTAAAATAGCTTTCCCCCAGCCTAGTTAAGCAGCATCGAGCGTGGTTACCAGTTGGATGGGTGACCGTTTGTGCGCCTTGGCATCAGTACAGTTCACCCAGCTGTAAATAGGTACCTGCCTCTTTGGAGTCAGGGAAGGTAAAGCAGCGAGGGAGAGGAGATGGGCGCCGCCCTAAATATGCTGGAACCTAGAGAAGTGATGTCTCTGACGCCTCGCTCCCCTACGACCTTAACCTACCTTTACCATTACACACACACACACACACACACACACATGCACACAAACACACACACGCGGTAGATGTCTCAACCCCCATCATCACCACAAAAAGGAGGATGGCGATAGTCTAGTGGTTTACCAGTTGCGCTCACAATTTGACGGCCTGGTTTCAAGCCATCATCAGTTGTCCGTTCAATCCTGATAATAATGATATGGAATTTTTGTTTTCGCGATGAATCTTGTACAGCACAGCAAATAAATCAAAGCGCTTGAATTCAAATCCTTCACGTGTGTGCATCCGTTCACAATGTGGTTAATAGATTTTTAATTTACGTACACACACGCGCGCGCGAGTGTGCACGAACGCACGCGCGCACGCAGAGAGAGAGAGAGAAAGAGAGAGAGAAAGAGAGAGAGAGAGAGAGAGAGGGGGGGGGGGATTTTATTCTTTTATTTCGAGGATAATGGAATAAGCACTCATGTGTGTTTTTTACATCCAATCCCTGTGTGTTTGCAGTTTAGTAAATTTTGTTATCGGTTCCCATCGGCACACAATGGCCTGCTCTTCCGAAAAGCGCAACGGGTTTTAACTTGTGCGCAAGATGTTCTGCGTGCGTTCGCACACGTGACCTCGGTTTATTGTCTCATCCGAAGGACTTTGGCGCGTGCGAGCGCGCGCGAGAGAGAGAGAGAGGGGGGGGGGGAGAGAGAGAGGGGGGGGGGGGAGAGAGAGAGAGTAACGCACCAATGCAAGGTGATGAAGATGGAGGTGGCTGATAGAAAGTAGGGACAGCTAGAAGAAGTAATGATGAAGAAAGATCCTAGCTACTGAAAACAAGTGTGTCTCTATGCTAGGCCTGGATTTGAAAGTGTCCAATGAAGGGAAAGAGGAAGGTCATTCCAGACAGATGGACAAGTGGATTTTCCCCCTAGAGTTAACATCGATACTGACTCCTCTCCCCCGAAAATCCTTTGGATCAGACTATAAACCGAGGCCCTGTGTGTGAAAGCGCGAGGAACATCTTGCGCACATACGTTAAAACACGTTGCGACTTTTGGAAGAGTAGGCCATTGTATGCCGTTCAATATATATGTGTGTGTGTGTGTGTGTGTGTGTGTGTGTGTGTGTGTGTGTGTGTGTGTGTATTAACTGCTGAGTGGATTGAAATGCGCCTTGGTCAATAAATACCCCTGAGGAAGGCGCAAAGCCGAAATATTGGGAACAAATTCATGTACACGTTGTTATCTCTTTTGTTGGCATAGATAGATAGATAGATAGATAGATAGATAGATAGATAGATAGATAGATAGATAGATAGATAGATAGATAGATGGATGGATGGATGGATGGAACGCATGTAAACTGGTGTGTTAGTAGACATCATCCACGAAGAAGAAATGTGGACACCTTAATGGTGGGCAAAAACCGGTCCCACACGCAAAAAATCTGACCATAGATGAACCTGAAAGAGCTAGCGAAAAAATGCACACAACAAAACTCTCAAGGAAAGAACTCAACATTATGTTGCGTTACCTTACGACTGGCATCCTACAGTCTTCTCGATTATGAATGACTTGACAACCAGCCAGAGTGAGAGTGAGAGAGAGAGAATGACAATGGTTTATTGTGGCAAATTTTCAAGCCCATTTACAAGGGGACAGTGGGAAGGGGACTGGGCACACAATCATATAAGCGAAACAATTATTCACAACGACCCAGATTATCATCATGACATGGATTCCATGTCATGGTTTAACAGCTGCAACAAAACACAGTTATTGTAAACTATGATTGATTACTGTGATTCTTTAGCAGAGTGAGAACAATGAACAAAACTTAGTGCTGTCAAAGCTTTACCAGCCATACAGCACTGCCTCTGGTGAGTCATTGAGAAATGACATTCCTTTGAAAATTTACATCATGTACAAAAACTGGGAACGGGATAGCTCAGTGGTGGGAGCACTCGCTTTCCCCCAGCCAAGGTTAAGCAGCGTGGAGCGTGATTACCAGTTGGATGGGTGACCGTTTGCGCGCCTTGGCTTCAGTACAGTTCCCCCAGTTCACCCAGCTGTAAATGGGTACCTGCCCTCTTTAGGGTCAGGGAAGGTAAAGCAGCGAGGGAGAGGAGATGGGCGCCGCCCTCAATATGCTGGCCCTAGAGAGGTGAGGTCTCTGGCGCCTCGCTCCCCTACGACCTTATAGGTTATGGGACTCCTTTACCTTTTTACCTACAAAAACTAACTGTGAGGCAAAAAGTTGTCATGGAAGCCACCTCAGCACAGTTTGTGTTTGAAATAACTTGGCGACATAGGGAAGAGCAAAAGGCACTGGCCGCGTAACATAAGACTGTGTAAGGTGTGTAAATGCTCTAAGGGTGGTGAGAGAGAGAGAGAGAGAGAGAGAGAGAGAGAGAGAGAGAGAGAATGTGTGTGTGTGTGTGGGGGGGGGGGGGGGAAGAGAGGGTGTATGCGTGCACGTGCGTGCGTGCGCGCAAATGCAGCGTAATTATTTCAAGTTCTTTGAAAACATTCTCCCACATGAACATACATAATAAAATACCTGTGCCTGTGCAAACACAGGCCCTTTACGATTGCTTTCTCTTTCTTCTATCACTAAAATTTGTAATGTCTTTTTAAGTGTCCCTCTCTGGCGAGAAAAGTTGCCAAGTGGTATAAATGCTTGAATTGCAGAAGTTAAGAAGCACAGGTCGAGTTAGAGCATAGCAGATGTTTGCAACTCTGAGGTTTGGTTAGTGTATATAATTATAGAAGAGACTGTGGGCAGTGAGTGACTCCTTTAGGGGGGAAAAACACGTCTGTTTACACCATTTTCTTTACTTTTCTCATTTTTCTTTTTTTTTCAAGATGTTTGAAACTTCTTTTTTTATTTGAAGAAATACCGCATAATTCATAACAACTACAACGAAATTAAACCTGCAACTTTATTTTGTACAAATGTATACATGTATTATTTATGGTCGATACTTTTGAGTTAATAACATTTAGTACGCGCACACACATTTTATAACATGGCATGTACTGATAGTCCCCAAACGTGCATTTCAAAATTAAATATAACTAAGGAATATATTTAAATGAGAAAGTAATATATATATATATATATATATATATATATGTGTGTGTGTGTGTGTGTCTGTGTGTGTGTCTGTGTGTGTGTGTGTAGTTGAAACAGAGTGATCCATTGCCAGAAGAAAGGTAAACAACACATTATATTTTTTTCCATTTTATTTAATAATAATAATTCAAGGAATTTATATAGCGCTTTTATTTCACCTTGTTTTGTCTGATTTTTGTTTATTTTATTTAAACTTTTTTTTAACTGGATTAAATTATTTTTTCTTTTTAGCGCAGTTGCTTTCGAGTAATGCCTGTTTTTCCCAACTAATCCACTTCTTCCCCCCCCCCCTCCCCTCCCCCACCCCCACCCCCCCTTCACCTTTGAGAAATTCCTCTGCCCCCACTCCTCAGTCACACCCATTCACAACCATTCTGCAATTTCAGAATTCTTTGCCAAAGGGTAAGTTGGGTTTTTTAAGTAAAGATTTTGATGATGAAAGATTTTTTACTTAGTTCTATTGAATTCGGCACCAAAAATAATAAAGCGATAATTTGTTAACAATGGCACAATCTCAAAATATTTTATTTGTAAAGGGAAATATCCACAAATAAAATTCTATGCTAAACCAGCTTTGCAAAGTAGGCGCATTTGCACCGACATTTCTGATTGGTCACAGGGCTATCGCTAGAATTCAGTTTTTTCCCGTGCACCATTTAAATCGTTATGGAAGGAACAATTGAAAGTCTCGAGTTTTTAGAGCTTCTTGACAATGTAGCAGACGAGACTGTAAGCCAAGCTTTGAACGACATAGGCCCGACTACTACGTCATGTTGTGAGTTTGGAGAAAATTACACTCTTGATTTGCTCTCCATTTGTGACACAATGTCTGTGAATGACACAGTGAGTTTGCCAAAAGACAACACTCAGACGACTGAAGCAGACGACACCGAAACGCACGTGCAGGGCAGTGTGTTGGAACCGACCGCAAGGACATTAGACAGCAAAATGACTGACCTAGCATTTGAAAATGTAAATGGATGCTGTAATTCGACAACAGCAATCCTTTCTCCTTCAGACCATCCGTCCAGTTTCTACACAAACGGTGAGAGAATTTAGAACTTTATTTTTCTTTGAGGTTGGACCCTAGAGTAGGCCCATAGTTTGCCTCACTGAAAATTGACAAGTCAGAGTAGCACGTGTACTAGCTTGGAGTCGGCTTCAATCTTTGAAAGCGACATCGCATTTTCTAATCGATCACTTGATAAATTTACAAAACTTCAACTGAATAAACTGAGTGTTAGCTTTTTAAAATGTTTTCATTTATGCACTTGATGTTGTATTTTTTGTGCTATTGTAAAAGTCCTGAAAAAATGTTATATTGTGCCCATATTTGCTGACTTGCTTGAAGTAAGCCAAGTTTGATTGCTCGAATTCTAGAGCTGGAGCTGACAGTTGGTGAATATTCACCAGAGAAGGTAGTTTTTCCCGACATTGCTGGTCCACACTGTCTCTGGGATACACAGTAGTGTTGTGGTGGAAGAATGGCTTAATCCTAGACTTTTTTTATCTGGAAAAAGATATGTACAGTTCCCATGCTAAACAAGAGAAAATACGAACACGTGCTCTGTTAGATAATTTGGGTGGATATTTTTTTCTTTACCTTTTCTGTCAGACATACAACCTCTCCACGGTTCTGATTATACTGGATTGTATGTGTGATTATAATCTAACCAAGCCGTTTCATTTCAGTTTTACACTCTTGAGTTATACCTTGTGTATATTCCTGAAAGCGCCTATAGCTTTTGTAACTTTAGATAAGAAGCACCAGGTATTGTAAGATTTGCTCTTGAGTAGGGAAAAGTGGATCAGCTTCAGTTAGTTGGTACATGCAAAGTGTGTGTATTCCCATAGCTCATTGAATGCCGCAGAAGTCATGGAGTCTTGATGAGCATTCTTAATCATGTGCAGGTTGTTTGTTGTGCCAAGAGATGACAAATTCAACACATTTTAAAGCATAGCACGTTAACGTAGGCCTTGGAACTTAAGCTTCCATCAATAACTGAAATAACCAACACAGCTTTTGGCCTGGGCCAGTATGTTTCCTTAAAAATTAATTTTGCGAATTTCGAACTAAGGATGTCTAGATACGAATAGAAATAAGGTTTTACCTGTGGTTGTCTAGTTGTTTCTCTCAGATTGTTGTTAATGGGTAATGTACAGAGCTGGGTGTGAAGTGTAGTCAGACTGAAAGAGTCTGGAGTCATGCTATTGTTATCTCCTGGTTTGGGGTCTCCGACCCAGGTCTGTGTTTCCATAATTTTTACCTAGTTGTGTGTGTGTGTGAATTAGTGCATGGCCTTTGTTGTTTTTACTGTTTGCTTTTGAGGCAAGTAGGAAAGATGAAAAGGAAGGCAAGGGCTTGAAAGGGAGTATTTTTTTCATTTATTTTTTTAGCTGCAGCCCTCATGCAAATATGGAACACTTACAGGTAATGTTTTTTCTGTTTTTCAAGAATCAACACATTTGATCCTTCAACACCTTCTGGGTCACATTTTTCCTTACACACACATGCACAGCTGCTTGCCCAAGGTTCGATAATGATAGACAGGTGCTATAGCTGTTGAGTGGTTAAGACCATTTGACTTCAGTGCCGTGGGTCCATGAAGTCGTGGGTTCCAATCCCGGCAGTTCGTCTGGTGAATAAAGGGTGGGGATTTTTACGACTTCTCAAGTCAACTGCAGACCTGCCAGTGCGGTTTTTCTTTTCGTGTAGAAGATCAAATACCCACATTAAAGACCCCATAATGCATGTCAGCGTCTTCTGTTGGTTACGGAAACAGGAACATAGCATGCATTCTTACAAAAAGTCACCTGCTCTGAAGTCGGAATGTAATGACTGAGGCCAGCGGGCAGACCTCCAGTAGAGTTACCAGCACAGATAACCGGGCACAGTGCACCCCCCACCCAATAAGAGAAGGCAGAGGAGAGAGAGAAGGGACAGGTTGTGGAGGGGGTGGTAAAGAGAGAGAAGGGACAGGTTGTGGAGGGGGTGGTAAAGAGAGAGGCAGGTTGTGGAGGGGGTGGTAAAGAGAGAGGCAGGTTGTGGAGGGGGTGGTAAAGAGAGAGGCAGGTTGTGGAGGGGTGGTAAAGAGAGAGACAGGTTGTGGAGGGGGTGGTAAAGAGAGAGGCAGGTTGTGGAGGGGGTGGTAAAGAGAGAGGCAGGTTGTGGAGGGGGTGGTAAAGAGAGAGGCAGGTTGTGGAGGGGGTGGTAAAGAGAGAGACAGGTTGTGGAGGGGGTGGTAAAGAGAGAGACAGGTTGTGGAGGGGGTGGTAAAGAGAGAGAAGGGACAGGTTGTGGAGGGGGTGGTAAAGAGAGAGAAGGGACAGGTTGTGGAGGGGGTGGTAAAGAGAGAGAAGGGACAGGTTGTGGAGGGGGTGGTAAAGAGAGAGAAGGGACAGGTTGTGGAGGGGATGGTAAAGAGAGAGAAGGGACAGGTTGTGGAGGGGGTGGTAAAGAGAGAGAAGGGACAGGTTGTGGAGGGGGTGGTAAAGAGAGAGAAGGGACAGGTTGTGGAGGGGATGGTAAAGAGAGAGAAGAGGCAGGTTGTGGAGGGGGTGGTAAAGAGAGAGAAGGGACAGGTTGTGGAGGGGGTGGTAAAGAGGGAGAAGAGGCAGGTTGTGGAGGGGGTGGTAAAGAGAGAGAAGGGACAAGTTGTGGAGGGGGTGGTAAAGAGAGAGGCAGGTTGTGGAGGGGGTGGTAAAGAGAGAGAAGAGGCAGGTTGTGGAGGGGGTGGTAAAGAGAGAGAAGAGGAGGTTGTGGAGGGGGTGGTAAAGAGAGAGACAGGTTGTGGAGGGGGTGGTAAAGAGAGAGACAGGTTGTGGAGGGGGTGGTAAAGAGAGAGAAGAGGCAGGTTGTGGAGGGGGTGGTAAAGAGAGAGAAGAGGCAGGTTGTGGAGGGGGTGGTAAAGAGAGAGACAGGTTGTGGAGGGGGTGGTAAAGAGAGAGACAGGTTGTGGAGGGGGTGGTAAAGAGAGAGACAGGTTGTGGAGGGGGTGGTAAAGAGAGAGACAGGTTGTGGAGGGGGTGGTAAAGAGAGGGACAGGTTGTGGAGGGGGTGGTAAAGAGAGAGACAGGTTGTGGAGGGGTGGTAAAGAGAGAGACAGGTTGTGGAGGGGGTGGTAGAGAGAGAGAAGGTTGTGGAGGGGGTGGTAAAGAGAGAGAAGAGGCAGGTTGTGGAGGGGGTGGTAAAGAGAGAGAAGAGGCAGGTTGTGGAGGGGGTGGTAAAGAGAGAGAAGAGGCAGGTTGTGGAGGGGGTGGTAAAGAGAGAGAAGAGGCAGGTTGTGGAGGGGGTGGTAAAGAGAGAGAAGAGGCAGGTTGTGGAGGGGGTGGTAAAGAGAGAGACAGGTTGTGGAGGGGGTGGTAAAGAGAGAGACAGGTTGTGGAGGGGGTGGTAAAGAGAGAGAAGAGGCAGGTTGTGGAGGGGTGGTAAAGAGAGAGACAGGTTGTGGAGGGGATGGTAAAGAGAGAGAAGAGGCAGGTTGTGGAGGGGGTGGTAAAGAGAGAGAAGAGGCAGGTTGTGGAGGGGTGGTAAAGAGAGAGACAGGTTGTGGAGGGGTGGTAAAGAGAGAGACAGGTTGTGGAGGGGGTGGTAAAGAGAGAGAAGAGGCAGGTTGTGGAGGGGGTGGTAAAGAGAGAGACAGGTTGTGGAGGGGGTGGTAAAGAGAGAGAAGGGACAGGTTGTGGAGGGGGTGGTAAAGAGAGATAAGAGGCAGGTTGTGGAGGGGGTGGTAAAGAGAGAGAAGAGGCAGGTTGTGGAGGGGGTGGTAAAGAGAGAGAAGAGGCAGGTTGTGGAGGGGTGGTAAAGAGAGAGAAGGGACAGGTTGTGGAGGGGGTGGTAAAGAGAGAGAAGAGGCAGGTTGTGGAGGGGGTGGTAAAGAGAGAGAAACGGCAGGTTGTGGAGGGGGTGGTAAAGAGAGAGAAGGGCCAGGTTGTGGAGGGGGTGGTAAAGAGAGAGAAGAGGCAGGTTGTGGAGGGGGTGGTAAAGAGAGAGACAGGTTGTGGAGGGGGTGGTAAAGAGAGAGAAGGGACAGGTTGTGGAGGGGGTGGTAAAGAGAGAGAAGGGACAGGTTGTGGAGGGGGTGGTAAAGAGAGAGAGAAGGTTGTGGAGGGGGTGGTAAAGAGAGAGAAGGGACAGGTTGTGGAGGGGGTGGTAAAGAGAGAGACAGGTTGTGGAGGGGGTGGTAAAGAGAGAGAAGGGACAGGTTGTGGAGGGGGTGGTAAAGAGAGAGAAAAGGCAGGTTGTGGAGGGGGTGGTAAAGAGAGAGAGAAGGTTGTGGAGGGGATGGTAAAGAGAGAGAAGGGGCAGGTTGTGGAGGGGGTGGTAAAGAGAGAGAAGAGACAGGTTGTGGAGGGGGTGGTAAAGAGAGAGAAGGGACAGGTTGTGGAGGGGGTGGTAAAGAGAGAGAAGGTTGTGGAGGGGGTGGTAAAGAGAGAGAAGGGACAGGTTGTGGAGGGGTGGTAAAGAGAGAGAAGGGACAGGTTGTGGAGGGGGTGGTAAAGAGAGAGAAGGTTGTGGAGGGGATGGTAAAGAGAGAGAAGGGACAGGTTGTGGAGGGGGTGGTAAAGAGAGAGAAGGGACAGGTTGTGGAGGGGGTGGTAAAGAGAGAGAAGGGACAAGTTGTGGAGGGGGTGGTAAAGAGAGAGAAGGGACAGGTTGTGGAGGGGGTGGTAAAGAGAGAGAAGGGACAGGTTGTGGAGGGGGTGGTAAAGAGAGAGACAGGTTGTGGAGGGGGTGGTAAAGAGAGAGACAGGTTGTGGAGGGGGTGGTAAAGAGAGAGAAGGGACAGGTTGTGGAGGGGGTGGTAAAGAGAGAGAAGAGGCAGGTTGTGGAGGGGTGGTAAAGAGAGAGAAGAGGCAGGTTGTGGAGGGGGTGGTAAAGAGAGAGACAGGTTGTGGAGGGGGTGGTAAAGAGAGAGACAGGTTGTGGAGGGGGTGGTAAAGAGAGAGACAGGTTGTGGAGGGGGTGGTAAAGAGAGAGACAGGTTGTGGAGGGGTGGTAAAGAGAGAGACAGGTTGTGGAGGGGGTGGTAAAGAGAGAGAAGAGGCAGGTTGTGGAGGGGGTGGTAAAGAGAGAGAAAAGGCAGGTTGTGGAGGGGTGGTAAAGAGAGAGACAGGTTGTGGAGGGGGTGGTAAAGAGAGAGAAGAGGCAGGTTGTGGAGGGGGTGGTAAAGAGAGAGAAGAGGCAGGTTGTGGAGGGGGTGGTAAAAGAGAGAGAAGGGACAGGTTGTGGAGGGGGTGGTAAGGAGAGAGAAGGTTGTGGAGGGGGTGGTAAAGAGAGAGAAGGGACAGGTTGTGGAGGGGGTGGTAAAGAGAGAGACAGGTTGTGGAGGGGATGGTAAAGAGAGAGAAGGGACAGGTTGTGGAGGGGATGGTAAAGAGAGAGAAGGGACAGGTTGTGGAGGGGATGGTAAAGAGAGAGAAGGGGCAGGTTGTGGAGGGGGTGGTAAAGACAAAGGAGTTCAGGCGCAGGTCAGGCTCGAGAGGGATGCAGGGGAAAACGTGGCCGGTGGCATTTCCACCAGTGGCAGAGGGAACAGCTTGACGAGGTCTTCCACGGCAACATGTACCCCAGCAGGTGGACGCTGGCTGAACTGTCCACTGCTCTTCAGGTACCCGTTCGGAACTTGAGGGTAGGTCATCATTCGGACTATTTATATATGCTTATCTTTTCTCTTTTTTAAAATTTTTTTAAAGGTGTGCATTCTATGGAGTGTAACTTTTTGAATGTGTATAGCGTGTGACATGGGTTTTTTTGTTTATGTTTATTTTTTGCATGTAACATGTTGAATGTCTATAGAATGTAACCTTTGAACGTATATAGAATAACTTTTTGAATGTCCATTGACTGTAATCGTTTGTCTATTGACGGTAACATTGTGAATGTCTACAGAATAATCTTTTGAATTTAGTGTGTCACCCTTTGAATGTCTATTGGGTGTAACATCTTGAATGTATACAGAATAACTTTTTGAATGTCTATAGACTGTAAACTTTTGAATGTGTAAAAAGTGTAACCTTTGGAATACCTGTAGAGTGAAATCTTATCAGCTGACAGTCAATCTTTGACAATATTTGTTCTTTCTGTGAGAGAAGATCTGTCATTGGCATCCTTCAGTCTCGGAAGACTATGGACTTGTGCTCTAGGTGTTAATTCTGGTACAGCGTCGGGTGTGGCTGGCCAGTCCCACTCGAGAAATGTGCATGTGATTTAACGTTGTTGGTTTTAATTTCTTTTTTTTTTTTAAATTTCAGATTTAACATTTTAAACTTGCAAGGAGAAGATATAATAATAAATTATGATTTATAAGCATTCGGATTTATAAGCAGAAACCTGTTATGTGAATTCAGGACCTAATTCATAGCAGAAGACTTAACAATAATTCAACTGGAAAAGCGTTCATAATGAAGTGAAGGATTATGAAAAGATATACCTCTTCGATTTATTGCTAGCAGTATACCGTTTGTTACTGCAAAACCATTCATTTTGCAGTAAAACTTTGGAAATGCAGAAGTCTTTTTCTGTGTAAAATAACAATGATGAAATTAAGATTTAATGGGTGTGGCTTGTTCAAAGTAAATTGTTGCAAACTTACTTTACTCTGCCCGATAATTGAATCCTAAATAAAATACCCCCCTCCCCCAAAAAAACTGAAAAAGGCAGGTGTTTTATAGAATGTCTGTACAGATGTGGTTTCAGAATCGGCGCTGGCGTTATCGCAAAACTATGGGTCTGAAAGGTGATTTACGTACCCGGGGTCTTAAAAGTGATTTAGGTACCCGTGGCAGCAGGACTAAGCTGCCAGCCAAAGACATGAAAAGGAAGGGACATACCGGACACTTATTCACCAGGTAAAGGACATTGTTTGATGTTCCCATGTGTACTCTTTCTGTGGTTTTTATTTTTCGAATGAATTGATTGATTTTGTATTTGAAAGAAAAAATTACGGAGACACGAACATTTTCAGCATGCGTCCTGTACCCTAAAAAAAAGCTGCTTTGAAGTCGGAGTGTGTCAGCTGAGGCCACCAGGCAGACCTCCTGCAGAGTTACAAGCACAGGAGACCAGACACTACACTAAGGGAACACAGAGAAGAAGAGAGAACCACGCTTCCCTTTGACATCATGACTACACAGCAACCAGGGCAGAAGAATGCTTCAAAATGAAAATTAACAGTTTTTCAACATTTTGAATCTTTAGTCAGTAACTCATTCAGGGGGAAAAAAATTTAATTTCAATCCGGCCTAAACGAATCAAATATATGCAACTGTGATGTGATTTAGTTAGATTGAAAAAAAATATATTGAGGCAAGTACTCATCATTATTTAACAGAAACATTTCCACACTGGGCAAAGCCCGTTTACACTGTCAGGTGAAATGCATATAAACAAGTCTGGGTGCTCCAGGCTTATTTCCCTTTACCTATCATTTGCCACTGCATTAGGGGAATAGTATTGTACCACTGGCTTAGAATTGTATACCATTAAGATTATATGGGATGACATACAAACCCAGCATGCATCCTGTACAAAAATCAGCTGCTCTGAATGTGTTGGCTGGAGCCAGTGGGTAGACTCTCTGCAGAGTTGCAAACACATGAAAATACCAGGCACTACCCCCGGATTTTAAAAAAACGCAGAGAAGAGATTTTGGATGAAAGTCACTATCTACTGATTTAGAAAAGGGCAACAAAGAAAAAAAATACACGGCCAACAAACCGAACCACAAACCAGATGGGGTTACTTTTTATCGTTAACTTTCCATCTCAGATGGGCGACAATATCAGCTGGGAAGTGGGGTTAATATGTATAGAAAACAGGACTATGCTGAAGTCGTTGTTAATCGATCCTTTTTCTATCATTTACTTTAGATCGACTGGTGGACAATGTCCTGAGGTAACACATCTGGGCGTCATTTCACCACAACCCGTGAAGTCATCGCTTGCTCAGTTAAACACGACCTCGTCATCCAGCTCTGCTTCAGTGGTGTACAGACCTACCCCTCTCTACTTTACGCCAGCACAGCATCCTGCCTACAGCAGTCTGGGCCAGCAGTACTCAGGGGCTTGGCAGTGGAGCATGTCCGCATTTTCAGCCAACTGGAACTGGCTCAGGCCGTCAGCATGTCTGTATCCTTTCTCTAACTTAACCTCTGCTCTCTGGCCAAACTGGAACTACGGCCAGCCCTTGCTCTACCCGGTAGGCATCAATCCTACCAGCCCGGGGCAGATGTGGCCGAGAGAGAGGTTAGAAGCGGTGACGGTACCAGGGTGTGGCCAGGCTTCTGTTCAACCTGCATCGTGCGAGTCTGTGATGCCCAGCCATCTTCTGCGGAACCCTTTGCTGCCAGAACGTGGCTTGCCTGCTGTTGGAGGTCAGACAGAAAGTACTGTTCTGGATTGTACCGTGAGTAAAATTTGCATATCAGAGACTTGTAATGGCACAGTCAACTCCTCAAGAACCATGGCATCTCAGATTCACACACCGCCCTTGACAGATGTGATGACCAGCCTGTCTGGTCTGACCGCTCAGAATCCTGACTTGAGTCCCAGTATATCATCCTACATATCATCTCTGAAGAATAAACCGTTTTTCAACCACATTGACCCCAAGACGAATGCTCTGGCGGTGAACGGTGATCATTTTCACATGGCAGCAACTGCATCCCCTGCTGCAGTCCATCCTCTGCGTCCATCAGAGGCGTGTTTGAACTCACGGAGTGCACCTGACTGGCCAGCCCTGTCGGCAGGCACGGGGACATCAGTCTACCCTGAACCTGGCTTCTCCTTGTCCGGCACGTCTGTTTCAAGTGTCGAGTTGCAGTCTGCAGAATCCACAAGTGGAGACGGCTATGGTTCTGGTGTTTCACGTGTGGCAGACGTCAGGGAAGGGTGGTCAACAACACACATGAGTGATGTTGAAGAAACAAACGGCTGTAGTGGGGAAGGGGATCTGGATTTTGTTGATGTTATGACAGTTGATCAGTCTATACAGGATAGACCTTGTCCAGTATAGACTTTCAAGGTAAAGGAATACTGCTGACATGTCAAAAAGCAGGCGCTGACAGCTAGTGAGAAAATATAAAGAAAAAGGAGTGAGTTCAGGTTTTTTAGGAGTTTTTGTTAAGCTTTAATGAATACTTGATTTGGATTTAACATGTCCCTAGTTTCAAATATAAAGTGTTTTGCGTTGTTCATATTCATTTTAAGTTCAGTTTTGAATAAACAGTTGACTGTTTTTATCTTGATGTTACCTTTTAAAGCTGATGTTACATATTAACTGTTTTTGATGTTGAACATCATCTTCTCAAGTAAATTATTCGCACAGTTCTTATTTATATGTGTTTGTTATTTGGCAGGCATGCATGGAAAGAGACAACTCTGCAATTGTACCTCCCTGTTTTTCTCACACCAGTAAACACTGGATTGAACAGCATAATCTTCATGGTACAGATCTCCATGCATGTATACACAAAGTGGAGAAAGGGAGTAGCAGGCAAGGGTGCTAACAACTCGACATGGGAAACCATCGGCATTCCTACCCCCACCCCAGTCCACCAGGTACAACAACGAAATGAACTCCGATTTCTGCACCATTAGCAGTCGCCATTTGTCTTAACCACTCGGCTATAGTCCCAGCCTATCACAACCAATGATGACCAAGTAAAAGTGTTCTGTAACTTTGTACCCATTTCTCCATATTTCTGTCCCACTTTTTCATTACTTTAATTTTGCCCTTCCACGCTTACAGTCCACTCCTTTGTCCTATTTTGTTCTCCATTCAGTTTTTCTTTTTCAGAGTTTGCCTTTAAAAGACCATCAACTATCTCAAATCTTTTTTATAGGCTAATGTCTCTACAGGTTTGTATGTAATTGTTCATCTGTGGGACTATAGTTGTGAGGTAGACCTGAATTTCCTGGTGAATCTTCATAGGAAGTTTTGGCCTTTCCATAAGTGTAATAATGTCGCCTGCTTTTCCACTCTGTCCATTGCAGAAACTCTGTTGTTTGGTTCTTGCCTGCTTACACAACTCGCCCTCTTACCTGGGGACCTATCATATTGCAAGGTACCACTTATGGGGACGGGATAGCTCAGTGGTCGGAGCACTCGCTTTCCCCCAGCCAAGTTAAGCAGCGTCGAGCGTGGTTACCAGTTGGATGGGTGACCGTTTGCGCGCCTTGGCTTCAGTACAGTTCACCCAGCTGTAAATGGGTACCTGCCCTCTTTAGGGTCAGGGAAGGTAAAGCAGCGAGGGAGAGGAGATGGGCGCCGCCCTCAATATGCTGGCCCTAGAGAAGTGAGGTCTCTGACGCCTCGCTCCCCTACGACCCTATAGGTTATGGGACTCCTTTACCTGAAAACAGCTGTACATGCAAACTTCTCATCCAGTATAATAATAATAATGTATAGGATTAACATAGTGCTGAATCTTGTAAAGTAAAAAAAATCAAAGTGCTTGCGTTCAAATCATTCACACGCATGCAACCGTCCACAAGTATCAAGATAAACAAATATCAAATTTATACACACAACACACCTAGGTGGGGGTGGTGGAGGTGAAGGTAGCTATTGAAAAGTAGGAACAGATAACGGGGGAAGATCTCAAGTAGAGTATAAGTGCGTTTTGAGGCTAGATTTGAAAGAATCAAATGAAGGCTTTTGGCGAAGTGGAATTGGGAGGTAGTTCCATGTGGAGGGACCGGAAACAGAGAAAGAGCAACGGCCAACAGTGGATTGTTTAAATCTGGGTGTTCGAAAGTACAATGTATCTACAGCTGAACGAAGGGAACGGGACGGAGCGTACAGGTGAAGACAGTTACAGAGATAAGAGGGTGCAGATTTGTGGAGACATTTGAAACAAAGAGTATGTACCTATAATCTCACAGCAATTCCCAGGTGGGAGAAGTAATTCGGAGAGCATATTCTGGGTGACCAACAAGGTGAAGCAACAACAGTATACCTGGGGACCGTTGCCATATCTACCACCTGGAACATATCCTCAACATGAATATTCATCGTTGGTTTGATTGTTAAGAGCCGTTAAAGTTGATGTTTTGTTGATGCACTTTATCACTGGGCACTTTTATTTCAAAAATTTTGTGACTCTCAGTTGTTAACTGAAAATTATTTCTTTGCCCAAGTATGGAAATAAGACACTCTTGTCTTTGTTTTGTGTGGTCTTTTACATTTAACTTTCTGATCATAGCAATTGTTCTTGACCAAATATTCACTGTTACTATCTTGACAAAAATTGGTCACTTTTACTGTCATAACTTTAGGACACAGTATTTGTCAGTGGTATTTTACGGTTAGGTTTGATATTTGGGTACTTTTTCTCTTTGTTATGTTTCCAACTCAGCATTTATCAAAGGCATTTTATTTAGGGGCAGGATAACTGAGCACTGTTTTTATCTTTGGGCCTAAAGCTTTTTGACATTTTGTTTCTAAGCAGAATAGTTGGGCACTGTTGCTTGTTTGGTTGTTTTGTTTTTTCTCAGGGACCAGCCTTGTCTTGGAACTTCTGTACATTATTTTTCTGTAAGTATTTTGTGTCTAAAAATTTTTTTTACTTTGACCCGGAATTCATATGTTCTTCAGGTGTTCATATGTTCTCACAGTACTGTTATGTATAATTTTAGGTTGGTTTTGGTTGGGTTGGTTGGCTTCAGTTTTTTGTGTGTATTCTTTTTACTGTACTTTAAGTTATGTGCTTCATTTCTGTGCTATTGACCTGATTAAATACTTGCTAAATTTGACAGGAAGTGTTTAATGCTACAAGTGTTTGAGAAAGACTGTTCTGCAACGCCTGCATGTAAAAGCAGAAAGTCAGTCATCAAAACCAGAAACTTCTCAAACCAAAGCAAACCAACTGAAAATACCAGCAATTTCCAAACATGTTTTTAAAAAAAATTTATTAACAAATAACAACCAAACACACAAAACATGCTCATACGTAAGCATTCGATTTCAAGTACTTTCCCCACCCACTAGCGTACCCCTTCTCACACATTTGCCATTCTCAGAACATCCTTTTCAACCGCACATTTTTTAGTGTCCAATCCAGCACACCATGTTCACACCACAACACTGCAAAACACCGCCCATGTTTCACACACGTATCCGCTGCCATTGGTCACTCAGAATGTTCAGTGGTCCTAATGGTTCCTCTTCCACTCTGCTCTCACAGACTTCGAAAACAAAACAGCAGCAGTGAGAGAAGAGAGGGAGTGCAATTACACAAATTGGCTGCACTCTACAGTTAATATTATTGTCAAGAAGCAAATGGCCAGAAAGGGGGTGAAAAAAAAAATGTACTCGTTACTGTCTTTGCATATATATATCAAGAAAGAATTAACTTCCCTTGGAAAACCATAACTCAAAACATGAAACGCTGTTAGTATCGGTGTTGTATCTACTAATGATGAAAACCCCTACAACCTTCACTAATAAACAAGAACAACAAAATCGATGCATATTTTGTACAGCATGTCATCATCAATCCATCATTCCATTCAGTAAATGCACCAAAGAAGTAGTATAAAAGGAAAACAGTAGTAAATTATTCACGTGTGCACAGCCGCCTGCTCATTCAACCAAAAAAAGAAAATGATGATTACAATTGAGAAAGTTACAGTTCTACTTAAAAACAGCAATCCTCGATGTATCATGCTACCTCCTTGACCTGAATACCTGTACTCCTCCTCACAGGAGGTTTTACAGAACAGATCATTCATAGGCTGTGTTTCCAGCACTACGGACATTTCTCCGACAAATCTTGTTTCATGAATGAACAGTTGATTTCCATACTTTCAAAAGATGAGCTGAATATGATACTGCAGAAGGCCTGTGTTACCAATATATTGTTAAACTGCCTACTTAACTTCCCAAACTGTTTACATATGTATGTGATATGAGATGATGTCTTTCTCTACTCTCTCATAAAAAAACCACCACAAATGTATTATGATAGGCTGAAACATCTACAAAACATAAAAACCAACAAAATTAAAATATTACCTTATGAAGGAAACCCATCAAAAAGTTCTACTTTTTCCCTATAAATCTAACTGGCAAAGATATTTAGCATATTTGCGCGTCATTTCTAGCCTGTCCATAGAAATATGAGAAAAATGATGATTACTCCAAAAATTTTCTTCAGATTTAGACTTTAATATCTTAGTGACATGTCATTTTTATTGGAGATGCAGGTGATCAACTACCAACTCTATTACCACCACTTTCATCCACATCAAGGCACCTCCATTGGGCATTTTCACTTCTGCATTTGAATTTACAGAATCAAGCAATAAAACAGCAAATGGAAACCTCCACATGCATCATAAAAATCCTAGATATCTTAAAATGCTAGTCGTGTAGTTGTTCATGATTCCTGGAGTAAAATGTGGCCAGGTCTCCTCAAGACAGTTCACATGCATTCCATATTTCATACTTGTAAACATGCTGTGTGCTTAAAAAACCAAACTTTGCTCTATCAAATTAACGCATGCAAATATACACATACTTTTTTTTAAAAAAAGGTCTATAAAACTATGAACATGTGCCTCTGTTTCGCATGTTTTGTACATCAGTGGACCTACATGTACATGCATTAAAAAATAATGGAAGAGACTTCTCGCAGAGAGTTTCCAATCATGTTCGCAATATACATACACGACAGTATCTTGTCTCTGAGGTCCACACCAGTCTCACAAATGGCCAACCATTCTACAGCTAAACACCGGGGACACATTTTCACAACATACACTTCCCCACACACAATGCTCACAAGTGGACAAAAGCATACAATACAGTCCTACTCTAGCAATTCACCCATTCTCATTTTCAGTCATTAATGCTTGGTACCTGAAAAACTGTCAAAACACCACCATCAGTTACTCGCACATCAATGGAAAGACATCTGGATGAAGCAGGAACAATACATTGATAATAAAAAATAAAAAAACCAACTTTGCATTTGCCACAACAACGTTATCCAAAGGATAAAAAGAGCATTTTATCCAGATTTTTAACACACACACACACACACACACACACCACCCCCAACCTATTTTGATCTTATCCAGCCCATAAGCAAGTTTGCAAGAATAAACAAATGCAGGGAGGAAAATGTTCTGTGTGAACCTCTGTGGTCTTTCTATACAATTGTAGATTCTTGATGACACTCTAGCAGTATTCTTCCCTTTCAAAGTTCTATCATTAACTTCATATTCTATCATTAACTCCATATCTAAGTAGCACCTGGTTAAAACTGAACCCAACTGGAGATATGGAATTACAACAATTACAAGGATTACAATCTCTCTTTGCCCAGCTTTTGTTTCTGTTTGGGTTTTTTTATTTCCAGTTTTGGGGTGGGAGGAGGAGGGTATGTAGTTTCCAGTTTTTATTTTTGTTTGGGGTTTCTTTGTTACTGATTTTTTTTTCAACAAGATTCAGCTGATAACATTTTTTAATTGTCACTTCACTATTGCAAAAAAAGGAACTTTTTTCTTTTTCTTTTTTTTTTTGTCCCTCATTTGACCCTATTTTTGCAAACTCAGCTCTAGCACAGCTGAAATTTTTTTTTAAATTTTAAAATCTACATCTGCTAACAAACACATGGCCCCTATAACATGTCAATACACAAACACTCTCATAACAAGTACCAACCCCAAAAAATGGAATACAAAACGAAAAAAATTGTATCAAAAAATTTTTGGATGGACAAAAAAGAAAGAAAGAAATGCCAACAAAAGCAATCAATCAAACCATGAATACATGTATACACAAAAAAGAAAAATAGACGCCAACAACAACAACCTATCAGAACAACATACAGCACGAAAAAAAAGAAACCTAAACAACAACAAAAAATCGTAACAAGATACAGCTCACGCAATCATTTTATAATCATCCAATATGGTGGATTTTTAAAATAAAATAAAAATTACATACAATTAAAATTATAAAAGACAACAACAACAAAAAAAGAGAGAAACCAGAAAAAGAACAAAATGGTGGAGGTGTCAAAAAATTCTCACCAAAAAAAAAAAAAACCCAAAAAATATACCAGCAGCACATATCCAACAGTCTCCCCTCTCTCTCACTCTCTCCTGACAGTGGGACAATGGAAAGACATCCAGGGTGTCGACGCTCACTTCAGCTCTTTGTACTTCTCCGCCGCCTCTTTCAGCAGGTCTGGGCGAACTTCATGGCGTATACCTGTCACACACTGGTCGGCGCCGGCCGACAACACCTGTACAGGCATGACGCACACGGCCGCCGGCACGTTCTTCACCAGGTAGCCCACGGCTCCAGGCAGGCCCTTCTGCTCCTTCTGCAGGGACGTGTCCCTCATCAGATCCCGCAGTGTGCCGGAGATGCCCTGAGGACAAACGGTTCACCGTTGTTTTATCGCTCTGGGGTTGTTGTTTCTGATTTCACAAGATCTCTTTTCATCTTTAACCCTTTTCCCTTACGGGTAACCCTGAGGACAAACAGTTCACCGTTGTTTCATCGCTCTGGGCTGTTTCTGATTTCACAAGATCTCTTTTCATCTTTAACCCTTTTCCCTTACAGGTAGGTAACCCTGAGGACAAACGGTTCACTGTTGTTTCATCGCTCTGGGCTGTGTCTGTTTTCACAAGATCTCTTTTCATCTTTAACCCTTTTTCCCTTGCAGGTACCCCGCTACAGGGTAACCAACCATCTACTAAGCCCTTCCCTCCGTAAAACCCACTACTGGGTTACAGTAGCATAATTATACATGTGCACAGTGCACGTGTGCTGGGAAAGAGGGGTTCTCTCCCTTAAAGTAGGGATAGGGTTGATGATGATTAAAAAATATAAAAAAAACCTTAGGAGGAAGGTAGCAGGGTGGTTGAAACAGTGACCTGCCTAACAAGTAAACCATGAAGCTCTGGGTTCAATTACTAGCCTTGCCCTTTCTTCCCAGTTTGATAAGAAAACAAGAAAATCAAACTGAATGTCAAAGTCCTTCAGATGTGGCTACATACCAAGGCCCTATGTGCGAATGCATTCAGAACATCTTGAGCACACATGTTAAAGAAAACCTGTTCCACCTTTCAGAAGAGTTGGCCATTGTATGCTGGTGGGAACAGATGACAAAATCCTAAAATTAATAAAAAATGCATGCACACAGGTTTTGGTGTTGTGTTTAGACGCTATCCCTTAAGTCAGAATGTGGCTACCTCAATGGTGGAGGGAGGGAGGGGTGGGGGAGCCATCACATACGCAAAATCTCAACATTGAAAAACCTTGGAGCTTTAGCTGAGGACAACAACAACAACAACAAAAATCCACTTTAAGAATGGTTACAACACCAACATATATTAAGGTGGGGGGGGGGGAGGGTTTCTTTTTTTTTTGAGGGGAGGGTTTCAATGATAAAATCTGAATTGTCTAAAAATGTCTCCAGGGTGCATTAAAATTATCGCGCGTTCATAATACTTCATGAGCTTCAAGGTCCTTACCGATGGCAAGATTTTGCATACGCAACCATTTGCCTCCTGTTAAAGGTAGCTGCGACAGGAATGAAAGCCAGTTCTCCAAAACCGACCTTCCTCCAAACCAGTAGAGTTTTGTCTCGTTTCTTTTTTTTCTTCTTTTTTTAATTCTCGTATATCGAGGATAATGGAATAAGCACTTGCGTGCTTTTTTACATCCAGTCCCCGTGTGTATGCGGTTTTGTAAATTCTGTCATCTGTTCCCACCGGCACACAATAGCCTACTCTTACGAAAAGCGGAACAGGATTTAACGTGTGCGCAAGATGTTCTGTATGTGTTCCCACACGGGGCCTCGGTTTATAGTCTCATCCTAAGGACTTTTGGGGGGAAAGTGGAGTCTGCACTGATGTAAACTCCAGGGGAAAATATGCCCTTGAACGAGAATCGAACCCAGGTTGTCAGATTGCGAGCGCAATGTTCTGACCACTAGGCTATCCCGTCCCCTTACCAGCTCCAGTATCCCTGCTGGGACAAATGCCTCACTCCACTGCCTTTGATCATTCTGGGGGGAAAACACTCGATAGGAGATGTTACTACTGTGTACACTCGTTTTGGTTTTGTTTTTTTTGTTGTTGTTTTTAGTTTGTTTGGCTGGTTTGGTTTTTGTTGTTTTGTGTGAGTTGTTGGTTTGTTTGTTGTTGGGTTTGGTTGGGGGTTTTTTGGGGGGTGTTTGTTGGGGGGTTTTTGTTGTGTTTTTTTGTTTTTTTTGGGGGGGGGGGGTTGTTGTTGTTGGTTTTGTTTTTTTGTTTTGTTTTGGTTTTCTTTTCTTTTTTGTTTTTTTTTTGTTTTTTTTTTGGGGGGGGGGTAGGACAGAAGATAGAAGTAGAAGATACACGCCCAGATGCATATACAAAAGCATACACAATGAAGTCCTTATCACAATAGTAAGATTTTTTTTTTTAAAGGAGCAAATTTTTAAAAAAGATTCATCCCAAGTTTCCACTAAGGTTAACATGTATATACTGACATTAATATCCATGCTATTTGCACAACAACAACAACAAAAGTGATAAAAACAAAAAGCAAAAGTAACTCACCTCTCTGAACACCTGCACCGCTCCACTCATTCCTTCTCTCAAATCCTTTGGAGTCTTGGAGAGCTCCCGGATCCTGTTGGGAGTCTTGCTCGATGATAGCACGTCAAAACAGATACTGGAGCACACCTGTAACAACACAGAAGCAAGTTAAAAACTTCTTTCATACAGCGGGCAGACCTCCTGTACAGTCAGTCACAAGCATAGATGAAACACCAGGCACTACATCCCCCCCCCTACCTGGTAAGGGAACATGCAGAGAGAGACAGAGCACATGCCTGGTGGTTAGAGTGTTGCACACTGTGTTCAGTCCAGCAGGTGGACAAAAAACACAAACAGTCTTAGGTTCAATTCCACCCTAACACACTCTCTCTCTCTCTCTCTCTCTCTCTCTCTCTCTCTCTCTCTCTCTCTCTCTCTCTCTCTTATATATCCCTAAGGGCAGGGACTGGATGTAAAAAAGCACATGGGTGATTATTCATTTTCCTCGAAATAAAAGAAATTGTCATTGTCATTGTCATGATCTGCTGATCCAGGTTCAACTCCTGTTCTAAAGAAGTTTTTCTCTGGAGTTAACTTCAGTGCAGACTCCACTCCCCCAAAAGTCCTTCAGATGAGACTATAAATCGAAGCCCCGTGTGCAAACGCACGCAGAATATCTTGCACACACATTAAATCCTGTTCCGCTTTTCGTAAGAGTAGGCCATTGTGTGCCGGTGGGAACACATGACAGAATTTATAAAACCGCACACACACGGGGACTGAATGTAAAAAAAGCACATAAGTGCTTATTCCATTATCCTCGATATAAAAGAATAAAATTAAAATAAATAAAACATGCAGAGAGAGACAGAGCACACGCCTGGTGGTTAGAGTGTTGCACACTGTGCTCATGATCTGCTGATCCAGGTTCAACTCCTGTTCTAAAAAACTTTTTCTCTGGAGTTAACATCAGTGCCAACTCCACTCCCCCAAAAGTATTTCAGATCAGACTATAAACTGAGGTCCCATGTGCAAACGCACGCAGAACATCTTGCCCACATGTTAAAACCCGTTCCGCTTTTCAGAAGAGTAGGCCATTGTGTGCCGGTGGGAACAGATGACAAAACTGCATACACACGGGGACTAGATGTAAAAAAGCACGTATGTGTGCTTATTTCATTATTCTCGAAATAAAGAAATTTTAAAAATAAACACACACACACTCACTCACTCACACCCAACCATACACACTGACTCACTCACTCAACCACCCCCATCCACCCCAAACACCTGCCCCTACACCACACACACACACACACATACACACACACACATACACACACACACACACACACACACACTCCAGCAGGTGGACAAAAAACTCGAACAGTCTTAGGTTCAATTCCACCCCAACACACACACACACTCTCTCTCTCTCTCTCTTAAATATATATATGTATACATATCATACAGAAGAAATGGAATCCAGTGGACACTGTGGGACCAGCTGGATGATCTCGACTTTGCAGACGACCTGGCCCTGCTTTCCCACAGCCGCCAACAGATGCAGGACAAGACTACAGAACTAGCAGCCACCTCATTACAAGTTGGTCTCAATATCCATGAAGGCAAAACCAAGATTCTCAAGATCAACGCAGCGAGTGAGGACCCAGTCACACTATATGGGAAGGAGCTGGAAGAAGTGGAGACATTCGCATACCTGGGTAGCATCATTAACATGCAGGGCGGCACAGACGCAGACGTCAGAGCAAGAATTGGCAAGGCGAGGGCAGCGTACTTGCAGCTGAAGAACATCTGGAGCTCCAAGGTGGTGTCGACCCGCACAAAGATCAGGCTGTTCAACTCCAACGTCAAGTCAGTCCTACTATATGGAGCGGAGACATGGAGGACAACAAAGACCACCATCAAGAAAGTGCAGACCTTCATCAACAGCTGCCTGAGGCGAATCCTCCAGATCCACTGGCCCGACACCATCAGCAACGCAGACCTGTGGCAACGTACCAACCAGCTGCCAGCCGAGAATGAAATCCGGTGCAGGAGATGGGGATGGATCGGGCACACCCTGAGAAAGCCAGCCAGCAACATCACAAGGCAGGCACTATCATGGAACCCCCAGGGAAAACGAAAAGAGGAAGGCCAAGAAACACCTGGCAACGCGACCTTGAGGCAGAAACCAGGAAGATGGGATATACCTGGAGACAGCTGGAGAGAATAGCCCAGGACAGAGGACTCTGGCGGACTGTTGTCGGCGGCCTATGCTCCAGGGGGAGTGATGGGCCTAAGTAAGTATATACATATCCCAAAGGGCGGGGACTGATTGTAAAAAAGCACATGGGTGCTTATTCATTATCCTCGAAATAAAAGAATTTGTCGAATAAAAGAATTTGTCACACACACACAGACAGAGAGCACTGACCATGATGGAGTCGATCAGTTTCTTCAGCAGGTCGAGGAAAGCGGTCTGTGTGGCCATCTTCAGGGACAGAGCCCCTTTCTGAAAGCCACGCCACACCCGACCATCCCGCTGGTACTGCTCCACCGGCAGTCGGATGAAGTCCACCACCCCTTGGACTGTAATAAAGACCATCATCATCATCATCATCATATCAGTAATAGTAATAATGATCATCATCAGCAGCATCACCACCACCATCATCATCATTATCATATTAATAATAATAGTAATCATCATCATATCAATAATAATAGTAATCATCATCATCATCACCATCACCACCATCATCATCATCATCATCACCATAAGTATAAGAGTGATGATGAGATGGTGATATTAATAATAACAAGAATGAAAACTAATAACAGTGGTAATGATGATGATAAACAGATTTTTGGAGTGCTGAATTTAATGATAATCTAAATAATAATATGATGATGATGATGATGATGATGATAGTAGTAGAGGAGTAGTAGTAGTAGTGATGATGATGATGATAATGGTAATAATGATAATATATGGAATTTTTAGAGCACTGAATCTTCTAAAACAAACAAATCAAAACACTTAACACGCCAGGTGTGTGATGAATGGGTTTGTATTCATTTTGTGTGTGTGTGTGTATATGTGCGTGTGTGTGGAGGGGGAGGGGGGGGGTTAGTGTGTTTGTATAGTGTGTGCATGTTTGAGTGTGTGGTTTTGTGTCTGTGTGAGTGTGTGTGTGTGTGAGCAATATATGTGCGTGAGTGCATGTGGGAGAGGGAGGGGGTAGCACGCAAGTATGTTTTTTTGTTTTCCATACCTAGCAAACAGAGATCCTATCACAACAGCCACATCAGCCAACACACAGAATGAGCTGATTACCATTCACACAACAAGGAAACCAAAGAGACAAAGAGTATCGACAGCTTACTGAATGTCTTGAAAATGCCCAGAGGGCCGATGCCCCCCACCACAGAGGTCATCTGTTTGTGCTTGATGTCGTTCTCCCAC
>CM054138.1:58480352-58527852 GCA_028751875.1 Rapana venosa
ACACACACACATACTGAGGTATGGCATACTTGCACCACACACATACTGAGGTATGGCATACTTGCACCACACATACTGAGGTATGGCATACTTGCACCACACACACATACTGAGGTATGGCATACTTGCACCACACACATACTGAGGTATGGCATACTTGCGCCACACACACACTGAGGTATGGCATTGGTTTTTTGTTTGTTTGTTTTTTTATTTCTGGGTTTAGTTTTGGGTGGGGGTTTTTTTTTGTTCCTTGGCTAGAGCTCTGAGGTTTACCAGATGGTGCAATTTCATGACCACTTCTGCCCACCATGAAGGTAGCCGCATTCCGACTTCAGGGATGTGTGCTGGGTATGTTCGTGTTTCTATATCCATAGCACATTATGTACATATTTTACAGAGTTTCCATAACCCACTGAATGTTGACATGAATTATAGAATCTTTAGCATCCATATTTGATCTCCTGCTTCTTCTTCTTCTTCCTTTTTTGTCATGTTTCTCCCAGGAGAGGTTTGACATTGATGAGCCTTCTCCATCTCTCTGTTTTGAGCTTCCTCCTTATTTATACCCCTTTCTCTAAGATCATCTGCAATACAGATAGCCCATCTACTGCATGTGTATAAAACACGAAGAGAATTAAGGCACTGGCAGGTCTGCTCTTGAAGTTGACCTGGGAGATTGTAAAAATCCCCACCCCTTAATTCACTACCACTACTTCATGGACACTTGGGATTGAAGTCAAACGGTCTTAACCACTCAGCTATAGCATCCATCAAAACTTAACATAAATTGTGCAAGCTTTTCTCTCGGATTTGTAAGCAAATTGATTTCATTTTCACCAACACACAAGTTGCAGTAAAGGATAAACCACAGGGTTTAATTTCAAATAAAAACAAAAATTCAAACTGCAGCTTCGGTTTACCCTGCGGACAAAAGGCATGACTTACTCGTCTCACACACACACACACACACACAGACACACACACACAGACACACACACACAACACAGAACACACACACACACACACACACACACACACACACACACAGACACACACACACAGACACACCACACACAACACGACCCCACACACACACACACACACACACACACAGACACACACACACAGACACACACACACACACACACACACAGACACACACACACACACACACACACACACACACACACACACACTCACACACACGCCAGCACTGATCAAAACTCTCACTTGAAGAAGATAGGATTGTCTTCAGGTTCCACGTCAATCCGGGGAGGTCGGTCAGGCTGGGGCCTGGCTTGTGACGCTGAGGGAGTCTCCCCAAAGTGCATGAGGCTGTCATCCACCGCACTCCACGCCTCCTCTTTAGGCTCCCCGCCCTCCGTCTTGAAAATGGGGGCTCTCTCTGCCGACACCGACTTCTTGCGGCGAGGAGTGTGTGACGGCGACGGCGACAGGTCCCTCTCTGCGGAGACAGCGTGGTCCGTACTGCTGTCCTCTGAGAAGTTGGTGAAGAACCGCTGGATGAACATCAGAGTGTTCTGCAACCAGAGTGATGTTTTTTGGTGTGAGTGAGGGGCACAGATTCTTTGGGGTAAATGTATATTATGCATTCTTCTTCTTCGTCGAACGCTCAGACAGCAACTATTGTTGTCTGTTATATGAGCGAAAATGCGTCACGCTGCCGTTAAGCGCCTGACAAGTCAGGCCCAGCGCATCCGACTTCGGCACAAGAGAGAATAGTTACCTTTTAAGTTCTTTCTGGAAAAAAGGCAGGAGAATGGACCAAGAAGGCAGAAAATAGACAAGAAGGAGGTGACAGGAAGAAAAGGAACAAGGCAGAAACAAAGAGAGTGATAGAAAAGAGGAAATTTCTAGCACAGAATTTCCAGAATGTGGGGATGCTATTTATACTGATAGGCCCCAGGCATCCCCTCGGGGGATATATTATGCATGAAAAAGAAGCAAAAGATTAGTCTATGGAATTTCGATCTGCTCTGGAGGAACAACAGGGTAATCAGTAAGAAAACCTGATTCTCTGTTGGGAACGGGGGGACAAGAGATAGAGAATGGAAAAGGAAGACTCAGAAAGGAAGAGAGAGAGAGACAGAAGAAAAAGTGATGGACAGACAGAAAGATCAACAAACAAAAGAGAGATCACCATTTTCACACCAGCATTCACATAAAGCGTAAATTTTAAATTCTTCAATTAAAACATTCTACCTATATACAAAACAAGCAGTTAAACATGTCAAAAACATATTTTACTGGCTCCTCACATGCAAGCTTTAACTCAATGGAATCACAGTGAAATGGATCCCGCCATTTTGTGGTGACGCATGATTTTGGCTATAATTGAAAAATTCAGCAGATTTAACCAACATAATGAAGACATACAAATTACACATCATTAAAAAGTTTATTATGTTTACTTTTGAGATTGTTACACAGTTTTTCAATAAATGACTGTAATTTTTTTTTTTTACAAGTTTTCAAAATATGTCACTGAATGCTGAAAAATAAAAAGTTTTGAAAATCAGGGCTACTTATCTTACATGGCTTGAACTGTTCATCAACTAGTCCCCTTGAAACAATGTGATGATTTTTCACCAAAGTAAAGTTTCCTGAAGTTGGCCGAGTCCATCTGATGTCACTTTTTGCACTATACAATTTTTGTTTTTAAAATCATATCACTGGAGAGTCTGAAATCCCAAAGAATACACTTGTCTACATGTCAAAGAAAAGTAGCCAACATATGCAAACTAGACAAGATTATGGTCAAGGAAAGCAACTGTGTTTAGGAAAATGATTGCCCTGCAGGCCAGAGTACTTTCCCTTCAGTTGAACATCCCTTAGTGTTGGGTTTTTTTAAATTGTAATTCCACCAAATCTTAAGCTTCACCACATCACAGTAAGATTCGGCACAACCTCACCGAGTTAACAAATCAGTCACAGAATGGATATATACACACCCCACTATGCTGTCTAACAACAGGTAACAATCCTGGTCCAAAATCAACCGCAGTCTGACATCTACATTCCAGCAAGGCTTTATCTGATGACACTTGACGACTTTTTTATTTTGAACAAAATTCTTATGTATTTCATTTCTTTTGTATGTTAAAAATACAATCACTTTATGTGGAAGAATTTCTCATATCACTACTTTACTCTATCCAATAAGATATTCAGGGAAGATGTCCCTCTAAAGAAGAAGCCGATGATCTGGGGCAAAAACCAAAAGGTGTTACAGTGTCATCATCATCATTAACCATTACACCCAGTGGTGTGTAGGGCAGCAACAAAGCGCTTCCACTCCTGCCTATCCTGGGCCAACCTAGTCACTGATCCCCCAAGAGTGCTGCATGGCCTTCATCTCACTTTCTACAGTCCTCCTCCACGTTGCTTTTGGTCTTCCTTTCTTTCTCCTTCCTTCTGGGGTCCAGTGCAATGCTGTTCTTGTGATTGACTGTGGGTCTCTTCGGAGGATGTGCCCAATCCACTTCCACCATCGTCTGGTGATGATGGTTGTTACAGTGTCAAGGCACATCTTTTAGTTCACATTCTCCACCACCACCACCACCACCAAACACCATCCTTCTTCCTATAGTTTTCAAATCAACAAAAGGATGAAACACTACCTGTGCTTAGGTAAATATCACCATCATGGTGATGTCAAGTCTCACCTGGTTGATGTGACATTTGATGCTTTGCACCGTCAGTCTGACCGACACTTCCTCTGTGCTGTACCTGTCGTCAGGCCTCTCCCACACCATTTTCAGACGCACCTGAACACAACACATGCATCCGATATTATCAAACAAATAATAATGCAAGCCTCAGCAGTTACATTTTCCTTGCACCACTTTCAGACACACTTGGGGCAAAAAATGTGTATGGCATCAGACGACAAAAGTGAGTCCTAGCTTCAGCAGTCAACATTATCCTGAAAACTTGGACATTCTGACTCAGCTCTGAATACTGCAGATCTTCTGCCTATGGTAAAAATAGAGGCAAGACTTCAACAACAACAACAACAGAAAATCCAGCTACAATCAATCTGTCACTACGGTAGTTAATCTGCAATGACTCTAATAATTAATGGGGGGTTTTGTCTACACCATTTCTTCCCCAAATCATAGCTGCAGCCCTTTTTATTTTTAAAACAAACAAATCAAACAAGAACTTCAGCCTTATGTTGTGATTTTTAAATAAAACACTCATAGTGTGTGGATTTTGCCTCCGTATCCTTCAAGTTTAAATTTGACCTCAAAGCACTTTAATAAGATAAAAGCCCCACACAATAATGATAATCTTTATTCCTGAGTTAAAAGAACCAAGTCATAACCTTTCAAACTTTGAATCTAAAAGTCTTTGGCCCTTCGATTAACTGGATAAAAGCTGCTGTACTTCTCAACATGAAGCATCAATTCCGGGTATAAAAAAAAATTTGGACTTATTTATTTTGTATTGTGTTGTATTACTGTATATAGATAGTTGTTTTTGGATTAGATTATTATCAATTCATTATATCAAATGTACACCTCTGATCACTGGTGTTATCGCTTAGATTGTAATAATTTCATTACATCAGTTGTAAACACCGCTGAAGACATTTTTTTCCAGTAAAAAGACAGGTCAACATGTTATAGACTATTTTCCCCTAAAAAGACAGGGAGATTACCATGTTGGATCCATCATGGGAGACATTGTAGGAGGGCCAGTAGAGGAACTTGTTGAAGACAGACTCCTTCAAGTGGTCTTCTATCTCCACCTTCTTCGCCACCACCACCAAACGCCGAGACTTCTCCTCCGATTCGTTGTAGCGTTCGTATTGCATTCGGAACTGAAACAAGATTCATGACTAACTGGAGGATACAAAGCATTAAAATTTGTAAACAACAGATGTGTTACACAGAGAGGCAGAACGATAGAGGTGGAGAAAAAAGACTAGAGATCGGTGGAACATGGTTACTTTACCATGGTTATAAAATGTTGTCATCTGTGTAATTCATGCCAGCAGTGCAGTTCTTATGAACAGCTAGATCAGAGATTTGTTCAAACAGCAGTAGGAATCATACAAGGCTGCATACTCTCCCCTGCTTTATTTAATCTCTTTCTTGAGATCTTGCAAGAGAGATGCTCCCTGAATGCCACACCACTGTCTCTCTTGGTGGTCGATCCATTTGCGATCTGCGGTTTGCTGATGATAGTGATCTCCTAGGATGCAGCAAAACAAACTCCAAGAACTTACAAGCAAGTTAGAAAATGAACTAGTATTTATGGTATGGAAATCAGTGCTAGGAAGAGCAAGGTCATGGTAAACAGCACCAGTGATGTTACAATTAGTATCGTCACAAATGGTTAGCAACTTGAAGAAGTAGATTCCTTCAAAAACCTTGGCTCCACACAAACCAAAGATGGCCACATTGCAGCTTAGGTAAAAATGAGACTAGTCATTGCATCTTAAGGCTTTGGCAAAGTTGAACAAGAATAAGAAAAGCAAAGAGATCAGCTTCCCAATGAAACAGAACTTGTTTAAAGAGCTTACATCATTTCCATACTGCTGGACATGTGTAAAAGCTGGACCCTGACCATAGAACTGAAAAAGAAAATCCAAGCCTTTGATTTAGAACGCTCTTACACATTTTCTGACCGGACCACAGAACCAAGGAGTCAGTGTGACAGGAGGTGATAGTCATGAAAGCTGGGCCACAGGAACAAACCCCTTCTGGCTGCTGTTGTAAAGAGGAGGAAGCTGGCATGATTTTGGTCAAGTCACGCTTCATATCTCTCTCGCCAAGACTATCCTGCAGGGGACACTTAAAGGAGGAAGAATCAGGGGCAGACAGATGAAGAACTGGATGATGCAGAACATCAAAGACTGGACTGGCCTTGACATGGCTGTATTTTCTGTGAAAATGCTGAAGGCAGATCAGCCTGGAGTAAAGTACCAACCAACATGTCCCATGTGCCCCCCCCCCCCCTCCTTCCCCCCAATGACCATCTTGGTCAAAGAACTGCTGTTGCTGATGATGAATTTATGGCATAAATGCTCTGTATGGAAGGATAACAATAATCTCAGTTAATCTGAGATGGCAAGATAAACGGACACAGACATAAGGACACACACACAAACACACATGTATACATGTACACACCTGCGGTCACTTCTTTCTCTGATGTGCAAGCATGCATGCATGTACTTGTGCGCACACACACCACCACCACCACCACTACCACCACCCACCCACTCACTCACTCACTCACACACCATCACCACCACTACCAATAATAACAAGAACCCACAATCACATCCCACTCACTCACTCACTCACTCTCTCTCACACACACATACACACACACACCAATACACACACGCACACACACACACCAACACACACACACACACAATATACCTTATAAACAATCAGCTTGACCATGATGTCCTTGCATCTATTCACCCCGCCTTTCCAAATCGACACTTGCTCTTTCTGGATCGGCTTTGCCGTATTCCAAATCGTTCTGTACAGATTGGTGAACATACCATATCTAGGAGCAGAGAGGAGAGACCGAGGGAAAGGGGAAAGGGAGAGGGAGACAAATAGGAAGCAGATTAGCGGTGGGATCAAGCAAACGAAGCACAGCATTATATGCAATGCATGCATGCAGTCTGCAGAAGCAAACTGGCAAAGAAGAAACACATTCCAAAGTCAGGGTAACAAAACAGGAAGAATCTAATATTTTTCATGGTGCAACAACAATCGTTCACAACAACAAGAATGATACATGGCGCAACAATATTTACTTTTCTTTTTTTTTTAAAGAGAAATAACATTGACAACAAGAATAATCCTTTTCGGGTTTTGTTTTATATATATATATATATATATATATATATATGATGTAACTACACCCTCAAAAGCTATGAACTGGGTAAAAGCATTGGGGGGAAAATGTTGGTTATTTTAATCATTACCAACATTACTTTTGTTACATCATCATAACTGTATCCATTGCTTTATGTCCTGATCATTGTTACAACTACCAGTATTTATCATCATTATTGATGTTAACACTCAAACTTTTGATCATCATTATCAGACAACTCATCTGAAAGTGACACACCAGTTTAAATCACATTGTGTAACTTTAGTTTTGCTATGATGAAAATAAAAATGACCACACGAATCTGAGGAAAAACTTCTTTTGTTTTGTTTTGGCAAAAATGCACAAACACTATTTTAAAAAACCACCCTAAAGTGAGTCAGTCATTTTCACATGGGTACAAGCCAGTGTGAAGGCATGGGATGTGAGCCCACAGATACCAATTCTTTCAAACACCGACATCTACTGCCTCACAATATGTGTATACCATGAATGGGACAAATCAAACAATTGAACAAAAGTCTTATAGATCTCCTTTCTCTTAAAATCTAATACCTGCTAATCAAAGCCTAAGTAACACAATACCAAAACAACAACAACAGAAATAAAGATTTAAGCAGCAAACTCAAGAGATACACAGAAAGCCCATTAGGCAAAGAATGTTGTCTGATGTTTTAAGCACACTCTTTTTCTAGACTCTATATTATGTGTACCACCCCCCCACCCCCCCACCCCCCCCCAAAGTGAAAATACACTTTACAAAATTAAAAAGAACCTAGCACAAAGAACATGACACTAGTTCACTCATTAGAAAAGAATGTAACATTTCATTCACACACAAAAACAAACCCCCTCAAAGCAGTGATTCATTAATGGGAAAGAACAAAATGCTCCATTAATGGGGAAGAACACAACACTTCATTAATGTGGAAAGAACATAGTGCTTCATTAATGTGGAAAGAACATAGTGCTTCATTAATGTGGAAAGAACATAATGCTTCATTGATGTGGAAAGAACATAATGCTTCATTGATGTGGAAAGACCATAGTGCTTCATTGATGTGGAAAGACCATAGTGCTTCATTAATGTGGGAAGAACATAGTGTTTCATTGATGTGGAAAGAACATGGCGCTTCATTAGTGGGGAAGGACACAACCCTTCATTAATGTGGAAAGAACATAATGCTTCGTTAATGTGGAAAGAACATAATGCTTCATTGATGTGGAAAGACCATAGTGCTTCATTGATGTGGAAAGACCATAGTGCTTCATTAATGGGGAAAGAACACAACACTTCATTAATGTGGGAAGAACATAACACTTCCTTCACCAGAGAGTGCTTCATGGTGGATCGGTGGTCTAGACGTAACACGCCTGCCTAGAAAGCGAAAAGTCCGGGTCGGAAGTGTGCGGTGGTTCGAATCCTGTTTCGACCCGAAACTTTTCCCCCATCCATTAGATCATGAGTGGTGGTCTGGGTGCTAGTCTTTCGGATGAGACAATAAACTGAGGTCCCGTGTGTTAACATAATTATTTAGCGCATGTAAAGGAACCCACGGCAACAAGAGAGTTGTCCCTGGCAAAATTCTGTAGGAAAAAGCCACTCTGATAGGGAAACAAAATACAGTTGAAGACAGAAAACGAAAAAAAGAAAAGAAAAGAATGGGTGGCACTACTCTTGTCGCGATGCGCTCTCCCCGGGGATAGAGCAGCCCGAATTTCATGCAGAGAAATCTGCCGTGACTTAAAGTCATATAAATAAAATAAAATAAATAAATAAATAATTCACTGGAATGGGCAAAGCAATTCATTCACCAGATAAACCACAGCACTTCATTCACCAGAAAGCACTTCATTCACCAGAGAAAACACTTCATTCACTAGAAAGCACTTCATTCACCAGAAAGAACACAGTACCCCATTCACCGGATTTTGCGAGTGAAAAAATACACAGCACTTCATTCAGCAGAAAGAATATAGCAAGCAGTCCATTATTGAAAAAGAATGTTTTAGAAAAGAGACAGTATACAGCCTGCATTAACAACAAAGAAGACATATTTTCATTAATGAGAAAGAAGACATATTTTCATTCATGAGAAAGAAGACATATTTTCATTCATGAGAAAGAAGACAGATTTTTGTTAATGAGAAAGAAGACAGATTTTCATTAATGAGAAAGAACACACCACTTCATTAATGAGAAAGAAGGCATATTTTCATTAACGAGAAAGAAGACACCACTTCATTAATGAGAAAGGAGACATATTTTCATTAATGAGAAAGAAGACATATTTTCATTAATGCGAAAGAACAAAGATTTTCATTAATGCGAAAGATCACAGCACTATCACAGCACTTCATTCATGAGAAAGAACAAAGATTTTCATTGATGAGAAAGATCACAGCACTATCACAGCACTTCATTCATGAGAAAGAACAAAGATTTTCATTAATGAGAAAGTAGACAGATTTTCATTAGTGAGAAAGTAGACAGATTTTCATTAATGAGAAATGTCACAGCACTTCCTTAATAAGAAAGAAGACAGATTTCCAATAATGAGAAAGATTGCAGCACTTCATTAATGAGAAAAAACAGCCACCAGAAGACCATAGCACTTCACTAATCAGACAGAAATAGCACTTCACTAATCAGAAAGAAATAGCACTTCACTGATGAGAAAGAAAGAGCACTTCAATTATGAGAAAGAGAAGTCAAGACAACAAATATAACGCTTAAATCACGAGAAAAAAAACCATACAACTTCAGTCACACACAAAGAACACGGTACTTCATTCACCAAAAAGAACACAAGACCTCTTCCACCAGAAAGAACACAGCACTTCACTATTGAGAAAGAACATAGAGTTCATAATAAAGAACATAGCACTTTGTTGATAAAATAAAATTTTAAAAAGAGCAAAATATCACGAAGAAAAATCAGAACAAATACAAGTAAGAGCAATGCAAAACTATTTAGCAAGCGAGAAGATTTTTAAAAATTTAAGTGAGAAAAGAAAAAGGAAGAAAAAAAATTGTTTTGTGCTACATAAAACACGTTAGCTGAAAGCCAAACAAGTCATATAAAGCATAACATCTACAGGTTACACATCGAGACACACACTCCTATACATTCGCGCATGCACTACAGAACAAAAACAGAAATGAAACAAGAAAGTACAGGAACAAAAATAAACTACCAACACTAAAGCTCAGCCTACATCACAGACATGCTGACATCAATGCAACAAACAAACACAAAAAAGGAGAAAACTTTAAAAACCTGTATCTGAAAAAAATTAAACGTCCTTTTCAGACAATTAGCATAAAAATCAAGCCAGCAAGCTACTCTAAAATCACTCTGTATATTTTTTAAGTCTTAAAAAACAGACAAACTATGCAGAAAATAAATGAAAAAAAGTGTAGCAGAACTCTAAAGAACTTATGAACATGACAGAATGTCTTTAACAGAGCCACCAATATCTCTTGAAACTTTTCAATGCCAAGTATTATGAAATATCTCTTTTAATTATCATTTATAGTACAATATTATGCTTTCTTTCAATGAAAAATGTGTGAATGAATCATAAATATGGAAATAAAATACCTTTTTTTTCATGTCTTACAGTTACTACAACGGTATAATTAATTGAAAATCAGTTCTTAGCTTTAATGGATAAGTCTTAAGACATTTATGAGTCAGGAAAAAAATTCACAAATAAAACCTTTTACTTAGGCGTATTACATCTCAATTAGGTCAGTCATTTTCTCAAGGAATGAAGAGTTCACTTGCAAATTTTCTTCAATTGCACTAAAGCAGTTCTGACTTTTCTCCACGATCATTATCAAAAAGTTACATGTCTACAGAAGCATACATGGCATGAAAACAAATCAAAGAAAATCAAGACATAAGAAAATTTCAAACAGAAGTTTAAAAAAAAAAAAAAGAAGAAAATGTTCACACTTGATCATGCCAACATTTCATTACCCTTTCACTGGAGAATAATCTTGCAAATCGATACACATCTCATATAAAAAAATAACTGAACACAGGACAGTCTTACTCACTCTTTTCAACATGCCAACAAGCTTGTATTGTTCCATTGCTAGACAATTATGCTGTCAGCTAAATTTATCAAATTTGTCCACTTTTCGTTGTCACAATTCATATAGCCCACTAAGTTAAAAAAAAAAAATGTTTCCCATAATCTATACAGTCTTTGGGGAGTAAGGTGTAAAGAGACCTCAGCTTCTCCAGAGCCTAGTACATTAAAGGTGATGCCCATCTGCTTTCCCTCGCTGCTTCACCTTCCGTGTCCCTAAAGAGGGCAAGTACCCATTTAAAGGTGGGCATAAAGGGGGGCTGTACTGAAGTCAAGGTGTATGAAGGGTTATCCATCCACAAGGCAACCACACTCAATGCTGCTTCACCTTAGGCTGGGGAGAGCAAGTGCTCTGACCACTAAGCCATCCTGTCCCCACTTCATAAGAAAACACTGGCAACAATCCTAAATGGGAGACATGGCTGTTTACAGTGCGATAGTTATTATTTGCTTCTTCTTTTTTTTAGGAGGGGGGTAGGACTTGCTTTTCTTTGGGACTTTTTATTCAGGGGGGTAGGGGGTAGAGGTAGCACTAAATGTATGCAATTTGTATCCATGCATAATTGTGTACACACTAGAATGCACTCATAGGTGCACATACGCATGGATATACTGTGTGTATGCACACAACATACACACATTCATATACTCTGCATTCGTTCTGGGGGAAAAAATCTTAAATAATAATAAAACATGCAAATAAAAGCAGTTTCACAGTATTTGATGACCAATATCCCAGGTCAAAGGTACTGACTGATGTCTGAGATAACTGATGAAAACAAAACATTGTGGCTATTGACCCACTGGAATACATGAAAGCTGGTACCCATCAACATCCCCTGTGGGGATGCCATGGGCCTGCCAGTATAAATAGCATCCCCACTTTCTGGAAATTCTATGCTAGGAATTCCCTCTTTTCTATCCCTCTCTTTGTTTCTGCCTTGTTCCTTTTCTTCCCGTCGCCTCCTTCTAGTCTATTTTCTGCATTCATGGTCCATTCTCTTGCCGTTTTTTACCAAAAAAGACTTTAAAAATAACAATTCTCTCCCCTGCCAAAATCGGATGCACTAGGCGACTTGTCAGGCGTTTAACAGCAGTGTGACACATTTTTTCTCATATAACAGGCAACAGTAGTTTCTGTCTGAACATTCGATGAAGAACATAGAATAAACAGCACAGTTGTAAACTCCAAAAGCGGATCAACTTTCAATGGTATTACCTTCAAACACTGATATTCAGTTTTTTCAAAATGTTTTTAACTTCTTTCGTCCTGTAGACTACCTTTATAAACAAAGAGACCTTCCCCAAGTTGTCGTTTGAATGAATGAAAAAGTCTCTCCTTTAGCCACGAAACTTGTGCATGTTACAAATAACATACATGCGCAGGCATGAGCATGTGTGTATGCATGTGTGTGTGCGTGAATGAGTTTGAACATACAACAAATCTGTACCTTTGCTAAGTCTATTATAACTTTGACAAGCAAATGCGGCATGAAGTACTGTGAAACTGGTCAGAAAGCCAATGAATCAATGAAATTAGCATCACATTTTTGTTATTACAAGTTTTTATCATGCTAATGAAAAGTTTAAGATGTTAATGTTGTCATTTTCAATCATAGGTGTCACCTGTTAAATACCTGCTAATTCTTTTTTTTTACTTTAAACTGGTGATAAAAGAAACTACTCCGTAACAACAACAAAAAACAACAAAAGTTCTTTCACAAATTATAGTTTAAAAGTTCAATTTCTTTACAGTAGGAGACCACTTCTTTTATTATCAACTTTTATACATAAACGTTCGCTCATATAACAGACAATAGCTGCTGTCTGAGCGTTCGAAGAAGAAGAATATATCAATGTTGTTTTTTTTACAATAATGTTATGCTTTTCAAGATGCATCAATGATTCCATTACATTATGTATCGCGATCATTTTATGAACATTCTGAACAAATTGTAGTCTCATAAATTAACTTGACACTTTAACTATTTACAGAATCTTCTTTTTTCTTTAATCTAACCTCCTGTCCTGTATCAAATATAAAATACAAAATTCAAAAATAAAACCTACTCCTACATTTTTTTCCCTAAAGGTGACATATGCTAACTGTTCCATGTTAAATTTGATACCTTTATTTTTAACTTGAAGAAAAACACACAAAAAACTACACACCATGCTGCTCTAAGATTAAGAAAGACAATTCCAGACTTACTGTTCTTTTTTCTTGCTTCTTTCGTTCTTGCAAGCTGCACACAGGAGCACAGGACATAATTATCACATAATTATGTAATGCAGTAGGTGCTAGTTCAACCAGATGCAGTCATTTTATTATATTTTGTGCCAATATATACTTGCATTAAGTGAACTAAACAGGCAAGTGTCTTCACATGCGCACACGCATACATACATGCTTTCTCTCTCTCTCTTTCCCTCTCTCTCTCTCTCTCATACACACACACATACACTACACCACACTCACACCTCAGCAATACACACACACTCAAACACACTCACTCACACCTCAGCATCTCACACCTCAGCAACACACACACACACACACACTCCCACACACACACATACACACACTCGCACCAACCCACCCACACACTCCCACACTCACCCCCCCCCCCCACACACACACACTCCCACTCACCACACACACACACACACACACACTCCCACCCTCCACACACACACTCCCACTCCCACACACACACCCACTCCCACACTCACCCCCCCACACACCACACACTCACACCCACCCACACACACACACACTCCCCACACCCACTCCCACCCGCCACCACCCCACACTCCCACACTCCCACACACCCCCCCCCCCCCACCCCCACACACACTCCCACAAAAGCCCCCCCCCCACCCCCACTACCTGTCCTCGTGCCACTCCTGGAACTGAAGTCATAGCCGTCGTAGATGCAGATGTCCAGACACAGCTCCCTCAGGACACACTTGAACTCCGCCACAGGCCAGCCCGCTGGGGTTTTGAGGTCGCCCACGCAGGAGTTGGTCTCCACCTTGGGCAGCCTGCTCAGGTTAGGGAACTCGGATGGGTCGGAGTAGAAGCGAACCGCCGGCTTCCCGTTCTTCAGCTTCAAAGACAAACAGACAACCAAGACTGGCTTGTTTTTCACGTATTCATCAACAGATTAAGATACAGATATCTTACCGAGGAATATATTTCTCGTAAGAATTTTACACATTAACAAGTCATTATTAGATGGATTCCGTATCAACCTCTGTTTTGATAACAGTAGTCAAAACAGTCAGCGTTTGTGAAAATCAATGTTGTCTGCGGTCCTTCCAGTGGTGGCCTTCTGTTGAAAAAAAAAATGGACACTAGTCCGAAATGTGTAAAAACACAGACCAACCTGATTCTGTTTTAGTGCACAGAATGTATAGCAACCGATTATGTCATGCCTGTATTGAGCTTTGTGCCCATTTGGGACCTCTCGGTCAGTCTGTCTGCCTGTCAGGCTGTCCCTCTTTCTCTCTGTCTCTGTCTGCCTACCCGACAGTCTCTCTCTCTTTCTTTCTCTCTCTCTAAAATATGTTTATATGTTTTGTACCCTTAGAACTGTGCAATGTAAAAAAAAAACCACCTGAATTTTAAAAAAAATTTTAAAAGATTGGCTTGTTTGTTGGTTGTTGGTTTACACAAGGTTAGATACTGTGGCTTGAGAATCCATGAAGTCAGCAGAACCAGCAAAGACAAGAGCAAATGGAGAAGGAGGATCATGCCATTATCATTGGGTGCGGCTGCTGACACCGAACTCAGCGATGCCGACAGGTGAAAAAGACTTTAAATACATATGAAAAGAAAGGATCCTTTCAATGCTTCAAATCAAAAAGTTTCAAAGGGGTGGAATAGCCTAGTGGTCAGAGAGTCGAGTTCCTGATCTGATGGCCCAGGTTCGAGCCCCTGCTGAGAAAGGCCCACCTGTTCATGGGGATGTTTCCCCTGAGTTAACATCAATACTGACTCCACTCTGTGGAAAGTCCTTCAGATGAGACTATAAAACAGAGATCCGATGCACAAACACATGTAGAACTTTCTTTTTTTTTTTAATCAGATTTTCAGTTTTTCCATTGTGCAACTACGACATGATAAGATCACATCTGCAGGCTAAGGAAGGGAACAAAATAAAACATGTAGAACATCTTGTGCACACATTAAAACCGGTTCCACCACTCAGAAGAGTAGGTCATTTTGTGTGCCAGTAGAAACAGATAAGAAATTTTCAAAATCACAAGCGCGCTGGTGTCATGTTTAGACATCATCCCCACAGTCAAATCACAGCTACCTTAATTTAATGGTGGGCAGACGCAACTGCAAAATCAATTCCTCCATACTGACCGACATCAAAAGTGATGCTACGCAGTAGGTATAATAAACAGTGAATCAACTAAACCAGACATCTTATTAAAAACATACCGTTCCACAAGTTCAAGAAAAAAATAGAAATCATGCATTTAAACTCTTCTTAGATTTTTCCTGCAGTAAATCAAATCAAACCACAAACAAACAAAAAAAGCAATACCCAAAAACAACTACAAACAACAACAAATTACCCCTTTTACTCCACCACCACCATCATCATCAAGACTTCAGACAAAAACCAACTCACGGTGACCCCCATTCCAGGTTCGTTGATGATGGTGAAGTCTTCCTCCTCCTCGTCATCGTCGTCCTCGTTGTCCACAGAGTGGGTGACGAGGGGCTGCAGGTCTAACAGGGACACCCCCCCCGGCACCACACCCCCCCTGCCCTGCTGCCGCGCCCCCCCCCTCTCCGCTGGCGTGAAGGGTCCGCTCTCCTCCTTCACCGGCGAGTCTGAGGCAAAAAGTCGACATCATCGTGCACATCGGTCATTTCGATTTGTGTTCATGGTCATAATCTTGTTTGAATTTTTTTATCTTTTTGATTGGCACACGAGCGCTTTGATTTGTTGCTTTACAAGATTCAGCGCTATATAAATTCCATACATTATTATTATTATTATTATTATATTCATAGTCATAATCTTACAAAGGGTTTTTCTCATCCTCATTCTGTCATATCCAATATTAGCTACACGTCAAAGAAAGAATAATCAATCTACATAACACCAAAACTAGAATACTTGTCTAAATGTTAAGTGTTTTTCTTTGGGGGTAAAAAAATTATTGTTCTGGTTTAATATTCAATGTCCTTGTCTCGTGTTTCATTCCAACCCTTAAGATGAACAAAGAAAATGCAAAAGATGAAAAAAAAATAATAATAAAAAAATAACGAAAACCAGACAAGAAGTTACAACACAATCAATGATGTCTGTAACTATCACCTGTTTTTTCACATCTAAAAAAAAGTCAGCTTATATCTGAAGCAACCTTAATTAACATGGGGTAAAGCAGTAAAAGTAAAGTTATAAAAGACAAGCACACACAAAAACAAAACACAAAAAAAACAACCATACCACTCGGTGAAGCAGGAGTTTTCTGCTCCAGCAAGGCGTCTGCAATGGATTCTTCCACATGCAGATTCTGGGCTTCCGTGCGATCATCCAGGTTCAGGCTTTGCTGTGGACCAAAAGCAATCTTGTGCTCATTCAACTTCCATCATCATCAACAGCATCTTTAAGAACTGATAAACACTGCACTCAATGACAATAGTTACAAATGAGACTCACTTGCATCAACTTCAGTGCTCGCAACGAGTGGAGGAAGCTGGCTGCAAAATCTTTATTGGTGCCCCAAAGGTCTAACAGACTAAGGAATAGATGACGGTGACTGTGAACTTTAGTGCTACTTAGGGCTCAACCACTTGCACAGTTAAAAATGACAAAGCTGTCAGTTTCCGCCACTTTCAGCTGCTCTCAGCTGCTATCCATTCCATCCCAGCTGGTGCTAATTACAGCAGAAACTGACAACCCTTGGACTTGGGAAAAGGAAGGGGGTAATTTTAGCACTGGGCCCTGGACCCTTGACAGTGTTGTGCTGGATTTGTGTGCTGTGATGACAACCCTGAAAACATTTAGGACTTGAACAAAAAGAACATTGCAGAACCAAGGCGGAATGGTTCCCAGCTGACTCACCAACTCTTCAGACACCACTGCCATAGCATGTTCAGACTTCGCCAGGTCCCGGTCGTTGATGAAGTGGTCCAGGAGATGAATGAAGGCCGCACAGGAGTCGGAGCAGAACCTGAACTCTGTCCTGTTGTTGCCGAACCACAGCAGCGTCTTGGAGCCCTGAACACAACCACTGCATGAGGAAGATTCAGCCATGACAGTCTTCTTCTTTTTTACAATAGTATGCATAGATAGATGTTGTTATAGGATTACTGGCAGTTATACATACATACTGCATGAGGAAGATTCAGCCATGACAGTCTTCTTCTTTTTTACCACAGTATGCATAGATAGATGTTGTTATAGGATTACTGGCATTTATACATACACACTGCATGAGGAAGATTCAGCCATGACAGTCTTCTTCTTTACCACAGTATGCATAGATAGATGTTGTTATAAGATTACTGGCATTTATAATAATAATAATAATGTATGGAATTTATATAGCGCTGAATCTTGTAAAGCAACAAATCAAAGCGCTCAATTTATACATACAAACTGCATGAGGGAGATTCAGGCATGATATTCTTCTTCTTTTTTTCTAACACAGGCATACATAGATCATCTAAGTACATGATTACTAACATTTATTCATACATGAAGATGAAAAGATATGTTTACATATACACACATGCGAGCATGCAAGTGCGCACAAACTCACACACAGCACACACGCGCATATGTATGTCCCGTTTGGACCTGAAACTTTTCCCCCATCCACTAGACCATGAGTGGTGGTCTGGGCTCTAGTCTTTCAGATGAAACGATAAACTGAGGTACCATGTGTTAACATAATTATTTAGCGCACGTAAAAGAACCCACAGTAACAAGAGAGTTGTCCCTGGCAAAATTCTGTAGAAAAAAGCCACTCTGATAGGGAAACAAATACAGTTGCAGACAGGAAAAAGAAAATAATGGGTGGCGCTGCTCTTGTGGCGACGCGCTCTCCCTGGGGAGAGAGCAGCCCGAATTTCACAGAGAGAAATCTGGCGTGACTGAAAGTAGTATAAAATACAAAAAATAAAAATAAAAATAAAATGTATTTTCACATAATTATACACATACACACAAGGACACAAACACAAGTGCGTATGTGCATACATACACACATACATACACACACACACTACACTACACACACAACACTACACACACACACATACACTATACACACACTACACACACTACACACACGCACACTACACACACTACATACACACACACTACACACACACACACACACACAACACACTACACACACACACACTACACACACACACTACATACACACACACACACACACACACACAACACTACACACACACACTACAAAACACAAAACTACACACACTACACACACACTACACACAACACTACACACACACAGCACTACACACACACAACACTACACACATTACACTACACACAACACTACACACACAACACACCACTACACACCACACCACACTACACACACACTACACACTACACACAACAACACTACACACACACACACTACACACACTACACACCAACCTTTTCGTTAGCCTGTCCCAGTCTAAGGCCCACCTCCAGCACCCCCACATGACCCACACACAGGAAGTCTGTCAACACAGGTACACTTGCTTTAGCACACCTGATGCACTGTAACCTACTTTCTACCTGAACATGGAGAGTGGCTGCCTTTACGGCAGGATAAGGGGGGCAAAAAAAGTAAAATTCTATCTCCATGATAAAGTATGTTCTTTCGAGCCAGAAGGCCCATAGAGCCGGAGCTTATCCCGGTTTCTGTAGCGTTAAGCGAACTGATGGTTTTTCACCACCCCTGTGACAGGACGCTAGTCTGTCGCCAGATACTTCCCCAGCAGTGCTGGTACCCACTTGTACACCTGGGTGGAGTGAGGAAAATAGGAGTAAAGTGTCTTTCCCAAGGACACAACACCGAGCCGAGCGGGGATCGAACCCGCGACCTATGGATCACGAGTTGACCGCCTAAACCACTCGACCACGGTGCCTCCATCTCCATGATAAGGGTATACAGATTTGTTGAGGATTTGCATGATTAGAAATGGGGATGTTTGAAGGAGTTCAAAGACTGTGTATGTAGAAGTACTGTGTAGTATTACATTGCGTTGTACTGTATTATTCTGTACTATGTTATCATTTTTTTCTGTATTGCATTTTTGGGGGGCTGCACTGACTGGACCTAATCGTCTTTACAGTGTTGCAGGTAGTATTATTCTGATTAGTTGGTTTTTTATTTTACATTGCACCATATCATGTATTGCGTGGCACTTTATCAAATAATAATGATAATAATAATATATGGAACTTGTATAGCACTGAATCTTGTCAAACAAATCAAAGAAGTTGCATTCAAATCATTCATGCGCATGCAACCATTCACAAATAAGATTAACAGATTATACATTTACACTTTTTTTTTTTTTGGTACAAAACTTCAAATCAACAATAAGAGCCACTAACACACGAGAGTCAACTCTCACCTTCAACTTTCCAATTATTTTTTAGAAAAAAACCCCAAAAAAATCCTACAACTGTCTTTAACTGTTGTGTAGCTTACCTCTGTCCACATTGACCGCCCCAGTGTCTTTGTCTGAGAGCCACAGGTGGACCTCATCAAAGAACAACCTGCACAAACACAAACATGTCCCACTAACAATAACAGCCTCTGTATAAACGTGACACCAACAACATTTGGAAAGACAGAGGCATACCTGAATATCTCAAAATTGGGATTGTCCAAATACTAATCTGGCCTGTAATGCTGTATGAGTCAGAAGCCTGGATGCTTCAAGAATTGGAGAAAAAAAAAACCATAATGAACACAGCCAAAATGTGGTTCTGCGGGTGATTTCTAAGCATCGAACGGTCAGATAGAAGAACAAATGAAAGCATTATTGCTGAACTCTCAGTGCAAAGACAAACGTTGGCTGAAATTGATAAGCGCAGACTGGGATACATCGATTATCCAAACAGAAATACACAAACAAATCTGATGACAATGGTTTTCCAAAGTAAGGTTGAAGGCAAAAGAAAAAATGGCAGATCAACATCCTACATTGCCAACATCACTGAGATCAGTGGTCTGGGAGGAGGGCTACAGGAAAATCGTAGAACTCAGCAGAGACAGAGAGAGATGGTGAACCCTGGTGGCATTGCGTGGAGCTCCTACTGACATCAGCAGCGATGGAGACAGTTGTGTTGTTGTGTTAGTATAAAGGTAACACTAGTTTTACCTTCTAAAAAACAAACAGATAAATAAACAATAAAGCAAACTAAGACTCAAAAAGCGAAACTGCTTTACCAGTGCAGAACAGAAAAGATTAAAAGAAATCTTTTAGAATTTCTTGTCACCCACAATATTAAACATTTTCATTAAAAGAGAATAATAAGAAATGATACATTGATCTTAAAGCAAATCTTTCACAGTTGCATTGAAATATCTATTAAATACTTTACAGAGTACATCAAGTTAACAATTATTTGCTTCTCACATAAACATCTAACATATTGTATCACGGAATATTGCAGGTAGAGTTATATTTGCCTCTCACGAAAACATTCAATACATTATATCACTCAATAATGCATGTATATTTGCCTCTCACGAAAACATTCAATACATTATACCACTCAATAATGCACAAAGAGTTATATTTGCCTCTCAAGAAAACATTCACTACATTATATCACTCAATATTGCATTCAGAGTTATCAACTCAAATACATGTAAATACACACATGTAAAATGTAAATACACACATGTAAATACACACACATACATGCACAAACGCATGCATACACACACACAAACACACACACACAAACATACAAACACACACACACAAACACATACACACACACACACACACACTCACTCACTCACTCATTCACAGATGACAAACTTTACAAAACCACATGCACACAGGGACTGAATGTAAAAAAAAAAAAAATGTTTAAAACCACATGCAACCCTATTCCACTAGCCTCCCAAAACTAACATACAAACAAAAACAAAAAACAAAAAAAATCCAGCAAAAAGCCACCACAGGACACGTACTTCATGGTTGTGTACTTGGTTTCTGTGTTGAGGTTGATGGCCAGGTTGAACTTCTGCACTGTCAGCAGCGACCTCAGCGGCATGAGCTCAAAGTTCTTCGGTCTGAAACATCCACCCACAGGTGAAGCAACAGCTTATGGAAAACACTGCATCACAACTCAATACTTTGGGATTGAGGAGGACCGGGGCAGTCTCACTATGATGCCGATAATTCAGTGTGTAGGGAAAAAAGCAGTACAAGCAAGTGCGCTAAAGCCAGCAGCAATATATAAGATTCAAACTTTCTGTTTTTATTTTTCAAATTTCAGACTTCATTCATGGTTTATGCTCACATCGTTAACAGACAGAAAGTAGTCATGTCCTTTCCCTTTAAATTACAAAGTTATCTTTATTTTGGGAAGGTTTGAATTGTAAACCTGTCATACCATCAGGTGAGTTGTTTGTTGTTGTTTTTTTAGAAAGGAGTAAAACTTTTCCGCTTATAGATTTTTTATCTTTCTCAAAAGGGGCCTCCTATCTTCCAACTGTTTTTCTTCTTCTTCTTTTTTGTCAAACACTCAGACAGAAACTACTGTTTTCTGTCATATGAGTGAAAATATGTGCAGTGCACTGCTGTTAACTCAATGGAGTCGCAGTGAAATGGATCCCGCCATTTTGTAGTGATGTGTGATTTTGGCTATATTTAAAAAATTCAGTAGACTTACCCAACATAATAATGACAAACACATTATACATCATTGAAAAGTTTATAATGTCTACTTTTGAGATTGTTTCATAGTTTGTCAATAGATGACGGTATTTATTTTTTACACATTTTCAAAATATGTCACTGAATGCTGAAAAATAAAAAGTTTTGAAAATTAGGGCTGTGTATCTTACATGCCTTGAACTGTTCATCAACAAGTCCCCTTGAAGCAATGTGATGATTTTTCACCAAAGCAAAGTTCCCTGATTCTGGCTGAATCCATCTGATGTCACTTTTTGTACAACAGATTTTTTTTTTTAAAGAATCATAACACTGGAGAGTCTGAAATCCCAAAGATATCACTTGTTGACTTATCAAACAAAATTAGCCAACAGACACAAACTAGACAAGCTTATGCTCAAGGAAAGCAACTGTGTTTAGAAAAATAACTGCCCTACAGGCCAGAGTACTTTCCCTTGAGTTGAACATCTGTGTATTTTAAAAAATTCATAATTCTGCCGACACTTAACGTCACATTGAAGGAGAGGAGTAAGCTTCGGCACAACCTCAATGAGTTAAGTGCCTGACAAGTCCAGGCCCAGCATATCTGACTTCGGCAATGCAACTGTTCTAAGATCTTTATTTCCACTTGATTTTTCAAACAACTCCTGCCTTAAACATTTGTTGTTTGTTGTTTTTTTTGTGGGCTTTTTTTTTTTGGTTGGGGGGGGAGGGGGTATCCTTTTAGAAAAACCTTCACACATGTATGACTATGACTTCATGCTTCACACATAATGTGCAACGCTTTGTTTTCATACCTGATCACCTATGTCTGAATAAACGATCTGATTTCATAGATACATCTGAAAATTGCTAATCTTCATTTATTCTTCAGCAAGTCCACTTCAAAAATACTTTAATAAAGACACCAAAATCAGGTTCACTGCCGAGTATCCCAACACAGAGGCAGGTTTGTCAGAATCATCTCTGCAGCTACACAATTCAGAAATCTGGCTAGTAGCTTCCAACTCATAACAATCATTCAAATTTATTCAGATAAAAAAAACAGAACCAACACACAGAAATAAAAAACTTCCTCATAAAAAAAGTTGACTTGGGCACTGAAACACATTTCAGCCCGTACGATATTACACAATTTCAGGCAAAGCTTATTTCCAACAATGGACAGAAACATCCTGAAGTTCAGGGCGTCCACAAGCAGTGTTAGCTGTACAGGGTATGGGCCTTTTTACAGCAGCTGGATTGCGGTACAATGTGCTATGCAGTAGTGCAGAGAAGCTGGGGGATAAAGAGAGTTCATTCTACCTTGATCCCCACTCCCTGTCACTTCTCGGGCCTGAATGGGGTTTCCTGGACAGTCAGGTCAGCACACTATAGAGTGGCATCAATAACAAAACAACAAACTTTCACACAGCTTACCACGACCACAGATGAATGAATGGACAAAAACGATGAGCAACACTATTCATTTTTATGTATACAACACACAGCACTTTTACTTGCCAGTTTTTAAACACTGCTCCATCCCCAAAGTCAGAGTACAGCTACCTTAATGGTGGGGGGAAAAAACCGTCGCATGAGTACAAATCTCATCATACGTGAACCTTGGAGCTCTAGCCGAGGAACAGAAGGAAAAAAAACAGAAAACCATTACTCCCTGTAAGATGTTTACAGGTTCCTGGGGACATGCTTAAACCTCACAGAGGCATTGAAAAGACTTCTACTGACCAATTTCTATTCAGAAGACAACCTGCATGACATTTACATCCTTCTTCAAGACCGAGTTCTTACACTCGTCCTGCTTCGTGTCAGCAGTTTGATTAGAAAGCAGGAAAAACAACCTCAATATTCTGCTGAACTAGTAGGAGAGAGAGAGGGGGGAGGGGGGGGTGAAGGTGGGGGAGAGAGAAAGAGACAGAGAGGGGGGAAGGTGGGGGAGAGAGAAAGAGACAGAAGGGGGGAAGGTGGGGGAGAGAGAAAGAGACAAGAGAGGGGGAAGGGGGGGAGAGAGAAAGAGACAAAGAGAGGGGGAAGGTGGGGGAGAGAGAAAGAGACAGAGAGGGGGGAAGGTGGGGAGAGAGAAAGAGACAGAGAGGGGGGAAGGTGGAGGAGAGAGAAAGAGACAGAGAGGGGGGAAGGTGGGGGAGAGAGAAAGAGACAGAGAGGGGGAAGGTGGGGGAGAGAGAAAGAGACAGAGAGGGGGGAAGGTGGGGGAGAGAGAAAGAGACAGAGAGGGGGGAAGGTGGGGAGAGAGAAAGAGACAAGAGAGGGGGAAGGTGGGGGAGAGAGAAAGAGACAAGAGAGGGGGGAAGGTGGGGGAGAGAGAAAGAGACAAGAGAGGGGGAAGTGTGGGGAGAGAGAAAGAGACAAGAGACAAAGAGAGAAACAAAGACAGAGAGAAAAACAGAGAACACCAAAAAACACAAAGAAAACACAGAAACACAATGAGTTAACAAAAAAAAGCAACAACAACAACAACAAAACCCTAAATCCAAAAACTACCAACATTTTTCATCATCCAACCCCATCCCCCCCCCCAAACCCCCCCCCCCCCCCCCCCCCCCCCCCCCCCCCCCGCAACGCACCAAAAACCAACATCTACAAATCACCCCCCCCCCCCCCCCCACACACACACACACACAAACCACAACAAGATACACCCAACACCAACAAACATCACCAAGCCCTCCCTCCCTTCCTGCCTCCCTTCCTGCCTCCCTCCCTGCCTCCCTCCCTCCTTCCCTGCCTCCCTCCCTCCTTCCCTGCCTCCCTCCTTCCCTGCCTCCCTCCCTCCTTCCCTGCCTCCCTCCCTCCCTCCTTCCCTCCCTCCCTCCCTCCTTCCCTGCCTCCCTCCCTCCTTCCCTGCCTCCCTCCCTCCTTCCCTGCCTCCCTCCCTCCTTCCCTGCCTCCCTCCCTCCTTCCCTGCCTCCCTCCCTCCTTCCCTGCCTCCCTCCCTCCTTCCCTGCCTCCCTCCCTCCTTCCTGCCTCCCTCCTTCCCTGCCTCCCTCCCTCCTTCCCTGCCTCCCTCCTTCCCTGCCTGCCTCCCTCCCTCCCTCCCTCCCTCCCTCCCTCCCTCCCTGCCTTCCACCCTTCCTGCCTTACCTGTAGTCCACGGCGCATCCGGTCAGACCGATGTTGAGGTCCGTCAGCACCTGCGGCATGACGTAGCCTTCGATGGGGAAGTCCACCAGATCCACCAGGTCCATCACCTGCTGGATCCACCCCTCGCCCGCCAGGTGCTTCTCGTGCCGCAGGGTGGCCCCTCGGATACCCGCCGCCACGCGGAAATACTGCACACAGCGGGGCTGGCTTTTTTTTTTTTTTGCGTGTGTGGCGCATTTCTGAGGTTCCAACAAAACAAAAATAGCTGATCAAGATGGGGTTGGGTTTGGGGTGTGGGTTGGGTATGGGTTTTGGGTTTGGTTGGGTTGGGTTTTGGGTTGGGTTGATTGGGGTGGGGGTGGGATTGTTTGTGGTTTTTTTGGGTTTTTTAATTTGTTGGTAGTAGTAGTTCAGTTAAATGTCCTTCAGGGTATGCACATAACTATTCAATCGCAATAAACAACTATTATGAAAAAAGTATAAACAAGAATTCTGAAAAGAAAAAATTAAAACAGCTAAGATATTAACTTTGCAATTCATATAACTGGATGCTGTCCTTATATTAAAGGAGTATGAAAATAGGAGTATGACTTAATTAAATTGTTGGTGTGTTTAAGAATATGTCCATGAGCATGCTTGCATTTGCACCCTTCTCTATGGTAAGTGTATGTGTGTGTGGGCATGCCTCTGTGTGTGAGTGCATGTCTATACACACACACATACACATACACATACACATTACACACATTACACACACACACATACACATACACACACACATACACACACACTACGCACACACTATACACAAACACTCACTCACACACAACTACACTACACACACACACTATACACACTATACACACACACTACACACACATTACACACACACACACTATACACACACACTACACACACATTACCCACACACACACACACATTACACACACACACAACACACAGCAGGTGGACAAAAAACTCAGTCTTAGGTTCAATTCCACCCCAACACACACTCTCTCTCTCTCTCTCTCTCTCTCTCTCTCTCTCTCTCTCTCTCTCTCTCTCTCTCTCTCTCTCTTGTCTGTCTCTCTCTCTCTTATATATCCCTAAGGGCGGGGACTGGATGTAAAAAAAAAGCGCATGGGTGCTTATTCATCATCCTCGAAATAAAAGAATTTGTCATTGTCATTGTCACACACCAATGTCAAATCGGTCCTACTTTATGGCTCAGAAACCTGGCGGGTAACAAAAACCAACACCCACAAACTCCAGTCTTTTCCCAACAAATGCCTCAGGTACATCCTCAACATCAGGTGGCCGGAAGTCATATCCAACACACAACTGTGGGACAGGACCAGACAAACCCCAATCAAGTCCATTACTAAACAAAGGAAGTGGGGATGGATCGGCCATACACTCCGCAAGCCTGTGTCAAATGTCACCAGGCAGGCCCTTGACTGGAATCCACAAGGGAAGCGGAAAGATGGTCGACCAAAACAGACCTGGCGCAGAAGTGTTGACGAAGAAACGAAGGCAGCCGGAACGACATGGGCCGAGCTGAAGAGGATCTCCCAAAACCGAGTTCGATGGAGGGGTGTTGTTGCAGCCCTATGTTCCCCAAGGAACCAAGAGGCATAAGTCAAGTAAGTCATTGTCACACACACACACAGAGAAAGAAAAGCAGTGACTAACCTTGTTATTGTTCCAGTTGTCCACCTCAATGCGAATCGCCACAGCCACCATGTCCTCCGACATCTCCCCAGTGCCCACGTCATCCAGAGGCACCACAGGCACCGTGGGTTCCGAGCGGATGATGCGACAGCTCAGGTGGTCCAGGCAACCTTTGCCGTCAAAGGTCAGCGTGTCCAGCTGCTCCATGGTCAGTGGTGGCCGGCCATCTTTCACGCAGCCTGCGACAATGAAATCTTCTTCTTCTCCTTCCTTTTTTGTCATGAGCGCTTTGATTTGTTGCTTTACAAGATTCAGCGCTATATAAATTCCATACATTATTATTATGATGTTTCTCCCAGGGGAGGTTTGACATTGATGAGCCTTCTCCATCTCTCTCTGTTTTGAGCTTCCTCCTTATTATTTATGCCCCTTTTCTCTAAGATCATCAGCAATACAGGTAGCCCAGGTTTTGCTAGATCTTCCTTTTGGTCTCTTTCCATCCACTACGAAGTTTATTGCTCTTTTTATGATGTGGTGGTCTGCTTTCCACTGAACGTGCCCAAACCACCGCAGTCTCTTGGTACTAGCTACAGACTTCAGATCATCAACTTTGTACATTCTCCATAGTTCTTCATTCGTGATCCTGTCTTCCCATTTGATCTTTGTCATGTAGCGTAGCATTCGGTTTTCACAGCTCTTCAACAAACGGTCGACGGTTTTTGTGAAAACCCATGTCTCCGAGCCATTTATGTATTTTACTTTATTTATTTACTTCTTTGTTTCTTTCATTCTTTCATTCATTCTTTATTTCTTTATTTATGTATCTGTTTGTCCTTTTATATCAAGGAAAATGGAATAAGCACTCATGTGCATTTTTTACATCCAGTCCCCATGTGTATAAGGTTTTGTAAATCTTGTCATCCATTCCCACCGGCACACAATGGCCTACTCTTTTGAAAAGCGGAATGGGTTTTAACCCTAGTAGCGCGGTTCCCGGAATATTCCGGTAAAGGCACGTCTAGGCTGTGTAGCGGATCCCGGAATATTCCGGGATGACGTGGGTGGTCATAGTTGAAAGCTTACTTTCGCTTTCAAAGGTCAGCCAATGAATGTTAAGGCCATTGTAGGCCCGCAGAAAGGGGTGAAGGTCGTTTGACACACACAAGCAACGAAGAATCTGATTGGTTTAAGAGTGTATTTTTATTTTTTTTCGGACCAGCCCAGATCGTCTTCAACAAAAATGGCGGCCAGTGTTTGCACTAGAATTTCTTCAAGCGTTTTTCGAGCTTTTTTACAATATTGACAGCGAGGAGGAGTTTTAGAGGCTGGATTTGGTTGAAATAAACATTAAGAGAGATGATGAGGTAAGGATTGTGGAATATTTTTGAAAAACTTGGTTAAAATCGATCGCGATCGGACTGAATCGAGCGGTGCTAGTTTTTGCTGGATGGACTTCTTCGCTACTCGGCGATTTCGACGTCACAGATTGTTTTACTTTATTTTGACGCAACGAGGCTTCGAAATAACTGTTGTTGAGTCAAATCGCTATGCTCATCACATGAAATCAAGTGATCTTTGTATTTTCGTCATAGAAAGCCACCACTTCGCACATTCCGCCATGACGGTCACGATGGCGTCGATCCTTTCGCTGAACTTTTCCGAGTATTTGGTGACCGTTAAAGCGATACAAACTCCTTATTTTTTGAAAACTAATGTCAAGAAATAGTGTTTACCTAATCATGACATTTATGCACCGCAAGAACTTTGTTATCGTGTTAAAATCGATCTGGGGCCCTGACGATGGAACAGTGATCAATAGTGCGCACACGATTTATTTTTTTTGGATTTTTTTTACATAATCATAATCACTACACATTATTATAAAATTACACTCATTTAAAAGCATATTATCTGTTCTTTCCAGTGATATATAGCTTAACACATTTAATTCAGTTTTATATATCAATATCAAGGGTTGTTTGAGCCCACCCTCCTCCAAAACAATGCTAGCCAATGTTAATTCAGCCAATAGAAGTGAGGCTTGTTGCTGCATATTCAGCGCTACTAGGGTTAACATGAGCATAAGATGTTCTCCATTTGTTTGCACACATGACCTCGATGTATAGTCTCATCCAAAGGACTTCTGGGTGGAGTCGAGTTGGCACAGATGTTAACTATCAGGGCAAAATCCCCTTGAACAAGATTCGAACCCAGGTCAGCAGATCGCAAGCAACCCAATGTATTGGGTTGGGTTGTACTGAACTGTACTGTACTGTATTGTAATGTACTGTATTGAATTGCGTTGTATTGTACTGTACTGCATTGTATTGTATTATACTGTACTGTATTGTATTGTACTGTATTGTATTGACTCCAATGTGGTCATGGCATAACATCAATAGTTTATGGGGGAAAAAAAACCCCAGTGCTTTATATATCTCTTGACCGCAGAAGTAATGTCCCGTCTTCAAGGATTTGCTCTGGCGGTCTTGGGCCATTACTAACAAACGACGTTCAGTGTATCTGTCACAAATTCGTTTCCCAATGTTAAATTAAAGGAACCCACTGCCTATCTTCTGACCAAGCGAAAAATGCGACAGACGGCACATACCAGCCTGTAGGAGGTGGGCCCGGTTGGCATTGATGGTGACGTAGCGAAGGTCCGGGTTGCCTTCGTGACCCACTGACACAAACATACTCGCATCCTTGGCCAGCAGGGCCAGCTCTCCATGGACACCCTGACGCACTTTCCCGTCCTCCTGCGAGGAAAAAAGAGAAAACAGAAGAAAAGAACATCATTAAATTACCCAAAACGGCAATCACAAAGAACACAAGTCTTTCTGAATTTATTTCAGGGGGGAAAAAAAATCTCTTCTCTGTCCTCTGAAGTTGTTCCTTTTGTTCCTTTAAGATATGAAAAGTGCAAATCAAATTAGCACAACACACAGAGAATGATTTCGCTAGGATTATAAACTGTAACTGAAACAAAAGACATAGCATGGCTATCGCTCTCTCTCTCTCTCTCTCTCTCTCTCTCTCTCTCTCTCTCTCTCTCTCTCTCTCTCTCATATTCTAGGTAGCTTCCCTTGCTTGGTTGCCAGCAAGACGCATTACTCAGCAGCTGCTGTAAATATTACTGTTTCTCATGTACACCAGAGTCAGTATGCCAGTTGAAGGATTCCCAACCACTCTAGAATGTCTGTTGAATGCTGTGTTAAGTGACAATACCGTGTCATCCTTCAAAATCGACGGCAGAGGCAGTCAAACTATGGTCGTTTTGCGACTGACTACAAACACTTCCTTTCATCACCCTGAGACAGAAGACAGTAGTGTTAGGTATCGACGAAAGTGCCCGTCGCAGGTCAGCAGAGACAGAAGGAGGGCTGAGGCTTACAGAGCAGACTGTGAAAAGAAGGCAAGTGTTTCATCTCCTTCAGGACTCTTCATGCCAACACCACCTAGTCTCTGTTATGTTGCTGACCAGAAGACACCTTCCCCTGCTGTGACTGACTTTTCCCCTTTTGTGCCATGCACTTCCTCTGCGCCACTTTCAGGTGACAACCAGCAAGGTAAAACACAAATAAACATACCATCATGTGACATGGATAAACAGACAGTAACAATCAGTTCTGATATAGAAACAGTCTGTGACATGGATGAGGAAATGTCGTGCAAGTGGGAGGGTTCTGACGATGGGGAGCAGGGGGGTGGGAGTGTGTCAGACCTTGTAGTTAATCATTCTGATGTAGACTGTGATGTAGATTGTAAAAAGGATTCTGAACATTCAAGGAACGTTACTGAGTCAGAGAACACAGGTGCAAAATCAGAATTGACTTACAGTAATGTTTTGAAGTGCTTTGAACGGTTTAATGACAACATAAACAAACAAATGGATCATGTCAGTCATGAGCTGAAAGAAATTGTAGCCATGACCAAAACTTGTTGAGTGGAACTCCTTTTAAAGATGTGTCATAGCTGCTCTGTTGCTCACCCAGTCCATTGTGTATTCATAGTGTGAGTGAAAGCACTGAGACATTGTAAAACATGAATTTGTTCCATGATGTGGATACCATGCCATGCTGACTATTTCAAATGTTTTGAATATGTCATGAGTTGAAATGTTTTCTTTTTTCACTGCCCCTCCCCACTGTCCCCATGTGAATGGGCTCACATAAGCCTACCACATTAAACCATTTTCAAGTTTCAAGTTTCTCTCATATTCTATATCTCTTTTCCCATTCTCAAATACCTTTTCAAAACATGAGAGAGAGGGAGTGGGGGGAGAGAGAGAGAGAGGGAGAGGGGAGGGAGAGAGAGAGAGAGACAGGGAGAGAGAGAGAGAGAATGAGACAAACACAGACAGACCTTCAGACAGACAGACAGCGAGAGAGAGACCGAGACTGACAATCAGAGAATTTGAGAGAGACAGAGACAAAATGTGTGTGTGTGTGTGTGTGTGTGTGTGTGTGTGGTGTGGTGTGTGTGTGTTTGTGTGTGTGTGTGTGTGCGTGTGTGCGTGCGTGCGTGCGTGCGTGCGTGCGTGTGTGTGTGTGTGTGTGTCTGTGTGTGTGTGTGTGTGTGTGTCTGTGTCTGTGTTTGTGTACATGTGGTAAAGGAGGGAGACAAAGAGGAACATAACACACACACACTCTCACACCACACACTAACACACACACACTAACACACTAACACACACACACTAACACTAACACACACACACTAACACACACACACTAACACACACACACACACACACACACACACACTATAACACACACAACACACACACAAACACTAACACACACACACACACTCTCTCACACACACACACACCACACTAACACACACCATCCAACCAACTACCCACCCACCCAGCCATCCAACCACCCACCAGCCACCACCTATCAGCCAGCCCCCAAACCTACCTCTTTCAGGGGGTCAGCAAACACTTTCCCCTCCCAAAGTGACGGAAGACACGGTCCGGGCTGAGGGAACTGCTGTTCTGTTTCCCGGGACTGCTGGGGGCTGAGGCCAGGTCTGTCGCTGTCGACCCGCCCCTGCGGGAAAAAGAAGAAGAAGAAAAAGGGCAGGGGACACAGGGACACCCCCTCCCCAGCAAATCAAGTTTGCTCTCTTTTGGGCTGAAGTTCGAAGAGGCCCCATTGACATTGAATTTCACCCCAAAGTTTAAACCCGTGGAAGCAAAGGAGTGAAAACAGGAAAAAAAAAGAGTTCAAAGCAAGTCGGTTATCGGTGCACTGCATAAATCATATATATTTTGTGTGCGAATGCAAATCCATATAAATACATACATAATACATTTTCATTTGTTTGGGATGGTTAGCTTTTTTGGATTTAAGCACTTTTTGGGGTATATAGGCGGGGGAGGGCAAGGATAACTCAGTGGTCACCATCGTTTTCCCCCCAAACCCGCTTTTGAACCTGTTCCCCAAGGATGGGTGCCCGTTGACACATTGGCTTCATCACAATCCCCCTTCCCCCAAACTGTAATGGGTCCCTGCCCCTTTAGGACGGGGAAGGTAAACAGCGAGGGAGAGGAGAGGGGTGCTCCTTAATAACGGGCCCCCTGGAGAAGTGGGGTCCCCGATGCCTAGCTCCCTACAACCAATAGGCTTGGGACCCTTTACCTTTACCTGTATGGGTTTAGGGGGAAAACCAGTGTGCCGGGTATTTCCCAAAAACACATACCAAAAACTGACTTTTTAACATAAAGGCCATCCCCAAAAGGCTTCTCTGATGTAAAGGGAGAAGCATTTAGAAAATGGGTATGTATATTTATTTATTGTTTTATAACGGGTTTAAAAAAATAAAAAAAATAATAATAATAAATGGAACTTATATAGCGCTTTTCTTGCAAAAACAAAAACCCAAAGGGGTAATGGAAAGCCCCCATGTGCTTTTTTTTACATCCCCGTCCCTGTTGTATGCGGTTTTTTAAATGTTGCCCTCCGTTTCCCCCCGGCCACAATGGCCTACTCTTTCGAAAAGCGGAACGGGTTTTCATGTGCCATGATATTCGCGTGCGTTCGCACACACGGGCCCGGTTTTAGTTCCCTCCGAAGGACTTTTGGGGAGAGTGGGCTGCATGATTTAAGATGAAATTCAATTTAGAAAGCATGGGGATGTATAAAAATCATGAGTTTTCTGGTATTTTGATTTAAAAGGCAACAACAACAAAACCAAAAAAAACAACAACAAACGCAAAAAGAACCACGGACCGTTTTCTGAAACTCTTCATCTTCTGAGAAGGAGGTAGGAGGTCCACTGCTCAGGCTCTGCCCAAAAGGGGAACGTTTCAGGGGGGGAGGGACTCTGAGGCTGCCCACCAGGTCGTTTTGATCCTGTCACCACAAAAACACAGAACATTCAAAATTTTTTGCATAATGCATGATGCACCACAAAAACCGCGCCACTACACACAGGGAAGGGTGGGGGTTAGCATGAGCACTCGGATCTGCTGCCGGGTTTAAATCTCTTTAGAGGATTTTTCCTCTGGAGTTAAATCAGTGCTAACTCCATCCTCCCAAAATCCTTTGGATAATACATGCCTATGGCCTTTTGTGTGTTGGGGTTTGTTTTGGGGGTGTTTGGTTTTTTGGGGTTGGTGTGTGGGTGTGGGTGTGTGTGTGTGGTTTTGTGGTGTGTGTGTTGTGTGTTGTGTGGGGTGTGTGTGTTGGGGTGGGTGTTTTGTTGGGGGTTGGGTTTTGTGTGGTTGTGGGGGTGGTGTGTGTGTGTGGGGTGTGTGTGTGTGTTTGTGTTTGGTGTGTGTGTTGTGTGTGTTGGTGTGGTGTGGTGTGTTGGGGTGGTTTTGAGTGTGGGTGTGTGTGTTGTGTGTGTTGGTGTGTGTGTGTGGGGGTTTGTGTGTTTTGGGTGTGGGGTGTGGTGGTGGTGTGTGTGTGTTTGTGTGTGTGGTGTTGTGTGGTGTGTTTTTGTGGTGTTGTGTGTGTGGGGTGGGGGGGGTGTGGTGTGTGTGTTGGTTGGTGTTGGTGGGTTGGGGGGGGGGGGGGGGGGGGGGGGGGGGGGGGGTTTTGTGTGTGTTGGTGTCGGGTTGTTTTGTGGGGGTTGTTGTTGGGGGTTGTGTGTGTGTTGGGTGGGGGTTTTGGGTTTTGTGTGTGTTGTGTGTGGTGGTGGTGTGTGGTGTGTGGGTGGGGGGGTTTTGGGGGTGTGTTGGGGTTGTGTTGTGTGGTGTGGGTTGTGTGTGTTGTGTGTGTGTTGGGGTGTGTGTGTGTGTTGGTGGTTGTGTTGTGTGTGTGGTGTGTTTTGGGTGTTGTGTGTGTGTGGTTGTGTTGGGGGGTGTGTGGTTGTGTTTGTGGTGTTGTGGGGTGTTTTGGGTGGGGTGGGTGTGTGTGTGTTGTGTGGGGGGGGGGGTGGGGGTGTGTGGTGGTGTGTGTGGTGGGGGGGGTGTGGTGTGTGTTGGGTGGGGGGTTTGGGTGGGGGTGGTGGTGGTGGGTGGGGGGGGGTTGGGGGTGGGTGTTTAATTTTTTAAAAGTTTTTTTCAGGAAAAGGGAAAGGGCCTCGGGGGCTTTTTTAATAACCCCCAGTGTATGCAGTTTTGTACATTTTGCACCCGCTCCTACTGGCCACAATTGTCTACTCTTCTGAAAGGGGGCAGGTTTTAACATGTGTGTAAGATGTTCTCCTGCTTCGCAAGGGGCCCCGGGTTTTTTTTTCTCATCCAAAAGGCTTTTGGGGGATGGGTCGGACTGAGTTAACTCCACGGGAAAAAAACCCCTTGAACGGGAAACGAACCAGGTCAGCAGATCCGAGCCACCATGCTAACCCCCAGCCTATCCAGTGTTGTGCGCGCATGTTGTTTTGGTGGGTATGCTGGTACACTTATGCTCAAATTTTATGTTACCACCCCAGTATGCACATCCAGAAAACTCGTATGGTCCGGGGGTCCCGAGTTTTAATAATGTGCACCCCCCTTCCTTTTACCAAGCCCCTGGGGGGACGGATAGCTCAGGGTGGGAGACTGCTTCCCCCAGCCAAGTTAAGCAGCGTCGAGCGGGTACCATTGGAGGTGACCGTTTGCGCGGCCTTGGTTTTCAGTACGGTCCCCCATTTCACCCCAGCTGAAATGGTACCTGCCCCTTTAGGTCGGAAGGTAAAGCAGCGGGGAGGAGTGGGCGCGCCCTCATTATGCTGGCCCTGGGAAGTGAGGTTCTGACCGCTCGCTCCCTACGACCTTATAGGTTAGGGGACTCCTTTACCTTTACCCTTTTAGTGTGGTCGTTCCTTCTAAACATCACCCACTGGCCCCCAGCTGGGCGGGTTTGGGATGGGATGGAATAAACAGCAGCTAAAGGAATAGTCAAAGGGGGGGGAAAACCCGAGAGTGTGCACCAGGGGCCTACGCACAGACACAGACACAGATGCTGACACAGACGCTGACCTGTTGTAGAGCAGCTCCACGAACTGCTTGTCCTGCAGGATGACCAGCACCTTGGGGGCGGTGATCTCCACCAGCAGGGAGGTGTTGGAGGTGGCCACGTCCATGAACTTCAGCGTCTCCTTCTTGTTGCCTGGAGCCACCCTCTGCAACAGGCCAAGGTCAGGTCAGGTCAGGTCAGGTCAGGTCAAGGATAGTTGGGTCAATTCGTGTCGAGTCGGGTCAAGTCAGGTCAAGTCAAGTTTGGTCAAGTCAAGTCGGGTCAGGTCAAGTTGGGTTGGGTCAGGTCAAATCAAGTCAAGTCAAAAACACTTTAATCACCACCCCACGAAGGGCAATTACAATACTGACAGGCACATCGATACAAATCATAAATCTTGAAAGACTCAAGGAAGCAACAGGTACAGGATTTCTTCATGAAGCAGTTTCCTTCTTCCCTTCTCTTCTCCGTGATCCCTTATTGGGTAGGTGGGGTGCATGGTGCCTGGTCTTCTCCTGTGTTTGTGACTCTGCTGAGGTCTGCTAGCTACAGCCTCAGCAAATACATTCTGACTTCAGAGCAGTTCACATTTTTCGTACAGAATGTATGTTCTGTAAGTTAGTGTTTACATAACCAACTGAATACCAACATGAGTTGTGAGATCTTTAACATGCATATTTGATCTTCTGCATGCTTGTGTATATACACAAAGGGAAATAAGACACTGGCAGGTCTGCACTTGAAGTTGACCTGAGAGATTGTAAAAACCCCCACCCTTATGTAAAAATTCCCAGATTTGAACCCACAACCTCATGGACCCATGGAACTGGAGTCAACTGGTCTTAACCACTCAGCTACAGCAACCTTCAGATCAGTCATGCATTATACTTATGTGGTAAGATTACAACAATCTGTAATACCTCCAATGTCAAAAACTGAACTAGAACCAAAACTAAAGAGACAACACTCACTCACTCACCTCAAACCTACTGAACTAAAACCAAAACTCAAGAGCACACACTCACTCACCTCAAACCTACTGAACTAAAACCAAAACTTAAGAGGCAACACTCACTCACTCACCTCAAACCTACTGAACTAAAACCAAAACTCAAGAGACAACACTCACTCAATCACCTCAAACCTACTGAACTAAAACCAAAACTCAAGAGACAACACTCACTCAATCACCTCAAACCTACTAAACTAAAACCAAAACTAAAGAGACAACACTCACTCACTCACTTCAAACCTACTGAACTAAAACCAAAACTAAAGAGACAACACTCACTCAATCACCTCAAACCTACTAAACTAAAACCAAAACTAAAGAGACAACACTCACTCACTCACTCACCTCAAACCTACTGAACTAAAACCAAAACTCAAGAGAAAACACTCACTCACTCACCTCAAACCTACTGAACTAAAACCAAAACTCAAGAGACACTCACTCACTCACCTCAAACCTACTGAACTACAACTACAAAGACAACACTCAATCACCTCAAACCTACTGAACTAAAACTAAAAAGACAACACTCACTCACTCACCTCAAACCTACTGAACTAAAACTAAAGAAGAAAACACTCATTCACTCACCTCAAACCTACTGAACTAAAACCAAAACTTAAAGAGAAAACACTTACTTACTCACCTCAAACCTACTGAACTAAAACCAAAACTCAAGAGACACTCACTCACTCACCTCAAACCTACTGAACTACAACTACAAAGACAACACTCAATCACCTCAAACCTACGGAACTAAAACCAAACTCAAGAGACAATACTCACTCACTCACCTCAAACCTACGGAACTAAAACTAAAACAAAGAGACAACACTCACTCACTCACTCACCTCAAACCTACTGAACTAAAACCAAAACTCAATAGAAAACACTCACTCATTCACATCAAACCTACTGAACTAAAACTGAACCTACTGAGCCAAAACTGACGAGGCAACACTCACTCACCTCAAACCTACTCAACTAAAAAACAAAAACCTCAAAAAAGACAACCACTCCCTCACTCAGTCCCTCACTCACCCAAACCTACTCAACTAAAAAAACCCAAAAATTCAAAAGAGACAACCACTCCTTACTCAGTCCCTCACTGACCTCAAACCTACTCAACTAAAAACCCAAACTCAAAGAGACAACACTCACTCACCTAACACTCACTCACCTCAAACCTACTCAACTAAAAAACCCAAAACCTCAAAAAAGACAACCACTCCCTCACTCAGTCACTCACTCACCTCAAACCTACTCAACTAAAACCAAAACTAAAGAGACAACCCTCATTCACCTCAAACCTACTGAACTAAAACTAAAGAAACAACACTCACTCACTCATCTCAAACCTACTCAACTAAAAAAAAAACCCCAAAAAAACTTCAAAAAAAGAGACACCACTCCCTCCCTCCCTCACTCAGTCCCTCACTCAGTCCCTCACTGACTGACCTCAAACCTGCTGTCGAAGCCTTCGCAGTCGTCCCCGTCAAAGGCCTTGGACCCATGCAGGATCTCCCTCTTGAGGGTGAAGGGCGTGGAGCCCGGCCTGTTGAAGTCCCCCTGGTCCAGGCTGCCCAGGCCCCCCATGGACTGCTCCATCTCAGAGTCTTCCTGGGTGTCCATCAAGGACGTCCCCACTGGCGGGAAGGACTTGATCACTACCCTGAAACCACTCAGTCTGTGAAATTCTTGTTGATGGCGGTGAGGATGGTGAGGAGGAGGAGGAGGGGGGGGGGGGGAGGAGGAGGAGGGGGTGGTGGTGGTGGTGGTGGTGGTGGTGGTGGTGATTGATGATGATGATGATTGATGATGAAGGTGGTGGTGGTGGTGGTGGTGGTGATTGATGATGATGGATTGATGATGATGATGATGATGAAGATGAAGGTGGTGGTGGTGGTGGTGGTGGTGGTGGTGATTGATGAGGAGGAGGAGGATGGTGGTGGTGGTGATGATCATTATTTGTAATAATAATGATAACAACAACTACAGAAGTAGTAGTAGTAGTAGTAGTAGTAGTAGTAGTAGTAATAGTACTAGTTAGTAGTAGCAGTAGTAGTAGTAGCAGTATTATTTGTAATAATAATGATAACAACAACAACAACAGAAGTAGTAGTAGTAGTAGTAGTAACAACGACGACGATGATAAGAGAGGACAATTTGTTTAGCACTTATCCAAAAGCTACTTAAGCAATTTACAGCATTTTCCCTATCCCATACACATCCTCCATTCCTAAATACTGTTCATGCAACATTCTCTCATGCAGTGTGTACCTGTGGTCTCACAGCCATTCCTAAATAGGATGAATGAGACAGAATGCACACTCTGTGTGACCCCCACTATGCACCAATGAGAAAGTCCTTCAGATGAGACTATAAACCGAGGCCCCGTGTTCGAACACATGCAGAACATCTTGCCCACACATTAAATCTTGTTCCGCTTTTCGGAAGAGTAGGCCATTGTGTGCAGGTGGAAATAGATGACAAAATTTACAAAACCGAAGACACACGGAAACTGGATGTAAAAAAGCACATGAGTCCTTATTCCATTATCCTTGATATAAAAGAATAAATAACTAAAATGCTGCACAACACTTCCTTAAAAACGGATTTTAAAAAGATAAAAAAAATTAAAACCCATTAAATAACAACAGAAATAAACCCATTTAAAAAATATATATATACATAAAATCAATATCAATCCCCAAACCAGATTTCGAGGCACAGCAACACAAAAACTCTGCCAATGTTGTTGATGAGATTGTATTAGAGCCCCAGCGGAGATATCCGATTTAGGGGACTGTGGTAACCCGCAAGTCATCCCACTGTGGCGAGGTGGACACCCTAACAATAGTTAGTTCAATTCAAAGCAACAGTGCTATGCAAGCAAATCACAAATCCGCATACACACGGGGACTGGATGTAAAAAAGCACATAAGTGCTTATTCCATTATCCTCAATATAAAAGAATAAATAAATAAAAAATATGCATGCTGTGCAAATATATATCATGATATATAAACCCCAGCAACACATAACTGAGATAAATATAGGAATGATTCATATATATATATATATGTATGTATACCTGGGGCGGTTGAAGTTCTCCCCCTCATCCCCTGTGCCCTGCATGATGCTGCCAAACAGCCGCGGAGTCTTGTTGAAGTCTTCTTGGAAGTACACTGGAACATGCAAGTAACAGGTACGCGAAATATGCATGTCAGTTGCGCATACTTGCACGCACGCACGCACGCACATGCACACAGGCCTGTATGCACAAACATGCACTCTCACACAACACACGCTCAAGCATGAACACATGAACACGCACACAAACACACACGTAAACACACACGCGCACGTGCACACAGGCTTGTATGCACAAACATGCAATCTCACACACACAAATATAAACACATGCTCAAGCATGAACGCATGCACACTTGCTCAAACACACACATATATATTTATATAGATATAGATATAGATATTATACATACATACATATCTATATCTATATATGTATGTATGCATGTATTTTCCAGAATTATCTGTCACCTCTTCAACAAACAACTGATTAAAAAAAAAAAAATTTGGCAAAAGATCAGCCAACCAGAACAATCTTTAGCTTCCTTTATAAATAACAGATTTTTAAAAATAATTTAAAACATTATCGCACAAACATATTTATTTGCCACCATTCTTGTCAAAACATAAATCCACATATCCTGCCCTTCCCTGCCCTGCCCTGTCCTGGCCTACCCTAAAGTCCTTCAGATGAGACTATAAAACTGTGAAAACGAGGTGCAAAGAACACTAGTGCTTATTCAATTTCTAATAAAAGAATATTAAAAATAAAAAATATTTTTTTTAAAAATAATCCACTACCCTTCTGCCTTTGCCACCTATCACCACAAAACATCCTTGGGAGGGATAAACAAGCTTAACAAGGCTGAGTGCTTATTCAATTATCCTCAAAATATATATAAAATATATATTATTAATCATAAATCAAACTATTTCACTTTTACACAATCACCTCCACATGGGGAGGCCGCTGTCCGGACGCTTACAAAGGCTAATCGTCGATTTCGAGCACTTTAGTCGCCACCATCCCTCCTCTATTCCATATGGGAATCTTGGGGAGGGGGTGGGAAGGTGGAACAAGTCAAGCAGGCTAAAGCTTGAGAATGACTGCAAATGACTTGGGTAGTCCTTCCAATAGTACTAAATGAAAGGTCACATGCACTACAGCTTGTACATGACATTACCCCTCAAAGCCGGAGGCTCTGTGTGCGGTCCGCTGTTTCAGAGGACAACTTGATGTTGGAGCAGGCAAGGCATCGTTTGTGGGTTAGTTCCGTGGTGTGTGTGCGTGATTGGTGTGTGCGTGTGTGGTGATGGAATGTTGTGGTGTGGGGGTGGGTGTGTGTGTGTGTGTGTGTGTGTGTGTGTGTGTGTGTGTCTGTGTGTCTGTGTGTTGTGTGTCTTGTGTGTGTCTGTGTGGTTGTGTGTGTTGTGTTTTGTCTGTGTGTGTTGTTGGTGTCTGTGTGTGTCTGTGTGTGTGTGTGTGTGTGTGTGTGTGTGTCTGTGTGTGTGTGTGTGTCTGTGTGTGTGTGTGTGTGTGTGTGTGGTGTGTGTGTGTCGTGTGTGTGTGTTCTGTGTGCTGCGTGTGTTGTGTTGTGTGCTGTCGTGTGTGTTGTGTGTGCTGTTGTGTTGTCTGTGTTGTGTCTGTGCGGTGTGTTTGTGTGCATGCATGTGTCTGTATTTGAGCGCTCTGATTTGTTGGTTTACAAGATTCAGCGCTATATAAATTCCATACATTATTATTATTATTATTATTATGTGTGTGTGTGTGTGTGTTTGTGTGTGTGTGTGCGCATGCGTGCGTGCATGCGAGTGTGTGTGCTTGCCTTCCTCTCTACCTGCTGCCTGCCTACAGGCATGTGTGCATGTATGTGCATGTATGTACATGTGTGTGTGAGTGTGTGCGAGCATGCATGGGGGAGTGTGTGTGTGTCTGTGTGCATGTGTCTGTGTGTGTGCGCGCATGGATGTAGGGAAAAACATATATAATCATACAACAGACAAGGATCAACCAGAGGCTGTGTCCTGCATTTCTGTCTGATGGCTTATGTTTCTGTTTGCTTGTTTCTTCTTCTTGTTGTTGATGTTGCTGTTGTTGTTGTTGCTGCTGTTGTTGTTGTTGCTGCTGCTGTTGTTTTCTACCTGATTCTGGCAGTGGCGTGGTGGCAGGTGAGGTCCAAGTCCACAGCGTTGTTTGACTGCATGACATCCTCCATGGCTTCGTTGAACCCAAACTGATAGTCCTGCACCGTCACCAACATCATACATGAACAGGTGAATACATGAATGAATACAGAAGTACATAGATAAATGAATACTTACCCAAAAGACTTGCACACTTTATGGTCAAAAAGGTGCTAATAGGCATAGTTTGGGGTGATGTCTCACACAAGCACATACATACATACAGGTACACATGTGCATATGCATCCATACATGCACACACACATACACACACACATTTCCTGGGTGTAAAAGCAGTTGAACTGCAATACTATCTTGCAAGCAGTAACAAAAAGATGTTTAATGTCTGAATCAATGTCAGTCTTATTACCCTTTTAATTATTCGTATCCCCTTCATCATCAAACCGACAAACAGAATCTCCATCCTCATCTCTTAACACAAACCATCACTTACCAAAACAAATTTCACTTTTAGTGAAGAGACGTTAAAGAAAAGAGTGACAAAAAATCAGAACAATCATCACCATCATCATCATCATCATCATTTACATCTTTCCTATGATCCTTTTCTCCATTTACTCTTATCCCAGACATCTCCATTATTATGGACATCCACAAAGTCGGAATGCAGATACCTTAATGCTAGGCAAAAACAATCACATAATAATTGTGAAAAAAAAAATTTTTTTAAATCTCAACGATGATGAATCTTAGATCTCTAGCCAAGAAATAAAAAAAAGCATATTACACAGCCCCCCCAAAAAAAATCCCAAGAATTTAAAAGAAAATAAATTATTATGGACATCATTATAATGATCACACTCATAAAACTTTCTCATTATCATTCAACATGGAATAATGGTTTGCTTGAGAATCTGATACCCATTTGTGTGCAGCTTTTATGCGATAAAATGGCTGATTTTTTTTTTTAATCCTATGCTTGTAACCCACATGAATATTCTTGTTATTGAGACAATACATTATTGGTATTCATATAGTCTACATCATCATTATTGCAGCCATCATTATCAATATAAACTGTAAGTATAATCTTTCTTATCATCATACCACATCCACCTCCACCACCACCCACACTGCCACTTGATTCAACCTGTGTGAGTTTTTCACAACAAAGTGCATGCAGTGCAGAGGTGTTTGCCTAGTAGGTTACCTGTGTGGGAGAGACTTGGGGAGAAATGAAGAATTGTTTAATCTATGTGAAATGATTCAGTTTTCTTTGTAAGTAATAACATTTTATTTGTCTGTGTGCGACACGCTTTAAGCAGTATCATTTTTAATTAATGAAAGGTGCATTGGGAATAAACTACCATCCACCCACTCCTCCTCTTCTTCCCCCTCACTCCTCCTAAATATCGCCATCACCACTACCACTATCTCAACCAAACCACCACCACCACCACCACAACATAGTACAACACACACAAAAACTACAATTCAATACAACACAACAAAACATAATACCACACCACACCACCCCCTATCAACCCCTCACACACACACACACACACACCACACACACACACACACACACACACAGAGAACATCTTACGCACATATTAAAACCTGTTCCGCTTTTTGGTGCCGGTGGGAACGGATGACAAAATTTAGAAAACTGCATTCACACAGGGAATGGATTTAAAAAATATATATATATAAAGCACATGGATGTTAATTCCATTTTTCTTGAAAGAAAAAAGATAAACAAATACATAAATAAATAAATAAGCACACACACACACAGAAACACACACACACACACACACAACCCACCACTCCACCCCCAACACACAACACACACCACTACCACCACCCCACATCCCCAACCACCACCACACCACACACACACCCCCACACCACACCCCCACCACCACATACACACACCACCCACCACCTGCCACCACCACCACCACCATCCACACACACACACCACACCCCACCCCCACACACCACCCCCCCCACCCCCCCATCCCCCTCCCCCCCCCCCCCCCCCCCCCCCCCCCACACACACAAATTGCACCCTAAACCAAACAATCCCAACCCCAACCCAACCACACACACACACACCAAAAAAAAAACCCATGGCTGACTGACTGACCAGATCGATGAGGGGCTGGCTGCAGGAGGAGAGGGAGGGTTTGGGGTGGGTGAGGGTGGTGAGGAGGGTGTTGAGGCGATCCTGCAGGGTGATGTCCACCTCCGTCACCAGGTCACCCAGCCACACCTTCACCTTTGTCTCCTTGCACAGGTGACCGTGCCGGCCCGTCTGCAACCAAGCAGCAGCAGGTGTGTCAAGAGAGAGAGAGATGGTGATGATGATGATGTTGTGGTGATAGCAGCAGGAATAGGAGGAAGAGGAACAAAAGAAGAAGGTGGAAAAGGAGGAGGAAGAAGAAGTAGAGAAGATGGAAAAGGAGGAGGAGGAGGAGGAGGAGGAGGAGGAGGAGGTGGTGGTGGTGGTGTGGTGGTGGGTGGTGGTGGTGGTGGTGATGGTGGTGTGTGGTGGTGGTGGTGGTAGTAGTAGTAGTAGTAGTAGTAGCTATAGTTGGTTGTAGTAGTAATAGTAGTAGTAGTAGCAATAGTTGGTTGTAGTAGTAGTAGTAATAGTAGTAACAGCAGTAGTAGTAACAGCAGTAGTAGTAGTAACAGCAGTAGTAGTAGTAACAGCAGTAGTAGTAGTAACAGCAGCAGCAGCAGCAGCAGCAGCAGCGGTAGTAGTAGTAGTAGTAGTAGTAGTAGTAGTAGTAGTAGTAGTAGAAGTAGAAGTAGTAGTAGTAGTAGTAGTAAACAAGCAGCAGCAGCAGCAGCAGCAGTAGTAGTAGTAGTAGTAGTAGTAGTAGTAGTAGTAGTAGTAGTAGTAGTAGTAGTAGTAGAAGTAGTAGCAGTAGCAATGGTTAGTTGGTTGTAGTAGTAGCAAGAAAAACAGCAGCAGCAGTAGTGGCATTAGTAGCAGTAATAGTTGTAGCAGCCAGTAGTGGTAGTAGTATTAGTGTGGTAGTGGTGATAGCAGTACTTCTTGCTGTTGTGTTAGTTGTTTTTGTTGTTCTATCATCATCATCAGTAGTAGTAGGAGGAGGAGGAGGAGGAGTAGGAGTAGTAGTAGTAGTAGGAGGAGGAGGAGGAGAAGTAGCAGGAGTTGTTTTTGTGTTGCTGCATCATCATTATCATTATTTTATTATTTTCATCATCATCATGATCATTATTACTGCTGTGTTCATGCTGCTACCATCATTATGATAAGTGAGACAAGAGCACACACACAGACACACAGTGACACAGACATATATTATATATATATATATATATATATATATATATATATATATATATATATATATATGAGACAAGACTGCATATCTATCTATCTATAGACACACACACACACACACACACACACACAACACTGGGTGACCCCCAGGGTATAAAGACGGGGAATACTCCCAGTCCAGCAAAAACAACATCACTCCACCAGACGCTACCAAATTTCAAACCCTCAACTTCACTTGGACTGCTCTGGCTGGAAACATTGGACTCATCCACTTGGCCATGCTCCCACCCCACCCCACCCCACCCTACCCCACCACCAGTTTTCCACCCTTCACTGTGTACACACACAGGTATACACTTGACTGAAATCTTACTAGTGCAGACCCGTTTGACAAGAATGCATAGTAAATGTGCTTGAAGGGTGACACCGAGGTCTCTTATTCCCATACCATACAAATGGAGGTTACTCTCATATAAAAAAAAAATGTATTGATGTCTAAGCCTTTGTTGTTTTGAAAAAAGCTTTTGATCGGTATCAAAACTTGGCTGAAGTATTGTGCTCAGCCTTAAAAAGTAGTATTTAGATTTATGCTGTTATAAATTAATACCAAAAAATGATATTTAGTTACATGTCTGAAGGCAATAAAAAAAACCTCCTACCACCCCACCCTTTCTTTTTTTTAAATATAAAGTGTGTGTAGCATTAATGTCTATTCCCATCTAGTATTTCAGACACACACGTACACACGTGCACATGTATTTTGTCCTGAAAGTATTTAGTTTAAATCTGTACATAAGAGAGAGAGAGAGAGAGAGAGTATGTGTGTGTGTGTGTGTGTGTGTGTGTGCGCGCGCGCATGCGTGCGTGCGTGCGTGCGTGCGTGCGTGTGTGCGTGCGTGCGTGAGTGTGTGCGTACATATAAGCATGCGTGTGTGCATGTGTGTGTGTGTGGGTGGGTGCAAGGGTGGGTGTGAGTGTGTGTGTGTGTTGTCTATCTCTGTGAATGTAATGAATGAGTGTGTGTGTGTGTCTGTGTTTTCTCTGTGTGTGTTTTCTTTGTGCATGCGAGCATGCGTCTGTATCTGCCTGTATCTGTGTGCATGTGACTGTTGCAGATACATGCACAAGGACGTACATGTTCAAGAGCATTGGACTCCCCTGGAGTTAACATCAGTGCAGACTCCACTCTCCCCAAAAGTCTTTCGGATGAGACCATAAACCGAGGCCCCGTGTGCAAACGCACGCAGAACATCTTGCGCACACGTTAAATCCTGTTCCGCTTTTCGTAAAAGTAGGCCATTGTGTGCCGGTGGGAACGGATGACAAAATTTACAAAACCGCATACACACGGGGACTGGATGTAAAAAAAAAGCACATAAGTGCTTATTCCATTATCCTCGATATAAAAGAATAAATAAAACATTTTAAAAAGAGCACAAGTGCACACAATCAAACAGGTATGCATGTGAGCGTGCATTTTTATAAGCATCAATAAGCATATCCCCCCCCTCCCCCCAATTCCCCCCACCCCCCAATTCTTCCCCCCCCCCCCCTCCCCTGACACTGACCTTGGAGTTGATCCAGGCCTGCAGAGAGATGGCTGAAGGGAGGTTGTCCAGGGAACAGAACAGACCAGCTCCATGCTCCCCTTCTCCCGCAGTGGGCCCAGTGTTGAAGGTCAGGATCTGAACAACACAACACACACACACACCAATATACACATAATATACATACAGTTGGGTAGAGAAGAGTGGAATGGAGTGGAGTGGAGTGGAGTGGAGGAGAGCAGGGTAGAGTAGGGAGTAGAGTGGAGTAGGGTAGGGTAGAGTAGAGCAGGGTAGGGTAGAGTAGGGAGTGGAGTGGAGTGGAGTAGGGTAGGGTAGAGTCGAGTCGAGTAGAGTAGAGCAGAGTTGAGCAGAGTTGAGCAGAGTTGAGCATAGCAGAGCAGAGTAAAGCAGAGTAGATCAGAGCAGAGTATACCACTCTTAGTCACAGCAACTTTCTCTGTATGAGACTCTGGCTGCTGTGAAGCTGGTAAACAGCTCTTCAGCACAGTGCCCATGACTCTTCACCCTAAGTTAACTCTTAGGCTGCCAGGGAATTTTCCCGAGAATTAGACAGATGTTGAAAAAAAGATTCTTGATTAAAATCTGAAGTGGCACATATACACATACACACACACGTCTTTTGAAAGGAGAGTAAACAAACAGTACATATATAAATTTTACAACCTAGATAAACAAAGCATTTTTAAGGGATAGGGGGGGAGGGGGGTGCTGAAAGATAGCCTAGTGGTCACAGCATTGTGCTCACAATTCAACGGCCCAGGATCAAGCCCATGTTTGAGCCTCCACCCACTCAAGGGGATTTTTTTCCCCTGGGGTCAACATCAGTACTGACTCTACGCCCCGGAAGAAAGTCATTCAGATGAGACTGAAAATTGAGGCCCCATGTACAAACACACGCAGACGACAACAAATATTTTTTTAAACGCACCCACACAAGGTAAGCATCATCTACAAAGTCGGGAAGCGGTTACCTTAATGTGCAAGTGGGCTTTTTAAAAATTATTATTCAATTTATGTCCCAGCGGAGATTTACAATTTAGGGATATGCCAGTGGGCAAAAGCAGTCCCGTATATATGCAATAAAAGATCAAATCTCACCATCAGTGAACCTCGAAGCTATAGCTGAGGAACAAAAAATAATTGTGATTGCTGTTCCGGAACAATGCACATGGCAGACTATTCAAGGGAAAATGAGATATTATATCATAAACATACTTATGAATCTGCATGAATTAAAATGTCTAGGTATACACTGATGATGTTCATAACTGCCAATAC
>CM054138.1:58540352-58637852 GCA_028751875.1 Rapana venosa
CCATAAAACCAAGCAGCTGCTGCGACCACCGCTCATTTCAGTTCGGGGTCACGCTGATGACTTGTCAACAAAAGCAACACGTTGCCAATAACTCGATTCGTTCGTTAAAGCGGGTCCCACCGATAATTATTATGAATACCATCATCTCCCTTGGGTTTTGACCTGCTTGTCACACAACACAGCTCAACAATTTGCCCATGAGTTTAATACATGTGTGATTATCACAATCTGCTCTGTATGGACAATAAAACAAACACAGGTCGGTTTGATCGCTCGATCTTTACGCACTTGTTTTTATAGTTTCTCGGTCAGTCAAAAAAGTACACTTTTAACGTCTTTTTGTCTTTCATAATTCGAGACAAACGAGAACAGGTTGGGGATGGGGGAGGGGGGGAAGGAAGAATTGAGACATTACAAATGGGTAAGTTGAATAACAGCGTGTCCGCGTTGTATAAGATAATTTGATACAATGACAGCTGACGATTCTGGAACTGTTTGGGAATGGAGACATAGCAGTTTTTATCCACAAAAATGCGCAAAATGAGTTAGAATTAAAATTCACCGAGTTTCAGTTTCAGTTGTTTTGTTTCTCAAAGGGGAGTCATTGCGTGCAGAATCGCATAAATGCTACACAGCACCTCACCTGCCAAGAAATCTCATTATCTGATGTGATCACGGACAAGATTGACTTCTTATCAACCCAACGCCTTATTAATAAAGGCTCGGGTAAGCGCTTTGTAAATATTGCCTAAGTTTCCGCGGTTCATCAAAATGAATGCTGACCTGGATAGAGGGGTCTTTTAACTGAGAGCCCTGATGATTATGGCCTCTGTGGTCGGCGGGGCTATAGACAACAAGGACTGGACTGGATTGGGTCTTTTAACCTTTCATTTTTCTTCTTCTGTTGGGTACTCTAGTGGTTAGAGTCATCGATATCGTGATCTAACACTGTGACAGTGACTGATGGCGAGGGTTCGAGTCCCGACTGAGGTGTCCATTCAACGGGGATTCTTCCCCTGGAGTCAACATTGGTAACGATTCAGTTCCCCCAGAAAGTCCTTCAGATGAGACTTATAAGATCACCGTTGCAAACGCATGCAGAACGTCTCGCATACAAGCTAAAACCAACCCATGCAACATTTGTAGAAGACTAGGCCAACTATGGTAGGTGGCATGAATGATACGAACATACCCAGCATGCACCCTGCCACCTGCAGAGACGGGCTCCACGGGTTCAAACTGCCCAAGATACACTGGGGGGTGGGAGGGGGGGGGGGGGGGGGGGACTCCGTGCAAAGTACAAAAAAAAACTGTTCACGAAGATGAAGAAAATACAAGAAGGGAGAAAAGCAACTATAGCCTGTACTTGATCACCTTGCATCCACAAGAAGCCACCGAAGATTCAGCGACTTCAGAAAAACGGGATTACACCTTCGCGCCTAACAAGGCACAGCGACTGTCCCTTACAAGCGGCTAGTCTCCCTGTTCATTAGATGCGTTCACAGACCAAAGCAGCACACCTACTACTGAGTTACAAGCCTGCAAGATGGTTTTCCTTTTGAAGTTGGCCCTCAGTCTGCCGGCATATGCAGAACGCCTACATACTACTATTCGGCAGGTGAGAGGGTGCCACAGCAACAAAATGAATGAGGAGACTTGTGAGGACATCTGATGTCACCGCAGCATGTCCATTACTTAACCTGTCCTTGTCACCACTATCCTCGACAAACTATCCACATTCCACACGAAGAATCTCAGAAGAATCTTGCGCATCTTCTGGCCTGAGACCATCTCCAACCAAGAACTTTTTGCCCGTTGCAACCAGGAAAGCATGGACAACATCATCATGCATAGGCGATGGAGATGGATAGGGCATATCTGCCGTCGGGAACAGGGAAACATCTTCCGAACAGCCCTCCACTGGACACCAGAGGGAAAACGCAAACGAGGACGACCCAAGAACATTTGGCGTCGGACTGTCGAAACAGAGCTGAAGACCTTCCAACATACCTGGGGAACCATTCAGAAGCTGGCCCAGGACAGACAGGAGTGGAGAACATTTGTTGCTGCCCTACGTGCCAATAAGGCACAAAGGCATTGATGGGGATGATGGATGTCACCACTATGACTGACTGACTGACTGATTTTTCCAGGAGGTTGGGGCACTGCGCTGACTTCTGGATGCGTGCCTTGGCAAGTTCAACCTGGCACACCCCCTCCCAACCAGGTCGTAGGGCGCATGCTGCATTCATATCAACCATACCATCGGCCATAGCTGGCCTACTATTCCACAAAAGGTGGATGGAGTTTTTAACACATGCGCCAAGATGTTATATGTGCATTCGTGCACAGGATCTTGGTTTATAATCTCATCGAAAGACCTCCTCACCTTGACGAGTCCATTTTGGGGTCAACACGAAACCTGGCGCTCGATATACAACTTCTCTCGTAGGTATTGTTGTTGTTGCTGTTGTTGTTGCTTCGTTTCTTGGCTAAAGCTCCGGGGTTTACCAATGACGAGATTTTTACAACACGGCCTTTTTGTCCGCCATCAAGGTAGAGCTGCATTCCAACTTCCGGGAGTAGCATCATTTCAATCCAGCAGACTCTGACATCAAAACGACCAAAATCAAGGGTCAGAAAGGGTCTTTTGTGGCCTAAAAAGGGGTCTATTCTCGATTTATGCTACAAAAACGGAAACGGAAAGATTGGTTGCGAATAAAATACAGAAAATATGTTCATTGCCTCATGCGTTACACATCCCACGGCAATTACAACACTAACAGTTTGAAGTTGTGCCAAAGGCCCCCAGGCTGGATTTAACCGGCACACATCAGGCAATCCATATAAACGTGTTTTGTTTTGGGGGTTGTTTCTGTATTTCTTTCTCTTGTTTGTTTGAAGATCAGACTGTCAGTGTTTCGTCTGAATAACTGTGCCGCGGTAAAATCACATGCAATAGAGGCTAAGGAGTCGGGAATATTTATTATTCAACGGTTTTTGTGCATGCAGTACTCTCTCTCTCTCTCTCTCTCTCTCTCTCTCTCTCTCTCTCTCTCTCTCTCTCTCTCAAATATAATTTTGAGTTGCTTGATAATCCAACGGCAAATCCCCCCTTTTTTCTTTCTTTTTCTCGTTTTTTCCCAGTTTTTGTGCTTCTTTTCTGCATTTGGGGTTTGCTTGTTTGTTGTTTTTTAAAGTCTTTTTTGTTGTTGTTGCTATCCTGGATCGGGGCCAAGGCAAAACGACCCATTAAAAAAAAAGTCACATAGAAATCATTCAAGCATGTTGGCTGCAATGCGAGCCAGGGGATATATTAATTATATATAATACTTAAAATGTGATGTGATGGCATTAAACGTGAACTGAAACAACAATAGCGTCTTATCGTTACCTCGTTAAATATGCTGCTACAAGATGCAATACTGTTTCACCTTTAATCGCTCAATGAACGTAAACATCGTTCAATATTTACAGCTGAACTTACTGCAGTTCTTATGGCTCTTAACTATATTCTTGATTTTCCATTTTCCTTCTTTCATATCTTGCTTTGTGTTGACTCCAAGTCAGTATTGTATGCTATAAAATTCCCAAACTTCAAGGTCTCCAGAATTACTTTTGAAATTAAATGTCATACATCTCCTAAGTTTAAGAGGTATTCCTGTTTCTTTTACCATAGATTAGAACAAACTTCATGGGGTAAGTTTAAAGAATCTGATCAATTCAAGAAACGATATTTAAAAAGTTGTCTGACCATTGCCCATATTTCTTGTTATGTGGCTCCTTTTCAAATAAATTCGCGTTTTATAACCGTGAGAAGGGTTAATTCACTATATTTTAGAATGAAGTTAAATGCATTCCTTACAAAATTTTGTAAACATGTTAGATGTCTATGTGGGGTTCATATTTCCAATACTCATAATATATTTGAGTGCCCTATTGTAAAACCTTTTTTACCTACATTTTCTGAACAGTCTCTGGAAAATGTATTTGAAAATTCAAAGCTAGCCTTTGCCATTGCCAGATGTTTATTGCATGGTCCACTTGAATATTTATTGTAGTTACATTATTATTTCATGTTTCCACATTGTTCAGTTTATATTTTGCTCCTGTTTAAAAGTTTTTTTCTCACAAAAATACCAACACTGATGCTATTTCTTAACCTTTTCTCCTTCCACTCCTTCCTCTCCCTTCTTTAACTTCCACTACACTTTCTATTTCCCTCGTCTAATATCACTTTGAGTGGACAGACGTTAAATTGAAGACAACTACAACCTTTAATCGCTTTCTGCGCTTTTACAATGGTATGATCCGGAAAAGTTAAAAGTGAAAGCGCAAACATACACCAGCCATCCAGTCATCACACGTTAAAACCTGGTCCGCTTTTCGGAAGAGTAGGCCATTGTGTGCCGGTGGGAACGGATGACAAAATTTACAAAACTGCAAACACACTGGGACTGGATGTAAAAAAGAAAAAGCACATGAGTGCTTATTCCATTATCCTCAAAATAAAAGAATAAGTAAAGAATAAGTAAATTTAATGTGGCTGTGTGTACATGCCAGCCAACACGTATGAACGAATTAATGAAAATATCACCGCAGGCGAAAACATCAATTCAAACCAGCTGGAAAGGATCTGGTTGTTTCAGTTTCAGTTTGATTTCCTGCACGAAGAAACAGAAAGAAAAGAAAGAGACGTTGTCTGTTTTAGGTGCTCAGAAGACTATCCCGCAAGTATGATGGGCACCTTTGGAAGAACACAATGGGACCCTAACCGAGCAAATTTACTGACACCCCTCCCCTCCACACTTTCCCTCCCTCTCTCGCCACAGCTTGTCCTTTACAACAGGCTGTTCACTACACACAGCCTCTCTTCCTGATACGCAGTGCATCCCTCTCCCAGGTACAAGATGTACAGCTGGGTATGTTTGCGTTTCTGTAGCCCACTGTTGGCAGACATAAATCACGAGATTTTCAACAGGCAGATCATTAATTTTGGTCGCGCGCGCGCGGGTGTGTGTGTGTGTGTGTGTGTGTGTGTGTGTCTGTGTGTGTTGTGTGTCTGTGTCTCTGTGGGGTGTCTGTGTCCTCTGTTGTGTGTGATATGAGAGAGAGAGGAGAGAGAGAGTGTGTGTGTGTGTGTGTTTTGTGTGTGTGTGTGTGTGTGTGTGCGCGTGTGTATACACGAAAGGAACGAAAGAGCTGTCTAGTCTGCCCTTTAAGTCGACCCAAGAGATAGTTTAAAAAAAAACAAAAAAAAACTTGATTCGCAATACAACGCTGCCCAGATTCGAACCTACGACTTCATGGGCCCACGGGCTTCAAGTCAAATCAGTCAGCTGTAGCGTCCATCGTTCACTATAGTATAACATGAAAGGCTTATAAATCTTTCCAACGAGGTTTGTTTCACGCGAGCTTAACGTCGTCATCCACTTTCAAACTCTAAAAACTCCCAAGTCAGAATACGGCTACCTTAATGGTGGACGAAGGGTCGCATACGCAAAATCTCACCGAGGAACGAGAGCAAAAACAAATCGAAACCTCTCTGGACGATTATGTAAATCCTTATATTCATACTCCCTAGCACTGGGCCACCTCAGAACCTTTGAAATCTCATGCTGAGACTGTCTTCAGCCACAACAAGCTCTTAGCATAACAATAAACATTTTATAAAAGAGGTGGAGGGGGGGGGGGGGGAATCATCTGAACTCCAAATATGGCGGCCTATATATCATACCATAATATGGCAGCAAGGTACATGAAAACAGAGGCAAACACTTGTCCAATGTGTACTTTATCATTTCACCGTGATTTCCAGCTGTAATGAGTGAGACAGAGCGCATCTCGCTCTGACTGATCCCCTGGGTGTTAAGCTTAGACACACGCAACAACAATAACAACAACACCCCAGCTGACCACGCAGGTTACGTATGATAACAGTAGTAACGGGACTATGGTCAAACGTGTTAGCCTAACAATCCTCTCGGCATTTTGGAAGAGAGGAGGAACGTTACTCTTCATCTTATCTAAACCTCACAACAGCGCCAGAACACCAAGGCCCTGGAAAAGGGCAGTGCAGAGAAAATACCAGTAGTGTGAGGCAGGCGTTCGGAGGTCGTATCCGCCATCTTAAGAATGCACCTTGGCTTGTTTGACACATGTAATAAGTACGCGTGAACTTTTTCATGACATTTGAAAAGGTACAAGAGGAGTATAGGTAAAGATGAAAGGGGAGAGTACAGAGAGAGAGAAGGGATAGATCTGTAGGTTATAGCTGCGGTTTGTCAAACGAGGTCGAAAGCCAGACCAATGTTTCTTAAGTTCAGAGAATAAGCAAGTGGTGTGGGGTGGGGGGAGATGTCTGATATGGTATGGTCAGCGGAGTAGAAGCGTAGCGAAGGGGGGAGGGGGGGGGGGGGAGCGCTGTAAATAGCAGGTATGGAGGTGGAGGATGAAGGGAGGGGAACGAGCGTTGAATGAATGATTTATAAAGCGCGTAAAAACCTCCACACCCAAAAGGCTTGACCACAAGTATTCTGTAAAAAGTAGTAGGCAGATTAGGTAGAGGAAGGTTGGGAACAACATCGACTGCATACAGGACAAAGATTCCGTTTTGTCAGACCGTTCACTATCACACTTTTGGGGAAAGGAGTGGCGCAGGGAGGGAGGGGTGGGGTGGGGGGACAAAAAAGAAACATAAAAGAAAAAAACGACAACAACTACGTCTTCCACAACAACACCACACGAGTATTCAAATAGTGCAAAGGAATCGATAAAAGTGACATATCTCTCTCAACACACACACACACACACACACACACACACACACACACACAAGACGGACAAACACACTGATCTCGGGCACACTGAGAAAACACAAACCATCAACAACTACGGGGCGCGCGGGGGGGGGGGGGGGGGGGGTGTTCTTAACGACTTAAGCGGTCTCGAAACCAGTGAAGTTTCCAAAATGATTCATTGACCTCTCTACTTTCTTAATACAACTTACCTATTTAGAGACATCCCTCGCAGCTTGCTTATGTGTGTATATATCTTTAAAAAATTATACAGGACATTCAATACGATTACTTGTTGTCCTGTCAAATTTGTGACTGCTACGGGACAAATTTTGAATGTAAAAAGCTCTTTGTGGTGGGACATGGGGGTCGATATTGATGTATGTTGTTGACAAGCTCACGTTAGAAAATGCATTGAAAGAACACCACTTCCAAAAATCCATAAATTACTCGGTTTTAGGCACTGTTGCCATGGCAACGCTCCGATACAGCCGCCAAAATTAAACTTTTTCCAACTTCGTCACCTTTTTAGCTACAAATACACGAAACCTGGGGAAAGGGTGTTTTGTTTGGGGGTGTGGGTTTTTTTACTTACTTACTTTTTTTTACAGATGGTCTAAAACCTAAATTCTTTAAATTTACACAGGGAAATCTCGACATTTGCATTTAGCAATTTTTTATACTAAAAAAAAACACCCAAACCAAAACAAAAAACCCCTCACATAATTTTGGTCACTTTCAGACCCGTGTTTACCCTTAAACCACACAGATGTATAGATCTCTTTGTGAGTGGGGGGAGTGGAGAATTTTGCTACTCTTTCCTACTCCCCAACCCCTCACCCTCCTCCACTCCCTCGCCTTCTAGTTCTACCCTCTCTCCGCCCTCTTCACCATCCCAAGTAATCAATGAGCCAGCTCCCTTCTGCAATATTTCTATAGGGTACCCTATTTTCTGGAAAAACTCACGAAGGGTACAGGATTAGTGCGTACGCGCATGTGTGTCATACAAACGAGATGCAAAAATACATACTGCTTGTGACTGACATGTGACACGGGTGTAGGTCTAATCATCGGGACTTTCCCTTCGTTTTGCAAGTATGACAAGAGATACTGTGGTGGAATAAGTTGCCGATGGGTGGGGGGGGGGGGGGGGGGGAGAGAAGGAGAGGGGAAGCGAACACACAAACCCAGACTGAGAGAGAGAGAGAGAGAGAGAGAGAGAGAGAGAGAGTGTGTGAGTGATCACTGTGGAGATAGGACATGACACGGTAGTGATCTGCTTTACAACTGACGTTGCTCACCCTAAAAACTCCCATCAAACCCATCATCCCCCACCTTTCTGTATGTCTCGGAATATTCAAGACTCCACGGACTCTTCCGAGTTAGTCTCAAAGCCCAATGACCGACCGCCCGCCGTGTAACTTGTTTTTACTATCACAGTCCTGAACGGGATCTAGGCCTAGTACAAATTCATAGCCTACTATCTTAACAACAAAGCTCTGGGCCCTAAACCCTTCGTTGACAAGCCGAGAAAGGTATAGTAGGCGATCGGTGACAATGGAAGCCAACGACAGGCTTTTAGGGTTTGGCAGCTCCACCAATCACATCGCCGCACGACCGTGACGTCACGCAGGTATCCCAACGAAAATGCGTAGGCTGCGTGTGCTTGTTGTGAGTCACTCAGGTGAAAATAGCTGTAACCGGAAAGCCTACACAAGAAGTCTGTGTGTGAAAACTTTAGCAGGACACAAACTTTTCGAAGTGCCGTTATCAAGACCAAGAACCTCGACAAGAAAAATGTTTTCGACTGAGTGAATCGTGGAAGTGGTGTGTGTGTGTGTCACATTTTGCAGGCCCGGGGGAGAAAGGTCGCGTTTGTGTGAAGACTGGCATCAGGACATTTCTAAGTGACAGTAACCCCAAGAGAAGTGGGTCACCCAGGTATGCAGACGACATTCGCTGAATTCTCTTTCTATCTGTAGCCTATAGGCTACATGTTTTTATGAAGGTCTGTCAAGTGAGCTGTGTCACAGATGCTGCATTAGTACCGATGCAAGTTTGTTTTCGCTTCTCAAAACTTCTAGCCATCAAGCTATTTTTTGGGAGAGGTCAACAATTCAGCTGGTACCCGTTGGCACATTACCGTTTCAAGCGTTTGGTATGGAGAAAAGCAACAGGTCCTTGTCGATTTCATGGTTTAGAGACTTTCAGCACGCAAGTCTATCAAGGATGAGATAAAAGACGGAATGACGACCTCTTTTCAAGGGGGTCGTGATACAACTCCGGCTGGACGTAGCTACGGCAAAACGATTCCTTAGTTTATATGAAACTTGTGTAATCTGTCAGGTTCGTGTTCATGTTTACAAATATATTACTCGGTGTTAGCAACTGAATGGTTTGAACTTGTTCCTGTTATTGTCTTTTAGAGTTAGGTTTAACATATCTTTGACTGCTTTTTTTTTCCAGAGGTACTTTTGGTTTCTGTACATTCTTTTTTTGGGGGGGGAGGGGGGATTGCTCATTGCTTCACCTCAAATTTGTTGCCACACTTTTCAATTAATATTTTGCAAACAGAATAATTGTGCAGCCAGATAAACTTTTCCTAAATTATGTTTTTGTTTCCTGAAACCTTTTCTCCAAATGCATGTTTAATTGAAATGTTCTCTCAAATTTCTTCCTTTGAGTGAATCTGGCTGAAGTAATCTGCCAACCACAGTGTATAAAATATATCATGGCATTAGAAAAATTGTCATTTTTATCCACTCAGAAGGCGGGAAGCATGCAATATTCTTCTTGTTCAAATACTGTTGTATACAATCATCTTAAATGGAATCCACCACAAACTATCTGTACAAATAACATTGTTGAGTACTCTTAAAGTTAAAAATGTTCAAACAAGTTAGAATCTTTCTTTTAACAACCAGAATTCTCTTTGGGTTTTTTGTTTTGTTTTGTTATGTTCGGTATGTTTTTGAGGGGGTTCTCTTTTTCTTTTCTTTTTTTTCTCTTTTTTTCTTTTTTTTTTTTTGGGGGGGGGGATTTTCCCTTGGGAGTTCAAAGCATACAATAACTATGGCTGTTTTATACTTATGTAGGCCTGCACCAAACTGTCAGCTCAACATCCAAGAAAACCCACACACAAGACAGTACAGACAACCCTTTGTCACCCCACCCTACAATATTCCCATTACTGCAGGGTAAACACATGAACACACACACACATATGGGTCCACTTGTTATGTAAAGAACCCAGCTACTTGTACAGGTCTCGAATCAGATATTGAAATAGGATAACATGAAATGTAAACTAGTTATTGTGGTGTTTTTGCTTTGAGCACAGGGTAAAAGCACACCTGTTGCTGTTAGATGCTTTAAATCTTTTAATTAGAAATTAAACAACAACAGGTATAGCCTACACTATGATTTAGTAAACATACATTTTTTTTACTTTGCATGTTTGAGTGAATTACGAAATCATATTATTTCTGTTCAGTATTCTATCACCTTTATTATAGTTTAGAACTTTATAGCACTCTCAAGTATTTGTACCATTAGTTAATTTTTCCCATTATATATCATTTTATGTCATCTGAAATACATATAGAATTAATATTCTATTACTGTGTCAGATTTTGCCAACTGTAAACTGGTAATATCTTGTGATTTGTATTCTTGAAAAGTGAAGGACAGCAGAGAGAAGTCAAAATACATTACAAGAAAAGACAAAATAATCAGAAAGATTACTGTTCATTTAATTATTAAGGATATACAGCATCATGTCTGGATTAAAAGAAATTTGTAGGGCTTAAAATTCAATGAATGTTAGGGCAGTACTATAGATTTTTTTAAAAAACCACCTCCTTTTAACATCTTTCACTATGAAGTACACTTTTTCCCTTTTCCCTTGGAGCAAGTGATCCACACTTCTCTTTCTTCTCTTTGCAGGGAGCACCCTCACCAAGCTAGGACCAGAAACATGGAGCACAGATATGGATTTCTCGTACCCCTGATCTGCATCCTGGTCACCTATGCCACTGCTGAGCCCTATCAGTGTGCTGAACTGAGACATATCATCCCCAGATGTGCCTGTGAGGCCAGAGTCTTCAAAAATGAGGTCATCAACAACCAGGTTGTCATCAACTGCCGCAATCTTGGCCTCACAGCTGTTCCTCCAATACTGAACCGCTCCAATCACACAATCTTTGAAATGACACTTGCCCAGAACAATATTCAGACAATTCCAACTGCGGCGTTTAATGGTCTAAGGATCCAGCGGCTTGATCTACGCAAGAATCGCCTGACTGACATTAACAACAACAGTTTTCAAGGTCTGGAGGATGACTGAAGGAGCTTTACTTGGGTGCAGAAAATGGGGGAGGGGTGGCACCACCCATAGGCAGCCTCATTAATCTCAATGCTCTGAATACTCTTCACTTGGAGTACTTTGTCTTCCCAAATAAAGGAGTCGACCTTGGAGTCCTGAATCTCCTAACTCGTCTGACCTCACTGACACTGAGATATAACCAGATTGGTTTCATTGAACCGTTTGCTTTACCAGCAGGTCTGACCAGTTTGACTGTGGACCATGAAAATATAACTAGTTTTCCCGCCCCTGCGCTCCGAAATCTGCTCCTGCTGGAAAGTCTGACCTTGACGAATGCCAAAGTCACTTCTGTGTACAATTCAGCCCTTGAAAAAAACACTAGACTCACTTATCTTGATCTCAGTGACAACCAGATTAACACTCTTTCTTCTGGTTGTTTTAAAGGCATTACCAGTTCTCTTCAGACACTGACTCTGAGGAACAATCCACTCCCAACGGCAGACAAGCTTCAAGAAATCAAGCAGCTGATTGCTCTGACTAACCTCTACCTGTCAAACATCGGACTATCTTCTGTGCCCACTGGAGCCAGTTTTCTTGTCAATAAGCCATCCCTGACTGTTCTACATCTAGACAGAAATGCTTTGTCAACACTGGGACCTGATGTTTTCAACAACCTTGGTAGTCTTGTAGAACTGAACTTGGCATGGAACCAGTTCACTAGCTTGGATGACAACGTCTTTACTGGCTTACCCGCCCTCAAAACTCTGGATCTGGGTCACCAGCCTGAAGGACAAAGTCTGTCCCTGCCAAATTCCCTCACAGCCCTTGCTTCCCTGGAAACCCTCCAACTGTCTAAGACTACAGTGAATCCAAGTGCGCTCTGGTCCCGGATCAGCCCCATGACCTCTCTCCAGTTCTTGTTGTTAGACAGCACATCGCTCAGTTCTATCCCGAGTACGCTTTCAAAAACCTCACCCAACTGAAAGAACTGAACCTCAACAACAATGGTCTGACAGAAATCACTCAGGTGATGCTAGCTGGGCCTCGGGGCCTCAAAACACTGGCACTGAACAGGAACAGAATCACAACAATCAGCCACTGTGCTTTCTACGGGTTTTTTAACTCTTCACCTCTGTCTTTGGAACTTGCTGGTAACCCCCTTGTTTGTGACTGTAAACTAAGATGGTTGAGAGAAGACACAAAAGCAAATCGAACCAGTCTCACACTAGCAGATACATGCGAATCGCCCCCTGAAAAAAATGGTAGGGCAATAATAAGCTTTCCACCAGAAGACTTCACGTGTCTTTCTCCCCAGACTGAAGAACCTTGCCTGGAGCTCTACACTACTCCTGCACCTCCTGTCACCACAACTGCTCCCAGCCTCGACCTTGGCATAACAATAGATCACACCAACACCACATCTATTTTGGTACGCTGGAGTCTGTCCAATACCATTATGGTCTCGCACTTTAAAATCTGGCACATGGATTTACAGACTTCGCAATCTACTGTGTCGCAGAAAATTGATGCACGTGACAGATCTTTCCAAGTGAGTGGGTTAAAGCCAAGCACAGCATACAGTGTCTGTGTTTGGGCCTACATTTCCTCTACCACGGACCAGAGCAGGCTTGCAACACAACCAGAACACTTTCCGACGGTTCAGCTGAAGATCTCGACAGTGACGACTCTCCAAATATCGGCATCATTGTCGGCACCATTGTTGGGGTTGTGATACTGCTGGTCATAATCACTGCCATTGTGTACCTGGCATGCCTGAGAAAGAGACGCACCAAAGAACTGCCTCCCCAGCCCCACGAGTTCAAACCCAGCGAACTCCCAACCATGACTGTCAACAGCAGGCAGTTCACTAAACCCAAGGAGAAACCACCAGCCAAAGTTGGCCGTGCCCTGGACGAGAACATCAAGGTGACGGTCATCAGTGATGGCCAGACAGCCCCTGTCAGTCCCCGGCACTCTGTGGGCAGCTACCAGTTTCTGGACGAAAAACATCCCAACCCTAACCCAGGAATGAATCCCAACAACTCAATACACTACAGTAATGATGTAGATGACAGGCCACTCCCCACGGCTCCAAACAACTCACTTGGAGGCTACTACAATGGGGGGTTAGATGTCTCTCAGAATTACAATGAAATTGAAAATCAGTGAAAAAAGAAAAGACATTTATCAGAAAAATGCAGCAAACTGACATGAACACCCTGAGTATAAACAAGAGTCAAATTTAAGCCACGTCCCTAAGCAGACTGCACAGCAATTTCTCTTGTTTGGCACAAAGGGCAGCTGCATACCTGTTGACTTTTTTGGGATGGTAAATTCAGGTCTAACTGCAACAGTTGAAAGGAGCTTGCCTGAAAATGATGTGATTCCTGCTCTGAATTGCGCATTTACATGAGCAAGGTGCATAAACAAAAACATCCATTTTCAAGGAAGTTTTGAATTTCCCTCATGTAACTTTATTTGGACTCAACTGTTACATTCAGCTATGAAAAGCCTGAGACGCCCCTTGTTGAGGTTCTCATAAAACATTCAGATATACATTGTGCAGGTGAACTGAATGTTTGGTCCATGAGAAACAAAACAGCCATGAACTGATAAAAACCTTTTCATATGGTGAGTCCAAGTTCACACCCCACTTTCAAGCTGTTGGTAACATCATGTCTTTACCAATAAGCCATCTCCTCAGGAATATATTTTCACTTCTGGAGGCTGTTTCCAAAGAATAGGATACACACTTAACTCTTGATCACAACCTCGTTAATTATGAGGAGGTATCTGCTGAAAGTGATTAATGAATTCAAGTTTTGACTGAATCAGTGAATGTGGGGCTGAACTGACTATTCTAGCTCTCAGCAAGAAATTATACCATAAAAGTTTTGACTTGTATCTGTCCCTGAACAATTGACAGTTCCATCGACTTCCAGATCACCTGTGCCAGAGCAAGATGATTTTACAATCTTGTTTTAAATATGTGTATACATGCGTATCATGTAGAAAGTACTACCATATTTATACACTGTAAATACAATTATTTGTTGAACAAATCAACCCTGTTGTAGCACTGGATCCTTTCCAGCCAACTGTATTTATAATGCACATAAAAAAATTAGACAATGGCTGTGTAGAAGCCCACAGGTTAGTGTAAATGTTTGACATGGAAAAAGAGAGAGCAGAACAAGAGAGCACTGCCAGTTTGCTTCTGCGTGTGATGTGCAAGTATTGTATATATAATGTATACGTGAGTAAAAGAGAGGGTTATATATGTACACAGAAATGATTACGTGAAAAATGAAAAAGGAGAGAACGGGAAGGATAAAAGAATGTAAATTTATTAAAAGAATGTCTGTTCATGTAACAATGTTTAAAATGTTGACAGCTTGCTGTGCGAGTGCTGTTGTTGTTTTATCCACATTCCAGATTTTGTGATAAACTAGAGGGGGAAAAATTTACAAGTATTCCTGTGGACATTACATATCGTGCAAAATATGCATATCTGTGTGATAGTTATAATGATGGGGTTTTTTCTTTTTGCAAATCCATGCATTTTACAAGATAAAATTGGAATTACATTACAATGAGTTTCCACTGCCGTGCTCCTATGCTGCCTATGTCAGTTAAACTGTACAAAATTTGGCATGTAACAAAAGCATGCTTAGAGAATATAATCAAAGAAAAAAATAAAGATCTTACTGTAGAATGATAAGACTATCTAAAGTTTGCATATTGTCTTATATGCGTTGGGGTTTTTTTAAGTACTGGTTAGATTTCCACCATTTTAGCAATATTTGACAGAAATACAGTAGGTTTGGGAAGTAAAGCTTTTGTCAAACTTAATACAAGTTCAGATTTTTTCCATTAAACAATAATATGGGAAAGCACATGTCAAATATTTTCACATAATGAATATTGCAGATATATTTTATACATCAATAGTTGAAAATCAAATTTTTATAAGATTTTCCTGTAAATGAGGGCAGACCTTTTTTTTCCCCGAAAGAAATCATAAATTACAGCTCTGTAAACATCCATCCTTATTCAGCTTTTCTCTCAAAATAAAATAATCAAAATTACAAATTATGTCACATGCAAGATGTGGAAAGGGGATGATAGAAAAGACCCATTCAAAATGGACAGAAGTATTAAATCTAAAATGGAAATGAAATGGGGTTTTTTTTTTTAAAGTCTTACTGTATCTCTTCCCAAGGATATTTATCTCTTGCCAAGCATGCATGTACATACACACACACAGATAACAAAACGTAAATCTAATGTGCACATAAAAAGTCAATGACCTTACAAAATGCTCAAAATAGTAACATGATACGTCAAAACTTTCAAATTTCATGTATGCGTTCAAATGGGGGGGGGGGGGGACAAATGGATGATGGAGAGTGTTATAGAAAGGAAACTGAACATTGTATGAAAACAGATCTGAAGATAATTATATGCAAATGATGAAGATCATGGTAGTGTCTACATTCTATTTGTGTCGCTATCGGTTCACAAATCTTAATGCATGTATCATGCCCACATTTTTTTTCTCCTAAATTTGCATCAATGTTTGAGATGTCTACTTACAAACAATACCTTTTCTGATCACTTATCCATATTCACTTTTCACTTTCACAAGTACAGCAACAAAAAATGTAAATTGTAACAATTTTCTCTCTCTCTCTCTCTCTCTCTCTCTCTCTCTGTCTTGAATCCCATACTCAGTAAGCTCCCATCTGACCTATTGTACATAAATTTAGATACATTTGGCACTTAACACGAGTCTTTCTCTGATATGCTGTTTATACTCTAGTACCTGTTGCTCACAGATTTTCAACCTGACGGTATTCCTTACACGCTTGTGTGTGGATCATGTATGCATGCGCGCATGTGCTTGGGTGGGTGTGTAATTGTGAGTGTACACAAGTCACAAGTGCACACCACTATATGAACCACTGTCATGATTATGTGACACTTCAGACTTCCAATACAAGTTTGGTGGTCAAGGTGTAGCAAAAATTCATACTGGTTATCACCTTTTTTTTTTTAATATCATCATCGTCAATACATTTTATGTTATCATCAAATAATTGTTGTTATCATCACTATTGTTATTGTTGCTGTTATTGCTGCTGTTGTACTTTCATTATCACTCGCATACATGTACAGATTTTGTTGATCTATCTGTTGTCTTCCCTGTTACTTACCCACACAGCAATGTGCTTACTATGATTTTTTTTTTTATAACAACAGAAAATACATTGTTAAGCATGATTCAGACCTCATGTCTATTTCCTCTTGTTTTTAATAATGATTCCAGCTCAGCTCCGGCTGGCAACTAAAATATTTGAAGTCTTTTTTTCTAAAACAAAAACAACAATTGTTGTTGCCAGTTTCCCAGCTTAACACCCTAGGGGTCACACAGACAACTCACTCTTTGACTCACTCATCCCAACTAGGAACCACTGTATTCCATACATTATTATTATTATTATTATGTACATACTGGATGAGAAGTTTGTATGTGTATCCGACTCTTTTTAAGTACCTTACCAAACAAAGACAGCCATACTCTGACTTCAGAGGATTCTTGTTCTCTTTTAAAGGCAGGTGTAGGTTGTTATGCTGACAGTTTGTTATGGATAAAGGCAATCTCAACATAATATTTTAAAGTATAACAACATGTTAATGTAGGTCTCTGCACTTAGCTTACACCAACTAGCTGTCAAAGCTTTCGGTCTGGAGCAGTAACTGAGTTTAAGTTCTATATCACCAGTCTGGTAGAGAAAGAACATTATTCTTGAATGATTTTACATCAAGTAATTTTAGCATATAAGAGCCTTTAGATGAAAAGAATTGTATTCTACCTATATTTCTATCAGTCTACCTATATTTCTATCAGCTTAAATCAAATAAATGGGCAATTTACCATCTAACAACATATCTTTTTGCGAGTTACCCACCAGCTTCTTTCCAAAGAAAAGTTTCATGATTTTCTCATCAAAAACTTTTTTTTTCTTTGCGGGGAGGGAGGGGTTGTTTAATAAAATGTTAACTCTTTAACAGCTAACCCACCTATCTATACCAACCGTTCCATTTATTTTACTGACCCCTTTTAAGTTTTTCTGCTGTAAATTATTTTTAAGAGTATGGTGGGCAGTAATAATGAAATGCATTATAAAAAGAGACTACATTTGTTTTAACTGAGGGGTTTCCTTTGCTGATGAGTTTGTTCCATTCATGTCAAAATGGTGAAAGGTCAAGTTTTTTGCTGTCACTAATTCGTGAATCTATAAGATCACTAATGAAAATCAAATAGTCTAAATATATACAACAGCATTGAGATCTCTCTCTCTCTACACACACACACACTTAAACATTTATTATTATCCCTCCCTTATTTCTCGAAAGTTCATTGTTTCCCATAACAAAATGTGTTCACAATATGAGAGGTTTTCACAGTGCTTGAGTGAAAACAGAAAGACTGTATATGTATGGGCCATGAATAAATGTTTTAATCATTTGCAAAAGTCGTCTTCCAAAACTGAATGTGTGATAGATTTACACAAAATAAACAATTTTGTTGCTTTTAACTGAAAGTCGCATGGTGTTATGTTTAAAATTCATGTTTATATATCTATGTAGGAAAAAAGTAAATGGAAAATAAATGAATTGAAAAAAAGATTTTTATGAAATTCTTTTTCTCTGCAAGAGACTTGAGATGTGTGTGTGTGTGTCTGTCTGTCTGTCTGTCTGTCTGTCTGTCTGTCTGTCTGTGAATCTCTGTGTGTGTGTGTCTGTGGATCTGAGTGACTTTGAGTCTGGATCTGTGTGTGTGTGTGTAAAAAAAGAGTATATATATTTGAAACTGTGTGAGTGTGTATACATGCATATTGATCAACATGCATGCCCCTATCCATAGTGTGCACACTTCCTTGCATGTTTTCTTTCTAGGCTGCAGCAAATGCCTTTGTAAATTTATACTATAGAACTGCAGGTCAAAGTGTTGACTACCCAGTCTTAAGCACAACTTGAAATACACAACAACATTTGAAGTCTGTAGCTAGTACCAATAGACTGCACTGGTTTGGGCACGTTCAACGGAAAGCAGACCACCACATCATAAAAAGAGCAATGAACTTCGTAGTGGATGGAAAGAGACCAAAGGGAAGACCTAGCAAAACCTGGGCTGTCTATATTGCAGATGATCTTAGAGAAAGGGGCATAAATAAGGAGGCAGCTCAAAACAGAGAGAGATGGAGAAGGCTCATCAATGTCAAACCTCCCCTGGGAGAAACATGACAAAAAAGGAAGAAGAAGAAACAACAGCAGCAAATCCCATCTTATCTCCATAAAACCAGGGTGACCCAAACTTGTCTTTCAAAATGCACTGTAAAACAAATAGAACTGTTTCTCAACAGCACTGTCTAGTTTTTATGCTATATATATACACACAGATGCCCTAATAAATCAAAATGCAGTCCCACTGCAAAATGTTGGTGGGTGTGTCGAGTTTTTTTTTTACAGCCCTCAGGCTTTGCATTCAAGCTTCAGCCTAACACGAAGCATAACTTATTTGCTTACACTCACTTTTTGACACGTGTAAAGCACAAGCATTCCCATGTGTTTCATCCCTTCTTCCACCTCTCCCTCCTCCCCTCATTCTGCAGCTCCCCCCACCTTCCTCCTCCCCAAGTCAAGTCATGTGTATATAGACATATACACAGTTCAGCCACCCCCCTCCTCCTCCTCAAGTCAAGTAATGTGTATATAGACATATACACAGTTTCACCACCCCCCTCCTCCTCCTCAAGTCAAGTGTATTTATAGACATATACACAGTTCAGCCACCCCCCCCCCCTCCTCCTCCCAAGTCAAGTAATGTGTATATAGACATTACACAGTTCAGCCACCCCCCCCCCCCACCTCCTCCCCAAGTCAAGTAATGTGTATATAGACATATACACAGTTCAGCCACCCCCCCCCCCCCCCCCCCCCTCCTCCTCCCCCAAGTCAGTAATGTGTATATAGACATATACACAGTTCAGACCACCCCCCCCCCCCCCCCCATCCCCTCACTCCTCCCCCCCCTCTCCAAGTCAAGTAATGTGTATATAGACATATACACAGTTCAGCCACCCCCCCCTCCTCCTCCTCAAGTCAAGTAATGTGTATATAGACATATACACAGTTCAGCCACCCCCTCCTCCTCCTCAAGTAATGTGTATATAGACATATACACAGTTCAGCCACCCCCCCCTCCTCCTCCTCCTCAAGTCAAGTAATGTGTATATAGACATATACACAGTTCAGCCACCCCCTACTCCTCCTCCTCCTCAAGTCAAGTAATGTGTATATAGACATATACACAGTTAAGCCACCCCCCCTCCTCCTCCCCAAGTCAAGTAATGTGTATATAGACATATACACAGTTCAGCCACCCCCCTCCTCCTCCTCCTCCTCAAGTCAAGTAATGTGTATATAGACATATACACAGTTCAGCCACCCCCCCCCCCCTCCTCTCCTCCTCCCCAAGTCAAGTAATGTGTATATAGACATATACACAGTTCAGCCACCCCCCCCCCCCCCTCACCTTCCTCCTCCCCAAGTCAAGTAATGTGTATATAGACATATACACAGTTCAGCCACCCCCCCTCCTTCCTCCTCAAGTCAAGTAATGTGTATATAGACATATACACAGTTCAGCCACCCCCCCCCTCCTCCTCCTCAAGTCAAGTAATGTGTATATAGACATATACACAGTTCAGCCACCACCCCCCCTCCTCCTCCTCCTCAGGTCGAGTAATGTGTATATAGACATATACACAGTTCAGCCACCCCCCTTCCTCCTCCTCAAGTCAAGTAATGTGTATATAGACATATACACAGTTCAGCCACCCCCCCCTCCTCCTCCTCCTCCTCCCCAAGTCAAGTAATGTGTATATAGACATATACACAGTTCAGCCACCCCCCCCCCTCCCACCCCCCTTCCTCCTCCCCAAGTCAAGTAATGTGTATATAGACATATACACAGTTCAGCCACCCCCCTCCTCCTCCTCCTCCTCCCCAAGTCAAGTAATGTGTATATAGACATATACACAGTTCAGCCACCCCCCTCCTCCTTCTCAGGTCGAGTAATGTGTCCCTACGGAGTTAAGTGATTAACTGTTTCTTAAAGAATCCTTACAACTGGTAAAAAGGGGAAAAAAATAGGGTAAAGAGTAGAAGCGCAGAGGAATTTATACAAGCTTCACACACACACTGCACTGAAGAAAACACACACGCACACACAGACACACACAAACACACACACACATTCACAATAATACTCAAAGACAGAATGAAACCGCAATAGGATAGGAAGAATAACAACACTAAATGCACACAACACGGCAAAACATAGAAACACTTCAAAGCAACTCATAAGGCAAATACAGACAGACAAAGAGAGAGAAGAGAACTCCTTCACCAACGCAGTACAGGAAAAACACCACAACATAAGCACTCCTCACCTCACAGTACTGAGGCACTCTGACCGGCGCTTCGTGGAAACAGCTGCCCTGAGGGCTGGAGCCCGACAGACACTCCACCAGCTCTGCCTGATGGATCTTCATGTCCACCTTCAACGACTGCACGCTGCGCACCATCTTGTCACACACGGTCAAGGTCACCGGTTTGCACAGAAGTCTGAAAGGTCACACACAGACACGATGCTGATTTTAAAAGGATATTCTTTTTTTTTAGTTCAAAATGTTTCTTTTGTCTTCACTACATAATACCCTTATCTCATAATTTCGAATGAATAAAAAAAATATGTACATACACACACAGAGATGTGTGTGCATCTCCAGGTGCATACCGATGTAATGAACTCTAATACACACGCATGCATGCACCTGCACTCATGCACTCACACACATACACACATTATCATCCCCTTATGTTCCATTTTCCTCGAAATAAAAGAATAATTTTTTTTTTTAAATAAATAAATTAAATAAAATCCCCTCCAACCCCCTCATCTATCCACACACACACACTCACACACACAACCCTCCCCTCCTCTCTTCCCTCCCCCCTCCTCAACTACCCACCTAACCCCCCCCCAACACTCTCCACCTCCCCCACCCCCCACTCCATCCCCATCCCTGAACCAACCTTTATCCCCTACAACAAAATAACTACTCACCCTAAGTGATCTCTGGGCACGATTTCCGATATTCTGTCTCTATACTGCTTGAGCGACAAGACCTGCCCCGCCGTGGTGATGTGCCTGAGGCCCTCGAAGTACGTCCTGGACAGGGCTTCCATCTTGTGGGCCCACTCCTGCCCCCCCTGGTCGTGCACCTCCTCGTGCAGCAGACACACCGACACCGTGGCCACCATCAGCTGGAAGTTGTTGCGGTTGCTGCTGGCCTCGCTGGCAGCTCTGGCGGCGCTCTCTGTGAGGGTCGTGACGGAGGTGTTGTTGTTGTTTCAGTCACATCATTAACGTCATATTGTATGTATGTATGTATGTTTGTCCGTCATGTCTGACGATGACCTCCAAAACAGCAGAGGAGGCAGCTGCTGTTTTGGAAACTGGGCAGAAATTTGATTATAGTGGAGATGCCTTGCCCACAGCACATCCCCACTCTCTCGGCCAAGTGGGCCTTATGCCCACTTATCCTTATGATATAGCGTTGGAGATGCTCTCCAAAGGCCAACCAGCCCCCAGGGCTGCAGCACATAAGGACTGTGCGAGTCAAGCCTCCTAGTCAGAGAGTTATTGTTGTCAATCACTAAAGACTAAGCTGTAAAGTGGAATTCCATGAGTGGGAAAGCCACTGGTCATACAGCTTCTCACCTTGCTGTTACCCTCAGCGTCAATGATTTAATCAAGAACTGTGATAAAGCCCAGGCGCTGACGGCTAAAACATCATATTACAGTTCTTACATCATCGTAAATCTCTGGTGGGACACAATATATAAATCACAACAATGACAAAATCGTATTGGTGAATCCCAAATGTTGGAATGAGACTACATTCAAGGTGGTCAAAAAACGATCGTGTACACAAAAATATCACCATTGGTGGACCTCAAGTTCTAACCGAAGAATGACAAAAAAAGACAAAAAAACCTATAACGGTGACAACATTTTGGTTGTTGTTAACCACACTGTGGACATACTGCAATTGAATGAGGTAGGGTTTTGTTTGTATTTTTTAGGGAGGAGAGAGATTGTGCTATATTTTAATATTCTTTTTTTTTTTCTCTCTGCTTGAATCAAATGCTTGATGTTTTGTATTTTACTCACATCATCATCATCATCATATTGGAGACACACTGTTATTGTCTTTACTCATATTAAAGACATGCTGTGATCAAATGGGCTGATTTTTAGGGAGGATAAAAATAACGTTTTTTAATATTATTTTTCTCTGCATGAATTGAAATTCTTTGAGGTTCTCCATCTTATCTAAGATTTTGTTTTAAACACACAAAAACAAAAACAAATAAACAAGTACAAAATACACAACAACAGCAAACCGATTTTTATTCAAGCAGAGAGTAGACAACACAAAGTGCTGACAATGCTTTTCATTCATTCATTCTTTCTCTCTCTCTCTCTCTCTCTCTCTCTCTCTCTTTCTTTATCTCTCTCTCTCTCCTCTTCCATCCTTCGAGAATCCTTTGAGATTTATAATTATGCAGTTTTCTGAATAGTTTCAAACACTACAACTATGCAATGTCAAATATTACACCCTTTGTGCACCTATCCAAGAAAGAGAACACTCAATGAAAATCAGCACAAAAGGGAGAAAACCCACACATACAAAAGGAAAAAATTCTTTCTGATACGATTACTGTAATGGGTTCATGGTCTAGAGGCAATGCAACCATCTAGCAAGCGAGAGGTGCAAAATCAATCCCTGTTTGAACCTTAAGTGTTCCCCCTTCCACTGTACCTCAAGTGGTGGTCTGGGTGTTCCTCTTAAGGATGAAATGATAAAATGAGAACCTGTTTGTAACACATTTAGCGCACATTAAAGGCCCCATGACAACAAGGGGGTTATCCCTGGCAAAATTCTTCTTTTTTTTAAAAAAGCCACTATCATTAGTAAAATACATATAAGAAAAGACCTTTTTTTTAAATGGGTGGCAAATGCTCTTGAGGCAACACGCTCTCTCAAAGGAGAACAGCTGTATTTCACACAGTGAATTCTGCCATAACTGAAAGTCATATGCAACACAATAAAATACACTACAACAAAACAAAATACAACACAATACAATAAAGCAGAACAACTACTCACCCCTGGCTTTCTGCGCCGCCTTTTCTTTCCGTTTTCGTTCAGCATCAGATGCAGAGGCTGAGTGAGAAAAGGAAAAAACCATGCCTACATCAAGATCCCACATTGGACAAGGATAAAAACTTTCCCTAGACATTTATGGTCAAAGAATCCCCCAGTGTCTACTGCTTACATTCACCAACACCCAAACCCTAGTCTGTCTCTTTGAAAGAAAAAAAACCTTGGGTAGTAATAATGGAGTGTAATAACTATGTTCCTGTTGTTACTGCTGTCGTTGTTGCACATTCCCCAGCTTTACACCCTAAGCGTCACGTCAACCAGACTACACACTCTTGACTCACTTATCCCACCTGGGAGTCTCTGTCAGGTTGAAAGTGCACACTGGATGAGAAGTTTACACGTATGACTCTTTTCAAGTACATCACTGCATAGACAGCCATACTATATCTTCAAAAGGTTTTTCTCTCCTTCAAAATTTATGAAGAGTGCAGGTTGTTAAGCTAAGAGACTGCCATGGCTGAAGACTATCTCAACAATTTTTTTTTTTTAAACAATAGAACAACATTGTAATGTAGGCCTTGGTAGCATCAATGACTGACAAAGCTCTGAGAAAAATGATTATGAAACTGCTTTATCATTTAAAATATATTTTGGGAAGGAAGGTGGCAGGCCAGGGCGGTTTAGACATTCACCTGTCTAACAAGTAAACCATGAGTTTCTGGACTCTATTTCCAGCCTTGCCCTTTCTTCCCAGTTTGATAGGAAAATCGAACTGAATGTCAAGTGTTTCGGAGGAGACTCTAAACCAGTCAGACCTGCGTGCTTACAGACTTATGCATGTCAAAAAAACCACGACAGTTGAAAATTGAAATTCCCCTTGACTGTCCCTGGCAAAATTGGTAGATTCGATTCCAAACTGTATTCCCGAAGTTGGAATGCGACTACCTTAATGGTGGGAATATAAATAAGTGCATACACAAAAATCTCACCATTGGTGAGCCTCAGAGCTCTGGCCAAGGAACAGACCTAAAAAGCAAGAAACAAACAAAAAAAATCAAAATGTGTAACTCACAAGGTACGGTGCTCCATGTGCTGTCAGATTCCAGGCTTGTCATGGAGATGTCCAAGTTGGCAGCACTTGGCTGTGCCGGCTCCATGGTGTGGAACATGGGATCCCCATTGGCTGCAACAAAACCAAACACACCAGTGTCTTCAAACAGTGAGCAGAAATTCAGAACTTTTGTTTTTCATTCCACGGCTAGAGCTACAAGGTTCACCAGTTGTGAGGTTTTTGCAAATGTGCTGTTTGAGATTGAAAATGTGAAGTTTACAACATCTTAGAGAAGGACACATCCTCTCACCTCACCTTTTCAATATAAGCAATCTGACTTTGAAGGCATGGGTCTCAAGATAAGTGGCAGAAATATAACAGACCTGCGCTATGCTGATGAAAGAGCACTACTAGCCCACAACACCAGCATGAAGAGAGTATTACACATTGTAGATGTAGCAGGAAGAAGAGCCAGTCTCAAGCTCAGTGCCAAAAAGACAAAAGTGGAGCATGTTGCCAGAACCAGCTGCCAAACAGAGCATGAAATAAAGAGAACTCCTTTAGAAAATGTCAAACACTTTAAATTTCTTGGCTCGATCAAAACAAATGGCTGATCATGTACAAAAGACATACAAAGAAGAAAAGGCATGGTTTTTTTTTCATTCCTCGGCTAGATCTCCGAGATTTACTGACGGCGAGACTGAAGCAGAATGATCCAACTAGCAACATCTGTAAAGATCACAAATCCTTACCACCTGAAAAGGAAAATAATGAAATGTTTAGTATGGCCTGTCATGATGTATGGCTGTGATTCCTGGACACATACAAAAAAAGATGAAAAGAGAATTGAAGCAACTGAGATGTGGGGTTTTTTAATTTTTAGAAGACTGCTCAGTGTCAGTTAGACAAATTAACCCTTTCCCATTTTTACCCACTGTAGCCCGCCGCTGCCCACTCGCCCGCGTATATTTATGCCCGCCGCAGCCCGCCGGACGTCATTTCAGCCTAGTGGGGAATTTCCCTCATGCACTAAGCTTTACCTAGTACACGCACACTATGAATGAACATTCCACTGTGGTCAGCATAAATTAAGGAAGGAATGGGCATCAAATTCAGTGCTACACAGCCTCCCGTTCACAAGAAATTGGCCAGTGACTGGCTTTGTCTTTCCCACACTTTCTTGTAGCTAAAAATGGCAGCAAAGATTGAGCATATGATTTGGGAGGAATATACTGATGTGGAAATTGAAGCTATTTTGGCTCAAGTGGATCAGTTTGAAAGAGAATAAAATGTTGAATCCGATGTTGAAGTAGATGTAGAAGAAGGAGATGAAATAGGAGAAGGTGTGAGTCGGAAAGTGATGCTGAGGATAACATTCCGTTGGCTTCATAGCAGACGACATGGCGCAGCGCACAAATGCCTTGCACAGTGCAAGACTTCACGCTGCCGACTGGGCCAGCACAAACTCTCCCACTGAATGCCAAGCCCTTAGATTACTTTGTTTAGTTTGTGCCCCAACATATTTTAAAAATTGTAGCAGATGAAACTAACAATTATGCCAGGCAAAAGATCGCTGTGAAAGGCTTAGTCATAGATCCATTATGGACAGAAACAACACCTGATGAAATTAGGGCTTACCTGTCAGTTTTGATCATGATGGGGATCAAGTGTTTGCCAAGGCTTCATCTCTACTGGTCTACTGATTTGAGATTTTCTGAGTCACGGATCAGTAATATTATGACGAAAACCAGATTTCTCAAAATTAATCAGTATTTTCACCTGAGAAACATGCCAACACACCTGGAAGTGACACTGGGCTGTGACACCTGCATTGTGACAGCCATGTAACTGGCTATTGGTGAAGGACACACTAGTGTCTTTGTAAATAGTAGGCATCAGCATATATTTGTAAATAATGTATATATGCGCATTAGTCAATGTCGTTTTCAATATGTTTGAATACTTTCCACTGAGAAAATGTAGACTTGGTGACAGTAATTTTGTGACATGTGAATGTTCGATTGGATTACCATGACGGTGGATGCGATGGAGGACACATTCAGGCAGGACCACACTTTTTTTTTTTTAATTACATACGTATATTGTGCATGTTAGAAGGTAGTTGTAGACTAACAGCATGATGTCACTGCAATGTTACCTGTATTTGGTGACAAAGAGGGGACAGCAGCACGACACATGTAGGTAGGACACACATCTTGGGGTGCTGAACAAAGTATGACATCATATGAATACTTTGGCCAAATATGACTGCTCTGCGAGCAATAGTAACTGTACAGGACTATGTGTACTTGAGGTACCTTATTCTCTGAAAAAAAACGGCGTAAAATTTTGAATACTACAGATAGTTTCTCTGTAAGAAATGCGAATGGTAAAGGGTTAAAGAACAAATGAAAGCATACTATCTGAACTGGTAAAAGTGTTATTTCATTAATGCCTTAAAAATATCATGCAAAATGTATGTGTGAACCGATCAAAAACTTTTTTATCATAGATCACACACACACACACACACACACACACACACATCCCTAATAGCCCACTGACCAAGATAGTTGCAGTCTTCAGCATAGTGTTCAGTGACATCTTCAAAGTGCCCACTCTTCAAGTCCTGCTCTAGTATCTGACCAAATCGCGCATAGTCAGATTCACTCATGCGCTTGTTCAATGCCCCGGCCTTCCGAGACTCTTTTTCAGAGCTGCTTTCCGCTGCACACAAAGATATATCATGACATCGGAGTATGTGTGTGAGTGAGTATGACTGTGAGTGAGTGAGTGAGTGAGTGAGGTGAGTGAGAGTGTGTATGTGTGTGTGCGCGTGTGTTTGTGTGTGTGTGGGTGTGTAAAAGAATTTTTCACCAATAATTTACACATTTCCAAATTTTCTAACATCCGAAACAAATTTAACAAGCTTTAGATAAAAAGAATACCACAGTAACAAAATCCTCTAAAATATTAACAAGCTTTTCCCAAAATAATACAGTATTTACAGCAACCTTTTAACATCTGTAAATCGTTCAAGTAAACATGGGACAGTCCACTTAATATCAGAACCATAAATAAACAAAACCAACAATAATGCCATCAACCACAAGAAAATAACAAACATTGACATTGGTGTACTCACGAGGCGTGGCGAAGGATGACACAACTTTTATCAGATTATCCAACTGCTTTGGCGACAACAGGACATGGAGAGCCCCAAACTGTGCAAAAGCTTCAATCTGTTTGGACAACAACAAAATCAACATTTTTCCTTTATTTGTGACCTGTGTCTATCTATACAGCTATCATCTGATCGTGCATACAGGCAGCAAAAGTCTTTATATGACAATTCATAACCAACGAAATAATCATCTTTTTTTATTATTAATAAAACCACCATCACTAAAAAAAAATGTGTAGCTTTTTATTTGTTTGGGGTTTGTTGGTTTTTTTAAGTCAGCATGAACATTTTACAATCACACCAAATTTGTAGTTCTCCCTCCTCCCTCCCCCGAAACTTAAATGAACATTTTGTCCCCAGTTCTTAGATGAATCATATCAAGTGGGACATACATATCACATGGGACATCTCTTATGAAATTGACACTTCTCTTATCAAAAGAAACATTTCATAACAGGACATCTCATATCAAAGAACAGATGATTGTGCATACTGGTAAATAAGTGTACCTATGAAAATATATGCTTTAAAATACATACTTTATGCATGCACAGTATATATGGTCGCAAAGATTCATGGACACACAGCCTTATACGTGCTCCATTACTCTCCCTTCTTATACTGTTCCTCTCCCTTCTTATACTGTTCATATCTTTTTAGAAGAAAAAAGTGGCACTGTTCATGTGGAAACACATTCTTCCTGAGAAGAGCAGTCTGAACTTTATGCAGATAAATCTGCTGTGAGTGTATGTGGTATACAATAAGTTTTGTTTTTTAAAAAGGTACTGGAGTCCCATAACCTATGCAATCATTGGGGAGCAAGGTGTCACAGACCCCCACTTCTCTCGGGGCCAGAATCTTGAGGGTGCTACCCATCTCCTCTTCCTGACTTCTTTACTTTTCCTGTCCCTAAAGATGGCAGGTACCAATTTACAGCTGGGCGAACTAAGAGGACTGAACTAAAGCCAAGGTACCCAGTCACCCATCCATGAGGCAACCACGCTAAACACTGCTTAACCTTAGCTTGGGGAGAGCAAGTGCTCTGACCTCTCAGCCATCCCATACCCTGAACTATCCATTATATCTTGCTATTATGCAATTAGGGTGTTTTGAAATACCTCTATATCCCAAAAGTTGGAATAAGGCTACTTTCGTGGTGGGCAAAAACTGTTGCATACGCAAAATCTCACCATTGGTGAACCTCTAAGCTCTTAGCTGAGGAATGGGGGGAAAAACCCTCTATGGATGCACACAAGCCGCCAGGTGCCTTACCTTTGGTCCTTCCACCTTCTCTTTGCCCTTCAGCTTCACCCTGACATCAGACCTGCCAGAGAAGATGGCGATAGGCACTGGATTGGCATGGGGAGGGTCCACATCCCCCTCAATGGCTTCTTCCAGAGCTGACACGTACAGCTGCAAGGATAGAAAAACACAGTATGAACAGCATGCATTTGAGTCTCCACAATCATCATCATCATCATCACCATCATGTACAGCTGGACAGGAAAAACCACAAAAGCCAGTATGCATTCAGTATCTTTCAGGCAGACATATAGCTAAAGAGATAAAAGCAGTGTACATCTATAACCAGTATGCATTCAGTATCTTTCAGACAGACATATAGCTAAAGAGATAAAAGCAGTGTATATATAACCAGTATGCATTCAGTATCTTTCAGGCAGACATATAGCTAAAGAGATAAAAGCAGTGTATATAACCAGTATGCATTCAGTATCTTTCAGGCAGACACATAGCTAAAGAGATAAAAGCAGTGTATATATATAACCAGTATGCATTCAGTATCTTTCAGGCAGACACATAGCTAAAGAGATAAAAGCAGTGTATATATAACCAGTAAGCATTCAGTATCTCTAAGGCAGACATAAATAGTCAGCTCTTTACTATTTTCACCTCTGTGCTTCTCTTCCTGTGTTATTTGGGTGCAGTGGAGACAGATGAGTGAGGCTTCTCTTTCTCCTCTTCTCTTTTCCTGCCCCTAAAAATACACACTACACTCCTACTCCTTTAGGCTGTACCCCCGTATCTTCCTCCTCTTTTCCTTCTCCCATTCTCCCTCCATCTTCCACCTCCTACCCTGCCACCCATCTCTCACCTTTCTTCTACCCTCCCCGCCTCTTCCTCTTCAAGGAAGGAACAATGCTGTGCACAAAACTAAAAACAGAATGCTGAACTTTTCTTTCCTATTGCATATAACATGAAAAATGCAGAACTTTTGCAAAACTATTCATCCTTATTATCATAATTCACTCACTGATTTAACAGGGCTACTCATAAGACTCCGTTTCCATACAATACAGAAACCACAAGAAAAAAAAGAGTTACAGACATTTTCATTTCGACAGAATCAATACATGTGTGTCTTCTGAAACACTGAACTTGGCAGTACCTCGGATGGGGACGTGCCGGTGGAGTCGGGCATGGCATCGGGGGAGTAGGGTGTGGGCTCCTGGTCCAGTTTGATGGTGAAGCCCTGGATCTGGACGTTCTTGGTCAGCCAGGCCAGCAGCAGGTCAGCCCCTTCCTTCTTCTCCGCCTCCTTCGCCTTCATCACATGGTCGTCAAAGTATTCCAACCTAGAGGGCAGAGGAATGGAGTTAACAGTTTGTTTGTTTTTTATTTGAGTTTACATTAGAGTCCCAGCAGAGCTATGCGATTTAAGGACTGTGGTCGCAAGTCATCACACTTGAGCTCCTTGGGCTAGTTCTGTGTGATGTAATACTCTAGAAGGAGAATGATCTAGAAAGAGAATGCTTTCTTATGATTAACTTCTTCTACATCAATCGCTCAGACAACAAGTATTGTTCTCTATCATATGTGTGATAAATGATATTTTATTATAAAGAGCCTCCCATATTTTTTTTCCTCACTGTGTATGTATCTGTTTCCCTACCAGAGTGGGGTTTTTTTCCTACATCATTTTGCCAAAGACAACTCTGTTGTTTCACATGCACCAAATGTATGTTGCACATGGAACCTCTGTTTATCATCTCTCCCCCCCCCCCCCAAAAGACTAGCACCCACCACTCAAGGTCTAGTGGACTGTCATGCGGGGGTTAGGGAGGGGGTGTTCATACCCATGCTGACTGACCATAGATCATGAGTCCAATATTTACCCACTGAACAATATATACAGCTCTAGGTGGATCACTGGTCTAGAGGTAATTAGTGCGACTGCCTAAAAAGTGAGAAGTTGCGGGTTTGATCCCCGTTTGAACCCAAACTTTCCACCCATCTATCAGACCTTAATTGGTGGTCTTTCAGATGCAATGATAAATCGAAGTCATAGTGCAATATACATTCAGCAAGAAGTTAAAGCACCTATGCTCTGCAAACTAAGCTATACAGCCCAAGAGAGGGGCTGGAAAGGACTTGCTACTATTCCACCCAACACATCTGACTGTGTAAAAAGCGAACGAGAGAAGAAAGAACCTACGGCAACAAGAGAGTTGTCCCAAGTAAACATTATGTCCAAAAAAATCCACTCACAGGGAAACAAATACACTTGCAAACAGGAAAATAAATATAAAGTGGGTGGTGCAGTGCGACACACTCTCCCCAGAGAGAGCAGCCCAAATTTCACACGGTCTGTTGTGATTGCATGGGTATACAATACATTACAATACAATAAAAGATACAATACAACTTTCAATACAAATACTATATAAATTACAACACAATACATTCATAAAACAAACAAACAGAACAAAACAAAACAACCCTTTTATGAAACAAAACCAAAAAAAACCCCAGAACAAAATAAACCACACACGTAGATCTAGAGAGAGAGAAGAGGCCAGCATCTACCTGTCAATGTGAATCTCCAGCCCCATCAGTTTGTCGTCCTCCACCACCTCCATACGTATGGTGATGTTCTTTATCACCATGTGCACCATGGTTTTCACTGCAACACATCGTTCCACATTGCTTCACATCACTCAGCCACTCAATATTCAATACTACCTATCACAAAATAAACATGACCAGTGCTTATAGGGGCTGCAGTCAAAGTGCAATGAATACATGTACACGCATGCATTTTTTTTTTTAAATGTCATCCATTCTTTTCAGCATATAATGGCCTACTCTTGCAAAAGGCGGAACAAGTTTTAACATTTGCCAACTACGGCCTAAACATTAACAAAGCATCAAACTGTCTCCTAGAGTAAGTTATCAAAATAAAAGGCATCCACTCAAATCAGACGTGTTACTATGAAAATGATGTGTAGTTTTACTGTCCCTGCACGTACTTCTGTTCCCCCAAAACTCTGAAGAAATCCAGCACAGGTTAAACATTTGGAAAAACTCTCAGTTTCTCGCTGTCTCTCTCTCTCTCTCTCTCTCTCTCTCTCTCTCTCTCTCTCTCTCTCTCTCTCTCTTTCCCTCTCTCTTTGTTTCTTGGTCAGAAATCCTAATCGATTGGTGGTCTAGAGGTAACACGCCTTTCTAGAAAGTGAAAAATCCGGCTCAGAAGTGTGCGGTGGTTCAAATCCCGTTTGGACCCGAAACTTTTCCCCCATCCATTAGACCATGAGTGGTGGTCTGGGCACTAGTCTTTTGGATGAGACGATAAACCGAGGTCCTGTGTGTTACACATAATTATTTAGCGCATGTAAAAGAACCCACGGCAACAAGAGAGTTGTCCCTGGCAAAATTCTGTACAAAAAAGCCACTCTGATAGGGAAAACAAATACAGTTGCAGATAGGAAAAAAAAAGGGTGGCGCTGCTCTTGTGGCGACGCGCTCTCCCCGGGGAGAGCACCCCGAATTTCACACAGAAATGTAAAAGAACCCACGGCAACAAGAGAGTTGTCCCTGGCAAAATTCTGTACAAAAAAGCCACTCTGATAGGGAAAACAAATACAGTTGCAGATAGGAAAAAAAAAGGGTGGCGCTGCTCTTGTGGCGACGCGCTCTCCCTGGGGAGAGCACCCCGAATTTCACACAGAAAAATCTGCCGTGACTTAAAGAGGTATGAAATATAAAACAAAATTTTAAAAAATAAAATAAATTCAACAAAGTGGAGTTTACTGTGTATGTGACCATTTTCCCACCATGTGGACACCACTGTGGAGTTTCCTGTGTATGTGACCATTTTCACACCGTGAGGATCCTTCTTTGGGGGGGATTTTCTTTTCTTTTCTTTTCTTTTGCTCTGCTCCTTGGCTAGAGCTCCAAAGTGAGACTTTGAGTATGCAACAGTTTGCCCACCACTAGCATTACAGCAGCCACATTCCAACTTCAGAGATGATGTCAAAATAAAACACCACTGTACATATGTGGGTTTTGTGGGGGGTTTTGGAGGGGGGGTATACATTTTGTCATCCCTTCCTCCTGGCATGCAATGGCCCACTCTTCCGAAAGGCAGACTGGATTTTAACATACATGTGTATCCCTGAAGATCTTCTGCATGTGTTTGTACTGTATAATCATTGTATGATTTTCGGTTTATAGTCTCATCCCAAGGATTTTCTGGGAAGTGGAGTTGGTACCAGTGAGGACTTATTAACTCCAGGAGAAAAAAATCATCTCGAATGGACGTCTTAGTCAGTTCGTGGTGGCTCAAACCCACACCATCAGACTGCAAGATCAATGCTTTAACCACTAGGCTAGGCTGTCCTGCACCCCTACCCAATGCATGTGTTTTGATTTCTGACTTGGCAAAAATCCACAACAGCAGGCTGCACTTACGCTTTTCCAGCTGTTGTGCGATCCAGGTGAGTTCCTCAATTTTGGAACCACCCTCTTCCCCGCGTTCCTCCTTCACTGTCTGCTCAGCAAAGCGAAGACTGGAGTCCATGGAGTTCATCATGGAGGCTGACATCATCTCCAGCAGTTGTGCTGCAGACAGCAAAGATAGACTCTGAGAGTCCACTGACACAGACCTGTCTGTTTAAAATGTAACTATCAGCTTCAAACCCAAATTATTCCGGGGTTTGGGGTTGTTGTTTTATAAATTAAGATTCACTTCAAATCAAATGAATGGCCATTTCACTTTAAGTTATGCTTACTCATTTTTTCTTTCTTTCTATCAAGGCTGGGGAGGGAGGTTGTTTTGGGGTTTGGGATTTTTTTTGTTGTTTTGGGAGTGGGGGGAGGGGAAGGGGGTGGGGGGTTGGTTGGGATTTTTGTTGTTGGTTGTTTTTTTTGGGGGGGGTGTTGCTGCCTCATCTTCTGTAACATCCCTGTCCCACTGTTCCCATGCTGCTCATTTCAATCTCCCCGCCACAGCCATACCCAGATTCATTATGTCATCCTCAGGGTTGGAAGTCCATAAGAAGCCCATCAATATCACTTATCAGGCTGCCATGGGGTCACCAGCCAGAGGGGCCCTGCACTGCGGCTGGGTCACTCTGGTGTTCAGTGGTGCCTGTTCTGAGATAACATACGCAGGACACCACCTACTAAGCCCAGCTCAGTCATGGAGCCAAACTGAGTGAGTTGCCAACCCGAAGTGGCAACCACCAAAACATCCCTCCAACAACTGTATCAAGAACAGGTTTAATAGTAAAACTGGTATACCAGGTACCCGAAAGAAAAGAGTTATCAATTATAAGCCAAATAAACTAAAGAATGAAACCCAAAAGATATCTGATAATTTGAGATCCAACTGTAGTATAATCAATAGCAGAGTACGATACACAATGATGTAATGTTAACTTCAGTCAAACACACACACACACTCACACACACACACACTTACACACACACACACACACACACACACACTCACACACACACTCACACACACACATATCCACCTACTCCACTCCTAAAACTCTGGTCCTCACCCACTCACCCCCAAGGGTCTCCCCTTTTTGTTTCTAATATCACATTTTGTGAAGAGACATAAATTGAAATCAAACGCTTGTCCGCAAGTGTACATAGACTTACAGTACACACATGTACACACACATGTGTACTGTATACACACACATGCACATATATACACATAGACATACACACACATGCGCGCACACACACACACACACACACACACGCATGCACGCACCCACCCACACACACATGCACATGCGCGCACATACACGCGCACACATACACACACACAGAATCATAAACATAGAACTTTAAGCTCTAAATCACCATGTAGTGAATAGACATTAAACAAAACATAGTTCTAACTTTAAGAATATACATGTATGTGCGACTGACCAGCCTTGTGAGTGGGGGCCTTTGGTCGCACAGTGATCTGCAGGTCGTTGACCTCGACCTCCGTGGGGGATGACGCCCATTCCAGCAGTGGTATGGAGATGGATATGTGGCCCAAATAGCCATCCACAAACTCCACAGGCAGGATGCCCTGGATCTTCTCATTCACTTTCTAACATGACACAAAGACAGAACTCCTTTTTTCAATCATGATCTTGACATGGCCTAAAAACAAAATTTTATACATGAAAAACAAATTGTCATGACATACACTCAACTGCACTTCTATAGTATAAAAGAGCAAATAATTATGTTTCGATAACTGAATTAAAATTTAACCCAAAAAAAGTTTTTAACTCATGGTTAAAAACACTTGACAAAAATCTGATGCAAAAATGTGTTTTGCAAAACTATGTGTGTAAAACAAGCATTGTGATGATATACAACTATAGTAATTATGACAAATTATGTATGTTATACACTCAACTGCAGAACAATGGTTACATAAAAACTAAATAGGGAAGACCTGTTTCAATGATCAACTTCTTATGTAAGCTAAAAAGATCAGCGAAAAAATGTAATTGATGTAATTTGACAAAAAGCTACATGCACAGCACAGGTATGTGTTCTGCAAAATGTATACTGTGGGAATAGAAAGCAGTGCAGTTATGTAAAGCACTCAACTGCACTTACATGACACAGAAAAGTTTAACTGTTTAAATAATCAACTTGAAATGACCAAAACACACCAAAAAATGATATTTTTATAACTTGACAAAAATTGTGATGCAACTGTGTTGGAACTGCAAAAATGTATAGGAGGTAAAGGTAAACGAGTCCCATAACCTATAAGGTCGTAGGGGAGCGAGGCGTCAGAGACCTCACTTCTCTAGGGCCAGCATATTGAGGGCGGCACCCATCTCCTCTCCCTCGCTGCTTTACCTTCCCTGACCCTAAAGAGGGCAGGTACCCATTTACAGCTGGGTGAACTGGGGGAACTGTACTGAAGCCAAGGCACGCAAACGGTCACCCATCCAACTGGTAACCACGCTCGATGCTGCTTAACTTGGCTGGGGGAAAGCGAGTGCTCCGACCACTGAGCTAAAAACAAGCACTGTGGTGAAGTAAAGCACACAACTGCTCTGCATACAATTCCATAATTCAAACATAAACATGGACAGTTTATTTTGTTTCTCTGTCAGTTGATCTTTGTTTTAAAATTCATTTGTCAGACTGTCACAGTGTCAGACACAGTGATTACATGCAAACTCAAGATCTCTCTCTCTCTCTCTCTCTCTCTCTCTCTCTCTCTCTCTCTCTCTCTCTCTCTCTCTCTCTCTCTATCTCTATCTCTGTATAGAATATTTATGACCATGATGTCTAGAGCTCTCTCTCTCAGTCACACACACACACAAACACACACACACACACACACACACACACACACACACACACACACACACACACACACACACACACACACAAAAACAAACAAACTGGTATCACTTAATGTGGAAGGGCATAAAATTAAAGACTACTAGTTAGTAAAACTATGCACACAAACTCATGAATTACAGTACATGTATGCATCATGCCATCATGCACACACACACTCACTCACTCACTCACAATGTAAACACTTTTCTAAATCCAGTCTGAATTAATACATTGCTCATTAACTTGATTAAGAATATATTATATAACAGTAATACAGTCTGTTAAGACCAACAGACATAAATTTCTAAGTTGGCCTGACTTGGCATACAATACATACAAAATTAGAGTGGCACAGTAAATACGCAAAACCTTAAGTAGCCAACACACAATCCTTTTCGACTTTGCAGTTCAGATGGACCATCCAAACATGCTTGTTCTGGCCTGTCAACTATGAAAATGACGAACTGCTAAAGCTACACAAAGCTTTTGAAAAGTGTACAAATGAAAGTCACTGTGTGCCTTGACACAATGACAGCTTGAGGCTTTGCTGACTATGTATAAGGTACACATGCTCACACCCACAATGTGATCTGAAGCTTCAAACTCAGTCACTCAAAGTGAGTGATTGCAACCATGGAACTGAGGTACCAACCAAAACCAAACAAGCTGTATGACTATGACTCCCACATGAGTGTACATCATGTAAAGCAGAAATGATATACGGACAACAATCTGTTTAGACCTTTATTTTGCTAGTATAAGGCCTACATAAAATGTAGGTTAATGTGAAATGGGTGAAATCCAATATGTAGACATGCCTAGCCCCACTTTATTTTTAATTGCCCTACCAAAGGTGTTCATACTGCCACAAACACGCACTCATGAACCCATCCGCAAAAAATGTCTTATGTTCTTACTCCACCGTTTCCGTGAACGCAGTCAAAGTCAGGGGGAAAAAAAGTTGGGTGGAAGAGTGCCCTTCTCTTTCGTCACTAGAGTCTTCCTAGCCGACATACTTATAGTATACTGAACCGCTGCTGATGGTCACGGAAGCTTTTGATTAAAGTAAACTGAAAACAAGCAAACTACCTTTCTAATGGACAGAGAGTATGTGAATAAGAGAATGCCTTTTCTAATGCATACAGTTGTGAGAGGCAGTATAAATGAAGCTTTAACAGTTGTGATTAAATGGACCAGTTTGAGGAAAAAATTATCAGGTTTTTTAAATTTTATTTTATTCCAAGGATAGTGAAATAAGCACTCATGTACTTTTTTTATCCAGTCCCCAAATGTATGCAGTTTTGTCAGTTTTGTCATCCATTCCCACCAGCACACAATGGCCTACTCTTCTGAAAAGCGGAATTGGTTTTAACATGTGCGCAAGATGTTCTGCATGCATTTGCACACGGGACTTTGATTTAAAGTCTCCTCTGAAAGACTTTTTCCAGACCAACTATGTAGACTAGTTAACTTAAAATCATGTTTTTAAACAAACAAACATACAAAAACAACCTTAAAATCATGTCCCCTGAGCACTTCATTTGATTAAGCATCATGAGAACTAAGTCAAAATTATCTTGGGTCTGCATGTAGACTACTTGCACAGTTTGTAAGGCAGCATAATACCCAGGCTACTAGTACTACAATGTACTACTACTAGTTAGTAAGGTCAGGAACTTGAGGATGGTCAAGTCAAGTCAATTCAAAAACACTTTAATCATCCCATGAAGGGCAATTACAATACTGACACAGTGACAGGTAGATTGATCAATATGCATCAAAAATCTCAAAAGACACAAAAAAGTTCTATTTCATACTGGTTAAAACATTCCAAAATGATTTCAAATAAAAATGTGACGAACACACACACACAAACACACATGTGCGCATGCGCACACACACATACACAAACACACCAATTGTGAACACAATGTTTAAAAAAAAAAAAAACAACAACAACAAAACATTGACTAGAAGACATAAAAACTTATTATTTATGCACACACATACGCTACACGTACACACGCACATGTGTGCATGTGCGAACACATCCACGCACACCCACACCATACACCAATGTATGAATTTAATGTTTTAAAGACCATTAACTAGAAGACAGACTTATTTCACACACATACACACACACACACACACACACACACACACACACACACACACACACACACACACACAATTATGTACTGACTACACTCATAACAATGACAATCAGGCAAGTAATTCAGAGAAATGTAAACACTAGGTAGTCAACATCATTGTGAATTCAGAATATGATTGCTTACTCAGTTACTGGCTCAAAAGAATTTCTTTTTCTGTTTGTTTTGCTGATGGGACACTGAAAACAGTGTTCTGAAGGCAACAACTGAAATTCTGGAAACAAAGCATGGGAGGGATTGGCCAAAATGGCAGTGGCTTTGCGTAACAAGATGCTGATTGTAGAACAACATGAGATGTATATGTTCTTCTCAGTTGTTTTTTAGCAGATTCTTACAATTCTCTGCAGGCCATTCTTGTCTTGAACACTTAGGTTATTGTACCAACAAATGAAAGCAATACTGGATGGAAAGGAACAAGCCATTTTTTTCACAACATACTTTGACTTATACTGAAAGTCATTTTAATGGTATGTTTTGTAATTTTTTTTAAAGAAAAATTAAAAAGGATGGCTACAAATTCTTCTGCTACAGCCGTTCTGACCACGTAGAGCTGTGAAAGGTGAAATAATGTGACCAACTTATTTTTAGTAACTTCGTACTCCAAAAACTAAACGAAGTGTATGCTTCAAAGCCACACGCCAAGGGGAAAAAGAAGTGAATATTAGGACAAAACAAACATATTAGTTTTCGTCTTGTTCTCTCACTGTCTTTCTTTTGTAACCACTTCAAACTAAAGTGGACGAAACGATGACCTAGAAAAGCGAAAAGCCAAACATACGTCATAAACAGCTGTTCTTTGTTTACAAGGTAGCCATTACTGATCGAGTGTGACTACGTAAATATCCGAGTCCAAAATACAACCAATACATAAATGAAAATCAGTAGTAAGAGAGGAAAATGTCAAATATTCTACGTATCATTCTGATAATAAACAACAGGCAAAATTCTAATCCACATACCTTTCGTTTCAAGTTCACATGGCTTGCACTGAATTTTGGTTGCTTTAGTTGCCAATCTATCTGTCTGTGGTCGATATCTGTGTACTCCCCTATCTGTCTTTCTAAAAAGAAACAGACGGCTTTCCGGAGCATCATCTTGTCCCACATCCCTAATCTTTTTGTTGGGTCTTTACTAATAATCTAAGTCATAACACATCACAGACTGATCTCCATTTCGAAGAAATTTTCTTTTGACTGAAGGGAGACTACTCTCAATGCAATTGAGGGTCTATAGGCCTACCAAGGGTTTGTTGAACCAATCAGGGTTGAGAATGCCTTTGTTGTTGTTTTTTTAACAAAATACCCTAGACATGTTTACAATGTAGGCTACATAAATTTGAAGTAACCACAGGATTTAAGCATAATTTAAGCATTAAGGTTAAAAAATTGTATTGAAAGAAAAAACAATATTGTTCAGCCTGAAAAGTTTCTGGAATGAGGACTGCTTGCTGCTTTCAGTTGACCGATTAGTTTGTACATTTCAAATCCAAACAAGTATGTTATGGGAAGTCGCATCACATTCTTTCTCGCTCATCTTCGACTTATAACTATCAGGCGTTGGAATGAAATGCACCATGGCGAAAAAAAATCTTTCAAATAAAATTAAAACGATATTCCAAGAGTGACTGAATCTTTTACCCTGAATAAAGATCATTTTGACTTGACCAACACACTATGACATAGGCTAAGCATTGAGAGAGTTTTAACTGATTTGCCTAACTGCCAATTGTATTGATGCTGTTGCTGGCGGGGCTGTTAAAACTGTTTTATATCAGGCCCTTTGGCATTTTGTAATTTAACTTGATATGTTTATTTATAGTTTGTTGGGGTGTTTTTTTTAAAAAAGGATGGGGGGGGGGGAGAATGCTTTGTCAGAATTTGATATCTGGTTTATTTTGATGTTGATGTAACCTGAAAATGCTCTCTCTCTCTCTCTCTCTCTCTCTCTCTCTCTCTCTCCCTCTCTCTCTCTCCTCTCTCTCTCCTTTATGTATGTCCCTTGTATGTTATATTTTGTTTTATTGATATCATTATTACTATATACTATGATAGCAATATTTAATGATGAGACTGCTTGTGTAGGTGTTGTCAAAGGTAACATATTATCCAGATAATCATAACATTCAAAATATGTACTCTCTGGCTCTGCCTATCTGTCTGTGGCTCCCCCCCCCCCCCCCCCCCCCCTCGCTCCCCTCCATTCTTCTTAAGTAATTGTTGTTATGAAATTTGGAAATTTCATTGACTGTTATTGTTCTTAATCATGCAATGTTTATTTTCTATATACAAGTATGCATTTTACTCAATTGGAATTGTTAAATTGTTTTGTCTTAATTGTTAGACATAATTTTGTATGTGGATGTCCTTTGCAGACTACATCTTAGCTTGTTTATCATTGATAGCTGTATCTTAAGGTGAGAGAAGTTTGTGTGGGTGTTTTTGTTACATGTCATTTATCTTGATGATCACACAACCTTGAAATGTACTCTCTCTCTCTCTCTCTCTCTCTCTCGCTCTGGTATTCCTCTTATTATATGAAATGTATTATTTTTATATATATGTTTGGTTTATACATTTTATTGTGATTTACTTTATCATCGTCCAAAAAGCATATAATATTGCTATCCATCTTCAATCAATATACCATGCCTCTTGGAAATGTACTGAGTGAGTTTAAATTGATTTGCCTAACTACAAATTGTTGTATTGATGCTGTTGTTGGCAGGGCTGTTAAAAACTGGTTTATATCAGGCTCCTTGACATTTTGTAACTTACCTTGATATCTTTATTGATAGTATATATATATATTTTTTTAAGGGTTTTGGTGAGGATGCTTAATCAAATTTGATATCTGGTTTATTTTTATGTTGATGTAACCTGGAATGCTCTCTCTCTCTCTCTCTCTCTCTCTCTCTCTCTCTCTCTCTCTCTCTCTCTCTCTCTCTCTCTCTCTCTCTCTCTCTCTCTCTCTCTCTCTCTCTCTCTTTCGCTTCTTGCTGTCTCCCCTCTATTTTATTTTATCCATATTACCTAATTATAATCAGTGTATCACTTTTCAAGTTAATGTTTGATTTATTTGAGAATTATATGTTTATCAGCATATCTTTTTCTCCCCCCCAAAAATCTATGTATCTTTTGAAATTAATGTTCAAGTCAGTTAGGGATTATATAATGTAAGTTTTTTCTTTTAAAATCATGTTGTCGTTGTTGTAGTAAGATTTTTACTTGTTTTGTTGATAGTCCCTAATCAGGGCAAGGGCCGGATGAAAAAAAGTATCCCCATGCTTATTCTGTTATCCTTGAAAAATAAAGATTCATTCATTCATTCTCTCTCTCTTCAACTGCTCTTTGACTGCTTCAACCCTGTGGGATTCTGCTAGTGCAAACACCATGAAACCATTATTAAGTCTGTATAAACGTGCTCTTAAACTGGCTCTTCTGAAGAAGACTACCTTACTAGAAGTGGATTATACTCAGTTAAATATTCTTCCCCTACACCAAAGACTAAGATTTAACAAAGGCCTCATGATGTTTAAGATAATGACAGGAACTTTTCCCTCATCCTTAAAAGACCGAGTTCCCAATGAATCATTCCAGAAATACTGAAAACCCCAGTGTCCCATTCCCAAGAATAGATTTGTTCAAATCTAGCTTACTTTACTCAGGCCCTGTGCTGTGGAACTCCCTTCCTGACTCATTTAGACAACACCAATCATTAACAATCTTCAAAAGTCATTTTTTCATCCACTTGATGCATCAAAAATAAAAATCCACACTTGATCTGTTGGAAACAAAGTAAATACATCCTCCCTTACATTATACCAAATTATCCTCTCTCTCTCTCTCTCTCTCTCTCTCTCTCTCTCTCTCTCTCTCTCTCTCTCTCTCTCTCTCTCCCTCCTACCACCCCCCTTCCCTCCCTGTATAAGTGTGAATGTTTTACTTGTATATCACTATTGTGTTATTGAAAAATGACTTCTAGAAATGATTTTTTTTTCCACTATCCTACTTCTTTATTATAACTCTAGGATGATCTTAACATGTACAATGTTAAATCACAGTGAGTGCTAATGGTGATAGTGTTGATGAATTGAAAACTATATGCAATATCATATGGATTCAAAATGTACTGTGCTCGTGCTCTCTCTCTCTCTCCTCTCTCTCTCTCTCTCTCCCATCCTCTCCTTTTATTGTTTGCTTATAGATTTAATTGTCGTGTTTACAGTTAGTAACCCTTGAATGCTTTATTTAGATTTAATATTTCAGTTCTCTTGCGTAATTTGACTGTATTTGAGATTTAGTGAATGTTTTATTTTTATATCTTGTTTTGAGCTACCAATTATGTATAGCTAATTCCAAAGTGCAGATGTCCTTTTCTATGGCTATAAATGATATTCATAAAGATTTGATGTTGGCATTAATGCATGGTGTGAGTGCATGCGCACGTGTGTGGGTACGTATATGTGTGTGTATGTGTGCATGGGGATGCAAATTTCTTATACAATAGCACAAAGAATTTTTGGTGTTTCTTTCTGTTAGCCAAAATGATACTATTTATGTGGTTTGTTCTCCTTTAGTTGTACCCTATCCCCTTGTTGTTGCTGCTTTTGTTTTGCTCTTGGTTTCTTGCTATTTTTTCGGTTGTTTCTATGTTTTCTGTTTTGCTTTCTTTCTTACTTGTTGCTACTTTTTTTCTCTCTCTCTTCGGTGATTTTTGTGAGGATTTTTGTGTAGATATTTTTTCCCTATACTGTGTAAGTGTATTGCTATGGGCTTTATTTATTTTATTATCATATATATCCCTAAGGGCGGGGACTGGATGTAAAAAAGCACATAGGTGCTTATTCATTATCCTCGAAATAAAACAATCTCTCTCTCTCTCTCTCTCTCTCTCTCTCTGGGGGGGAGCTGTTTTGAAAAGGGTTATTTCCCCTTGTTTTTATTGTGAGACTGTATAAGTATTGGGCTATTATTATTAAGATGTATCCCTAACGGGCGGGGACTAGATGTAAAAAGGCACATATGTGCTTATTCATTATCCTCGAAATAAAAGAATTTGTCATTGTCATTGTCATTGTCTCTTGCTGTCTCCCCTCTATTTTACTTTATCCATATTCTATCTATCTATCTGTCCCGTAGTCTGACGACCGTGGGGGCACCTTCAAAGACTCAGCAACCAGTTCCCTCCATTCTTCTCTCTGTTCTGCCTTTCTCAGGGTTTTGTTGAGTTCTAGGCCTGTCCATTCACTGATGTTATCCTCCCAGCTCTTCCTTGGTCTGCCTCTTCTTCTTCCTCCTTGGACAGTGCCTTGCAAAACTGTCTTTGTAATTCCTTGGGATCTTGTGACATGCCCATACCACTTAAGTTTACGCTTTTTCACGATCGTTAGAAGGTTCTCATAGGGTCCAATGGTTTGCTGGATTCTGTTATGCACGCTTTCGTTGCTTATGTGGTCTTTGTAGGAGATGCCAAGGAGTCTCCGAAAGCATCTCATCTCCACTGCCTGTACTCTTCTCTCCAAATCTGCAGTCAGGGTCCATGATTCACAGCATACAGAAATATAGATATGACAAGGGAGCGCATTAGTCTGATCTTGGAGATAAGTGAGATATTCTTATCTCTCCAGATGGTGTTTAGTTTTGACAAAGCTGTTATTGTCTGTGCAGTCCTGCATACTACTTCTGGCTTGGATCCCTGGTCGGATACAATGGCTCCCAGGTACTTGAAGCTTTGAACTGTTTCCAGCTTATGGTCATTAACCCTGATATCAGTGCTAATGCCGTTGGTGTTATTAGTCATCAGTTTGGTCTTCTCTGCACTGATTTCCATGCCGTATGTTTTGGAGGCCTTATCCAAGTGTTCTGTTAGGCTGGCAAGCTCTTTTTCTGATCCTGCTATTCCATCAATGTCATCTGCGAAGCGGAGGTTTGTGATCGTTCTGCCACCAATGCTGACTGATCCTTCATGATGTTCCAGTGCATCAGCCATGATTCTCTCAAGGAAGATGTTGAAAAGGGTGGGTGAGAGTAGACAGCCCTGCCTTACTCCAACTGTTGTTCGAAACCATTCTCCAATGTTGTTGTTGTAGTACACTGCACTGGTGGCCTCGCTGTACAGCTGTTTGATGACTCTGATCAGGTTTGCATTGATGCTGTACAAGTTCATGGTTGCCCACAAAGCTGCATGCCACACCCTGTCAAATGCCTTCTTAAAATCGATAAATACGTGGTATAGGTCTTGTTGATGTTGAAGGTACCGCTCACATAGTATTCTGAGGTTGAATATCTGTTCTGTTGTGCTGCGTCCTGCTCTGAAACCTGCTTGTTCCTCAGCAATGATGGTCTCTGCTTGTGGCTTCAGTCTATTCAATATTATCTGCAGCATGACCTTGCTTGGGTGACATATGAGGCTGATTGTGCGGTAATTATGGCATTGTTGTAGATTTCCTTTCTTGGGGAGGGTGATGATGAGCGACTGCGTCCATGGTGTTGGCCATTTTCCTGTCTGCCAGATCTTGTTGCAGATTCTTAGTAGGGCGCTGATCATGGCTTCCCCTCCAGCTTGGACCAACTCAGCTGGAATGTTGTCAGCCCCTGCTGACTTCCCCTTTTTCAGCGATCTGACTGCTGTTTCCACTTCTTCTCGGAGGATAGGGTGACTGTCTGTGTCTTTGCTTTCGGGTACATTAAGGACTTCTGGATCTCCTGCGGTTCTATAGTTATACAGGTCGGAGCAGTATTCTGTCCATCTGTTCAGAATATCCTGGTCGTCAGTGAGACACTTCCCATTTTGTCTTGGATTGTTAAACCTTTTCTCTGTTTCGTGCTAGTCAGGTCTTTCACCAGCTGATATGCTTTCTTGCTATTGCTTTTCTTGATATTCTCTTCAATGTCTTGGCACTGTTCACCGATCCATTTCTCTTTTGCCTCCGTCATGGACTTCCTGATTCTTTTGTTGACTGCCCTATATTGTTCTGCTCTTTCTTTTGTTTCATTTTTCTTTTTCTTCAACTCTCTACGCTTGTCGCATAGTTGTAGGATGTTAGGTGTGACCCATGGTTTTTTGACTGGTCGGCGTTTGCCAAGAAGCTCGTTTGCTGTTTCAGTCACTGCTGTATTGAAACTATTCGTCAGTGTATCTATGTCTGGTCAGGTCAGAGACTCCCTCTGCTACTGGTAACCATGTAACCCAGTACCACCTGCCACATGTGGGGAGTAAACCCAACCAAAAAATCCGACCTGGAGAGGGATGGGCTCCGCCAGGTTTGATTTGCCCAAGATACACCAATGACAAAGACAGCCAGAATCTCCATACCGGATCGGTCGTCGCCCGGGTTACCAAGGACCGCGCCTTCTGTTGCTCATCAGGACAGATGTCGAAAGTATGCTACTGATGTAAAACGCAGCAAAATTCGTGCCAGACACAACACCATCATTGGCACATGGAATGTACGAACACTAAGAGCTGCAGGCAAAGTGGAAGAACTGACACATGAGATGTCCAGATATCATTGGCACATCCTTGGGCTCTGCGAAGTCAGGTGGAAAAACATGGGAGAAACAACGACCCAGGAAGACCACAAATTATACTACAGTGGAAAACAGGATAAACATGAACACGGCGTGGGGTTTCTCGTTCACAAAGACACGTGAACACCGTCATGAGCTGTCAGCCTGTGTCCAGCAGACTTATTACCATCCGCCTGAGAGCAACCCCCTTTAACATAACTATAGTACAGGCATACGCCCCTACATCAGACTGCACAGATGAAGCCGTAGAAGAATTTTATGACCAGCTACAAGAGGTTCTGAATCAAACACCCAAGAAAGACATCCTCGTTGTGCAAGGCGACTGGAACGCCAAGGTAGGAGAAGATGCATGGAAAGACTGGGAGGGCGTTTGTGGGCCACATTGTAATAACCAATCAAATGAAAGAGGCTTGAGACTCCTGGAGTTTGCCAGTAACAACCACCTCCAGCTAGTGAATACACTTGGCCCACACAAGAAATCCAGAAAATGGACATGGCATGGCCCAAATGGAGAACACCACAACCAAATAGATTACATCATGGTGAAAAGACGGTTTCAGTCTAGCGTTAACATCGCACAGACACGAAGTTTTCCAGGAGCAGACATAGGGAGTGATCATGATCTTGTGATGATGACTTTCCGACTACGTCTAAAGAAAATCCACAAGCGGAACAACATCAGGATCAAATTTGACCTCGAGAAGCTGAAGGACCCAGAGGTATTAGAAATTTTTCAAGCAAGGATAGGTGGAAAGTTTATCCATATTATTTAATTATAATCAGTTTTCATGTTAATGTTTAATTCATTTGAGAATTATATGTTTATTAACGCATATCTCTTTTCTCAATAAAATTATAATCTATGTATCTCTTGAAATTAATGTTTAGGTCAGTTAGGGATTATGTATTGTTAAATATATACTTATCTTTTTTAAATCATGTTGTCGTTCTTGTAGTAGGGTTTTTCCCTTGTTTTGTGGATAATCCCTAATCAGGGCTAGGGCTGGATGGAAAAAAAGTATGTGCATGCTTATTTTGTTATCCTAGAAAAATAAAGATTCATTCATAAAGATTCAACATTTCTCATTCCTATGAGGGTGGAAGGGGAAGGGTGGGGGGGGGGGGGGGGGACGAAGGCGGTTAGCCTTTTGATTGGAGTGTTAAGCTCGCGATTTCGGAGCCCGAATTCGAACCACTAAGGAGACGCCCGTTCATGGCGATTTTCCCCTTGACTTAGCATCTGTACTGACTCCACTCTCCCTAAGGCTCTTCGGAACCGAAGCCCTGTGTGCGAACGCATGCAGAGCATCTTGTGCACATACGAAAACCCGTTCTGTGTTTCAGAAGAATAGGGCATTCATACCGGCAAGAACATGACAAAAAAATACTCTCACACACACACACACACACACACCGCGTGCGCGCGTACACACACACACACACACACACACACACACACTCTGCCTAAAATCACTTTTTAGAGGATAGACGTTAAAACGCGCGCGTACGCATATTTATTTATTTCCTTTTTTTTATATCGAGGATAATGGAATAAGCACTCATGTACTTTTTTCACATCCAGTCTCCGTGTGTATGCGGTTTTGTAAATTTTGTCATCTGTTTCCACCAGCACACAATGGCCTACTCTTCCGAAAAGCGGAACAGGATTTAACGTGCGCGTAAGATGTTCTGCGTGCGTTCGAACACGGGGCCTCGGTTTATAGTCTCATCCGAAGGACTTTAACATTCAGTTCGATTTTTTTTTGGGTCAAACTGGGAAGAAAGGGCGAGGCTGGGAATCGAACCCAGAACATCATGATTAACTTGTTGGCAGGCGAACGTCTTAACCACCTGCCACCTTCCTTCATACGCACACAGAGAGAGAGATGGGGAAGGGGGGGGGGGGGGGGAGAAAGAGAAAGATGGGACAAAAAAAGCAATTTCACTGCTTATTCAATGTACCATCTAAAAATAAAAGTTTGACTTTTCACACACACACAACTACTACTACTACTACTACTACTACACACACATATACACACACATAACGCATACACACTAGTGTCATGTGTCGTGTTTAGACATCATCCCTGAAGTTGGAATGTGGGTAAAAATGGTCTAATGCGTAAAATCTAACCGTTAGTAAACCTCATGGCGGATAAACGAAAAAAAAAAAACCCAATCTTTCGGAGGAGAATCTAAACCTGTCGGACCTACTATGTGTCTTGGACTTGTGTGCATCAAACGGACCCACGACAGTTGAGAATCGGAAAGGGCAGGGTGGTACCTCCTGGCATGAGCAAAAATCCCATTATGGATGAACTTCAGACCTCCAGCTCCGAAAACAAAACACAAAGAAACACCCCGTGTTTTGCCAAGGGTGATAGGTGAACAGAACATAGTGGAGGGGGGGGGGGGGGGGGGGGGGGGTGTTCTGGTTTGGTTTGGGTTTGTTCTTAATTCATTTTTAGGGTGGGGGTGGGCGTTTTTGTTTTGGGGTGGGGTGGGGGTTTGGAGGGGGGGGGATGTTACTTGTTGGTTGATGGGGAAGGGGGGACGATCATGAGCTTATACTGCAAACCCAAGAAGGGCGGAATCTCAAAACAGTTCGCATGATATAGTTAAAGACTTCAAGAATTTCTGTCACCAAGAAAAAACAAAACAAAACAAACTTACCAGGACCTGAGATTTAACAATACTGAAATGAATAGATGTGGGCGCGTGTAAGTAGGCTATTCATATTTACAATCGTACCTCCAATTGGACACATGGTACATAATGTTAAATGCAAAATATAGAAGATGTTCCAAAATAAGTGTGTAATGGGAACCAGGACTCCCTGTTACAAAGCCATAGTGTGTACACACTCACGCAAATAATAACACAAAGACTTGTATTTACATCAACAGTTAAATGGGATGATCCATAGTAGAAGCACCCCTGTCAATCTTAATGATTTGTCTAATCAACAATTTTACGTCCTTTTTTGGTAGTAAAGGTAAGGTAAAGGTGTCCCATAACCTATAAGGTCGTAGGGGAGCGAGGCGTCAGAGACCTCACTTCTCTAGGGCCAGCATATTGAGGGCGGCGCCCATCTCCTCTCCCTCGCTGCTTTACCTTCCCTGACCCTAAAGAGGACAGGTACCCATTTACAGTTGGGGGAACTGTACTGAAGCCAAGGCGCGCAAACGGTCACCCATCCAACTGGTAACCACGCTCGACGCTGCTTAACTTGGCTGGAGGAAAGCGAGTGCTCCGACCACTGAGCTATCCCGTCTCCTTTTGGTAATAGAAACTGTAAATACTCTTGTGTGAATGGAACTGCCCGCTATCCCCCGTTCTTTTCAACGTGTTCCTGGAGAACATCATGCAGGAGGCCCTCCTTGACTTCAAGACCACAATCACAATAGGAGGAAGGCCAGTCTGCAATCTTCGATTCGCAGACGATATCGATCTCATGGGCCGCAGTGAAGAACTCTAGGATCTCACCACCAGACTGGAAACATCAGCCAATGCCCACGGTATGGAGATCAGCACGGAAAAGAGCAAGATCCTTGTGAACAGTACCACACCGACCACTCCCACCAGTATCAAGATGAGTGGCGAGACACTAGAGGAGGTGGAAACTTTCAAGTACCTTGGAGCAGTCATCACCAAAGAAGGCACGAGCACACAAGAGGTGAAGATCAGACTTGCTGTGGCACTCTCCTCCATGACCAAGCTGGCGAAAGTGTGGAGAAACCACAACATCAGAACCCACACTAAGGTCAGACTCTACAAGGCACTCGTCACATCCATTGCCTTGTACAGCTGTGAAGCATGGACACTTACTGCCGATTTAGAACGTCGCATTCAAGCCTTTGAGATGAAGTGCCTCAGGCGGATCCTGAACATCACCTACATAGACCGCAAAACCAATGACTACGTCTGGCAGCAGATCGAGGCACTGGCTGGCAAACAAGAACCATTGCTAGATACAGTCAAACGGAGGAAACTGAAGTGGTTTGGCCACACAACAAGGCATAACAGCCTGTCAAAGACAGTCCTGCAGGGAATGGTGGAAGGAGCAAGGAGGCAGGGACGACCACGCAAAAGCTGGATATCCAACATCAAGGAGTGGACCGGCCTCACTGTACCAAACCTCCTGAAAACAGCCCAGGACAGAACCATTTGGCGGTCCACTTGCAGCGTCCGTGCGGGTACCCCAACGGTCGTCCCGACCAAGGGATGAGTGAGTGAGTGAGTTGCCTCATCTTCTGTGACGTCCCCATCCTGCTGTTCCCACACCGCTCATCCCAATCTCCCCACCACAGCCATACTCAGATTCGTTATGTCTCATCCCCAGGGTTGGAAGTCCACAGGAAGCCCATCAATATCAGGTCGCCATTGGGCCACCCTGTCCCGATGGTGTATCACCTTGTCGTGGTGGGATGGCTTGCGTGCTTCAATGACCCCCAGAGCTATGTGGGCGGGGGCTTCGGGCTCTGGCAGGTTCAACCATGCTCAACAGGTCTGGGGGGGAGGAGCCAGACTAAACGATGCACCCTGGTCCTCCAGGTTGGGGGTTGTGCATTGGGCTAACGACCCATTCACTTAAAAACCACTCTGTTACTGGAAACTGCAACGATACCTCTTACGAGCGACATGGTTGGGAAGAGTCTCTCTGGTAGAGCCTATGACGCGTGCTGGTGAAAGCCTTCGGAAGCCAGTGCGCCGACAACTCTTTTAACAACCAAGTCAACAACCAGGATAGGGACCTGGAACATCAGAACCCTGTATGAAAACCGGTAAAACAGCACAAGTGAGTAGAGAAATGCACAGGTACAACCTAAGATCCTTGGCCTGTGCGAGACCAGATGGAATGGAACCGGGCAGACAAAGCTTGCGAGTGGAGACACTATCATTACTCAGGACAGGAAGAAGGCCAGCCCCACACACATGGAGTAGCGCTGCTGATGAGACCTGAAGCAAAGCAAGCACTGCTGTCCTGGGAACCAGTGTCACCACGATCCTCACAGCACGTTTCAACTCAAAAGGCAGAAAAGTTACCATCCTTCAGTGCTACGCTCCAACAAATACAGCAGAGTTAGAAGATAAAGAAAACTTCTTCGAACAAGTCCAGACCATCATGGACAAAGCACCAAAGAGGGATCTAAAAATACTAATGGGAGACATGAATGCCAAAGTGGGGACAGACAACACAAACAGAGAACTGATCATGGGCAGACATGGCACTGGAGAACAAAATGAAAATGGAGAACTGTTAACAGAATTTTGCATGTTTAACGACCTGGTCATTGGAGGCACCATCTTTCCTCACAAGAAAGTCCACAAGACCACATGGACTTCCCCCGATGGCAAGACAGAAAACCAGATTGACCACATCACCATCGGGCGAAAGTGGAGAAGGAGCCTGCATGATGTCGGGGTGAAGCGCGGAGCAGATGCAGCATCAGACCATCATCTTGTTGTTGCCATCCTCAAGACCAAGCTCAAAGCCTACATCGACCGGGCAGGAAGACCATCACACAAGTTCAATGTGCAAAGCCTGAAGGAAAGAGAAAAAATAGAAGAATTCAGGCTCGAACTGAGGAACAACTTCAGTGTGCTTCCCCAGCTGCCAGAGGAAACAGTCGAAGAGCAATGGCAGAGTCTACGTGAGACCTGGAAGACAACATGCCAAACAGTACTGGGAAAGAAAACAAGAAAATACAAGGAGTGGCTGACAACAGAAACATGGGCACTGATCACCGAGAGAAAACAGCTGAAAGATCAGATCAACCAAACACAAGATCAAGAAAAGAAACAGGAACTGCAAGCATGCTACTGGGTCAAAAACCGGGCAGTAAAGAGAAATGCAAGAAGAGACAAGAAAAAATTCATTGAGGAACTGACTCAGGAAGCAGAGACTGCAGCAGGCCAAAGAAATATGAAGAGACTGTACGAGATCACGAGAACTCTCTCAGGAAAAAACAACAAACCTAGCTGCCCTGTCAAAGATAAGAATGGCAATACCATTCCAGGTGAGGAGGACCAGAGAGCAAGATGGGCAGAGCACTTCAAAGAAACGCTCAACAGACCTGCACCACCCATGCCCCTGACATCCCCCACCTACTGAAATCCTTGGCATCAACACCGGCCCCCTACCAAGAATGAGATCACCAAAGCCATCAAGTCACTCAAATCAGGCAAAGCAGCAGGCCCAGACGGTATACCACCTGAAGCACTGAAGGCGGACATTCAAACTTCCACTGAGATGTTATACCCACTCCTATACAAGATCTGGGAGCAAGAGAGTGTACCAGAAGACTGGAAGAAAGGCCATCTCGTTAAGCTGCCAAAGAAAGGGGACCTGTCCTCCTGCAACAACTGGAGAGAATCATGCTACTGTCCATCCCAGGGAAAGTACTGACAAGGATCATGCTAGACAGACTGAAGACAGCACTGGACAAGACACTTCGGGATGAACAGGCAGGCTTTAGGCAAGACAGATCATGCACAGATCAAATCGCCACAATGCGCATCATCATTGAGCAGTCCCTGGAGTGGCAGACCCCCCTATATTCAGTCTTTGTCGACTTCCAGAAGGCGTTTGACAGCGTCGACAGAGATGTCATTTGGAAACTGATGCATCACTATGGCTTTCCACCAAAGTTCATCACCATCATCCAGCAGCTATATGAAGATGCCACCTGTCAAGTCATCCATGAAGGGAAACTGACGGAAGCCTTCTCCGTACAGACCGGTGTTCGTCAGGCTGTCTGTTGTCGCCAACCATCTTCCTGTTGGTGGTTGACTGGATAATGCGGCAAGCCACAGCAGGGAGGAGAACCGGCATACAGTGGACCCTCATGAAGCAGCTGGAAGACCTGGACTTCGCAGACGACATCAGCCTTCTCTCCCACAGGCAACAAGACACACAAGAGAAGCTTTGTCGTGTTGCTGATGAAGCTGAAAAGACTGGCCTCCAAATCAACATCGGGAAGACGGAGATCATGAGGGTGAACAACAAAACACATGACCCAGTGCGACTGCAGCAAGAAACCATCAAAGAAGTCAGCAAGTTTATTTACCTGGGCAGTGTCGTCAGTAAAGATGGGGGAACAGATGAAGACATCAAGTGCCCAATCAACAAAGCCCGTCACGCCTTCAACACCCTTCGGCCAATTTGGAGGTCAACAGCCCTCTCATTTCAAAATAAGCTTCGGATCTACAACACCAATGTCAAATCGGTCCTACTTTATGGCTCAGAAACCTGGCTGGTAACAAAAACCAACACCCACAAACTCCAGTCTTTTACCAACAAATGCCTCAGGTACATCCTCAACATCAGGTGGCCGGAAGTCATATCCAACAAACAACTGTGGGACAGGACCAGACAAACCCCAATCGAGTCCATCATTAAACAAAGGAAGTGGGGATGGATCGGCCATACACTCCGCAAGCCTGCGTCAAATGTCACCAGACAGGCCCTTGATTGGAATCCACAAGGGAAGGGAAAGTTGGTCGACCAAAGCAGACCTGGCGCAGAAGTGTTGACGAAGAAACGAAGGCAGCCGGAATGACATGGGCCGAGCTGAAGAGGATCTCCCAAAACGGAGTTCGTTGGAGGGGTGTTGTTGCAGCCCTATGTTCCCCAAGGAACCAAGAGGCATAAGTCAAGTAAGTCATTGGGCCACCAGCCAGAGGGGCCCTGCATTGCTGCTGGGTTACTTTGGTAGTGTTCAGTGATGCCTGTTCTGAACTAACGTACGCAGGACACCACCTACTAAGCCCCCTACTAACGACAGTATTAGCTCAGTCACTGAGCCAGACAGTGAGTTGCCCACCTGAGGTAGCAACCACCTTGTTTGAATGGAACTTTATTCATCTTCACTTTCACCTTAGTCTGGTCAACTGTTGGGGCATCTCAAGATTTTGCAACCAACTTCCTCCACTCCTCACGGCCAGTCCGTTCCCTGGTGTGGGGATGTACCTCCCTGCTCTTTCTGATTTTTAACTGTCATGGGTTCTTTTGACGTACACAAACCCAAAGCACACGGATCCGACTAGTTGAAGAGTCTCTTCCAAAAGACTTGACATTCAGTTCGATTTTCCTGTCAAACTGGGAAGAAAGGGCAAGGCTAGGAATCGAATCCAGAACTTCACGATTTATTTTATTAGGCATGTGAACGTATACATCGTCCTGCCATCTTCCTTCTAGATGTAAATAATCCGAACCAGGGGTCACCCCTTTCTGATGTGTGGAGTCAGACTTCAGAGGCAGAGGGGAAAATGCAGAGACAACTTCTCCAAACCCACTACAGGCGACTTGGCCAGTTTTTGTGTTGTTTTCGTTGTTGTTGATGGTGGTGGGGTTTTCTTTTTTGTTTTGGGAGTTTGTTTTGGGTTTTGTTGTTGTTAGTTTGTTGGGTTGGGGGGTGGGGGGGGGGGGGGGGGTTGGTTTTTTTTAGGGGAAGGGGGCTGTCTTTCCTCTTCAGCTTCTGGGCCCCAACTTTTCAGACGACCTTTTTTTTCCCAAGAGATCTAGCCAATCAAGAGGCTCTCTCCCCCAAGCATAATTATGCACCAATGGGACCTGTCTTCGGTTCATGTATCTTTCAGAAAGGTGCTTTTTGATCTTAAGGCAGAGGCAATATTTCCATAAATAACATTCGGAAGTGACATCCAAGATGGTTTTTCTTCTTACCTGGCTTCTCGTACAAGGAATGAGGTTCATGCTCCAGGTGGTATCCCAGGTGGTGATGCATGCTTCCAGGGCTATCACGCTTGTTAATTTTTTTGCCTGAGCTCTTGAACAAGATTCAGACCCTGGAGTCTCCTGTCAGAGACCTGTGGAGTCTGGCATGAACATAATTATTTTCCTGGACTGGCAGGAAGGTAGGGGAGAGGAACATCAGCTGCTGTCCCTAGCATAGAGAAAAAGTACTATCAAGATTCTTCTTCTTCTTCTTCTGGGTTCCCTGACCAGCATGACTATACTGGGTGGGATGCATCATCATCATTAACCATTACACCCAGTGGTGTGTAGGGCAGCAACAAAGGGCTTCCACTCCTGCCTATCCTGGGCCAACCTAGTCACTGATCCCCAAGAGTGCTGCATGGCCTTTATCTCACGTTCTACAGTCCTCCTCCACTTTGCTTTTGGTCTTCCTTTCTTTCTCCTTCCTTCTGGGGTCCAGTGCAATGCTGTTCTTGTGATTGACTGTAGGTCTCTTCGGAGGATGTGCCCAATCCACTTCCACCGTCGTCTGGTGATGATGGTTCCCATTGGGTGGGAGGCATAGTGCATTTATAGACCCACAGCTTTGAGGTCAAACGGTCTTAACCTTTCGGGTGTGGCCTTTGTCAGAGATTGGTCTCTATAGACTTAGTCTCTATAGTCTTTCTCTCTGCGTTCCCTTAACCGTGGGGTGTGTAGTACATGGTCTTCTCTTGTGCTTGTGACTTTTCAGTCTGTCCCCTGGCCTCAGCCAGCCGACACATTCTGACCTCAGAACAGCTCATTTAATTGTACAGGCTGCATGCTGGATTTGATATTAGTCTGTGTGGCACTTGAATAGCCATCCTGCCAGTTTTGAAACATCTTTTAACAGCTGTTTGTTTCTCTCTTTGTTAACATCACCCATGATGGTGATGTTTGTCATGTCCCAGATGACTGCTTATTACTGTTTCTGGATTGAAAGGGGAAAGGTTTCTATGAGACAAAAATGAGTCTGTACCTGACATATTGGAGAGCTTGAACACATTTGGATTTTTAGGGTGTTTTTAAATAAGATATTTTCAGGACAGACATGCTGGATGCTTTTGTTTGATTTATAATGCATGTCCATGTATTGGAGAGCTTGTAGTCAGGTCCATTTGGATTATTCGGAGTGCATTTTTCAATTAGTGTTCACATAATTTGAAGTATGTGGCATTGATCGGAACATAGTTTTGTTGCATGCTATTTTTCTGTTTAGATCCAAACTGGATGCATCAATGGGAAAACTTTCAATCATACACTAGATTTTTGGCAGTGCATTTTTGTTGCTTTGTTTCGGTGTGTGTGTGTGTGTGTGTGTGGTCAAATTTTTCTTTCCAGATGGTACATTGAATAAGCAATGCATTTGCTTTTTTTCATTTATAGAAGGAACTGACCACACTTGGACTTTGTAAAGGAAGAGGCTATTTTAAGTACTGGGCCCTGGACCCTCAACTGAGTGTGTGTGTGTGTGGTGTGTGTGACAGCCGTCCGTTTTCCCCCACTTTCAGCAACTCTCAGTTGCTATCCATTCCATCTCAGCTGCTGCTAATTATAGCAGGAACTGATGGTACTTGGACTTGGTAAAGGAAGAGGCTAATTTTAGCACTGGGCCCTTGACTGAGTTATGCTGGATTTGCTTGCTTGTGACGTAATTTACGTAAGCAAGCGCGCGTGTGTTGGCGTGTGCGTGCGCACGTGTGTGTGGTGTGCGTCTGTGTGTGTGGTGTTTGTGTGTGTTTATTTAGTTCATTTTATCAGATCCATGTTGTTAATCTGTTATTAATGATACGATTCTGTTTCTCATCTCTCCTGTTTATGATATACATTATGAAATGGTGTGTTTTTCTGTCCTGGGGTATGGTCAGCGTTGACAAGTCTTTTTTTGGTTTTGTTTTTTGTTTCTGGGCTAGAACTCTGAGTTCACCAATGGTGAGATTTATGTATATGTAACTGCCCCCCCCCCCCCCCCCCCCCCTCCAATTTAGGTAACCACCTTCCAACTTCAGGGATGGTGTCTGAACATGGCACTGGTGTGCATGCTGTTTTATTTTTTCTTTCTGTCACCCGTTCCTACCGGCACACAATGGCCTACTCTTCCGAGAGGTGGAACAGGTTTTAACATGTACGCTACATGTTCTGTGTGTGTTCGCACACGGGGCTACAATTTATAGTCTCTTCCAAAGGACTTTGACATTCAGTTCGATTTTTTTCGTTGAACTGGGAAGAAAGGGTGAGGCTGGGAATCAAGACCCAAAACCTCAAAGTTTACTTGTTGGCAGGAGAATGTCTTAACCACCCTCCTTGAAAAACCTCCATTTTGTCCTTCAGTCAGTTTTAAGATCCCTTTAAAAAACTTCTCTGAATAACTGTGAAACAAATAATTATTATACAAACATTATAGTTTTTCAATTCTTATATTTCTGGGATAACGAATACACACTGTGTCATTTACTTTTCACACTCTCTTTTCCTGCACACCATGGTGGTCACATCACATTCAAACTTCAACCAAATGCATTCCAAACAAGTGATTTGCAGCAATATTTATTTTCACAGTTTTGTTTCACTTGGTGTAATTTCCTTGCAAGAGAGTCAGTCTTGGCTTCCACTCACTCAATGAGAAATATGTACAAAAATCAACCAGCTATTATTATGCCTTATCATCCACATATACAAAAGCTCACATCAATGATCATCACAGTTGTTAAAAAGACATTGTTCTGGTTAAGTATATACAAATGACCAACAAGCATAGATATAGAAGGTATATATAATATATATACAGAACACAAGACAGACAAGTGAGGGGTGGTCAAAATATGCAGAATCTGTGAGAGTAGAACTAAAGTAAACCCATATCCAGTATGACCAACAGCGTGACATCTTGAGCAGACAGTTGACAAAACGCAGTCTATGGTAATAACGTGACATAAAACTGAACAAGATACTGCCCACTTTGAAAATATTCTCCACAACACATTCATCTCTCTTCATGCAGTGTACACTTGAGTACATAGGTGCCGTAAGTAAAAGAATCTGACACAATAAGTATGGATCAAGGATCCGTAAAATCAAAACAAAAATCTGTCAAGTTAACAAATGCGCAAAATAAAAGATAGCTTGAAAATGCAATTTTCAGCAATGACAGAAAGAAATGAAATATTAAAAACACAGAAATTATTAACATTAACACTGATTACAAGCTAGTGACAAGTAAGGCAAAATCAAGAGCTGACGCCCAATGAATTCTAGGAAATGTATGTTTACCTTATCAACACCATGTCAAATCAACCATACCCCCCCACCCCCCCAACAAAACCATTACCTTATCAACACCATGTCAAATCAACCATACCCCAAAAAACAAACAAACAACAACAACAAAAAACAAACCCCAAACAAAACAAAAAAAATACACAAAAAACAAAAATACATGTACACAAACAAAAACAAGAACACACACAACCTTACCAACCACCCAAACCACTCTCACAAAAAAGAAATCCAGCCAGCTCATGACAGATTGCTTACCTACTCCCTGCAATTTCTATTTTCTCCCTTCACCTTTGTCTGCTCCCCCCACCCCCAACTCCCAGAAACTTTCTAATCCGTTCTTCTTTCATTTCTCGGTTAACACTTCCCTCCAACCCACACCAGCCCAGCACTTTATGGTGTCACATGTACACTATTCAATTTAGATAATTAAATTAGGCAGACAAATTAAACACTGGGATGCGCACCAGCTGTCCATTACACAGATTTTGGTTGGGGTTTTGTTTGTTTGTTGGTGGTGGTTGTTTTTTCATACATTTTGGGTGCATGTATGGCCTTTCCTGCCCTTTAAAAAAACCAACAACAGATTTCTTCCTTTTTTTGGTTTGTATTTGTTTACTTCCTTTATTTTATTTTTGGGGAGACAAAGTGTTTCCCCCCAAAAAAAATCCCGGGATGTTGAATCAAGGACTGACACAGTCACACCAGTTAAGTTTCGTTTTGCCTTGAAGAGTTCCAAAGTTGAGATAATACTCTAATGAATGTGTTCTTTCACAAGTTAACCAAGTTTGTACTTAACAGTTAGCTGTAGTGTATCTGACAAAGCTAGTATCTGTATACACTGGAACTAACCTGCTGACAGCCAGAATATTGCCGCCTTGTGAGGTGTACAGGGCTGCAAGCACTACTAGCTCTTCTAAAGGTAAACAAGATCCGACTGCACTGAGGACTTCACCCCTCTGCGGTAACTATCATCCCCAGATTACAAACCACCTCTCTCCCCCATACCAAAAAGCAAACAACCCCCTCCTGCTACCCTAACGAAAAACCAAACAAGGAACCTGAAACAAAAAAAATTCATGAGTCACCTACAAAGCACAATCTTAGGTGTTCCCATCCCAAAAACAAATCATTACAGGCGTCACCTCATACACATGAAAAAAGAAACCAACCCAAACCTCACAACAACAAAAATGAAACCAACAGATCTACAAACACGAACAACAACCGAAAAAGATGTCTGCTTTGCTTTAAAAAACATAGAGGTAAAGTGAAAGGGCAGAAAATGAGCAAAAATAGAGAGGAGGAAAAAAATCATAGAAAAAGAGCAAATACCTAGCACAAAATGTCAAGATGGGGATTATACACTATATTTACACCGAGAGTCCTAGATCCCCACAGGAGTAGCCTTTCTTCCTCTCTCTCTTCACTCTCTGAGCAGTCACAGGGTGCACATATTGAAACCTTAAGCAGAATGTCTTGGGCAAAATGAACTTGGCACAGTTCATCTCTTGTTAGGCTGCAGATTGCATGCTGGACATTTTTTTTTTTTGGGAGGGGGGGGGGGGGGGTCAGTCATTCCATAACACTCATCACACACTTGTTACATGCAGGCCATACAGACAAATAACGCTGTATGAAAGGGTATCTAGCCCCCATCCCATTTTTTTTACTTGCCAAAATTAAACAGCACATTTATTACTACAGACTGCACAAAGAAAAAAAATGAGGAAAAGATCAATTGTCAAGACCTGCTTTACAAATGGGGGGGAAAATGAATGGATTGAAAAGGGGAGGGAGAAGTCATAGGATGTGGCACATAAATGACTAAACCATGCTGGAGTCAGATGTGCTGGGCCCGACTTGTCAGACGCTTAACGTCAGCGCAATGCATTTTCACTCATATGATAGACAACAATAGTTGCTGTCTGTGTGTATGACTAAGAAAATATCCCAACTTTAAATGAAAGTGATTTAGAAGAGGAAATTTCTCGTTAACAATTTACAGGGGAGGGATAATACACTGAGACAAACCCCTCCAAACCCAGCCCCTTTCCCAATCCCTTTTATTGGGGGGGGGGGGGGGGGAGAAGGGAGTAAAAAGTGATGTAGAAAGTAAAGGTTTTGTCAGAAAACCTTTCACAAATCTTAACTTTCCCTTTCTGAACTAATTAAAACCAAATGTGAACTAAAAATTGACACCAAGATAGGGCGCTGTTTATTTAGCGCTACTAGGGTAGATAAAAGGAAGGGCATGATGACACCAAAGGGACAAAAGAGCCTACAATCAATGTTTACATTTTACAAATGCAACTTCCATCTGAGCATACTATGATGTGAAGAAAATAGTCAAACTCTTCACCGTTTTCTTTATTTGCTGCTTATTTGTGGAAACATTACATCTACTGGTTTCAATAGTTCGCTCATATTAATATACCATAGGGAGAAACTGGCTGTCAAATTAATTTTTAATTCTCACAGGAAAATCATACAATAACCTACATGTACAACAACATCTTACAACAACATAGGTTTACAACATGACCTCCTTTTCTTCTCCATAAATCTGAAAAGTGAAATAACAACAGCAAGTAAACGAGATAGCAGAGTGTCAACCTTTGTTTCCCTTTATCTCAAGCCCTCCACCCATTCCACCTTGCTGACCTTCAAACATGGGCCTTGCTTGTTGGCCACGCTGATGGTAAGCAAGTGATAGGAAAAGTGTCAGCTCTCCTAGCAAGGTCAGAAACAAAACGGAAAAACACTGATGACACCAAATCTGGGCACAGCTTGCCACAATAGTCAAACATGCCTAAAAATATTTCCTATCTTACTCTGCTCTTAATGTTGCTTTTTTAAACATAATTTTAACTGCTGTTAGTGTTGACACTCTCTGTTGTGTTTTATTTACTGTTTTACTCCTCTATATTAATGTCGTTACCTAGTTTTTCCATGTGTGCAGCAGTGTCACATATGTGACTTTAAGGAAGACTGAAGAAAAATATTGCTGTCTGGCAATCTTTCTCTTTTCTTACTAGCTATCGTTAAAGCAAATCTGTTTGTCTGAACACTACCATTATAACTTCTTTCCATGTTAAAAAAAAAAAAAGTGAGATGACTAAATGCAAACTTGCAACAGGTGACCTACAAAAGGGAATCAACTTTTCATTTCCTCAATGTTGTCTCCAGAGAAAAAAACAACAACAAAAGCAGAGTACTACCTGCCCCCTCCCCTGCCTGCTCTTTTCTCCATACATACACACAATACAACAAAAAACAACATGTATACACAATGCAAAACACACTTAGAAAACAACATGGATATATCCATGCTGTATGTGGCCAATTACAGAATGAAGAAATGTTCTGTTTCCTTACGTGAACCTCTCTCTCCTAACCCCTTCATCTGCCCCTGTATTTCTGAAAGCTATTCTCTCTCTCTCTCCCTCCCCTTACTGGATGGGGTGTGTATAGAGCCTGGTCATCTTCTGTGCTTGTAATTTTGCAGGTCTGCCTGCTGGCCATAGCCAACACATTCTGACTTCAGATCAGCTAATTTCATTAAAGGTTACGTGCTGCGTGTTTTTGTGGCTCCCTAACCCACCAAAAGCTGACATGAACTACAGGATCTTTAACATGCATATTCGTATCTTCTGCATGCGTGTATATGTAGACAAAGAGAAATAAGGCACCGACAGTTCTGCAAATGAAGTTGACTTGGGAAACTATAAAAATCCCCATCACAGGCTGCCACGATTCGAACCCATGACTTCATTGACCTGCATGAGTTAATGGTCTTAACCACTCAGCTCTAACAAGCAGCACCCATCTGAGGACCATTCTAACCCCATCCTGAACTTATAAACATAAACAGATAACAGTTTTAAAAAGGGAGCATTACTGCATTCTTACAACCGATCAAACTATTTAGAGGCATGAGTATGAATGGGTCTTTCCCTTTCCTCCCCCTCCTTGCAAGCTTATCCCCCTAAAAAAGCACGAAAAGTTACTTCCTTTTGGCACTTACGTACCAAATTACAAGGACAACTTATCAAATAAACTTCTGTACTGCATTATATGTTTTTTAAACAAAATTTTTATGTGAATTTTTTTCTGGAGTTTTTTTCTTTCACAGCCAAAAACATCAACAAATTGCAAAATGTTTATGCTGTGTGGTTTTAAAAACACTGGCTTCACAGTAAATAAGTGAGGCAGATGCTTTTTAGGTAACATATACCTAAAAAATACGCACCTTTCTAAACAAAATAGCTGGTATTAGGAAATTAATGACTGAGCATGCATTAAAAAATAACTACTGAGAAATTAATCATAGCATATTTGTACTGAATATGCAGTTACGTCCTGTGTACATCCAACTCTTTTATACCCACAGACTCATTCAAACCCGTTTTTACACTTCACAGGTACACAAGCTCTTGCATTACCTGAGTTTACAAGTTCAGACAATCTGCAACATGGGGTTAGATTATGTCACTGGGAGTTTTAACGCTTTAGAAGTAGCTCAGATCATTTATTCAGGTATTTCTCAAAATGTTTCAAAAGGATTTTTGAAAGTACATCAAAATGAAAATGATAACGGATAAGTATATCTGTATATATAAAATAAATCTCAATGTGTACAAAGCACAGTTTCTTTTTTTTCTTCTTTTCTGCAATATTTACACAAAGTGCACAGAGAAAGAAAAGCATGCACATAAAATTGAAATACGTTTGCTCTTTCACTGTAGATTACAAATTTCCATTTAGTTGATGAATGAATGATAAAGAGAGGTGATGAGATAAGGAAAGAAAAAAGTTTAGAAGGTGAATCTAAAGATGTAAGGAAAAGGTACATTACATATATATAATATACAACTTAATAACATGTACATACACAGAAACATAAAAAGAAACACAGTTCACACAGAGACCAAAACAAATACTCAATAGTTCATGTATGCAACCATCCCCAAAACACTGAATCAATAACAGAACACAAAACACCATCATGAATTATTTATGCTAAGAGTGGCAGAAAGCTGTCTCAACACAAATTTATCTTTTATGTAAAAATCAAACAGATTCAGAGATAGACACTATCCTGGAACAAAAAATCATAAATAACCCAGTTTTATCATGTATAAAACAACAGAAAGAGACACACACTCTGAGCAGATGACAAAACAAAACACTGAATAGTCAGGTATGCTTTTGAATATTCCATGCCACTTGTACAAAAAAAAATGGAATAGGAATTTAAAAGAAAGCAATTTACTCTTTTTAAATGACAGGGGATATGAACAAAAAAGTTCTTTTTCTATGAGTATGACATTAAACTCCCTAGCTACCTAAAACTTTGACTCAAATAAAACATAGAACTATAATACATATCTCATTTATGCTGTGACTATTTTTTATATCGCTAAATAAAATGACGTCTGTTCTGCTACAGATGGCATAAAAATCAACCACATCAAAAGGTAAACACACTTCATTCTTTCCACTCATAAGAGATAAAAATAATTCAAGAATTTAAGCTTTCACATTCATACTTTCTCAAATTTATTCTTTAGTCTGTGAAAATATGAATTCTGTACAGCTGAAAAACACTCACATCCACAAACTTTCAAAATATAAATTAGCACACAAACACAACCATTGTCAAAACGATTTTTACACAAAAGACATTATATTCCAGGGCACAGGCAGTAATGTAAGGATGCTGCCATGAAAGGGTTTTTATAAAATCTTGGGGAGAGGGGGGAAAATGGGGAAAATTTGCACATTACTTACCATTTTTGACATGCTGAAAAAGAACTGGAGCAGTGGCAATAATTCTAATAGAAGTTTCAATGCAATAAAACGAACATGTTCTTCATATCTTCAAATTTTCCTTAGCAAAAGGTGAGCGGAATTTTGTTTGTTTTCAGGATTTCCCCCTCACCCTCTTTCCTTCATGTATCTATTCTGAATCTCCTCCATTTTTGTTGTTGTTGTCTTGCTCATGAAGTCAAAAGCAAGAAGAGACATTTGATGTGGCCATGATGTGTTCAACGCAAAGGGTAAGAAGAGTATAAAAAAAAAAGTGAGAATTCTGTATATGCTCAATTCTCTTATAAAGCCTGTTTAATCCAGGAAAGTATATGGCTGCTTTTATATCAGTACAAAATGTTGAGTATTGTTGCTAACAACAGTGCATGATCATGATCATGGTCCCTCAGACAGCCATGATCTTCAGCACTGTGCACTTGTAATCACTTTCATCTTGTCTATATGTATGTCATGATGTACTTTCAGGTACTGTTTTTCCCTCTTGTTCTTTCTTTGATCTTCTATCAATTAATGCTCAAATTCCAAAGAGCTAAATCTGGAAACAAGGAATGAACTTATGAAGCACCACTTGTTTTCAGTAATTTTGCAGGTTGTCGCCCTCTTCCTGTATAAAATTTACCTGTTTTTTTCTTACTGCCTTCTCATTTTCTTATCATTAATATAAAACTTACACATGCAAGCATCTTGTTTCATGAATTCCCAATAGCTTATTGTCAGGAAGTGTAAACAAATCATGATGTTTATGTTATAGCTCGGTGTAAAAAAAATTTGTGTGTGTTTATGTTTCTTTTCCTATTACCACCAACTTGAGATAAATCCAGAAGGCTACAAAACAATTTTTCTCAAGTCTTCTAAATTCATCATAAAAATGGCAATGACATACCATGGGAACAGTCTTTATTAACTGAAAAGAGTAGATAACATTAACAATGTGCAAGGCTTACACTTGTAGTCAATACAAATTTTGAATTGGATAATAAACTCAACTACTAATAAATTAATAAAAATTATCCATATGATACATTTTTGGTGCAGGTTCATACTGATTAAGATTACTATTCAAATAACAGTTATGAAATAGTGGTGAACGAATGTGCAATAGTAAATTATTATTATTACTTTATTTACAAAAACAAACAAAATGGGAAAAAAAGAAGAAACCATGGTGATTTAACTCCCAGAGTCTACCAAATACAGTGCCATTGTTTTAGACCAAAAAAATGTTCATGCATACTGCATAGATGGAAGATGCGCTAGATGCCACAGCAAATGGGAAGTCTCTCTCCAAAACAGGATTTATGGCTACTGTACAGAGGGTGGGGGGGGGGGGGGGGGGGGGGGGGGGGGGGGGGGAGTAGTTATCAGCCATGGACGAATGATGAAGACATCAAATCACAAACAGAATACATATATATAATAAAATATTTATATACCAACAACCATCTACATTCTAGAAACAAAACAAGCATTGACCATGCACTCATCTTTTCATCATTCATACAACTCTCATTGACTGATCAATCACTAGATAAAGTTAAAAAAATTTTTACAGGATGATGTTAGGTAAAAAGACAAAAATGTTCTCTACATATACGCCCATGTGCATAAAAAAAAGAAAAGAAAAAAATGTCCTCTACATACATATAGGTGCGGAGAGAAAAAAATCCAAACCATGTTAAATAATCATTTACTACACTGGAGTAAGTTAATCAATACCCTACTGAACTGACTGTTACCACTTATCCAAATATCAGGATTTTTTGTTGTTGGCTGAATCTTTTTACAAACTGGAAAAGTTTACCACAATTGAAAAATGAAGACAGCTACACTATGTGCTATCAGAATACAATCAGAAACTATCACAGCATCTATCACAACAATGTACATAACATCTATAGTGTATGAAGGAAAAAATGTAACTGTTGATTACACACAGAAATTATGTAGATCCAGAAATAAAAGATTTTTAAAAACAGTATGCTCCACATACTAAGTATGAGCCAACACAAGCAACAATAAAAGATAGCTAATGATATAATCACTGACAGATGAATGTAACACTCAGTTCTTGGTTATTCATTAAAAAAAACTAAGTCTTTCATTTGTTTCAAATGATTTTTGAAAAAAAAAATGCTTGTTCTGTTTTTAAAAAATACCCCCCCCCCCCCTCCCCACACCTGTTTCTTCAACATCTTCTTGGCATAGCCAACTATATGAAATGAAATAATCAAAAGCTTATAAAAGTTTCAAACCCAACACATATCATTATTTATAAAGTCTAATGATATACCTTTAACAAATGAAACAAACCAACAACAACAACAACAAATCTGAATTATTCTTATCCAAAGAAGTTGGTATGAAAACAAAAAAATTTCTGACTTCTTTTGAATTATACTCTGAGTTTGCAGTTTGGATTTACATAAAGATGACATACAAGATATAAAACTGATGATGGAGATAAAAGGGTTAGAGTTGTACAAAATGTTAACCTGAAACTTCTGCACACAGTGCTCATTAGATGCTTCTGAAAATTCTTATGAATGTAGATGCCTCTGTGTGTGTGAGCGCTTGTGTACATGAGCAAGCATCTGAGTGCATGTGTGCCTTGAGCTGATTCTGTTCATACACTGTAATTTAGCAACCTCCACTATCCCCCCACCCCCCTTTCCCTCAAACACTGATTGGCCTCCATCAGCCATCAATATACTTGTTGGCCTACAGGCAATTCAGGACCTCCACCCCCCACCCCCATAGCACTTTTATTTTTTATCTTGACTATCAAAACCAAATCAAGGTATGACCTGGAATGCAAACATGAAAAGTCCTTTAAATTTCTTCTGGTCAGGCTAACCATATCATTTTAATGTAATTAGTAAAATGCAAATGCTAATGTGAGTAATGTCAGTGCTTTCTGCTATTTATATGGTACTACACTTCATAATTTCAAAAGAATAAAACTAAGCATTAAAATTGAGTTTAAACGAAAAGCAGTGTGTTTTTTTTCTGTTAACTTTTTTTCTGTTAGTGTTAGTGCCTACTTCTCCGGCAATCTTTTTTTTTTTAAATCCATGTCAAATTTCTTCTGGAAACTTCCACATTCACTAAAATACAAAATAACTTACACATAACAAACATCAGTTTGTCTTTACCTTCCAATAATGATGAACTGAGCTTTCATGATGGAAAAAAAAATCTGTTATTCAAAACTAATGTAAAAGATAAGCCTTGGGATCTTAAGAAAGAATACAACATTGTCCTTTTGAGCTTTTTGGAGAGTTGGGCGGGTGGGCGCAAAAATGTAATCGAAACACATTCCATATATACTTTGTATTCAATAATTGATAGCTGGTATATTCATAAATTAAGTTGGTACATTGAAATACAAAATGCCATAAATTATACAACGTAAAACAAAACAGGAGACAGAAAGCTAAACGTAAAATTATAAACAAAACAAACAAGATACATAAATCAACTCGGACAATCAGTCCCAAACACTTTACAAACCAACACAATAATATTCCAATCATTTCTACTGCAGGTAGACATAAAATACCTATTAAAATACATTCAAACAAATAAAATTACCCTGTCACATAACAAATCACTTCTCTTTTTCCCTTAAATCATCAAACATTACTTGATGAGACTATCAATTTTCATTAAACAATTTGTAAACTTTGATTTTGAAAAATATAGTCCCCATGACAGTTTATAATGGTCACTTTTGCACTGTTCAGTTTCACTCTATCACCAAAGTGTTTTTTTCAGGGAAGGGGGGCTACTTTAAAAAAAACAACAACCAAATATGGGGAGTAAAAAAAAGTTTTAAAAAACCCAAACAATACAAAAACAAAAAACACACCCACCAACCAAAAAAAATCAGTAGCTTGGGTGGATGCAAGTTTTTGGAAAGGACATGAGTTTGATGTGTTTCTGGTTATTTCACATGTTTTCTTATTAACTACAGAATGTAATATATTTTCTGAAATCTGAAACTACTTGGCTTCTTTTAGGGTCTCCATATTCAATGTTTAGTGAGGGAACCAAACATTTTAAGTGATCATAGCAATGTCCCCTATATTTCTTTAATGACTGTTATAAATAAAATGCAGTACAACCTGCAAACACACTCACACACACACAGAGTAGCAGCAGCAGAGACCAATATACACACAATCTTTTTTCGTCACTAAAATTAGTCTACAATAGACATTCATAAGTCAAGTGATCTTTAGTTTCAGTACTCAAGGGGGGGGGGAAATCAAGCAAATAATCCGAACCCAAGTTTCCTACTAAATAAGTTTAGCTGGTCTTTTCAAACTTACATGAACAAAAAAAAAAACAACACCAAAAAAAGGATAAAAACAAGAAACAAAATGTGCAAAACATGTGGCACATCAACAATCTCTTTGCATAAATAAGCTGACTGAAACTCCATTACAGGAAAAACAAACAAACAAACAAAAAACCCTCAGTATTACCAACATTTATTTTCTTTTCATTGTATTGATACATCTTGAAGTATTCATTCAAAACACTACCTGATGAAAAACACTCAATGAAAATTTCCAATTCAATAATGATAACAAAAACAATAATTAACACAAAATGTTGAAAAATCAACAACTAAAGCATGGCGGGGGGGAAAAAAACTTGATCAGGCCTACAAAGCAACAAATTCCTTTTAACTCTTCCAAGAAGCTACAAATGTTAAATCTTCCCCCATTTTCTCCTCTTACTTTTTAGAATGCTCCTCCCCCCCCCCCCCCCCCCCCAACCAAAAAAAAAAAGGGGGGGGGGGGCGGGGGTAAACATGAAAGGATGACAGAAGAGGTCCTTTCCAAGTACTGTAAGTGTAACTGCTGCATCACTAATGCGGACTGAAAATGCTAGATAGGCAAATAATAATACAAATTTGAACGAAATCTGCTTTAAAACATCACTGCTTCGAAATCAGAACACATTCAAGAGTTATGAATCTCTGACCTTAAAGATGATCTGGGATACATATAATTTTTTTTTTTTAAATATTCACAACAAACAGGTCAGACAATCTTAATGCTGCAACAATGTAAAGAAAATCAAAGTGCTCTTTGTTTTTTTATTTACACAGAGATCTTGTACCTGCCGTTTTCTTTAGCCATTTAGGTCTGCAAAGATTCACAAACCTCCTGTGCTTATAGACACATGAAAGCTGTTAGAAAGTACAATTAACACATACTAGTTCTAAAATAAAATGTAACTCAGTATTTTCAATTTTTAAAAAAAAGAAGTAAAGAATGATGGTCAATTCCACTGCCTATCATAACACTACCATGAATTTATTCACTCTTCCATCTATTTAAAAGTGAAAAAAAGAAAGTCAAGTAATTTTCCTACTAAGACTGACAGTGCACATTGACTTACGTTTTAAAACAGATTGCATATGTACCCTCATAACATTTGGCAGAGAAAAACTAACGAAATGTGGAAGAAAAAGATCATATATATATCTCTCAAATTTATTTTACCTGTAAGAACTAGACATAACAATATGACTATGACTGGTATGACTCTATTCATGAACATCTGTTGTGCCATGTTGTTAAGTTTAGAACTCACAGGAAACTGATATATGCATGACTACTTTTGTTGTTGTTTTCTGGTTACAAAGCATGAAATAAAAGTATTATAAATCTTGAAGACCCCCCCCCACTAAAGAACAAAACAATGGAGAGTGAAAAAAAAAAGGGCACTGGACGCTTCAGTCACTGTGCAACTGAACGTCTGTACCAGAGGAACCATTTCTTTTGATAAGAATTCCACTGGAAATAAGCTATATTGGTATATGAATATGATGCATGTCCAAATGCAAGGTTAGATTTATATTATTAAACAAACCAGCTGCATGGTTTTCTTTTCTTTTCATTTTTCTTTAGACTCTGTAGAATATAGAAATAAAGAAGGGAAAAAAGTCTGGATTATTATAACAAAAACCCTTGTAGGAGCAATTTATTACACAACCAGCTGCAAATAGATCAAGCACTACACAAACGTTTCAAATCACAGTCTTCAGAAGGATGCCCTAACTTTCTAAAGCAGCAAAACAGGGAGTTCTGCTTTACAACTTAGGGGCAGCAGAGAAATGTCCCACTCCCAGGACATCACACTGGAGGTGGCTGTTCTTTCAGTGAGCATACAAGAGGACAGGCAAGAATACAGACGAATAAAAATGTACAGGTTCTCACAACTTTGCTTGAGACTGGCAATGGCCCCTGATATCATCATCCATCACAAGGTTGAAGCTAAGTGGCATTCTTGAACTTAGTTTTAGTCAACGCCATCATGCACCTGAAAAAAAAAAGAAGAAAGTTTATTTTTTTAAAAATCGCTTGACAACAACAGAAATTTAATGTTCACTTAAAGACTTTCACCGTTCAGACAAACAAGAGTTAAATGAGTGTGCTATAATTTTTCACTTTATATCCTAATGTTTTATTGGACCAAACATCATTCTGATAAGATTTTAAACCTCCCCCCCCCCTCCAAACAAATGTGGGAAAGGGGCTGTTGCCAAAAACACTATCTCAGAAAAAACATGACATCACTGTGACAAAGCAATAATGTCTAATAATGTGTTTTTTCTCTTAATGTCTAATAATATTGAAATAATGCCAGTATGTCAGATTCTTTTCTGTTCTTGCCCTGAGATCAAGAAACAGTTTATGAAGTATTCCTGAGATAAATAAAGCACCAAGCAAAATAATATTGATAAGATTTCTCTCATCCGCAACATAGGCGTAACTAGTTTAGATGCCAGTAACTTGAGTAAGATTTCTTGCACATGTACTTGGTTGGACGGGATACTGGATAGCCTAGTGGTTAGAACATTGCGCTCGCAATCTGACAACCTGGGTTCAATTCCCGTTCAAGGGGATATTTTCCCCTGGAGTTAACATCAGTGCAGACTCCACTCTCCCCAAAAGTCCTTCGGATGAGACTATAAACCAAAACCCCGTGTGCGAACGCACACAGAACATCTTGCGCACACATTAAAATCCTGTTCTGCTTTTGTAAGAGTGGGCCAATGTGTGCCAGTGGGAACAGATGACAGAATATACAAAACTGCATACACACAGAGACTGGATGTAAAAAAGCACATGAATGCATATTCCATTATCCTCGATATAAAAGAATAAAATAAAATAAAAACTTTAATTTTAACCAGCTACAAAGATTAAGAGAACGTGTGATTTGTCGTAAGGACACAATGAGAAAAAACTCCTTTTTAGACTATTCCTATTTATTGCTCTCTGTACTAAATGAAGTAGAGTCCTGCTCAATTGCAAAAAAAATCAAGACAATAAAAATAGACATTTTTTGCACTTACTATACTGCCAGGCCGTGCCCATGTGTAGACTAGCCCCTCTTGACAGGCTGTGACAATGCACTCCTCACGAAACACTATAGATGTCAGTCTCTCATGGGCCACCTTCTTGCACACCAAAGCCTCTAATATGGGCACCTCTTCCAGTTTGGGACAAGCTGGTGTGCCGTACAGTTTCATGGATTCATCTGAAGGTTTAATGTGGTTCGACTTGGACAGAAGTCCCATGCGATCACTGTTGCGACTGGCCAAGCTGAAGTTGCGCTTGTGTTCTTTCTTGTCTTGACTCTCTTTGCGGTCAGCAACAGAGAGTGTGGCAAACTTGGTGGTTGTACCAATGACACTATTGGGCACAGAATTAGCTGAGGTGTCTGCCTGAAAAACTGAATCACTACCTACACAGTTGCTTTTCGATGAATTGTTCGGCAAACTGTTAGAACGGGGCACTGCCCCGGCTGATGCATGGGATCCAAGGCTTGTGGATGTACGGGTCTTGTTGTACGGCTGTCGTACAATGTCTTCTGTTAACTCCCATAAACACAGTTCAGTATCTTGCCCCACTGAGCCGAAACGATATGTTGTGTAATGTACAGTAGGCGTGGTGGTGGTGGTGCTGGTGTCTAGCACTGAGTTGTGATTCGAGTTTGTATGTGACCCGTTCAGCTGCACAGATTCTGGGTGACTGTCTCGGTTCTTGCTCCCTGAACTACCAACACTGTCCCCACTGCTGACATGATTTGCATTGGCCTGCAAGGGAATGTTATTGTGTAAAGAGGGCGATGTGTCGACCGAGTCTTTAGAAATGAATTCACAATTTTCATCATCACAGACCAAACATGTATGCACATCAAACGATACTACATTCACCCAAGATTTGTGTCCATGCCCTCGGCAAACCACTCTTTTTTCATGGAAAGACCACAAAGTAACTAGGTCATCTTCGCCACCTGTCACAATGTACTTGCCATCAGGTGACCAACACACACACAACAGGCCACCGAAGTAACTCTTCATTGTCCCTACAAGTTCCATGGAGTTGTAGTTGAATACCCGCAGATATCCATCCTGTCCCACCACTGCTAAGTACCGGGAACAAGGAGAGAAGGCAAACTCATTGATGGCTCCTGTACCAATGACCCATCGGTACAAGGGATTGCGTGTGCTCTTGGTTTTACAGGTGAAGATTGAGAACCCCTCTCCTTGCTTGAAGGGCTGGTAGTTAGGAGGTGTCTGGCCACAAGGCAGTTCTTCATTGTAGACATACATCTGTCCACTTCCATGGGACACCAGAAATTGGTTGTGAGAACCAGGGATCCATTTGATGCATGTCACCTTCGCCTTGTCTATCAACCTCTGCCAACACAGCAAAACAGTATTTATCAGTCATCAGCAGCAACAGTTAAAACACATATACAAATTTTGAATGTTAAAACGGATGATAATGACATGAGGGTGAAATTGTTCATGTGACCCTTTTTCCCCCACCACTAAGGTAGCCGTAATCCAACTTTAGGGATGGTGTCTAAGCACAACACTTGTGTGCATACATTAAAAAAAAAAAGTTATCTATTCCTATTGGCACGAGAAGGCCCACTCTTCTGAAACTAGTGTACGGCAGAACGGGCCTTTAACATGTGCACAAGATTTCCTTGTGTGCTCACACACGGAGGCCCCCATTTACTCTCATCCAAAGGACCCTCCTAAGATTAAGATCTCTATCAAAGTTAAACTGAACACATTGGTATGAATTTTTTTTTAAAACCCAAAACCCCAACATTTTTACAATACCAGAGGTCTGGTTTTAAAAAGACCTATGTCAAAGAACAGTTCTTCCCCTTTGTCTACCAAAAGCTCTTCTGAATGCTGAAAGTGTCAGTCTCTCTCACTCTCTCTGAAAGCTTTCAGAAAAAGACAGATATTGTAATCATAAGTCATATTTTTGTAACTGACCTTTTTGGGGTTATACAACAACATTTTGTCGTTACTTTTGCCCCCCCCCCCCCCCCCCCCCCCCCCCAAAATACTAAGCAGTTCGGCAACCCCCTTCATGTATGGGCCAATGGCCTTTTTTGTGAATGAATCGTTCAAGTTTTCTCTCTCTCTCCCTTCACTTCCTAAGGAGCCATTAAGACACCATACTGTGTAACAGACTAAAGACTATCTTAGATAAGACAAACTTTGTGAAATCCATCAATTTCAAGGCTCCACATTGTTGGGTATGCAAATTATGAATATGATACTGACATCAAACAGCTTACAACAACATTAAAGACTTTGCACTGTAGATAAAACTGGTTGATTTACACCCCTTTATTGGCAAGTCCACTGGCAGAATTTGCTACTCCCCAATCACTGATGCTTCACGATTTACCCCCCACTGGGCAACACTACTAGTGCTGTGTTTGGGTCTTGTATCATATTCACAAATGCAACAACCACACACACAAAAACACCCAACTATTGTATGTTCTCATTAACATTTTCAGCAAAATTTGGCTTTTGTTGTTGATTTTTTTCAATTTTGTTTGTTTAAAGAAATGTTCACAAGGCTTACAATAATCAAATATCTCAATTCTCATACAGTTATACCCATACACTCTTCCCCAAAACAATTTTTGCTTGCATTCACCTCTTCATTGTAGAGCTTGCTGATTTCCTTTTTGATAGGGTCGATGAGCTGCACCTGTCCTGCAGTAAAGCCCACAAGCAGCAAAACACTGTCTGGGGAAACTGTGGCTGCATTGAAGTCATGGCAGGTAGGTAATGTTCCCTTGTAGATGCGCTTATCCACTGGTTTGGTTAAGTCAGCAGCCTGCAAATGACCAACATGCAAAATGATCATGCAAGTCAGATGTATACTGTCTTCACCACCTTCACCTATCCCATAAATTTACAAAACTGCATTAGTGCATACATCATGGGGACTTGATGTAAAAAAGCACTTGAGTACTTATTCCATTATCCTCAAAATAAAAGAATAAATAAAATAATCGTAGACAACTGGGGCACCAGTGAAGACTTTAGAACCAGATAGCCTTCCGATAATGAGATATTGCACTGGGAAAAAAAAAAAAAAAAGAAGATATTGCACTGAGGAAAATCAAAAAATCAGTAACACTTTAACTTTATAATTAAGTTTCAAACCAATAAAACACACACACACACACACAAATTTCATACATGAGCGAGCTGCGTTAACTAATGTCTTTTATGACCTACAACTACAAGGCTAAGCATGAAAATGTGTTTTTAAAAAAATGATGCAATGCCATCGTTCTCAATCTAAAAAAATTTTAAAAATTCCTCATCTAGAGCTCTGAGGTTCACTAAAAGTGAGATTTTTGTGCATGTTACCATATCAAAATCTTAAAACTCATGCACACAGGTGTCGTTCTTAAACACCGTCCTCTAAGTCAGTCAGAATGCAGAGCTCTATCCCCCCCCCCCCCCCAATATGATGTGATATAATCACATGCCCGTAGCCTCGGAGTACTGAGTAGGGAATCTTTGTTTTCCTACTGCTTATTCCCAGCCTCGCCCTTTCTTCCCAGTTTGACAAAAAAATCGAACTGAATGTCAAAGGCCCTGTGTGCGAACGCAGGCACAACATCTTGTGCACATGTTAAATCCTGTTCCGCTTTTCGAAAGAGTAGGCCATTGTGTGCCAGTGGGAACAGATGACAAAATTTACAAAACCGCATACACACGGGGACTGGATGTAAAAAAAAAAAAGCACACGAGTGCTTATTCCATTATCCTCAATATTAAAAAAAATTTTTAATGTCATCTGAGTGCTTTGATTTGTTGCTTTACAAGATTCAGCGCTATATAAATTCCATACATTATTATTATTATTGTGGCCATGAATGATTGAGCATGCATTATTTTTTCTCTCTCTCTCCCTCCCTCCGCCTCTCTCTCTGGCAGAGCTCTACCTTGATTATGCCATTTATGGGTAAAAACGATTGCATGTATAATGGGGAAAAAATTATAATGATGGTAATAATTGGTTCTTTCAAGATTAGCTGACTACTTAATTAGATAGCTGCTAAAATATGCACCTCATCTGGCTTTCTGTTAAATATAACTTTCTAACTCAAAAGTCTTTTTTTTAAGCTCTTCTGCTTACATCTGTATATAATATATATATAAAATTCCACAATCAAATCTTGTTATAAACAAAGTCAGTGAATCATGCACTTGGATTCTATGCCTCGGCAATGACCTTAAAAAATCCAAAGTTCTACTGACCTGACTTTCTTAGACAAAACAGGTATGTGTCCTACTTAAATCAATGCAAATGAAGAAGACATGTCCTTTTCAACCTTTGGGAGTGTGCCCCCACTCCCCTCATCAGGCTCATTATGTAGCTGTCAAACTTGGATTAAGTTAAGAAAACTTGGCATACAATGATACATGAAATCAGATACCAATACATGCAATGACGGTTGGTCACATTACACTGACTATCACGAGAAACAATTGTTAAAAAATACTAAAACTAAAAGACACAGGCCCTGATTATTTTTTTCAAACTCTGCTGTTAGCATGAATACAAATTAGGTCTTTAAATTAACTTTTTTTTAAAAAGTAATGTGATTAAAGATTGATTTTTTAATTTATGATTTATATATATACAAAAATAAACTATGCTCAACTTCTTTATCAAATCTAAAGTAAAGGTATAACTTATACCTAGTAGAACTCAGTAGTAGTAGTAGTAGTAGTAGTAGTACTAGTACTGGTACAATCTGGTGATAAGACTAGAGAAATGCTGAGTGAAATTTGGATTATAAAAAAAAAATTTTGCTGGGGGGGAATGTGACTGTCATTTTGAGACATTCCTGTCCTGCTGTTCCCAAGCTGCTTATTTCAACATCTCCACACAAGCCACACCCAGATTTTGATCTTCAATGACTTCATTATCAGAAGTCCACAAGGAGCCCATCAGTGCCAGGCTGCCATGGGGCCACCAGCTAGAGGGGCCATGCACTGCTGCTGGGTCAGTTAGGTGGTGTTCAGAGGTGCCTTTTCTGAGCTGTCATACACAGTACACCATCTATTAGGCTCCTTACTCACAATGTAACAAGCTCAGTCATGGAGCCAGACTGAGACACCCACCCAGGGTGGCAACCACCACATTCCTCCTACAACTTTTTCCTGTGAACCTCCAACCCCTAACACTAGTAACAGCAATTCACAATTTTCACAATGGTTTATTTCCATTAACTCTTTTGAGCTAGCCTTAGAGAAAACTGAAGGCTTTGACACTATCTCACCACAGGTGCAGAAGTGTATGGGAAAGTGAAACCAAGATTACCACGAGACAAGTGACTGGGGCCACTGAATCAAAAGACAGTTTTCATTTTAATTCAATACATTCATGATATTGATAATCAAATAAATCAATGGTGATGGTGGAATGGAAAAGAAAGATGATATAATAATGCTGCTATGGAAGTATATGTGCTTTGAGACTACTTCAGAACTTGACAGGGCTGTACACATGTATACTATACAGTATGCCCATATATATATGCTTCCTATTGTTACGTATTGTATCCTGGTGTCAACTTACTGAACCTAGCCTGAGAGATACATTATACCTGTGAACATCTGTGATGTTAGGTAAATAATTCTGAGGAACAGTCATGAAATTGTATGGATCCATAAGGTGGATGAAGCTTGACTAAGTCTAAGGGTGAGGTCCCAGTCTTAAAAAAAACAAAAAACCTTACCAAACACACTCTGGGTAAGAGCCAGCCAGAATCAGAAAAATCCCTCTGCCTCTTTTAAATAGTCTTACACAAGTTACAGGATTTGAACCCATGACCTTCCACTTTTCCAGCCTGTACAGAGGCGCTAACCACTGTGCCATGGAAATTTACACTGAAATATTTTTGTGACTAAAACATAGTAAAATTAACTGAATCAGAATAGTAAGAATATGTCACAATCAAAACTGACAGTACTGTTTTGCCTATAGACAGTTGGCACTTGGGTTTTATCTGCTGTATGCTCCTGAACACATGCAAGAAGCAGCTTGATAGCTAAAAACAAGCTTTAAACTGTTATTACTTTTGCTAGAAAACACCTGACATATATCAGCATGAACAGTTTTGTAATAAATGCATTAAAAATGTATTCAAATGAAAAATATTTCCAAACAATTTATTATTTACAAATGCTCTGAAATTTTATTTTGAATTGATGGATTTAAAATGTGTACTCTTCTAGTCTTGTCCATATAATTAGTATTACATTTTTAAATATAGACTTTACTCTTTAGAAATGAAAAGCAAGGGAAAATAACAAAACAAATTAAAACCCTGAACAAACAAACAAAACACACACACAAACCTGATCCAACCCAAACAAAAGAAAATTATTCAAACTTGATGATTGAATAAAAACTTCAAGTTGATTTCCTCCAATCAAGAGGAAAAACAAAGAAACTAAATCCATCTTTTTTGTAAACAATGTGTTATTTTTTCCACTATTTTGAAAAGCAAAGTTCTGAAATCTAAAAAGCTCTTTTAGAACTGAAATGATTAAATTATACTTCCATGTGAATAAGAACATTTATACAGACACACCTGTAGACATGTGTGTGCAGGTATATTTTTGACAGTTTAAAGGCCTCTGACTTACAACACTAACAGTCAACAGTAAATTATAAAATGATAAAAATAATTTAATGACACATTCCAAAAAAAACCTATACATGTACACAGGCTTTTAATGTATTAATTATCACTACCAGTATTATGACTTGGCTTTACTATGCAAGTTTATAAATTTCTTAGTGCTTATTAAAACAACTCTCATCTACTTGCTGATCAGACATCTTGAGAGTTCCAGACTTAATACTTATAATAGTTAACACCCCATATCACTTGTGAATTGTGACTCTGCCAAAGACAAACTCACTGGTTACTACCACTATGCCTCAGTAACTGAACCTCAACTGAGATCAACAGGTTCCAAAATCTTAGATAACATCACTAATGTAGTAATTAAGCCTTGCTCATGACAGTTGACACAACCAAAATCACAATTTTTTGCATAGCTTGATAACTCTGATCCTTTCTTTCATTAAAAATTTTTATTACATGGATGTGGGTCTTTCTGTGCAAATGCTGTACTGCAACCACTGCCAACCAATATCACAGCACTGGCCCAGCATCTCTTAAGTCAAATCTGAGTAATCTCTTGCAGAATTTACCTGCTCTGTTCAATTTCAGTCAACATCAACTGATCACAGAATAACATCAGATAAAGTCCTTATCCACCCAAACACTGAAACAGCAAGCTTGAAAACCCATTAGATGCAAGCAACTTGGTAAGGAAGAAGTGACCAAACTTTTAGGCTGCATATTGTGAATCATACGATTAACAATTATTTTCCTATAAGTGTAATTTGGGCCTGCACATAATGCTATTTAGATCCAGACTTCGAACATTCTTGATAGTTAAAATATTAGTGACGTACAGTTTTCAAAGTCACAAGTCTCAAAATCAGTTTCTTGATCAGTAGATGGAAGACTTGTCAATGCAAAATCCCAATCACCTTCGGCGCACATTACCAAACAAATAATATTTTTGTTAGTCAATATTAATTTTAAGAGTCTTGACTGTATTAACCCCTTGTAAATCACATTGTCTGAAAGTGCATAAAAGCAAACTTACCTTGCGAACACCCTTGTAAACATACACGTAGAGTTCCCTGCCAACATTGAAGCATAGTCTGTCTGGAGAGGAAGAACCGTCGTCAACATTCACGAAAGAAACCTTGACAGGTGGGTTTGCCTGTCCATTGTATGCAACTCTCGTCGGTTTTGAATATTCTGACAAAGGCATTAATTTATACAGTCCTTCGCGGGTACCAAAGTGAGTTTTTATGTCATCTTTACCCCCACCCTCACTCTGCGCCGCCATCTTGGAATATAGCCGAACTTCTGATATGCAATGCCCGGATATTGGTCATCATACGCATGCTCAGAAATGTGTTTCCTGTTTGTGTTTCTCACGTGGAGAGATCCAGCCTAATGAAAACAAAACACTTTTAGAGCTTCTTCCTGACTGGTAACATTGTTAGAGGAGGAGATGGAACACATTGTAGGGGAGGGTTTATTAAAGAGAGATAGGAGGCAGGTCTGTCGTAAAATATTAGTGGGATAGGCATGGGAATAAACTATGGAATAAGATCATAATGTCAGTCATTGCCATCCTCTATGGGGATGGGTCGATTGGCATCCGAAATTCCAAACAGCTGCCAGTTCAAGCATTACCCACCCCCTACTTTCCATTGAGAAACAACCCAGATAGGTTGTTGCATCTTGACAGTCCAGATCTTGTACATCTGGACACTATCGCCAATAACAGGCAGTTATAGTACGGAGCACGACAGGTCGATGCCGTTTAGGCCTACCTCTCGGACTGAACAATTTTTCGCTGATTCTGACACAGGCAGCAGCCGTGGCTTAACTGCAAATTTTGCCTGGTCGCCGACTTAACTGTGCTCCGTGGCTTGACTTAACTGTGCTCCGTGGCTTGTGTCGAAAGCCTAGGCACATTAGAACGTTAACCTTTTCTGCTGATCCAAGAAATGCCAACTCGGTTGATCGATTTCTTGCATGGCCCGGCCCTAATCTTCCACTCGAGATTTTTCTTACTGTCTTAACCCTAAGAAGAAAAACTAGTATTCCCAATCACTCATTCTATTTTAAGTGAATATGTATTGAGTTATAGAGTGCATTAAATTTCTGCACCCATATATGTGTGGTTGCAGCGCTAACGGATTAAGAACTGGTTGTTTTTTTTAATTGAATGGGGAGCGGGAACATCAGCATGCTCGCAAACACATACACCCACACAGAGGCCGAGAAAGAAAGATATACAAATTAGAAACCAGGGCATGGTCCACAAAGTTGGCGAGAGGCTGACTGGAACTCGTCCACAAGACGGGAAAGGATCAAACATCAGCCGACAGCTACCCTCTTGTCAGGCTTACTAGCTGTGTAGGTAAGCTCATAGAGTGAATGATCAACACCCGCTCAGTTTGGTACCTGGGGAAGAACAACATCATCACTCCAGAGCAGGCAGGCTTTAGACAATATCGCTCCACATACGCCAAAAGATCGAGAATGGTTTCCGGGACAAACAACACACAATGACAGTGAACATAGATAATACAGAAGGCCTGTGATCAGGTCTGGAACGAAGGGCTCCACCTGAAACTCAAAACGAGTGGTGTGACTGGGTGTATGTACCAATGGAATTCCCATTACCTCATCAATAGGAAGGTTCAAACCCATGTAAATGGAACATACATCTGAAAGAAGACACTGAAAAAAGGAGTACCCCAGTACCCCAGGGAGGTGTTTTGAGCCTTGCCCTATCCCCCCTAACCCCCTGCCCCCCCCCCCCCCCCCCCCCCCGGGATTGCCGGGGATCCTGTCAGTATAAAAGTATAAAAAGCATTCCCACCTTCTGAAAATTATGTGCTAGAAATTTCCCCTTTTCTATCACTCCCTTTGTTTCTGTCTTTCTCCTCACCTCTCTATCATCTCCATCTCGTGATTCCATTCTGCCTATCCAGCTCATTCTCCTGCCCCTTTTCATGCAACTCTTCTTTTTTTTAAAAATCTTTCCCGTCTTGTGGACGAGTTCCAGTCAGCCTCTCGCCAACTTTGTGGACTATGCCCTGGTTTCTAATTTGTATATCTCTTTCTTTCTCTGCCAGAGGCCTGTGTGTGTGTGTGTGTTTGCGAGCATGCGGATGAAGTCGAATGTGTCAGCTGAGGCCAGCAGGCACACCTCCTGTAGAGTTACAAGCATAGGAAAAGACCTGGCACTATGCATTCAACCAAACATGGCTGCCAACAAAAGAATCAGAGATTTGCCAAGAAAAGTCCATGGAGCCATATGTGCCGATTACCTTGTCCAGTGCTACTCCGAGGAATATCTTACAACTGCCAACTACAGACTGCAGCAAGCATTGAGCATTCTTGAAGCCTGGACAAAACAAATGGCTTGTGAAAAAATCAGTGCCAAAGACAAGGACACTATCTTCATCCTCTCAACAAAAGAACAAAAGGCAACCCTATGTGACTCTATATAAATGGGCAGATTTTGCATGCTGAAGAAAATCCCACCTACCTTGGGATGACTTTTGACAAACAACTGACGTGGAAGCTGCAGATCACAAAAACAGAAGTAATGGCAAAGTACGGTTTTCCCGCATGAAAAAAGCTGGCAGAAACAACCTGGGTTGCGGAAGCCATAACTCTAAAGAGACTATGCACTGGCAGAATTAGATCAGTACTTATCCCCAAAGTCAAAATGCGGCTACCTTAATGGTCAGGGGGGAAAAACGGCAGCATACGCATAAACCGATCTCCACAACCACCAAACTCAGGATCTTCAACTCCAACGTGAAGTCTGTGCTTCTTTACGGGCCAGAAACTTGGCGGGTCATCAACACCAGCTCCTCCAAGATCCAGACCTTCATCAACGGATGTCTCTGGCAGATCCTTCATCTCAGATGGTTCGACAGAGTGCCAAGTACCGACCTGTGGATGAGGGCGAACCAACAGCCTATGGATGTCCAAGTAAGGCCGCAAAAGTGGCGTTGGGTCGGCCACACCCTACGGAAGGAGCCTTGCAACATCACCAGACAAGCGCTCGAGTGGAACCCGCAGGGGAAAAGGAAGAGAGGGCGCCCCAAACAGACCTGGAGGAGAAGCCTGCATAGTGAGCTGAGAGACTCCAGCCTGACATGGGAAGAGGCCAAGACCCTTGCCAGAGACAGGAGAAGGTGGAGGGACGCTGTTGAGGCCCTATACTCCGCTAGGAGCTATAAGGACTAAGAAGAAGAAGAAGAAGAAGAAGAATACGCATAAACATCACCATTGGTGAACTTAAGAACTCTAGCCGAGGAACAACAGCCCCCTCCCCGCCCCCCAACCACCATCACCACCACACACATACCAAAAAAATAAAAGAGAAAAAAAGAAAGACCAGTAGGCCTGCTTGAATAAGATATGACAGTATGCATGAGTCACTACTGCCAAGTCCAACTTTGATCGAGTTAGCAAGGTGCAGAATCGGGCAACCCGCATAATCTCAGGGGGCCATGAAATCAATGCCAATGTTAAAAACTGCAAGACCATCACTGGACTCCAGTCTCTCTAAGATCGCAGAGTTACTATGGTTCTCCCCCAGACTGCCCAATTTAAGAGACAGCAAGACCACCCAATGAAAGGAGGACTGTCCCTACCAACAAAAGGACATCGAGAGAGAGGCATTCAGTCACCGAAGCACGATGCTTGAACAACAACATCAGTACATCCTTGACTATGACCCCAAAGACATCTCTCGGTGTTAACCTGACCTAGCCTGGAGTGAGGGGCCTTCTGCCTTCATTCAGTGCAAGATCCCTGGTGTAGGACCAAAAGATCCAGAGTGCTCCCTCCCCTCCCCCACCCCTGTTCTACACCCTTGAACACTTTCAGACCCACTACCCAAAAGACTCCTGGACAAAAGTGAACTTATGTCTGTACTGACGGCCCTGCTGAGGATGCTGTGCCAAATGGAGGGGCAGGGGTCTATATCCAGTACCCCGAAGGCAGAGAAGATAGAATTGATCTCTCACTTCGTAGTTGCTGACAGGAAAAACTGAAATCTGATCTCAAAACAGAAAAAAAAGATCCCTCAACTAGCGGTTACTCCACAAACTACAAAGCCGAGGTAGAAGCCATAGAATGAGAAGCAACCCACATCATGGTCAGCTAGCATACTTCCACAAGTCAGGCCCAGTGCATCCGACTTGATTTGGGAGAAAATTGTTTTCTTTAAAGTCTTTCCGGGGGGAGGGAGGCAGAATAATGGACCAAGAGAGCAGAAAGAGGTGAAAGGAAGAAAAGGAAAATGAAAAGGTAGAAACAAAGAGAGGTATAGAAAAGGGAATTCCTGCCACAAAATTTCCTGAAGGTAGAGACATTAATACTGACAGCCGCCCCCCCCCCCCCCCCCCCCCTCCTTCCCATTGGGGAGCATAGGAAGCAGAGAAATGGCAGTTTCTAGCATATCCCTTGGTCTAAGTGTTCAGGATCGCATGTGCAAAACAATTAATGTGTGTGTGTGTGTGTTGACTGGTTGTACCTATGTGCCAGTAGGTAGGTTTATTCTCTGATGTTAAGTTGTCTCCAGTGGTTTTGCGTTTATGTGACATGTGCACTGCACACTGTATTAAATATTGCAGCATCTGCAGTCGTACGGGGTTCAGCGATGAAGTGTTGCGCCAGTCACATTGCACAGGTATAGCCTAGACTATTTTGTACATTTTGTGACTAGGCCCCAACATTGTGTATCCAATCACTTACCCTTTGACCTTGACCTGCCACGTAACCGGAAAACACGTGATATATATTTTGTGAAAATGGCGACAGCTGGCAGTGCTGTCTGCTAATCAACAGGCATTTTTTCCATTAAATGCGAAGGGCTTCGTTGGTTGTGGTAGAAACAATTTCTATAGGGTCGTTTTATGATCCAAACTTTGAACTGAATGTAACATGTCAAGTTTAGTGGACTCTAGACCGGTAACTAGCCCATGGAAAACATGTGTTGTCTGTCACAATGGTGGGGCTTTCAAGACGCCGCGCGAGTTCGCTCAGCATCTGCGTGACTTTCACTGTTCTAAGGAGGGAGGGTCATTCGTTTGCCGATACGGGATGAATGGCGTGTGTCCATCTCTACCGCTTGAGGGGGTCAGTGACAGGGATTACGACGATCATGTCTCCAAAGACCATATATACTGTGATACAGGTATGATATGAATCATTGCAAATCGGCAGTAGCCATTGATTATGTAAGCTACATGCCTTATTATTTTGCATTCAGCAGACAGGTATAATGTTGACCCTTGACTAAGTGTTAGGGATCACAAATTCTTATGGACAGTATAACATGACCATGGCATATAAATTATGATACTGAGTACATTTTGGTAACTAAATAAAATACATAAAAATATCTCTTGGTCTGTGAACTCTGAACTTGCTAGTGCTACTGAGTCATGTTTGACATCACAGTCCAGGGTGCATAAGTTATAAATTTGAACTTGCTAGTGCTACTGAGTCATGTTTGACATCACAGTCCAGGGTGCATAAGTTATAAATTTAATACATGTATATTTCCTGTGAGCTGAAAGCTTAAGTTCAAGTAGAGACATTCCTCTTGATATTTTGCATGGGTAAAAGAATATGATATCCACAGTGTGAAGAAAGCTTACAAGTTCAATACAAGTTACATGATCTGTGGTTACTGGTTTACTGCTGATTTAGATGACAAAATTGACAAAACCACATAGCAGCATACACATGGGGACTCAATTGTAAACAAGCACAACGTGCTTATTCCGTTATCCTTGATATAAAAGAATAAATTTAAATAAATAATGAATATAAAATAAGCAAGGTTCTAATTTTCTTCTGATTTTAATTTAACACAATACAACCACATATAATGTCCCAAAATCTTAAAATAATCCAACACTGATTTTATGGATTGTAGGTTTTCTTATAAATTTACTGTTTCCAGTATCAGAGTATGTCTCATTGTCTGTTTTGAAGGAGCCAATTCCTTGCAGAGATTGAGAATGAGAGAACCACGTCTACTGGTGCGCCACAAGGCACAGTCCTAGCCCTGTCCTTTTTACACTGTATATACATGTATACGGATGACTGTATGATAACCTTAGAGTTAGACACCCCTTATTTAGATGACTCTGCAATTGCAGATCTATATATATTATATATCTAACTCAGAATCAGATGTAGTTTATAAATTTTAAAGAAGTTCAGAGATTCTGGAATTGGTGCAAACACAAAGTCTTTCTCATTCTAAATGTTAGCAAGACAAAATAAATATTAACTAGTAGACTAGCAGTATATTAACTAGTAGACTTTTGAAGTTGCATACAAATGCGTCCCCATCCTGATTTATTTTATTTATTGAGGGTACAAAATTTGAAAACTCTAGTACAAGAATATATCAAGGTATAATTCTAGATGACAAGTTATATTTGAATGCAAACATGGGTTTTACTTTTATTTATTTATAAGAAATGCCAATTAAAATTTAAAGAATATACTGTCTTTAGAAGCGACAGTCATTGAATCATGAATTTTAAAATAAAGGATATTCTGTGCTTATTTTTTCACAGTATCGTACACATGTATGCTTTTTATGTTGGTTCAGCAGTTTGAGTGTGAAAATTATCAACATGTTGAATAGGGTTGTGAGGGTCAGTGGTGTGGTAAGATTGTTGATGGTAAGCAAATAACATTAAGCTCATTTAATCAAGTTACAATTACGTGAGTCGTGTCACCAAAGAAAGCCAAATGCCCAAAGGCATGGCTAGTGATAAAACACACATACACATACATGTATGCTATCACAACATTATCAACTGCTTCCAGCTGGTTGAAGATCATGGATGCCAAAGTTAAAACAAAAAAATGGAACCAGAATTGGCAGAAACAGTTAGATACCCAGTCCAAGTCAATTCAACTTCTTAACCATTGCTGAATTTCCTGTTTACTATATTTTTACATAAATGATAAAACCATGTGTCATCTACTATCTAGTATTAGTTTATTTACACAGTGCATTTATATTATATAACTTATAAGTCTGTAATAACTAATAGTAATATGTGTAGAAATATCTGTCCAGCTCTGTGAAATATCTAGGTGTTGTTATCGACAACACACTCTCGGTCTCAATGCAAAAATTGATCACCCAGACCTGCCAGTCCTGTTATTATCAATCGTGGCATAATATACTTGTGCAATTAAAAAGGTTCTGTTTACAGATGCAACGTCCAAGCTTGTCACATCTCTTATTCTCTCACGTTTGGACCATTGCAATTCTCTTTTGGCTGGTCTGCCAGCATTGTCCATCCACTCGCTTCAACGCATACAAAACTTTGCAGCTCAACTAGTACTCGGAACTAGTTGACGTAGTTGTAAGAAAGAAAAAGTCTGAAGCCTGAACACATCACTCCTCTGAGTCCTCTCTCGTGATCTCTTCATTGGCTCTCTCAGTCTCTGTCTCACAAAGAGTGAAGTACAAGATTTGTACCCTCTGTTTCAAATGTCTCCACAAATCTGCACCCTTTTTATCTCTGCAACTGTCTTCACCTGTATACAGTGTACACTCCATCCCGTTCCCTTTGTTCAGCTGCTGATAATTGATATTCTGTGCTTCCGAACTTTGAGATTCAAGCAAACCACTGTTGGCCATTGTTCTTTCTCTGTCTGTGGTCCATCCATCTGGAATGACCTCCCTCTGTGACTGTCCCTTTGCCAAATGCTTACATGTGTACACCTATAATAGTACATTCGATACTTTCAAATCCAGCCTCAAAACACATAATTTATTTCCTTACTAAAAATAGTAAAATCTTCCCTCTCATTTTCTATCTATACTCTTCAGTGGCCACTCCCATCTCCATCTCCGTGTACTGTATACGCATGCTGTGCGTACGTGCGTGCATGTGTGTGTGTGTGAGATATTGATATCGTTTTATTGCATTCATGAATGATTGCATAGGCGTAAAATGATTTGAATGTAAGCGCATTGATTTGTTCCTTTGCAAGATTCAGCACTATATAAATTCCATACATTATTATTATTATTATTATTATTACAAACACACACACGCACACAAGACAGTCTTAATATTATACACTTTTGGTTTAGCACCAATGATGTATTGATACACTCAGAATCAGATAGTACCATTATGAGGTTGTTCAGGTCTAAATTATGTTGTGTTGTAATCTTGCTTGTACCATAATGAGGTTGTACAGGTCTAAATCATGTTGTGTTGTAATCTTGCTTGTACCATAATGAGGTTGTACAGGTCTATTAGGTTGTGTTGTAATATTGCATGCTGCTTTTGATATTGTTTACTAGTAGTATTCTTGGCAGTTTCAGAGTTTGTGTGGGTGTTGTTATGGGTATGTGACTGTGAGCATGTGTGCCTCTGTGTATGTGTTTATGAAATATTTTTTTATTTTGAGGATAATGGAATAAATAGTTATGTGTGTTTTTACACCCAGTCACTGTGGAGTGTGGAAATGCTGTTTTGTAAATTTTGTCATCCGTTCCCACTGGTTCATAAAAACTTGTGCATACTCTTCAGAAGGGCAGAACAGGTTTTAACTAATGCGCAAGATGTTCTGGGTGCATTTGCACACAGGACCTTAATTCATAGTCTCATCCAAAGGATGTGTGTTTGTCATTGTGTGTGTGCCTCTGGTTTTTTGCTGTTATTATGAATCATATTTATGCGTATTATATGCCTTTGTGCTTACCTCCCCGCCAAAAGAAAAATCATTTTTGTTTCTTTTACAGGAGGAGCACGGAAGAAAACCACATCCCAGTTCAGTCAGGATGCTCGGTCTTTGGACAGTCACAACCCTGTGTCTGCCAACACAGATCCCAACATTGTCCAGGACCAATACAAGTGGACAATTCACAATGCCTCTGTCAACCTCCCGGCTTTGCTGAACGATCCGCGACTCGTGCGCCGGGAGACGGATTTCTTCACCAAGACCTGGGGCCAGAACTTTGAAAAGGGGGATGTTCTTCCATCTCCATATATTCCAGAAATAGATGCTGAGCACTTTGCAAAGTACATGCGGAGAGTGGCGCAGGTTAGTGAATTTTGTGGGATGTTTAAGTTGTGTGTACCAGTATGCATTTAAAAAAAAGTTCCTGTGCTAGAGTTGTGAGGTTCACCAGTGGAGAGATTTTACATATGTGCGACCGTTTCTTCCTACCATAAATGAAGGTAGCCACATTCTGACTTCAGGGATGTATGTTGGATATGTTTGTGTTTCTGTAACTTGCCAAATGCTGTCATGAATTCAGTGTTTTTTAAGTGGATATTTGATCTTCTGCATGTGTATACAATTAATATACACAAAGGGAATAAGGCATGAATCTAGTGTTCTCAGCTACTCTGCCTTATGTGTTTTCTAGTGTCCATTATAATGTTTTGATTTTTCCATGTGCATGAAATACCATAAATTCTTGTGTCCATTATAATGTTTTGATTTTCCGGCGTGCTTAAATCTTTGATAAGGTTTTTCTGTTACTATAGCTTGCTTTGTCTGTAATGTCCAGTAGCAGATATGATTGATGATTAGTATGCATGATTTTTTTTAATATCCCCCCCACCCCCCTGTGTTTTGGAGGATTTATTCATGCATGAAATACCTAATATTTACCTTGGATTTTTTCCCCCCAGCGGTACAGAAAGCATGTGCGGCAGAAGGAGAAATTAAACCAGCAGAAGAATGGCGCAGCAGATGCCGCTGCCTCTGCCAGCCAACATTTTAAACAGATTGGTGAGTGGGCGTGTCTTTGCCTTTTGATGGATATTCTCTTTTCAACCTGTGATTAATCTTGCAAGCATGCATACATGCAAAAATCTTACCATTGCTGCGTTGATAAATCTTGGACTTCTTGTGGAGGAAACCCCCACCCCCCTAAGGCTCTGAGTGTGAATAATAATAATAATAATGTATGGAATTTATATAGCGCTGAATCTTGTAAAGTAAACAAATCAAAGCACACAGAACATCTTCACACTTAATAAAAACTCATTCCATCTCTTGGAAGAGTAAGCCACTGCATGCCAGTAGGAATGGATGACAATTTTAAAAACACATGCACGCAGGTGTGGTGTTTAGATACTATCCCCTGAAGTTGGAATATGGCTACCTTAATGGTGGGTAAAAGCGGTTGCGTGATATATAAAATTTCACCATTGGTGAACTTCAGGGCTCTAGCCAAAGGGGGAAAATAGAAAAAGAGATCAAAGTATAGCAGTGTACATGTATGTATATAGGCTTGTGAAAATCCACTTTGCATAAACTTGGTAGTTGTTTACAGTTGCAAATTCATGTATCCAAGAAAAGACAACATTATGACTTGTGGAATTTGGAAGCTTGCATGTCAAATTTTTGTAATGCATGCATGCATGCATGCACACACATGCATGCATACATGCATGCATACATGCACACACACATGCACACATATACATATGCATGAATGCCCTCACGCACACATGCATGCATGCACATACACACACACTTATGCACTCATACACACACATGCACGCACGCATGCACAACTTTCTGGGGAAAAAGGCAGGAGAATAGATCAAGAAGGTTTCCCTTAGGGATGCCGGGGGCCTGTCAGTATAAAAAGTGTCCCCACTTCCTGGAAGTTATATGCAAGGAATTCCCTCTTTTCTATCCCTCTCATTGTTTCTGCCTTATTCCTTTTCTTTCTGTCACCTTCTTCTTGCCTTTTATCTGCCTCCTTGGTTCATTCTCCTGTCTTTTTTCCAGAAGGACTGAAAATAGTTGTTTTTTTCTAAGTTCTCTCCCTCGGCAAAGTCGGATGTGCTAGGCCTGACTTGTCAGGCTCCTAATTGCAACACAATGACAGACAGTAATTGTTGTTTGAGAAAGTATGCCATTTTAAAGAACACATGTACACAGGTTTCATGTTTAAACACCATCCACAAAGTTGGAATGCAGCTATGTAAATGGTGTAAAAAAAACACCAAAACCGGTTGCATATGCAAAAATCTCATGATCGGTGAACCTTGGAGCTGAGGAACTCGTGGGGGGGTGGGGGGGGGGGGGGGGGGGGGGGGGGGGGGGGGGGGGGGGGGGGGGGGGGGGGGGGGGGGGGGGGAGATGATGAAATTATACTTTACTTCGCCAAAAGGTCCGTCATAAAAATGGGAAACAGGGGGGGGTTGAAAACAAAGTAACTGGAAAACTTGAACCAAGTGCTTTTCTCAAAAGGGGGCACTAATGTGGAATTAACAATGTGAGAGGAAAAGATAGTTTGGACATTTATTTTTAGAGAAAATAGCATTTATAATTTAAATTTCACTGTTTGTGCACCTCAGTGAATTACCACCAACTACCTAATTAAATCTGTTTTTTTATAGTTTGTATAACAAAAATAATACATTTGAGAAGAGTATGTTCATATCAATGTGTAAGACCAGAAATTTTTTTTCTTTCAATCATTGAAGGGTCATGGGAAGCTGTTTGATGTAGGTAATCAGTGATGTGCGACATCGAAGAACTCATGTAGTTTTTTTCTCAGTGTTTCTTACTAAGATAACATGGGATAACATATACTGTTTTGGGTTCCCATGTAACACATCATATTATACAAATAAGATCAACACCACAGACTCAAATTTATGTCAATCTTTTTTATTTCAAAGAGGAAAAAATTGCAAAAACCAACAAATATGTGCACATCAGTATTACGCCAAAAACCCACTACATGCCCTACAATTCAACCTGTTCAATCAAAAAATGCTCTCCTGCCACGATGTTTTCTTGTTTACAGAACATAAACCACGTGAATCAACTTATAAACTTTCTATAGAAATGGAAAAAAACCCACTTACACATTAGAAATGTGATGGGAGTGGTGACTGTAGCAACACATTATTTCAAAGTGATCAGACAAGAAATAAAGTGAAGCACAAGTTTGAACAATAGCAGAAATGTTATTTAAATAAATTATGATCAAAACTTTCTCTATATTTTTACAATGAACCAAAGAAATACAAACCCCCCCCACCTCCCCCCAAAAAAAGCACAATGGTAAAAATGTAATCACATTAAGTGGCAAAAAAAAAAAACCCCAACACTATTTAAAAAAAAAATGTTATGACATAATATGCTTTCTCCTAGTATCAGGAAGTATTTACTATGTGCTTGACAGAAAAAATTATCAGACATTCAGTGCATCAGTGGTTTGGGGTTTTTTAATAGAAGGGAATTAGTCTGGTATTGGTTTACACACCAAACAAACAAACAAACATAAAGAAGAATTTCTCGATTTTCTCTCTGTGTATGCTCGGCATCTTTCAGGCCAAATTTGGAAAGCTTCCCGGCCTTCTTCTTTGGAAACCTGGCCATTTATGAATAGATTTTAAGAAAAAAAAATTGTAATTACTTTCTTCTGAAGTTTTCAGAAAGCCCTAATGTTATTCAGTTAATGTCATAAGCTACTATGTAAATATACCTGTGTAAGGTTTTGAATAGTTGTATTTATATTCATATACTTATTTCATTATTTTGTGTATAATATTAAACACAGATAAAAAGAGAATTTTCAGCATAATCCTGTGTATTCTTTTAAACATAAAAGGATGTAATACCGTAGGAATATACTGTTTGGGCTCTGAGCCATCTAATGTAAATTGTCTAACTTGTAACAACATGTTCAGTTTTATCTTTCATTCTGCTTTGAGTCATGAAGTCTGTCTTTTTATTTGTTACAAAACATGATCCATATCTTTAAAATGTTTTCACAGCAGATTTGCAAAGAAATGTTATAACCGAAACTCTAATTTATACACTACCTTTTTAATCACATTTTCAGTATTACACACAATGTCTTGGTCATACCTCATGTTTACTCTAAAAACATACTCATATCAAACCTGATGAAATATTCAGCATGTCAAAGTGATACTTTGGATATTATATGCAAGACTGAGCTTTTTTAAAAAAAAATCATCAAAACTATTTTTATAAAAACATTTGAACAAACCAGAACTGTAGGAAACTAAACAATATTTTTCACAATTGATCAATATCTGCATAGGGCAAGAGCATTCCTATCACAAACCCAACTACCCATGGCCCTACATACAAATAACACTGTACTATTTAACAAAATAATATAAAATAAAATCTAAACCAAGTATTTTTGTAATACTAGCAAAAGCTGCAAAATTTGATTGCACATCATGCTTACAACAATCCCCTTTGTGTAATCAAAGAAGAAAAACTCTTTTTATCAAATCTGACCTCCAGCTTATTCTTTTAACTCTCAGTCTCTCTTTAGGCACACAAAAACAATTAAAATTTGCTTTTTAAATCACTCTTTAATCTACAGATCATAACTTGAACAAACTTAAAAAAAAACATTCTAAAAATACACGTCGCACATCATCAGTGATCGCATATCTTGATTACACTAAACGGTTTGGTGTAAACTGAGAAAAAAAAATCATCTGGTTCATCATAAAATTGCCAAATCATCTATGTCATTGGTCTCATAGACAGTTCAGATCACATGTTTTTTTCTTATTAACGAACGATCATCATTTTACACCATAATAACCCCCCAAAGTGAGTTAATGTCACAAAAATAAGGGTCGCAGGTCATTTTATCTACTAAATGGTCGTACGTCAGCTTACTATTACTGAGTACCACTCACCTTTTCGAAGTTGTTGCTCTCCACGAACGATGCTTTCTGAAGGTTTAAATCACATGGTGGCTGTCACATGACTAAATGGAAGTGTAGTAAACGTTTCAAAATTATCGTTTTTAATTTAGCGTTTTTATCACCAGATTTGTCGTACGTCAGTGATTACACCAAAAATCGGGTGGATGACAAAACTGCCATTGAAAAAGAAAACCGAATAGAAAATAAACCGGTTCTCATTTCCTGGTGTAGCTTCCTCATTGGTCAACCGAAAATAGATCACAGGCAGCTCCTTTGTGCCCACGTTATCGCAGTTGACGATTCGAAAGTTCGGCGGTCGATGTAGAAATGTGATTACACCGAAGGTTATGTGCGACCGCTTTATTTTTGAAATCGGTTTTCTTGTACCTGACACCTTTTTTGGTGCTCGTATCAGTTGCGTATGTTTGTTTGACTTTTCTTCTTTCTATTATTAAAAGAGAAGTAGTATTCCGACAGTACTTTGGCTCTGAACGAGTTTTGTTTGTCGATTGGTGTAGCAGTGTCCGTTTTTGGGCGCCATTTTTTCTTGCAAAAATGACATTTAAGCTTCAATTTCTCGGCAACCCTGTCCAATTATGCCTACATTTTATTTCTACTATATATTTAACTCTTTCACAACACCCACACAAAAAAAACAACAGTCAGATCTTTTCAGAAGCATTTTAATTTTTTTTTCAAAGAGACCACCCCTCTGGGTGACGACCTTTTGGCAGGAAGTCATATATTATATATATATATATATATATATATATATATATATATATATATAGTTATGAATGCAATGGCAGAGACCCAGAGAGGGTTGGTAGCAGTTAGCAAGTCTGGTGTACCAGGTGTTGGGCAATAAACTCTGTGTTGCTGATGGCGATGATGGCGGCATTGTCAGCAGAGCCAGCTGTGTGCATGCACATCTGCTGTCTCCTGTGTGGTGGGGTGTGGTATGGTGTGGTGTGGTGTGGTTGCAGACTATCATGTATTGTATATGTGTATGTGTGTATCGTATTACAGTTTCGCTCTGCTGAAGCTGGCTCTGTGTGTATATGTGTGAGGTGTGTATTTGTGTGTGTGTGAGAGAGATTTAGGGTAGGGTTGTGTATGTGTTTGTATATATATATGTGTGTGTGCACATAATCATGTGCATACTTTTGTATGGATTGGAGGGACCAGAGAGAGAATAAATGAATAAATCTATGAATTATAGTAAGTATAAAACTAAAACTAAAAGCCTTGACACCCAAATGTGATAACGCACGCACACACACACACACAAGAAACATGGAAAGGAGAGAGAGAGAGAGAGAGAGAGAGAGAGAGAGGAGAGAGGAGAGAGAGAGAGAGAGAGAGAGAGAGTAGAGAGAGAGAGAGAGAGAGAGAGAGAGTGAGTCAGAGAGAAGGAGAGAGAGAGAGGGGGGGGGGGGGGGGGGGGGAGAGTGTGTGTGTTTACATTTTGATCACTAGAAGGAGGAGAAGGATCATTAGTGGCTTCTATTTTTGTGTGTGGATTCAATGTTCATAGTTGTCATTCATTTTCAATTAATGATATCACTTGGCATTAGAGCAATAAAAGCTGTAAAAATGTATACAGGCACACACACATATATATATATATATATATATATATATATATATATATATATATATATATATATTATATTTATACAGGACAGACACGCACCTTAAATAATACACATGTCCGTAAACCCAGACATAATAATAAATGGAATTTATATAGCGCTATATCTTGCAGAGACAAATCAAAGCGCTTACACTCAACCTTTTTTTACACAGTCATACAACCAGTAACAATTAATAGTTCCATCAAGTCCAAATGTGCACGCATGCGTGCATGCACACACACACAGACACACACAGGTCATACACCCTGGCAGGGTGATAGAATCTTGGCTGTTGAAGGCAGGGAAAAGCTATGAGATGAAGCAGGAGAGGAAAATCTTAGGTTTGAAATAAATATGTCTTGAGACTGGATTTTAAAAGTGTCATAAGAAGGCTTTTGGCGTAGAGTGAGAGGGAGGTCCCCCGTGGGACTCCCGGGGTATGCTTGCAAAGCGAGCATCGCAAGAATAGGATCTCTGCCCTCCAACCAGGCATGTCGTAAAAGGCGACTAAGGTGGAACCCTTCCCCCAGGTAGGGGGTTAGACACAGGGCTAACAACCCTGTTCTGTAAAAAAACAATTCTTACGGAAACAGCAACAAAAGAAATGAACAATACTGGGTGTGACGGGCTTCCAGAGTCATCGGAAGATGCTCGTATGAATGTCAGTGGTGAAAGCCGAAAGGAAGCCACTGACAGGAAGAATGGAAGTCTTAAGCGCCAAAAATAGACCAAGATAGGATTCTGGAATGTGAGAACCATGTTCGAAACAGGAAAACTAGCGCAAGTTACAGCAGAGATGAGACGCTACAATTTGCATATTCTCGGAATCAGTGAAAGCCGATGGACAGGATCAGGCAAATACAGAGCCAGCACAGGAGAGACAGTGCTGGTACAGTGGTAGAGATGACGGCCAACACCATGAGGGAGTAGCAATCATCATGAAGAAAGGAATGGAGAAGTGCCTGATGGAATGGAAACCTATCAACAGCAGGATGATGAGGATAAGAATGAAAGGTAAGCATGCAAATTACCAAAATTAATACAGGCTATGCCCCCAATCCAACGAAAGGGAGAAGAAAGAAAAGATAATTTTATGAGCAATTACGGGGAAAAAAGGGGGAAAACACACCAAACCATGACATGAGGATTGAGGGGACCAAAAAGAAAAAGTGGAAAAAAGGACAACCCCAAATCAAGAAAGAGCCATGGGAAAAGAAGGTGTGGCAGCTTAAATGAAAAGGGAGAAAGTTTGGTGGAAAATTCTGAAAGAAAAAACAACCTGGAAAAGGGAGGGACTTTAAATTTTGCACACCCTGAAAAACCCCAAAAAGCTTACCGGGTGTTCCCCCCAATGGAAGGGGAAAAAAACCAGATCACCACCTATGATAAATGGGACATGGGGGAGTCGCTCCTAAAAGAAAAAGAAGGAGAGGACCCCGATGTTGCAGTGATCCCCAACCTTGTTCCCTGAAACCCTAAAAGTAAAAGCGGGAAAAAAAAATGGATTGGGAAACCAAGAAACCAAACATTTTGATGTGGAAAAACTGCGCAACCCCAATTTAAAGGGAAGGGGTTTTTTCACCCCCCGCTAAAAAAACAATTTCCCAACACGGGGTGGATACTGAAAACTACACCCCTCCTGACACGCCCTAATAAAAAACCATGTGGAAACAAGTCAGGACAGCCAACACAAAAAACCAGCGAAACGTGTTTGGCGAGACAGAGGAAGAGAAAAAGGGGATTACAGCGGGACACCTGCAAACCCATCGAGAAACGGGGAAGAAAACCCGAAGAAGAAAATTTTTAGAGAAAAAGTAAAAACCCCGGTAAAAAAGAAAGTCCCAACAACAGTAAGAGAAGCAAACCAAACTGTGAAGAGAAGACAAAAAACCAGAAAAAGGGGCCCTTTAAAAGGATGTTTTTGCAAGACAAGCAGAGGAGGCCGCCGAAAAGGGGAAAAACAAGGACGGGTGTATAAGTCACTAAACTGTAAAGGGGGAATGGGAGCAACCCCGAAACCCCAAATTCCTAGATAAAAAAAGGCCAAATATTACCAAAAGAAGCGAAAAAAATGCAAAAATTGGCGAACTTTTTCAGCGAAGTTCCAAAAACCCCACCCCCAAAAATTGAAGGGGCAGAGTCCAAGTTTCCTGATGCTGATCTAAAAGTAAAACAGCTCACCCCCAAAAAGAAGGAAGGTTAAAACCCGAAAACGCTCTCCCCAAAATGGAAAAGCCCCTGGCCGGACAACCTCAACACAAAAATTTTTCAAGGCAGTTTCCGGGAATTTCCCATCTAAAGTTCTACAGCCTTTTCTTTGCACTATATGGGAAAAAAACACTCCCACCCAAAAATTGGACGGGATTTCATCGGGGAAGACCCCAAAAGAAAGGACCCCTGAACTTTAGGTAACAACGGGGAGGGGAAAATCACCCCGCTATCTTTTTCCCAGAAAAGTTTTCGGAAAAGTCATCATCGGACGGATCTCGAGGCAGGGGACCAACAACCTCAAAAAGGAAAAAAGGAGGTTTTTAGACCAGGAAGAAGATGCCAAAAACCCCGATCTTCACCCCCGCGCAACATCATTGAACAGTGCACGGAATGGGAGAGACAGCTGTATATCAAATTCGTTGATTTTTAAAAAACCCTTTTACAGCATTCATCGAGAAAGTGTTTTTGGCGCAAACTCCGAGCATATGGAAATTTCCCCAGGGATTATCCAAATCATTAAAGAGCTTCTACAAAAAACTTTACGTGCAAGTAGGGGAAAAAGCAAAACCCGTTTAGTGTACAAACCCCGGGGTTTAGACCAAAGGGGCCCCCTGCCCGCAATAATCTTCAAAACCCGAAATTGGGTTGGGGGATGAGACAAAAAACAGCTGGGCCAGTCACGGGGCAAAACAGATGGACACCCCTTTTCAACGCTTGAAGACCTAGATTTTTTCCGACGATCGGCCCCGCTCTCAAAATACCCCCCATCCCCTTTCAAAAGAAAATCCCTCTTTAGCAAATTTCGACAGCAAGTAGGCCTGAAAATCAGGCAAAGAAGACAGGGTGTGACAAATGAACGTCCCGAAAACCCCCCAACCGGGGCACAAGTGAATGGAGAAAATTTTTTTCCCAAAAACTGAAAAAGTTCACAAAAACCCCGGGAGCACTTTTAGGCATGCGGCGGAGCAGGCAGCGGGCATCAAGAACCGGGTTAGCAAAGCAAGAAAGCTTATGAAATCTGAAAAATGTGGGGGAAAACGTCCCAGTAAAAGCACCAGAAAACCCAAAATTTAAAACCCATG